>CM071865.1:4453363-4513078 GCA_036759665.1 Gynandropsis gynandra | reverse complement strand
AACAACAATTGGCCATGCAACAACAAACCACCGAGATTGTTGCTATTGATGAAGTTACAATTGAAGCATTGGCACACGGTGAAGTTGAAGAAATTGAAGATGAAACGATAGAAGGAAACGAAGAAGATGAAGAATTTAAATCAAATTCAGAATCAGAAGAATCGAGAGAAGAATTATGTGACTCTGAATCAAATTCGGACGTTTAAATTGTTATTTTTATCTTTATATTGTATTAACGATATTGTATTAACGAATCAAATTCGGACGTTTAAATTGTTATTTTTATCTCTAAACCCGACCCTCGGGTGGAAACCCGACCCTCGAGTGGAAACCCGACCCTCGGTTCTAAACCCGATCCTCAGGTCTAAACCCGATCCTCGGGTCTAATCCCGACCCTCGGGTGGAAACCTGACCCTCGGGTCTAAACCCGACCCTCGGGTCAAATTTCCGGATGGTTTAGGGACCGAGAAGGTCGACGGTCTGGAAATTCGGGACGGGTCGCCTGGTTCGTCGGTAAACAGTCGCCATTTGCCGACGCGGGTCGCGACTCATCCGGAATCAGTCCCCAATTTCCGGACGAATAGCCAGTCGCGCCCGGAATTGGTCCCTAATGGTGACCTCAAAACAAAAGTTCATATATAGTATTACGAATAGAACATATGATGTCAGTGCATTGCAACATAAAAAATATGTACACCACACACACACAAAGAGACATTGAGAATTTACCTTATGATGGAACATTTCCCTGCGTTATCCTCTTTATTTTTCCTTGTGATGGGTTTTCAAATGCCCACATAGCTAAATAAATGAACACCAACTCCATCTAAGATACGATCTTGAAACTTTTTTTACGAAGAAGATGAAACCCATACCTAAGCATTTGATTCCCGGAGCTCTCGTCATCGTCTTATTCCTCTGCCTCTTGGTAATGATTTTCTCTAATGACCCCCATAAGAAGAAGATAAAAATCTGCGAGGATTCAAAACTAAAACTTGAAAAAAAAATATTTTCTGAGTTTTGTCTTGCACTATCCATGGCTTGAGACATTTTTTATACAAAAGGAAAAAAAAATTTGATAATAGTGAGAATCGAGTTTTAGTGATGAATACAATTATGTACAGCTTTCAGACCAAGAAGATTCAACAAAAAAAAACTATTATCTTGGAATGGACAAAAGTCTCTCTCAAAATGGAAAAAAGTCTATCCCAAACCTATGGATCCGATTGATGCGTATCTATTTGCAATGACATCATTCTGTAGATGACAGTAACAATCGTCGGTAAATTTGAGATCAAAGATGGATTAACCGCAAGCGAGTCGACGGAATGAAAAACGGCTTGAGGCAGCGGATGAGGCAAGTTTTCAGAAGATCCTAAAGACGATGTAAAATATAGGTTTCTGGTATTTTTCTTCTACCAATGCATTAGAGAGATCCGTCGTTCTCCTCCACTTGAGGGGTTGGGAGTCTGGGACTAATCCAACGTTGAGGAGATTAGAAAACCTATGAGAAGCAAAAACTCTAGAATTTTAGAGTCCGGAATCACTTATTCCATAGAGAGAGGGAGAGAGTTTCGGATACACGATTGAGGTTCTTCCTGATGGGCTCACCCATAACGCTACCTTGACTTAGTGGTAGCCGATTCGCCGTCCTATGGTACCCCTCTATGATAACCTTCGTTTTGGAATTAAGGTCGTTCTTGTCATCTTTCACTCCAAGATCGTACTCAGTTTGTCATGGTTGTTTCTCCGGTGGGTGTCTTTCGCTGCATAATGATTTCATTTTGCTTGGAAACTATACAACCGAAGAATTTAAGAACCATTAATGAGAGAAACATGGTGAGTGGGAATTGATATTGGCAAGACCAAAATTGATTTTCTCGGTTAAACAGAAAAGAGTGGACATTGATGATATTGAGTTTATAACGTTAAAAGACTTTAATATAAATAAAAGGATTTTTACATTTTTTATTAATAACATTTATTAAATTATTCAGTTAAGATAATAATGATTTAAAAGTATAAAAAAGTTGGAATTTCTTATGTGGTTGTCATGTAGATGTAGAGATGATGTGGTTGCCATGTAGAGATGAATGTAGAGATTATAGAATATAAAATGTATATATTGACATCATGCGTAATGGGTTTATATACAGAAGGTTTGCTTCTACAAACATGGAACTTTACAAAAATATAATGAGTGATTCTCTGCCAATCAATGAGTGAATGTTGCTGTCATGATTGTCTCCATCAAAGAGAGATTATCTCTCAATCACAAGAGTAATGTTGATGACGTGATTATCTCCATCAATAGTGATATTGCCTTATAGAGATGACATGGCAATACCCAATTGTTTTCAAACGTTATAAATAAATATAATGTTTTAGAGAATAAGTGTTATAAACCCCAAAACATATCTTTCTTTATTTTAATGAAAAAAATAAATACATTTCAATTTTGGAAATTTTAGAAAAATACAATAACTAATCTTTGTGTAAAAAGAGAAAAAAATATATATTTGAATCTATAGATTTTCGTAAGTTTTATGATGTGAAGAATAAATATATTTAATTTTCAAATTTTATATAGATAAAGATAAAAATATATTCAATTTATATATAATAATATAAGTTTTAATCTCTCGTATAGATTTAGTTTTTCTGTTTTTATAAAAATTTTAAAGTTATTTGTAATTTTAGTTCTGAATATAGAGACATTTTTAACTTTTTAAAGAAAATTATTTGTGAATATATACATCTAGCTATTATGTAAAATTTATTAACTATTATAAGTAATATATTAATTTTTTATGAAGTATAATAAATTCTTAATGTCAACAAAATATTTAAAATATTTTATGTGATATGTTATGATGTTAGGTTTGCTGACTAGACTGCCACATCACTGTCGATGTGTGGCGGCACCGGAATTCAACAAACCTAACTTTTAATATATAATATTTAAGTAGGTGAGATGAAAGTTTTTTTTTGCTTTTTTATGTAAAAAATGTTTTGTAGGTTAAACTTTATCAAAAATCAATGGAATTTAACTCGGTGATAAGTGGGTGAAAAGAAAGGTTTTTTTATGGATAGATTTTTTTTGTAAGTTAAACATTTAATAATCCTCGGCAAGGTGGCTTCACGAGAAGCAACCTTACAAGCTTTATTATATATAACTAGAAAAAGAACCCGCGCAATGCACGAGAGATGAAAAATTTGCAAATATATAATAAAAAATTAATCCATAAAAATAAATCAATATATTAGAAATATTAAAAATTTTGGTTTATGGCATTGCATATATATTATTTTATCGAATAATAGGTAATAAATGCTAATAAAAATATCAATTATTTAATTGTAATTTAAATTTTGAAATATTTAATTGTAATTTAATTTGTATTCAATATTTTGTAAACATCGAACCATTTAATTTTATTTATACTAGAATGGTACCCGCGCGTTGCGCGGGATATATTCGTTGTAGTTTTATAGTAAAAAAAAGAAAAAAGTGTACTTCATTGATCAACATAATAATTATTTTATTGAACAAATGGAAAAGTTCTATAACATGTGAATTCAAAATAATGTTATGGATGAATGATATTTAGAGTTTTTAATAAACAAATTTACCATTTTTTAAATAAGATATAATAAAACAAAAGAGTATAAAACAAAATAAAATTGTATGAAAAAAATACATTAATTATGTGTTTAAGTAAAATAAATGGTATAAAATGAAATATATAATAGTTAGAATGCAATATGTAATTATTAATTTTTTTCTATAAACATTAGAATTGGGTCTCTTAGAATTTGTTTAAAATAAATTTGTAACATATGTTAATCATTACAACCAATTAGAAACATTATCATAATTCTTTTAAATAAAATGATAATTATAAATGTTACAACAAAGGTTAATAACACATTAACATATTAACAACAATAACAAAATTATGGCTGAAAAAATAATTTTTTTAAATATAATTTGTTGGTTAACATTTTTTAGAATGTAAATATTTTTAATATCAATATAAAATCTTTTTTATTAATTAATTTATAAATACATTAAATATATTTTCTTAAAAATAATTTATAATCAATATTTATTAAAATAACATAAAAAATAATTTATGTAACTGCGATAGTTTGATTTTGTTTTAGAAATAGCAAAATCAAACAAAAAAGTATAATTTATACGTATCAATAGATATTTAAAAAATGGTTCAAACATATTACTTGTTCATAAAAAATAGAACATAATATGATATTATTCTATTACATAAATTTATATTAGATGATATTATTTTATTACATATATTTATATTAAATGATATACACAGTGTAACATCACATCAATTTTATATTTTTAATATATTCATTTATTTGTAATAAGTTAATTTTAAATATATTATTCAAATTTTCTAAAAATATATAGTACGACTTATTTTTCTAGTTGTATATAATGGATAAATATATATATATATATACAAAAATTATACAATATAGTCATAATACATTTATAATAATGGTAATATGTAAAACCATAACATTAATTGTAAATAGTTTTAATGAAAATATAATATTTATTTTAACTTAATAATAGTATACGATGTATATGTTGTTCTTAACATTAGTTATTGGAATACATGTGTTATATATAGTCATAATATTTGGTTTTTTATATCTGTTAGTATTGATTTTATAAAAATCAATTGGCTACGTATGGGCCTTTGTTGGGTCCAAAAGGGTAAAAAACCATATTAATGGGTTTCGTAAGAACACGAATCGGCGCCTTCTCTCCTTCTCACCCACTCTGTCCCTCTCTCTCTCAATCGTACTTCGACGAAAACAGTTCCTGGACCCTCGATTAACTACCCTTTTTTGCCTACTTCGAACGCTTCCTCTCCGTTTTCGCTCGTATCGTCGATCCGAAGATTATAGATTTTGTCGTGCTTTTCCTGCGGATCAGCGGGATCGTTTCGGATCTATTTCTTCTCTTCGGGGTTTATCGATTGACCTAGAGTTTGGACTCGACGAAGCTGAAGCTGATTTGGGCAATGGTAGTCTGGTCTCCGACACTGTTGATCGTGGATCACATGCATTTTCATTATAATGGGTTTTTGCTGGGATGGTTGTTGCTGTTGATTTCGTGTTTGCAGGAAGGCAGAGATCTGATAGGCGGGTTGCTATTCGACGTTCTTCTCTGTTTCAAGCATTAGGTCGATGTTGCTGTGCCAGTCTACTTCGTGTATCTGCTTCGACATTATTGTTGATCAGATTAGTCAAAGGTTTTTGGCGGCTTTTAACAATGGGTGCGGTGGTTGGGGTGGTGTTCGTCGCCGCTTATGGCCCTTTCCTTTACGATGGTCATGTAATTTATCTTTGAGAAAGAATACTATAGCAAATGAATCGAGAGGTCATCATCTTGGTACGGGGAGAATGAATCGAGCAGCCAGCAGATTTATAGTGATATAAAGAGGTGGAAATGGTGGTTGAAACTGAAGAGCCATGTAACGTATGAAAATTGTATTGGAATGAGAATTTGAAGGGTTAGCACGGTGAATTAAGTGGATTTAATATTAAAAATTAATGAAGAATTAAAGCGGTTAAGAGAGCTAAAAGTTACAAAATGAAACCGAAAAAAAGAAAAATAAATAAAATTTTTTTTTATAAAGATGCATACCTGGCTTCACCAAGAGGCAAGGATTTTGTGAAAAGGATTTAAAAGATCATTAACTTTTTTTTAAAAAAAATTAAATGAAATATAAATAGATAAGTAGAAGAGTTTTTTTTTGTGAAGAAATTTTTTTGTGATATTTAATAATCCTTGCTGAGGTGGCTTCACCAGAAGCAACCTCGCAAGGATTATTATATATATAATTTAAAAAAGAATTTATAAATTAATTTATTGAAATATATTAAAGTCTTTTTAATCTTAGAATATTGCACATTAATTGAAAAAAGTTTTAAAAATGTCGTTAAATATACAAAATAAATAAATATTATTAACTTTTGTAGAAAAAATAAAAAATAACAAAATAATACTGAGGTGGTAGAAGCCAAAGATTTTGCTACCTTTTATATATGGATAGGTAAATTTGTTATATTTTACATATAAAATTTTAAATTTGAAATATTACAATATTTTGTAGATTATAAAGTTTTATATAACATATTTATATGATTATTTATCAATAACATATTTGTTTATCTCATTTCATTAGTTTCTAATAGTTTTCAATTATTTAATAACCCAAATTTCATGTAAATATAGTATATATATTTATTCATATAAATATGTAATTATCTTAATATAATTACATATAAAATTAAAATTTTAAAATATTAAAATATTTCATAAATTTTAAGAAAAAAATATTATACGGATTTACATAACAAATTTATATGATTATGTCTATATTTTATTTATTTAATTTATTTCATTACTTTCTAATATTGATTTTCAATTTTTTATAACCAAACTTTCATTTAAATATACTATATTATTTTATCTATGTAAATAATTAAATTTCTTATATGATTACATTAAATATAAATTTTGCAATATTAAAATATTTTTTATAGTTCAAGAATAAGAAAATTTATATGGATTTATGTAACAAATTTTATGAGTATCGATTAGTATTGTATTTATTTTCTCATTTCATTAGTTTCTAATATTTGTTATTTTTATAACAAATTTTCATGTAAGCATGCTATATATATTTATTTATTTATTCATATAAATACATAAATCTATTATATAATTTAAATTTTGAAATATTTTGTAGAGTTCGTGAATAAAAATATATATAAATTTATATAACAAAATTATATATATAATTATTTGTTTATATTATATTTTTATAACTAAACATTCATGTAAATATAATATATATTTTTATTCATATAAATACGTAAATAATTTATTTAATTGTAATTTAAATTTAAAAATATGTAATTATAAAATTATCTATATATAAAAAGGAGCAAAATTTTGGGTTTCTCATGTTGTCATCTAAGCCATATTTTTTATTTTTATTTATTTTTTCTACAAAAATTAATAATATTTATTTCGTATATTTAATGACATCTTCAAAATCTCTTTCCTCAATTAATGTGAAGTATTCTAAATATTAAAAAGACTTTAATATTCAATATATTAATTTATAAATTTGATTTTTAATATAAATAAAATTAAATTTTTTAATGTTTACAAAAGTTTGAATACAAATTAAAATACAAATTTTAAAAATATGTAATTGTAATTTAATTTGTATTCAAACTTTTGTTAACATTAAACCATTTAATTTTATTTATATTTAAAATCAAATTTATAAATTAATTTATTGAATATTAAAGTCTTTTTAATATTTAGAATACTCCACATTAATTGAGGAAAAGAGTTTCTAAAGATGTCATTAAATATACAAAATAAATATTATTAATTTTTTATAAAAATAAATTAAAATAAAAAATAATGCTTAGATGGTAGCATGAGAAGCCAAAGATTTTGCTCCTTTTTATTATATATAGATTTTATTTATGTTTAAAATAAAATTTATAAAGTAATTAATTGAAATATATTGAAATTTTTAAAATTTTTAGAATACTACACATTAATTGAAGAAAGAGATTTTAAAAAATGACATTAAATATACAAAGTAAATATCAGATTTAATTAGATTTTAAATATTAAATTTAATTAAATTTGTAAATTTTTTGCTGAGGTGACAGCATGAAGAGCGAGAGAATTTGCTCTTTTTTATATATAGATTATGTTTAAATTCGAATTTATAAATTAATTAATTGAAATATATTAAATTATTTTAAATTTTTAAAATACTGCACATTAATTGAAGAAAGAAATTTTAAAAAATATCATTAAATATACGAATAAATATTATTAATTTTTGTATAAAAATTAAAATACTAAAAGAATGATGAGGTGACAACATGAGAATTGAGAGATTTTATCACTTTTATATATAGATTTTGACTCAAATTGGGTACAATTTAACCCAATTTTGATTTTCATCCAATTAAAACCCGAATCAATATGAAATTCGACAAAATTAAACCGAAATTTAAACCTGATCACTCAAAATTACACTGAAACTCGAGTTATAATTGGGCTAAATTTGGGTCTAATTCTAATAAACGAAAAAATAATTTTTTTGTTTAAATTTAGGTTTAGTTCGGTTCAAAATTCATATTGATTCGGGTTTTAATCGAATAAATCGGTTTAGTTCGATTGAAATTTCATGTTGATTCGGGTTTTATTGCAATTTCGATGTAATTTTGATCCGATTTTGATTTTCACTCTATTTAAACCCGAATTACTCAAACTTGTATTGATATTGTTTCAAAATTGCATTCAATTCAAGTCAAAATTGGACTAAACTTAGGTAAAAATTGAAAAAACGAGAAGAATCATTTTTTTTAAATTAAGGTTTAGTTCGATTAAAATTTCTGTTGATTCGGATTTTAATTGGGTAAAAATTAAAATTGGATCCAGATTTTGGTTAAAATTGGTATAAAATTATTGTCGAAATTAAGTATAAACCAAGTCAAAATTGGACTTGAATTCTAGTCAAAATTGAGTCTAAACCGGGTCAAAATTTGTTTCAAATTTTGGTCAAAATTGGATCTAAACCGAGTTAAAATTACACCTAAATCGAGTCAAAATTAAGTATAAACCGGGTCAAAATTATTTTTGGATCAGGTCGAGTCGAATTTGGACAAAAAAATTGGGTTAAAATTGATTGATTTTTGGGTTTTGAATTGAAATTGAAATATTTAACAGAATTTTAAACGTAGGAAGTTATAGGCAGAATTTTAAGAATGAGGGAGAAATAAGATGTTGATCAAAACATAAGGGAGAATATGACCAGTATGAAATATGAAAATAGATAAAGTAGATAAATATAAGAGAAAATAGGAGTTTTAACTAAAGAAATATTATATTTGGATGAAAGAGAGTTTGTAACTTATTATTTATTTAATATTATAAAACAAGAATACGAAGAGGTTTTCTAATGTTTTGATGGATACAAGTATTTTGTATTAGCCAAACGTAAAAGAGAATATTGAAAATATTGAGAAAACATTGGATCAAAAGCGAATTTAAAATCATATTTTATTGGGATTTTGTATAAATGTATTTTTAAAATTATAATATTAATATTAAATATTTAAAATTTAATGAAAAATTAAAAAATAATATAAACCTCTAGACCATTTGACCCGATAAGATTTACATTGCTTGAAAACCAAGAGAAAAATTCATAGACGGAGGAGCACTTTGTTTGTTATTTTGTAAGATAGAAATGATTCATAATAAATAATCATTTCTTCATATAACAAAATATATTAATCCATAAATAATCGACTAATTATTTGTATTTATTTTCACCGTAATAAAAACGATATTATCAGAATTTCCTATATCTTAAAATTTTATTTAATACCGAAATTCAACGAGTTAAAATCAAATTTGATTATATTTAATTTACAATAAATGGAATGTCAATTAACTCTTACACAATTATTCGTATACTGTGAACATGACATGCCAAATATTTTGCAAATCTATGTTATTATTCTTTTAAAGAATTATATATATTTTTATTGCAGGCTAGTAAATAAAATTGTAAATATATAAAATGAATAATTAAATCCTTTACAATAATTTTGTTAGTTATTTTTAAAATATAATTAAATAGATATCTAACATTTGTTTTTATTAGGCCGGAAAATATATTTTGAAAATCTTAGTAAGTTAACTTAAAAGTAAGGAGAAAATAAAGAAAAAAGGAAAAAGAAACAGAAAAAGGAAAAAAATACCCACCACATAGGAACCAAAGAGATCACTAGATTTGGTCGGCACATCGGTTGACATCTGCGACTTACATACCACTAAGCTTTACTCACAATATGGCCCCCCTTCTTATTTATATATTTTTCATTTTATTAATTTTCAACTTTACCCTTTCAACCCATTTTCTTTTCATATATTCATTTAATTATTTTATAACATATATATATTGTTACATTTTTATTTGTATATGAATGTAACAAAATTTGTAGTTTTTATGTCAATTTTCATAAAAATGATATTCCGTCCGAAACAACAATAATATAAGAACTAGTCAAAAAAGTTAAAACTAAGATGATTCAAAATTTGTTCGTTCAAATGGTGGTGGAAGAATTTGCAAATGCATCATAAAGGCATCAAGAGACATTAATTGGAGTTTATGTGACTTATCTACATATGAATGGGATCGGGAAGAGCAAGAAATTAGGAGAGCCAGAGGTGTTCGGTCCAAACGGAATTCCGCTCGACCCGAGCGGACCACTGGACAAAAGAATGTGGACCTTGGTTCATATCAAAATTTTATCCACTTAATATAAAGATCTTTTTATATATGGTTCGATGATTTTATCGAGCTCAACCAAGCTTTTGAAATTGCAAAAAAAAAACGAGTAATGTAAAAAGAAACAACACACCAAATTAATGAATTCAAAACACTTAATGTAAATGTCTTGATACTAGAAAATACAACCAAACTTTGTTTGAATATTCATTAATTGTCGAAAAAAGGTATTGAGCATTAGAAAAATATGGTGTGATAGAACTTGTAGCCCAAATCAATATGAGCATAATCAAGTATACCTTTTGTTGTATGTTTACCAATAATAAAACTCAATCTATGAGCTTTTCTTAGTACAAAATGCTTACAAAAGTCGATTATACTCAGTGATGAGAACCTGGTCGTGGCTCTACCATAGATCATACTAAGGTCGATCACGAGGATGAGAGCAAAGGAACTGAGGGATGTGCACATTCAAATGGACATGAAATGACAACCCGTGGGTGGACAAGGATATCAAGAGGAGCTGAGTTGAGACTACAAGATCCATCTACAAAGAGAAAAGGACGAGATGAGCGAGATAATGGAGAAGTTAACAATGCTCGACCTGAGCAGTGGTTTTTTGACCCAAGCAGTGATTCGCTCGACCCGAGCGAATCCATCAGAGAGAAGATAGCTGATGTACTCGGCCCGAGCAGAAGATTGCTCGATCTGAGTGAGCTCACTAAATCAAAAGAGCATGCATAAGGACTGACCGCTCGAGCCGAGCACTAAGAGACTCGATCGAGCATTGGAGAGCTCGACCGAACATTATTGTTGCTCGACCGAAATTACTTTAGTTTCTACAAGTTTAGGACTAAGACTTAAATCGCTCGACCAAGCCGTCACACCTCTCGACCGAGCTTTTTATTCAGATTTAGTTAAATTGTCTTATTTCAGATTTAGTTAGATAGAGGATCTTATGTATGATATTGTGACCAAAGTTTTTATTAATGAAATTGTCTTTTCCTTGCTAATACTAGAGATTTAGAAATTGAAATCTTTGAGAGACTTTGAGTTCTTCATCGACTTATCAACACTAGATCACAAGTGTTGTGATATCATTCGTTGCGTCTGAGGTTCTCTAGTTGAGTTGTAGGCTAGGTTTAGGATGTCCTTTTTTCGGAAACACAAGTTCTAGGTTCAACTATCGGATTGCTAGTGGTTTCATTCATATTTCATCACCCTAACAATCGAACGTCGATCTAGGATCATATCACTCATTTTGTTACCTTTTAAGTAACCTTTCTTGAATAGAACTTATGTACCTTTTTATAATCAAATGCTCAAGCTTCATGTGCCATAGATGTGTATCAACATTGTCCTCTAAGTTTGCTTCAACTTTACCTGTCATTGTTTCTCCCAGGAAAACATAAAGACCATTCTCTAAATTTTTTACCATTATCACCATGATCCTTTTGTTACCACAAGCTTCCCTCTTTCTGATTTGAAACTGTGTCCCTACAAGTCAAGTGAGCCTAGAGAAATTGAGTTTCATTTTAGATCAGGAATGTTGCTTGCTTGCTCCAGAGTTCTGATCATTCTATCATCACTACTAAATAATTTCAATTTCCAAACGGATTTTCCAGACGGATTATGAATGGATTTTGGACGAAATGCGCAATTGTCCAGAAATTTAAGGATAGAAATATCATCAGTAACATCTGTAATTGTGGACAGATTTCAGACAAATTAGAACCTCATCTGTAATTTTCGGACGGATGAGATAATCGTCTGGAATTTTCTTATGTAGGCCACATCCGTACGAAATTTGTGGATATACTAGAAGCCCATCCAAAATTTTCTAGATGAATGAGATAGTCGTTTGAAAATTTACAAACGATTTTTCGTCTATCCACAATTCTGGACGAGCGATACGGTCCGTCCGAAATTTCAAACGGATGAGATAGTCAACTGTATGTACCCTTTAGAATTACGAATGATCATCTGTACGTCATCCGAAATTGTGAATGGTCGTCCGTATGCCGTTCGGAATAACTATAAAAAATATTTATTATGTCCATTCAAGTACCAAACACTAATTCCTTCAAGCACTCTCACATGAAAAATACAATTATGGTTACATAAAAATGTATCGAATTGTTGTTTTAAACTAGTACCCTGATCGCAACTCCTAAAATGGAACTAACATGCATTGAATTAGATAACGAAAATAATTTGAAAGTGTCGAACAACAAACATCTACTCAATTTGAAGAAAGGTTCGATTCTTGAGCTTTTCAACTACAAAAGGTTTCGAAGAAAATAAAAAAATAAAAATTTGGAAACTTACGTGTGCATGATGGTGTCGAGCTCAAGGAAATGAGCCTCGCAACCATAGTCGATGATCTCAAGCTCGAGACTGAGCTTGATGACGACACCGACAACCTTCTCCTTCGAATTGCAGTTGAAATCCATTGCCCATTGGTTTAAATTATAGGTTACAACTTTCAATAGCCTCATCTTCTTCGTCTAAGAAAGACAAGAATAAATCGGATTCAAGGAGAACAATGAGAGAATAATAAATAAGAGAAATCAGAAGTGAGCTTCAACGTCAATAGATGAGCTCTTTACGGTGGACTAAACGTTGCATCACCTCACGCCTCACCGACCTCTTTATTTACGGTGGGCCAACTTTTTTATTTTTTTCTGTGAAAAAAATTTCGGACAGACGAAACCCATCCATCCGAAAATATTTCGATGTTTTACGGACGAATTTGTTCATCTATACTTAGAGACAATTTACAAATTATTATTTTCGTTCGTAAATACAAACAGATTACAAGCGGATTTGATTTACGAACATTCGTTTTCGGACGGATGCGAACCATCTGGAATTTGTCTTAAATTGTATTTCCGGACGTATTTAGCCATCCAAAATTCGTTGTTTTTCCTTGTAGTGCATGTGTCATGACATTGTCACACCTAATGCCTTGAACATCACATGTCATATTGTTTCCTATGAAGACCTTGCCATCCTTTGTAGTTTGAGATTATCAAAACATTCATTATGAGGTGTAATGTGAGATGCACAACTAGTGTTAAATATCCATTATTGTCTAGGATCTTTATCTGAAATACTAAAAACTTATTCAAAGTCACATTCCAAGATTATAGCAACTTCACCAATCTTAGCTTTCTTCTTTAGATGTTTTCTTTTTATTCATTTTTATTGTAATATCATTCTTTTCCACAAAACAACATTCTTTCTCTCTCTTGCCTCTTGATTTAAACCTAAACTTCTTTCTGTTTTATCCACCTGAAGAATTTTTTTATCAAATCTTTCTCTTATTGCTAACCTTTCTAGTGTGCTTCTTATTTTTATCTTTAGAGGATACAGTTCTTTTGAATATGTAATTATAACTATCTCATCTAAAGTAACTATTTCTTTTGAATATGTATTTTAGTGTATCTTTATTATTCATATTATTTAGGTAATGCATTGAGAAGAACAAACATTGATCATCCTTTGAGAGGTCAATCTTTGAGTTTGTTAAGTTTGTAAACATCGTTTTTAATTCATTAGCGTTCTCCTCCATGATCTTTGAGTTATCTATTCTATACCCATAGAACTTATGTTTTAAGTACATCTTATTTGGTATAGACTTGTGCATAAATTCATGCTCAAGAGCTCTCCAAACATTTGAGGTCGTTTTGTTTATTGCTTTTCTCATGATATGGTGACTCAACATATAGAAGGATGAGGTTTCGAACCTTTTTGTTTCTTACCTTTCTGGTTTATTCTCCAAATTTCATTGTTGTTTTGCTTTCATCTAGACTGTCTTTCATTTCATGTTACGATTTCATTGAATCTTTAGATGATTCTTCATCTTTAATATCATCCTCCAACACATCATTGAGCTTCAAGATTTCAATATTAACTAGAATATTTTCTTTCCACAAGGAAAAAACACCTTTCTAATCATACTTTTTGACGTCCAATTTCAATGTTGTTGCCATTGATGAAGATATTTCTTACCTGAATGGTGTTTATGTTGATCTTGTCCACTTGATATGAGATCATTCTTGTGCATGGCTCGATGATTTTATCGAGCTTAGCCAAGCTTTTGAAATTTCTAGAAATAAAAGAAAATAAAGTAAAAAAAAATAAACAACACACCAAGTTAACGAGCTCAATGTGAATGCCTTATGTCTCATGTCACGTTTTTCGATCCCTAACTAATCCACTATGTTTGATACCTTTCAGGAAATTAAAAGTTCGTCACCAAGAACCTAAAAATGAATTCAAAAAGTGTATTAAAACTCAACCAAAAACATTATTTTATACAAGATGGAGAGTTCATGTGGTGTGTTACTTATGACTAACATTTAACCGAAATTACCTTTTTACGCTCTCTCGGTTAAATGAAATGATGAATTTTTACTTAAAACAAGGGAAATACTTATTCTTCTTCAACCTTGTTCTAACATTGAAGCTTGAGTTTCTTAAGAGCCAGTCGAAAACCACTTTATAAACTTGAGTTGTTCTAACAAAGTCATTGGGTACTAGCTGAATGGTCAATCAGTATCTAACGTCTAGACGGATTAGTCGACGTCTAAACGTATTTATTTTAGTTTTGTTTTTTTAACTTAAAAATAGTCTTCAAATTTTACAATAAAAACATAAATAATAAAAATTCAATCCATAAAATATAAAATTTTATAAACCATAATTATAATATTATATTATCTAAAGATCTAATCCTTACATTTCATTTACATTTTAAGCTCTCTGTCCGATTTACAAATCATATCGATGAGTCATTAAAACCATTTTTCAATTCAACATCATTATTATAATTGTTGAATTCTCCAATTATATAACTTATAACAAGTTGCAAAGTATCATTTATTTTGTCATATTATTCTTTTTTTCAAGATATCGTGATTGAGTGTACGTAGAATTACTAACCAAGAGCAGCAAATCGATTTATTCCAAATCGGTTTTAGTTTTAGATTTTTTCTAAATATCAAAATGACAGTTTTTTTACATATTTAGTGAAAATTAGATTCATTAATCAACTAATCAACGAGATAAACGCTTACATAGAATTAGACAAAACTTTTCGAATATTTTCACAAAATCAGTCATGTGTAGTTAGGTGAATTTCAACCATACTTTGTCTTCATTGCTTTTGGAAAAAGCAAATTAGGAAAACCGAGTTTTCAAAGGCTGAGGAGACTTTGCATGCTCTTCCCATAAAAGGTCAACTTTCAATCTCCTTTTTTATTTATTAATTTATTTATACAATATATATATATATATATAAAATAGCATGCTGTTTTAATTTTCAAATCTGTGGTCTCAAGATGAGGTGAAAAAAACAGAACTGGAGTCTATGTCTGATCTCAACTCAACATCTCTCTCTCTCTACACACACACACAATAAAATCTATTTTCAGAATCATAATTTACATAATACTTTATAATCCAACTTGTTTATTCTTTTTAAATTAAGATGTTATGATAAACAGAAGACCGAATATGATGGCATAACTTTTTCTTTGAAAAAAAAATAGTGATATATATATATATATGAGAATTTTGGTGGACAAGGTGCCTAAAACTTAGCAAAAGTGCAATGCAATGGACCCCCACCATCCACAATTGACAACATCAACATGCAATGCAACAATAAAACCTAATCTTTCATAGCTTTGGTGAATCTTTTTCCCTTCTATAAATACTCAACACACTCTTATATACACTCATCAATATATATATAAACCAAACCCACCACGAATTGAAAGTCCTTTTATATATACATATAAACCATATATATCTTTTCGGGTTTGTTTGATTCCATGGCTCCAGTGCCTCTAACTGGAATCAAAGTAGGTCATATAGATGATGTTCAAGAACTGAGAAAATCGAAACCGAACAAAGTTCCGGAGAGATTCATAAGAGAAGGGAATGAGAGACCGATGCTTTTAATAACACCAGATTCATCATCAACTACTACTACTCATGATCATGATCATCATCATGATGATGATCATCATATCCCTGTCATTGATCTCTCTAAGCTCTCTAATCCCCACCTCCATGATTCTTGTCTTGAATTTCTTAAGCTCTCTCTTGCTTGCGAGGAGTGGGGATTTTTCCAGGTTATCATCTTTTTTTCCCTTCATCCAATTTTCATCCAATATATGTTAATATATCCTTCCTCTCTCTCTATATATATATTATATTTTTTCTCTCTCTTTCATTTGTAAGCATATATATAATCTGTGGGTGTTTTCTGTAGTTACTTCGTTGTTTATGCTTAATTTAGAGACTTAACATCTCATATGAGTTAGGCACAAGATTACAAAAAATATCATTATATATATATATATGATCATATCCTTTTATATCTCTTACCTTGCTGACATATTTATTTATTCATTCCTGAATTAATAGTAATACTCATGAATGGATATTGGGATAACAAAAAAGAAGACGTTTTCTTTGTTACAATGATAATATAAATCTTGGATTTTATTTCTTTTTACTTTTAGTTCAATCCTTCAATATGATAGGTAGCGCCATGCACACTCTGTAAGACATTGTATTTTTGCTATATTTTCCTTAGAATAATCCTATATGCAAGTAATACTATTAAATATATTGGGTGATTAATCATAAAGTAAAATAATTTGATGAATGGTATAGATAATAAATCATGGGATTGAAATGGAAGTAATTGAAGAGATAGAGAAAGTGGGAAAAGAGTTCTTCGAAATGCCATTGGAGGAGAAGCAGAAGTATCCAATGGAACCAGGGACCGTACAAGGTTATGGTCAAGCTTTCATTTTCTCTCAAGATCAGAAACTTGATTGGTGCAACATGTTTGCTCTTGGTCTTCACCCTCCTTCTATTAGAAACCCTAAACTTTGGCCTACCAAACCGGTCCGGTTCAGGTACTCTCTTCTTCATTATTTTTAAAAAATTGAGAGAAAGTTGACCATTATATTTTTCGATGAACAGTTTGATATGATGAATAGTTTGATATCATATTGAATGTTTGATATATCAGTTTTATAAAAAAAATTTATGCTATTCAATAATATATATATATATATATAAAAATTCATGATTTATATTATAATTAATATATAACAACATAACATATTATATATATATATATACCCTAATAGATCAATAGTATAAAAAAGTAATCTATTCAACAATTGTGAAAATACTTTTATATTTAATATCTCTAATTAATAATTGAAAGTTTTAAACTTTTAGCATAAAAAAAGGGAAAGTATGGAGATCTACTCAAGGGAAATAAGAAAACTATGCAAGAAACTGTTGAGGCACATAGCAAAAAGCTTGAAGATAAAAGAAGAGAGATTTGAAGAGATGTTTGGGGAAGCAGTTCAAGCAGTGAGGATGAATTATTATCCACCATGTTCAAGACCTGATCTTGTCTTGGGACTTAGTCCACATTCCGATGGAAGTGCTCTCACTGTTCTTCAACAGTGCAAGGACAGTTGTGTTGGACTTCAGATCCTTAAGAACAACACTTGGCTCCCTGTCCAACCTCTTCCCAATGCCCTTGTCATCAACATTGGCGATACCATTGAGGTACACTATTATATACATCCTTTCTTAATATTTATACATATATATACATCTTTTATTAGTTCAATCGGTTATTTGTCAAATTGAATACAAAAACTATTTCAAAAATCAATCCATGTAAGATAATCTTGTTTTAGGATTATGATAAAGATACCCTTTTATCCAATATAAATATACAAAGTGCTATGGGTTGGTGCACTATTAAATAATCACTATGTTGGGTTTTTTTTAAGCGAGACATAATGATTGAAGTGTTAGATTTAGATTTGGTTATATATGAATATATCTAGATGCTATACTCATGATGAGCTCATGAATATTCTCAAAGAATCACATCTATTTATCTTAATGAAATATATAAATTTCACTACATATATGAACTATATATATACATACATATGCGTGTGTAGGTGTTAACAAATGGAAAGTACAAGAGCGTGGAGCATAGGGCAGTGACACACAGGGAGAAAGACAGAATGACAATAGTGACATTTTATGCACCAAGCTATGAAGTAGAGCTCGGACCAATGGCTGAATTTGTTGATGATGAGACCAACCCATGCAAGTATAGAAGGTACAATCATGGAGAGTACAGTCATCACTATGTCTCCAACAAGCTTCAAGGCAAGAAGTCCCTTGATTTTGCAAAGATTTGCAATTTCACCCCCACTATTTAGATATATTTACCCTTTTCTCTTTCTTTCTAGTTTTGTATCTCTAGTGTTCCCCACCTAGGGTTTTAGTGCAATGATGAAGTTTCCCATTGTGAACTCAAAATTTGAGATCCCCACTCAAAGTAGTTCATTTACTGAGTGAGTGATAAATATGTATATGTTTATATATATATATATATATGTATGGCAATAATATGGTTTGTGTATGCCCTTTATTAACTATGCGTCTTATATATCATTATCATTCTTATTATTATTGTGCTCTTGATAAAAACCATGGTTCTAAAAAGCGCTTTACACGTGTCTGTTTAGACGTGGTACATTCCGATTAACCTCTAGATGGGGTATGTTTTTAAATCGACGTTAAAACGATGTTGTTTCCGTGTTTAAAGAAAAAACATTGGCATTCATCCACACATTCACTACTAGAAATTTCAATATCGCAAACGAAATTTGCAAACTGTCTGGTCCATTCCTAAATTTGGGGACGAATTAGGGATGGATAAAGAAATCCGTCCCTAATATATCCGGAAATTTTCATACGGATAAATCGTCCCTAATTTGTCCGTATTTGCGGACGGATTGGAAATAGATCAAGAGGGCATCCCGGATCAGGAGGGAGTCCCAGATTAGGGATGTGGCTGCCTATAGGCGTCCACAATTTGCGAACGGTAGCACTTTCCGTCCGAAAATTTATGGACGACTCGGTTGTCGTCCCTAAACAGGGACATTCACAAATCCATTTAGGGACGGATTCGGGACGACTCGTCGGCAACTATTTTTCTTAGTCCGTAATCCGTCTGTAATTCGTCCATAAATTATCTATTTAACCCTTTAACCATTGATCTGTTTTTCATAAACAACTCTCATATCTTTCACCACATATATTCTTATTGTTTGTGATTATAATGACATCTTCGTCGAGATCGAATATTTTCGTTTCTAGACAATGGATGTACAGAAGAATTGATCTAGAAACTCAAGGTGTATCGAAGGAGTTTATAGAAGGCGTTACACAATTTATACGATGGCGAAAAATCAACAAGTTTATAATATTTTTTATGCATTTATACAATTAACATTTGATTAATATTAAACTTATATCTTTTTTATTTGTTTTAAGCGAAAGAGAAGGGATCCAATCCATCGTACGTAGAATTGCTGGAACGTACGTGCGTTAAGAAGTCCGATGGTTCGTGGGTAGATCCCAAGGCGAAACGCATTCACGATGATATTGAAAACATGGTAGTGGAACGAGTATCCCAAATTCCCCCGAGAGAAGCCGAAACACAAACTACTCTTAGTCAGGAAGAGTACAACGAGTTGTATCTCGAGGTAAATTAATGACATTTCAATATAATACAATTTTGCTATTTATAATTGTCATTAAATCTCGATATTTGTTTTACAGCAAGTTACGCCATACAAAGGCCGTATTTTCGGTCTTGGAGGAATGATCTCAAAACATTCAAGTTCCTCCAAAGGTAAAGAAAAAATATCAAAATATGAGTTCTGGAATATGTTATTGAAAGTGTTCGAGACGCAACAAGAATCCGAAATGCGAGTTGAACAAGCACTAAAGGAGGTTGAACGATCACAAAAGCAAGCTGAACAAGCACAAAAGCAAGCTGAATGATCAGAAAGGCGAATGGAACATTTCATGCGCATGATGAAATCGCAAATGCCTACATCGATTGGGATGCATTTCAAAACAATGAACCCGATCACGACGATTCGAAAATACTTCCAATGGATTAGTAATACAAATGTTACTCATATGATTTTTTACTTAATTATCGTTATGTACAAAACTTTTAAAATTTAATGTAATCAAATTTTTTTATTTTTTTTATTTTTTAAACAAATTGCGGACGGATAGTAGTCGTCCCTAAATTTGCGGGCGGATAGGTGGTCGTCCTTAAATTTACGGACGAACAAGGGGCGTCCGCAAATGCCGACGAACCACCCGTCCATAAATTCCCCAGCATATCGAGAGTTCGTATTTTGGTCATTTTTACCGTCGATTTGCGGACGACATAGTGGTCAGCAATTACGGACCGTTTGCGGACTGATTTTCCTTCCTTAATTGCGGACGAATATCATTTGGCGGCGCTCGTTTGCGGACTACCTATGGTCGTCCCTAATCCGTCCCTAAACACGTTTAGGAACGGATTAAGACGGATTCTTCAGTCCCTAAATCTTAATTTTCTTGTAGTGATTGATCTTTTGTCGCTTTCGACTTCATCCCGACATTCGTCTTCTTCTTTCTTATGTCGTTCTCGCTTGAGTCTCTCGTCTCCACCCCGGCTTCGTCTCCCGCTTTCGGCCTCCCCTTCATTTGTCAATGTTGTCTATGGTCGTGAGTTTAATATTATGAATTTAATATTTATAAATATTTCTATTTAGATTATAATTATATTAAATATAAATATTATATAGATGTATATGTCTAATTCATCTATAACATCATCTAGATACTAGGTATTGGGTAGGGGAACTTCAAAAATACCCTCGTAGGCCAAACTGCTTCAAAAATACCCTTCGCTGAAAAAAAAGTTCCAACTTCAAATCTACCCTTAAAATATTGATAATCCTATATTACCCTTGTCGACAAATTTTCTCTCTCCTCCAGAGCACCTCGATTTCTCTCTCTACTATGGCGCGAAAATAACTGTTATCCCACACCACGACAGATTCGGCGAGAGTAGCTTGAAATCAGCATCAGATTCGCTGCCAATAGGTTGAAATCGTGTGTTGTCAACAAAGAAGCTTGCAATTAAGTAGGTTTCGCAGAAAAACTGTTGCACTGGGTCATAGAGTCTTACGGGTCAAAGGGTCGTAGGGGTAAAGGGGTCGCAAAGGGGTCAAAGGGTCGCAGGGTTTAGGATAGGATCGCAGGGGTCCAAGGGTCGCAGAGGGTAAAAGGGTCGCAGGGGTCCAACGGTCGTAGAGGTACAAGGGTCGCACGGGTCCAAGGGTCACAGAGCCTCATACGACCCTTGCGACCCTTGCGACCCATGTGGACATTGTGACCCTTTCGGCCATTGACCCTTGCGACCCATTTGTCCATTTCGACCCTTGCGGCCATTGCGACCCATTTGTCCATTTCGACCCTTTCGACCATTGCGACCCATTTCGACCCTTCCGACCATTGTGACCCTTCCGACCATTGCGACCCTTCCGACCATTTCGACCCTTTCGACTAGTCTTTTCAATGTTAGACTACTGCTTTTTCGAGGTGCTAGCTATGCTTTTTATTTTACCAATGACACATTCAAGACCATTGAGACACGTCTCTGTTACCCCTATATTAAAAGGTTCTTTAATGTGGTCAATACATGATTTGTAGCACCAAATCATCTCTTGTTTCGAGTCTTTCATTCTCTCAAAAGGACGATTTCTAACATCTAACCCTAAATTCTCTGAAAAATCCTTGTTACCTTTGTGACCATTTTGACCTTCGTCACGAAGGTCACATAGTCGACCCAGGGCATCATGCTGCCTATTTGTTACTCAAGGTCTTGGTAATCGCTGGACTCGGTCTCTATGCAGATACACACAATTACTTACAATGTGGATGAAGGACTTTGTGATGTATCTGCACTACATAAGGTCTTGGTAATCGGCGGACTCAGACATCAAGCTGTATCCGTGTTACCTAAGGTCACGGTTGGAGGTCAGCTTGGAGAAGACGGTGAGTCACACACGACTCTCCTTGCGGGGGAAGGCTTTGATGTGTCTCTAAATTCGGAAAATTTGACCTTTTTTTCTTTCCTTTTTTTCTTGAACTTCTTTTTGCATTTTTTTTAACCGTTGTGACCTTTGAAACCTTATGTAACCTTATGTAATTTTGTGACCTTTGTAACATTTGAGACCTTATGTAATCAATATTTAAACGTTGAAAATGTCTTATTTTGCATCTATTGTTTGTGAGATTATGACCCATCGACTAATGCGACCCAATATGACCCGTTATGCGACGCTCAATCGGATTAAATTAGAATCAGGTTTAAACGGGAACCCGTCCGACGCATGCGACCATATATGACCCTTTTATGACTCATGCGACCACACATGACCCATGTACGACTCATGCGACCATATATGACCCTTGTACGACTCATTCGACCACATATGACCCTTTTACGACTCATGCGACCCAATATGACCATATATGACCCATAGACGACTCATGTGATCACATATGAACCTTGTACGACTCATACGACCCAATATGGCCATATATGGCCCTTGTACGACTCATGCGACCCAATATACGACCCAATATGCGACTCATGTGACTTGTCGTTTTGCTGATTGTCCAAGTATCTCAAAGAGATAAAGTGTTTTGAAAGGATTGTGAGTAATACAGTGTTACAAATGCAAAAGTTTTGGTCTTCCGACCCATGTGACTTGTCGTTTTGCTGTCAGACTTCTATCTTCCGACCCATGTGACTTCCGACCCATGTGACCCTTTTGACCCAAGTATATAAGTTAACGTCTACTTCTCTTCTCTTAGTATGCGTATCTAACCCATATTTCTATGAAAGATCTTTTTTACCTTTTGTGGCCTGCGTGCCGCAGTCACCATTGTTGACGCAGGGCATCGTGTTGTCTATATGTTACTCAAGGTCTTGGTAATCGGCGGACTCAGGCTCTATGCAGTCACTGACGAGTTGCGGGGGTGACTTAGGTGATGGTGTTGGGTCACTCTTCAAATATGACTGGAAGACGAAGTACATGGCAGGAGATGACTTAGGTGACTGTGTTGGGTCACTCTTGGGTCACTCTCGGCTGATGAACTATCTCTACAGTGAACCCTCATTTGGCATTAAATTAGTTTGACGCTGTAAATGTATTGTTTTGATTGGATTTTTGCATTTTATCATTATAAACCTGTAAATTTGTCGATTTCGCATCTATTCATCCATATATGCGACCCAGCGACCCATGCCATTACCAATATATTTGAGTTGTATATGTCTAATTTAGAATCAATATAGATAATAATATAAATAATATCGACATTGAACAAAATGTTAAATGTATTGTTTAATCATCCGCGGAGTTGTTAAAACACTACTATCACTTTTGAAACATAGGCATTGGTTATACATAACTCAACTAGGTACACATTGGTCATAATCTGTTTTAACCGTTGATTGACGTTGTAAATGTATTGTTTTGATTTGTTTTTGTCATTTTATCATCATAAACCCGTACATTCATCGAGTTCGCATCTATTCATCAATATATGCGACCATGCGACCCATGCGACCCTCATTTGGCATTAATTAGTTTGACGTTTTAAATGTATTTTTTTTATTGGTTTTTGTCATTTTATCCTCATAAACTTGTAAATTCGTCGATTTCGCATCTATTCATCAATATATGCGACCAAGCGACCCATGCCATTATCAATATATTTGAGTTGTATATGTCTAATTTAGAATCAATATAGATAATCTTATAAATAATATCGAAATTTGAACAAATTGTTAAATGTATTTTTTAATCATCCGCCGAGTTGTTAAAACACTACTATCACTTTTTAAACACATGCATTGGTTATACACAACTCAACTAGGTACACATGGGTCATAATCTGTTTTAACCGTTGATTGACATTGTAAATGTATTGTTTTGATTGGTTTTTGTCATTTTATCACCATAAACCCGTAAATTCGTCGAGTTCGCATCTATTCATCAATATATGCGACCATGCGACCCATGCGACCCTCATTTGGCATTAATTAGTTTGACGTTGTAAATGTATTGTTTTGATTGATTTTTGGTATTTTATCATTATAAACCTGCAAATTCGTCGATTTCGCATATATGCGACCCATGCCACCCTCAATTTTGATTGGTTTTTGACATTTTATCATTTTCACCGGAATTCCCGCCGAACTTTTCACCAAAATTTGAAAAAACATTTTGAATTCCATCTGGCAGCGATTCGATGTCAAGGTCATGTCTTTTCGTATTCCAGCTATTTCCTTTTTCTAATAACGACACACTATCTCTCTCTAACTCTCATCATCATCATCATCTTGCCGAAAATGCAACATTTCGTAGAAGCAGGTTCATCTTCTTCTGGTGAGAGGATTTTCACGGTACCAGACACGCGTTCAAATCTGGCCGTAGATGCAGTGGTAAGTGAACTCAAACCGATTTTTTCGATTCATCAAATCTGGCCGTACATGGATTAGTTTGGCATCGTTGTAAATTTATTCGATTATCGCAGACACTTTCGATAGAGTTTGCGAGGTTGAATGGTCTTTGCGATAGACGATGTAAGATTGATCTGATAACCAATTCACAGACATTTGGGAGGCAGATCTAAGGCTTGTGAAACGTGATGGCGCTAGCATCACCAGGGGTTGGACAAAGTTTTGTCACGATAATGGCTTTAACGTGGGTTGTACCTTCAAAGTCGAACTGGACACCGTTCTTGATGATGTACCTTGTCTACTGCTTGCCCCTATAATCTTCATAGATTGAATTCCGTTGTATTTTAATTGCTTTGAACCTCATTTGAACAACAAAATTCATATTTGTATTTGGTTGGTTTTTTTACTATTATTCAATAGAATGTATTATTGTTAGTATCGATGTTTTTTGTGGATTTACTATTATTGTAATAAGGGTCGTAGAGGGTCCAAGGATCGCAGGGGACAAAGGGTCGCAGAGGTACAAGGGTCGAAGAGAGACAAAGGTCGAAGTGAGATAAGGGTCGTAGAGGGTCCAAGGGTCGCAGGGGACAAAGGGTTCCAGAGGTATAAAGGTCGAAGGGAGACAAGGGTCGCAGGGGACAAAGGGTTCCAGAGGTACAAGGATCGAAGGGAGACAAGGGTCGAAGGGAGATAAGGGTCGCAGAGGGTCTAAGGGTCGCAGGGAACAAAGGGTCACAGAGGTACAAGGGTTGAAGGGAGACAAAGGTCGAAGTGAGATAAGGGTCACAGAGGGTCCAAGGGTCGGAGGGGGACAAGGGTCGCACGGTCCAAGGGTCTAAAAAATATTTACTCGTTGATTATGAAAGATGTAATTTGGTACATTGTTCTTTTTTTAACAGTTTATTTGTAACGTAATTTTGGGAATGGATAATTCAACTTTGTACATCGTAATTTTTTAAAAAAATATTAATATTATTTGTAAATAATAAAGCGTAAAGTGTCGCAGGGTCCAAGGGTCGCAGGGGGACAAGGATCGTAGGGGTCCAAGGTTCGAAGAGGTACAAGGGTCGCAGGGGTCCTAGGGTCGAAGAGGTCCCTCTGTGACCTTTTTACCTCTTCGAAAGGGTCGAAATGGTTAAATGTGTCGCAATGGCCGGAAGGGTCGCAATGGTCATAAGGGTCGAAATGGACAAATGGGTCGCAAGGGTCGTAATGGTCCCAATGGCTGGAAGGGTCGCAATGTCCGCATGGGTCGCAAGGGTCGTATGAGGCTCTGTGACCCTTGGACTCGTGCGACCTTTGTACCTCTGCGACCCTTGTAACTCTGCGATTGTTTGATCCCTACGACAATATACCAAATATTTAAAAAAAAACAATGTACCAAATGTTTACATCTATCATTCCAAAAAAAACAATGTACCAAATATCAAATTAATCTTTTCGGGTTCATAGATGCGTTCTCCATTACTAAATATATCAGCCGCCATCTTCTCACGCATGGAAATAACCTTGTCGTCGCAAATAAAGTGAAATATTCCTATTTTTCAATAACGAGACTTCTACAAATTTGTAGGAAAAATACCATAGTCATTCCAGCTTTGGTTCTGTGACAAACCTTCATAATACTCATACTTCCATTCATCTTCTCCAGAAGCCAAAGAAGAAAACCCTCCGAGAATGAGCATCTTGGGGACAGTTTTTCTTATCTTCTCAATCACCGAATCGATATGTGTTTCCTTAAGCTTCATCTGGCAGTCGTATACCATGATACATCGGGTTTTAAAATCTGCTTTGATGGCTACTCAATAACATCCTACCCATCGATTTTTGTCCGTTGGAATGTTTAGAACCGAGACAAAACCTTCATAATCACTAATTGGTGTCGTCCTACATCTGAATGGATACTTGGCATTCAAAAAATCACTAAGCATTTCCGGAAAAGTTTACATATCCTCGTACATCCACATCGAGATCGTCGGCATGAAAGCAACAGGACAAACGTAATAATTCTGATTCGCGCCGAGATTCAATGTCGAGCGAGAAGACAAAACCATCAACGCCTCATCCAATTAATGCAAAAAAAATTAACACACATGAATACATATGACACAAAACTCTGTGAGACTAAGGGTTTAAAAAAACTTACATCATCTTCAAGTCATACGTTGGCTTTTAATATAATCTCCCAAAACTTTGGCCTTTGGGAATATCTAGCTCAGATTTCCACCACTCCTCATATCGAGGTGCCTTCGAACCAATATAGATTAGTCAACTTTTCACCGCTAGCATCAATTAAGGAAGGGCATCGGTTTATCAAGCCCTTAACTAATCCCTTGGGATTCCACACAAACTCCTCTTCCCCTTCAGGTTCTTGAACCACTATTCTTGCTCTTTTCGCCGGTGGAGGTTCAACATATGCCGTAGACTCCTTCCATAAAGGTCCAGCACCTACATAAAATTTACTTCATTAAACATATTCCGACCAATACGACCTATGCGACCCATGCGCCCCATGCGACCAATGCGACCTATGCAACCTCAAATGACCGTACTTACTTGGTGGTGCTAGAGTATCCTTGGCAGGAACATCGTCAGTGACGTCATCGACAGGACCCACTCCCACTAAAGTATCTTTAGTGTGCACCTCTTCAACATGACCCATTGGAGCATCTGCATAAAATTGTTTCATGCATTATACTCATCGTTCGATACATTGATTATGTAACACATGCGCCATTCGACTTTAGCGACCTAGTGACCCATGCGACATATGAAGCCATGCGACCCGTGCGACTCTAACGACCATGCGGCTTATGCGACCCTATGACTCTAACAACCCTACGACTTATGCGACCCTACGACTTATATGTCTCGATGGAAATTGACACTCAAATGACCTTTTCACTAAATATTACTTAATTGGTGGAACTCCATCAGGAGCAATGTTTGTCAAATCCTCTTCTGAGTCATCTCCGCTTGGCTCTTTTCTTGACACTGGATTTGGACGTCGAAGGAATTCAAAACCAAAATCACTAACAGTGTCGGAAAATTGGTTTTTGGTGATTGTAACTTTCTCGGCAGTCTTTGATTTTGGATGAGGCATATTGATCCCTGCATCCATTAGAAGGTCTCTTACGGCGTTGATGATTCTCTTCTACGACTTTCTTATTTCCTCTATTAATTTATTCTCCAGTGTCAGAAGGACTGCAGCATCAGTTCAGCATCAGCATCACTCACGCTCTCCTTCCTCTTAGTCCCTTTTTCCTTCTCTTTTTTATCACCAAGAGCTACTTTTCGTGTCAGCAGTTCTTGCTTACGGATATCCTCCCAACAAATATCCTTCGGATTTCTATGATGTTTCATCTATATCCGAACATCGAAATCGTCACATCCCTCGTAATCTTCCAGATTAGAAAGTAAAGCTTCCTCTTCGTGTTCAGGACGAAGAATACTTAGAATATCCTGAAAAACAAAAAAATAACCATTATTACCCTCTCTGACCCTTGTTTCCCTTATCCTTGTTTCTCTTGTGAACCTTGTGTAATTGTTACCTTAGAATCTCCAATTTACCTTATCACGTCTACACACTTCGGGTTAAAATTGGATTTAATCATCTTCTTGCACATTCTTGGGCATGATCGATGCGCATCAACAACCTCAACATACCATCCCTTTCCGCCCAAACTAAGGATGGTTTCGAATGGAAGTAACTGAAACATTAAAAAATGATAAGAATGCAAAAAGTCCGAAAACATTCAAGTTATTCGAATAATATATACAACTTACCATTAGTGGAATCAGAAAACCGCCACAATACCATTTTGGCTTCGGTGATTCCCCGCTAACGTGCTTGTGGCAAGTATCCACAATCTTCTCGAATGTGTAACGACCTCATGGAAAGCCTTCACAAAATTCCAAGTCATCAACCATGTCAATGAGATCATGGCTGATAGAGTTTTCTGCTGAAGGCTTGTGAGCCAAAACTTGCGCCAACAACATAAAAGTTGCGAACCTCTTATGATCGTCGGAATTCTTCGCCTTCACAAGCTTTTCACTGACTTGTTTGGGGGTCACCTTTCCACGGCCAAAATTCTTCAGCCTGAATGTGACATCCATCATGGACTCCCATCCTATGGGATATGGTCCGCATTTCAATCCTGAAATTAGTCTGTGCTCCACTATAGAGTACCGGATGAAAATATCGTTTATGACGAACCACAACTCCGTCTTGTCCCCTATAATCACAGAGTGATTTAGTAGGACAGACATTTGAACCTTCGTCAATGTGGAGTCACATTGTAAATGGAATAAATGCTTAAATTGTGACTCTTTCTCGAAGTAATGCAACTCGTGTTCATCTAAGATTCCTCTCAGCGTCCTTATTGTCTCGTGAGGATAACACTTGGTGGTGATCTTTAGCATTCTGTCCATGTGCTTGAATTCATACACAAACTTCGGTTTTGGCGCCACCTGCAAAATAACCAATTATGAATACATTATACTTCTACCGACTTAAGCAACCCATGTGACTCGTTCGACCCATGCGACTCAACCGACTCAACCGACTTGTGCGACCCATGAGACTCAGCCGACCCGTGTGACCCATGCGACTCAAACGACCCTCAGACACTTTGCGACACTCAACCAACTCACTAAGACTCAACCGACCTACGCCCCTGAAACAACCATTGCGACCCATCCCACTCACTGAGACAACCGACTCACTGAGTCGAAAATGGTCATGCAACCCCTGCGATCCTTGCTACTCAACCGACTCACTGAGTCGAAGATGTTAATACAACTCTTACGACCCTTGAGACCTAACCGATTCACTGACACTCACCCATTTCAAATCAATAAACCATTTTGTGACTCGAAAGCTTGCAAAATCCTATAAATCGATCTACTTACACTTATTGACGCCATTGAAGATTGACTCGTGCTCTCTTCGTCACTACTGCTGCTGATTCTAGCCATTTTCCTTCTCACCAACTTCAAATCGATCCCTCTCAAGTTCGACATCGCTTATTTCTTTCTTGTTATAAACTTTTAAACAGGTTTCACGTCGAAAAGTTGTTCGGCTTTCTCGTTTTTTATAGTTTTTCACGTCGAATAACTGCCGAACGTGGGTTTTTTCACGTTCGAATATTAAGGGCAAGTTTGTCTTTTCTTCAGTTTTTTCTTGCAAAATCCTATAAATCGATCTACTTACACTTATTGACGCCATTGAAGATTGACTCGTGCTCTCTTCGTCACTACTGCTGCTGATTCTAGCCATTTTCCTTCTCACCAACTTCAAATCGATCCCTCTCAAGTTCGACATCGCTTATTTCTTTCTTGTTATAAACTTTTAAACAGGTTTCACGTTGAAAAACTGTTCGCTTTTTCGTTTTTTACAGTTTTTCACGTCGAAAAACTACTGAACGTAGGTTTTTTCACGTTCGAACATTAAAGGCAAATTTGTTTTCTTCAGTTTTTTTTCGAATTTAATAATTATTTTAGAAAATATATTTTTGAAATGATTTAGCTTTATAAAGGTATTAATGATATTCCGTGTACTGGATGTCTGTTCGCTTATTGCTTTTTTAAAATTTGGGAAAAGTTAATTATTTTTAAGGGAAAATATAAAAAGTAGTTGTTATTTTGTAAATAAGGATTTCAGCAAAGTCGAGACTACATAGAAAAAAGTGTACAATTTAGAAAATAATGACGTAAATTTGAAGGAATTACAAATTCCTCCCCTCACATAGAACGAGTGGAAATATCCTCTCTGATGAAATATATCCAATCAATCAGTTTATTTTGGATAAAATATAAATATTAAAATTTAATAACGGACCCAAACATACCAAATCACGTAGATTGAGTTATTGTATTCTATACATCCGTTTATCCATCTAAATAAATAAATATCAAATATAAATTTGGTTAATAAAACTCAAAATTATTTGAAAATTTTATGATCGTCCAAATCCATATTTTAATTGATATTGAATAACACGACAATAACATCACAATCAATGATCCAATGTAATAATATTTAAATCAAAACGAATCATACTTTTATAACAAATTAAAAAATTAAAGGTTATATAATATTATATGTATAAAATTTTATGATTAATGTCCTAAATTTCATTTCATCTAAAACAACTTAAAATAACAATAAATCATGGGTTATACATGTCATTTTTGTTATATTAGTTACAATCATTACTCAAAATGTCAATTTTGGAAAGACAAATTTCAGTAATTTTTTAGGAAATTTTAGTGTAATTCTTTAATGTTGTTGTATGATCATATAAAGTTGATAGATTATTTGTTTGTATTATACAACTCTATTATTATTTTTCAACTTTATAGTAGTTTTGAAAAAATATACTTAATCAATGTGATAATGATCCAAATTTGTCCAAATATCCAAAAACCGGATATTTGAAAACCCAAATCGAATAGATAAAAACAAATATGTCGATTCAGACGACATAAAGTGTATAATCGATATTTTGGAATTTCCTAATATCCGTTTGGAGAATAAAAGTCAATGATTATTGATTAAGAAGAAAATGAAAAAGTGGAGAAGAGGAAAAAGACAAAATAGAGAGGAATGGTTCCAAATCATGATTGGCAATGAAGAAAGCAGCAAAACAATGGTGCATTCTAATATTTATTTATTTTATATAAGAGGAATTGGGGATACACGTCAGCAATTGCGTAGACCACAATGAAATACCTAAGATTCTATTATATAAGAAGGAATTATTATTAATTAAAATATTCAATAATCACTCAAATCCCATTGTTGGCAAAAACATTTGTACTATGATACTATCCCATGTTCTTACATTAAATTTCTTATAATTCCTAATAATAATCATAACTATCACCAAACTTCTTATATGAGATATTATCTCTCGTATATACAAACTCGTATATACTTTCATCTTTGAAATTTTTATCTTTCAACCACGAGAACAATGAACTCTACAAGTTTGTAAAGAAGTCTACCAACGTTTCAAAAGTTAACTACACAAGGAGTTCATCAATTTATATTTATATAAAAAATATAATTTCATGTATTATAATGGAAATGTGATGATATAATTCACGGTTATATACGAGATTCTACCTATTTCTTGTAAACTACATGGACTAATCATAAACTCGAATAGAATTTCCATTTTTTTTTCAAATTTCCAAAACGAAATCAAAAGGGCACCGATACGAAATGATGGATAACAATTAAGTAATGGCATTTAATGAGATGTAGAAGAATTCAAGAACCGTGAGAGTCCAAATAATAGAAGATATGTTTGGTTTGGTATTATACTTACGTGGGTACAAGGGCTAGGATCTGATTTCTGATGATTCCCATACACTTTTGTATCTCTGCATAAATCTGAAGGTTTTGGGAACAGCTCGGCTGAAGACTTGCCACGGCCGAGTCTAAAACCTGCGCTACTTCGCTTGGCGGAAACTGTCTCTCTGTACATTTCTGCAGAGTTTTTTCGATTAATGTTCAAAAACTAGAACCTCCATGAACAACATCAAAGGCCTTTAAGATTTTCTAGTGCCCTACACTATCTGACCCACAAATATATCAGTTTCTCCCTATGGTTTATCGTATGTATGTATATCATGATCTGGATTGTATTGTTAAAAACTAGATTAGAGATGGACAATTCAGGTCAATAAAACCGAATTAGAGTCAAATGTTTTTTTTTTTGTCCAGTTCAGTTTGGGTAATTTAGGTTTAGTACTGTTTGGAACTAAAATAAAACCAAGTTCAATCCAGATTCCGATCATTCGGATTTTGTTTGGGTTTTTCGGGTTCAGAATAATTAAGGTTTTTTCAGGGTTTAAATTTTGGAAATGAACAAGTTGTACGGCTAACCCATATTGAATATGGGTCGGTTTGTTCAAATCCATTCGAGCCAACCAGGTCGGGCCGAAACACAAAAACTGGTGCACATATGATATTCTAAGAATTGAATTCCCCTCAAATCATGTCTAGCCTAGGCAAATGCAATATTTCAACCCACGTTGCTGGATAGTAAATGTACCTGAATCATGAGCAAAGTAGCAACACAGCTCGAGACAAGTCGGGAAGGAATTTGCGTGTGTTCGTCTAGTTGAAGTGTATTTGAGTGACAATCAATGGCGTCTCGATCCACTGAGAGCTGATTATTAATAAAATCAATGGCATCCTCCATATTTACAACATTATTTACCTCTTTCTTAAAACATGTCATAGCCTGCAAATATACAGTATCAAATATGTCGAGGGTTAACACTTTATGTTATCAATTCATGAATTTTGCAATATAAACATGTTTTAATGTTTTCAGTATGAGGTACAAACATAGATGAAATCAAATACATACCTCCATGGCTCGATCGACCATATACTGTGCTGTTGTTTTTGAACTTTGGACAATCTCAGAGACATGAGGTCCAAGGTCATGGGTATCGGAAACAGTTTTGTCTAAACAGGTGAAGTGATCATTGAGATCCCCTGGGCTGCTCATGCATCTAAATGGCATATATGTCGAGTTCGCCTGGTAAGTGTTTCGCTGCCTCAATCGAAGAAGAGCCAACGAAACCTACATATCGCCAAACAAATTCTTTTTTAAAAAAAACTTAGAAGTAACTTCACACACCCGTACCCAAGAGAGATGAACGGATATTATATATCTATATATATATAAGGAGATGAACTTGTAATGAAAGTTTCCCAAACTCATGCCTGTTCATTGATTGCACTAAGCTGAAAGAGAACTGCAGCATACTGTTTCTTGAAAGATTCAGAATCCTTAAGAGATTTGTTCCCATCTTTTTGACTTTCCACAATCTCATTGTTCATGCACTTCAATGTAGACAGAACTAGCTCCTGCAGTTTCGTAGAATATCAGTTAGTTGATTTGAAAACGAATATGCTGTAAAAGCCACATATTGATAAAATCAACTGTGACATATATGATATATTCCTAACAAATCATCTCGACATTGAAATTGTGTTACGATCGTGTCTAAGAGTAGTCTCTACCATTGCCGTCAATCGACACCATGAAATATTGAGGAAAGAATAAACAAATCAAAATCAGATAAAAGAAGAGTGTTAAAGTGAACTACATAGAGAATAAAATTACAGATGAAAAAGCTAATGTATAAAGAATAATGGGCAAACCTTCTTGTCAAGAACACGAGTGAGTTCAGAAAGAGCTTGAACATCAGCTTCTCTTGCCTGGTTCTGTGCAGCGCTTGAAGGTTGAGAATTTACAAATTGGGATTGAATAGCCTCATCCATTACAACTTGGGCTTGTGAATTTGAACCCGAGATATCGACCTGGAAAAATATGAGTAACTCAAGTATCATCGGAATAAATCTCTGTAGAAGTTAAGAATAACAGGTTGATGATGGTCAAAAGCAAGATAAAGACATCCTCATTGAAAGCAAATGAACATGTATCATAAAAGAAGAAAGAATTACAACAGCTACACTCTCAGCTGGAAGACTAACGAAATATTCAAGTCAAATGGCATATGGTGGATAACAGATTCAACTTATGTACCAAGTTTCAAAGTAACTTCCAAGTAGACAGACATTGCAGAAAGAGAAAGTTCATGGATGGGTTCCATTTGATAGAAATCCATGCATCTTAATTTTCCCCCCAAATCTAAAGCAATGCGTCTTTAAGAAATCAAGTTATCACAAAAAACGTCTTAAAATTCCTGAAAGCAAATGAATGTAAAATTAACAGTAGAGCTGATATGAAATTCTCCGAAAAATATATCAACCGTAAAACATGAAGCTTTAAGATTGCTTAATAAACCAACCTTTTGCTGCTTCAAAGAATCACTGACATTATAATTTGGCGGGGATAAGTGAGGTCCAATGGAGTTCTCCATTTTTTCACATGAAGGTTTGAGATATCCCTCTGGCATGTTTTCCTTTTCCTGCTCGTGCATTTTGAGGACACTGTAATCTGGAATGTGATGATTCAAGGAGACATATAACTTTGCAAGTGATGCTGGCATGTTTTGTAGAGGATTCAGAGGCATGCATTCAGTATCCTACACCAAAGGAGCGGATGACATGTTATCTAAAAGTTACCAATATCCACATATTCCAACTGAAGTGATAAAATAACACATTGTTTCTTAAAGCTACCTTGATAATAGCCATAATGCACACAGAAGATAATTTGGTTGCCCATTGAGTGCATAATATTTTGTGGGAACTCTTAGGGTGATTCTTTTCATCAAGGGCTAGTTGAGACTTAATAATCATGACAATGTGGAATGAATACGCTTTGACAAATTCCTCTCACTATTTTTTTCCCCTTTAGGTGGTTAGTCGAGAAAATCAATTTTTAGCTTGCTAAATAAATCAAAATATGATCATTAAAACCCTCCATTATGCATTTCATTAAGACTTGACTCAAAGATGCAGTTTCAGGAAAGAACTTTACCTTGACAAATTCCACCCCAAGGTCAGGGTGGTCAAACTGAACTCTGTACCTATCATTATGAACAGTTAGCACACTGCCATCATGAATCTCTGTCATCCCCGTGTGCAGAGCAATGACTCTCTGTCCAACCTTTAAGGGTCGAGCCAGATCCGTCGGTAGCCCTTCCCTCACTCCAGCATTAAGTTCATCATAATGTTTTCTTACAGAGTCCCTGTACACGTATAGCTTTTCTTTTTCCTCCATCAGAAATTGTTCAGAAAATCGCCGTGGTTTGCCCAGGGAGCTGCACAACAAAGTCCGCATAAGCAGGATATAATAGCATAAAAAACAGTAAACAAAGCAGCAGTCAAGTGGTGATGACCTCCTTATGACGCCCCATTCAACACGAGTTAATCTTGGAACATGACCCAACCCTACATGATCCAAGTACTCCACAAATTCTTGTCTGGAAAACCAAGGGTAGTCAATTGCACTGTAGAACCACTCAAAAATACACCATCTCCGAGCTCGGTAACTCGATAAGCAATGTGAAAGCTTTTCCTGCAAACAAAAAGCGTAAATTACAACCCATAACCTGGAAATATAACATACTGAACGGCTTGTTATTTTTACTAGTCATTGGGTAATGACCTTAAGATTAAGGGATTTGTCATTCAGTGATTGAATCTGAGTGTCAGTTAATCCACTCACTAGAATCTCAGGACTCTTCCCATCTTCATTTGTTAGAAGCTTCTCCGTTGTTGTCTTTCTCCTGCTTCTAACCTTAGTTGGTAAGTTGACTTGTTTTTTGTTGGCTTGTGCCGTTGATAGAGCTGGTCCATCAGCTTCTACTATGTCATTGCTCGAGTAAGTCTTGCCATGATTTTTTACTGATTTCTTTTCGTGTGAGTTTGGAATATTTGTTGAGCGTTTGACTCTACCAACAGGCTTCTTCTCCTCATCTATTATCTACAACATCACACCCAGTGTCAACATAGAGAAATTCTATGAGCAAAAGGGGAAGACAACGGCGGCGAAGGCATGATAGCTTAGTGACTACATGTGCTTTTCCACCAAGTGATAGATGGGAGGTCCCAATCTCTCAAGATTTAAGAATATCCGTTACGCAAAAACGAAAAAGTTTTAAGCAATCTAAAACATAAACTTAAAACAAGCATGTAAATAAGTATCAGACCGCCATTTAATTGCTAGAATATTTGTAGGCCAATACATTTTACAAACCTTGCTATTAGGAGATTCTGCAAATTGTGAGCTACATGGAGCTTCTTCTTTAGAAACCTACAAGAATAAAAAAACTTCCACGTGGTCATGAATCGAACAAACTGGTAAGAGCAACATTGAAATTATTAGAAAAACACAGCTTCCCTTACTTTAACAGGTGATGATTTCTGCCTTCTTTTTCGCATAACAGTAGTATTTGAACTTTTTTTCTCTGCTTCGGTATTAATAAGGGCAGCAGTTTTGGATTTCCTTCGCTTTGAGGTCTTGAAAGAGCCTATTTTAGACCCAGGTGCTGGACCACCCCCTTTTAAGTTGGACTCATCAGCTTTTCCACCTCTTTCTTCCTTCACTTGAACAGAGGACTCTGACACATCAAACCATAATTCAGATAGTAGTTGAGCCAATAGATAGAGAAGCAGAATAATAATTCAGGGTAACCGCACATTGGCTTAAGAAAAATAATTCAACGGATAATTGATGTTAAATTAAAGAATAAGCATTTGGAATGATAGCAGTTTGAAGAGTATTACTGCCTTTTTTTTCGTGGTGTATGGCTACTTTGAAGGGAAAACCAACGGGGAGCTTCAAATAACGGATAATAAGTGGTAACATAGAATAAGATGCATATCCTCATGTTGACTAGCTTTGACTCGGCCACTAAATACTTTTGGTAGATAGCCTATCCACTTTTCCATCTCGAAAATTCAAGGACACATCATATACATCCTTTCACGTTCCCAGTTTGATCCAGGAAAAGCAATGATAAGCTACAGCCGCTTAAACGAGGGTAAACAAAAAGCAGCTTTATAAAAGTACACCACTGACAGGATTTCAGACACTCGACCAAATGTACAGCGCCAGGACAAACATATATATCTTACCAGTATCTGTGGCAGAATCAGGCATCATTAACGACAAATCTGCCAGTGTCTGGAGAGCATCACATGCAGCACCTTCATCTGCAGAAAATAAATAGTCATCATATGAGAACTAAGAAAATGACGCCTTTGCAACAATACCATCCATACTTGCAAAAAGGCACCATTAGTAATCACTGCAAGATCATTTAAAAATTATCAAACCACGCACAAGCGCAACAGTGTTGTTGAAGTTGTCATTGTATAACAATACACATAATGAAGAATACCCTAGTAACATCATGATTAAATCAATCAACTTAAAAATTTCATCTTCAGTAACCATCCTTTACTAGATTAACCACAGACAGACTGTTTTTGTTCCCAAAAAAATCACCTTCATCCCATACAGAAATCTTGAACTGTCATAGAGCAGAAGTTTCATGTAGCAACCAAGACAATCAGGAAAAATTCAATTCAAGGAAACCCATGTTTTTTGCTGAATGTTGTTGTTGCAATATTCTATGATCAGATGTTTCTAATGTTTACTTTTTCTCCTCGTTTGATGCGTATTTGAGATAGTAAAGATGTGGACAGAGAAGAAAGAAACTAGGGCGGACCTGCTGTAAAGAGAACTTTTTTACTTTTCCTCCTTGAACCCTTATAAGTGAATTTCAAAGAATTCTCAACCACCCTCTCTGATTCAAATTTCTCCTTGCAGGGGCCTAAGTGTTGCTCTTCCTCTGTCCCACTGCAGGCTTCTTTTACATCATCTGTCCGATTGTTAGTATTCTCTTCAATACCTAGTTTTTTCCTATAGTGTCTTTTTCCCTTCTGTTGCATTTCCACAGCACTAGAACCTTCTCCGTGCATCAAGTAATTTTTTGAGCCAGTATAGTCGCCATTATCAGCTTCAGTGCTTCCTAAGCTTAGTTCACAGCCACCCTTATCCATTTCAGAGGAACGAGGTTTGGCAATCGCAAAGTCGACTTCTGCATGCTGAATGTCAAAATCTATCAGTCAATATTTTTATATGACATACCATCCAACTTAAGGATCTGTACCTCTCCCTCTATCAAATTGCATTTGCGAAAAGAATAGATTTTTCTATTACATTAACAATCAGAAGTACTTATTCCCAAAAACAAATTCAAAACAAGACCTTAAAAACTAATTCAGAAGTTTACAGCAATGCAAAGAAAAAAGGAAAGAGAGAGAGAACATAAGCTCTACGTGGGGAAATGCAGAGTAGTACCATTTTTTCACCCTTCTTATGCGGGGAGTACATCTTTGCTTTCTTGATCGGTGTTCGAGAAACCTGGGGAGAACCACCTCGCTGCAAAGCTTCTGCCAGTGCTAAAGCTATCTCATGCTCCACGTCATCATCAATAGCAACTCCCTTTTGCTTTAGACCTCTCTTAACAGGTGATAAATATCTTTCCCCATTATCCTTTTCATGGGAAATTGAAACAGGAATTCGAGGAGTCCTTTTCCCAACTGCACGGGGCACAGTCTCTTAAAACCGGCAGAAATGCAAATAGAAAAATAGTTAGCAATGAAGTAATCTTAGTCACAAGATTTCGCACAAGCTTGACTTTCAAGTTCTCAGGTGCCAGTGTTATGCATTTACACAAGAAAAAGGGGGAAAACAATTCTACTGAAGCTGAATCTTCCTGGGTTTAAAATGTATGGCATGGGAAGGATTACCACAATACCTGACAAGAAATGTGTGCACCTTGTAGAATCATACATCCATAATAATTTATACATATACATGCAGACTAAAGCACATGCATTGGTGAGGCATAAATATACATATAGTGAGAGGAAAAAGAACGAAAGAGGAAGAATACTACCAGTACGTCTTTTCTTCAACAATGACAAACAGCCTGAGGAAGATCTGAATTGCAAGCGGTCAGAGAGACCCTCAAGATCTTTGGAAAGATGATCTGAGGATTTCAATTTAGCACGCTTCTGAGCCTTCCTAGGTCTGACGTTGCCTTCATTGCTTTCCTGCTCACTGTCACTTCCTCCATGCTACACGAGAGATAAATTGGTTTGCATTGTCTTTCACAATGAATAAACCATAAATTGATATAGGACAAGCAATAGTTTTATGGAAACAAACAGAATAAATTCTTGTAAGTTGGCTATAAGGAGAATACTGACTTGCTTTATAAATCTTACCAATACAGAGTAATGATCAGTCATCATCGCAATTAGGCCAACCACAGAAGCAGTGCCTTCTGGAAGAGATAAATAGGCCTAAAAGTGTAGATGGCTTAATATAGGTCGAGAAAATGTTCGGGTGTAGATAGAAAATGAGATCGCACTTAATAAGAGGAGAGAAAGCTAACCTTGTTCATAGTGTATAGAGCCTCCACCATTTCTGCAGAACGGGTCTCTACAAATGCTGCAATCTATACACCATAGAAGAGAAAACCATATATCAACAGAGGTTCTGAAACTATAACAACCATTAACAAAAACATAACTAGCCATTTAACAAAATATGGTAAACTAAGACAGTGATTTGTTATTGATTTTTCCCTTAATCTACATGAATTAGACTACTTCTGTATATCATACTCCAAATTCTGAATGATATGTGCTTCACCATTACACTGACCCCACAAAAGCACACACAAAGAGAGATCTCGAGGAGATACAGAGAGGAAATTAGATATTAGAACCAACCTTCTTCCAATCTTTTCCAAATTTCCGGTATGCATCATAAAAGCGTTCCAACTCTTCTTTGCTCCATTGGGGACCTAACATGTCTGACAACTTTCTCTTCTGCAAGTAAAAGGAGTGGCAATATAAGATATGCCAGTACATAAAACTCATATGGTCATGAAGAAGACCAAGCAAATTCTTCTTGAAGCAACGTTAATCAGTACACCATTGTAATTAAATAAAAGGTGTCAAAAGAAAACTACTGAGGTTACTTCCTTGTCATTATTTGAAAAAAAAATGCCTCTTCAAGTACTCAAGTTAAGTAATTGCACACAAACAGGAAAGAAAGAAGTTTAATTATTTTCTAGAATTTTCAAACATATCTTTCGTATAACAGAGATGAAGAATCAAAGAGAACTATTTATCGTGATCGATATTAAGAGAAATAAAATTTTAGACTAAATGATGAGAACGCATCCAGAATTAACTGCTACTAACACTGGTTGATGGGAGGAATTTGCAAACCTAAAAGTTATGCCGAACCATCAGTTCCAATATTAAAATGGCCACAAAATATATTTTACCAGATTCAGATTCTTGCCTATTCAAGAGATTAATTCCCCTAAACAATGTGACAAAAGAAATGGAATAATTAAAACCTAAATATCACTGTTTTGCTATCACATGCCTATCTATGTAAAATTACATGATCAACTCCATGTTGAGCAAATTAAGGTTCCTCAATAGGAAAACGAGTATTCTTACTTAAATAAGTAAGCCAATGTCATCCAACCAAGTATGAGGAAATAAAACTTACCCGTTGTCTGGTTCTGCTCATAGTTTCTTCATCTTTGTTCGGGGAAATAACATTAACACCAGAAGTCTTCTTATATTTAGACTTCTTTGAAGGAGCCATTATATACTTTTTCTGTTATCTGAAACATTCCCAAACCCAAAATAAGATTCAGAAAATTAGTTCCTACAGCCAAAATGGAAACCCACTTATGACAAACAATCACTGAGCCAAGCACCAGATAAATTTTATGTGTCATTATCTCTAAAATGCCATCATCTGATGGCAATCATGAGAGCTAAATCTTCTTTGCACATAAACAATGGATTCGACAAATGCAAAAGAATGTCATTATTAGTGACAACAAACACAGAATCCTTTGGCACGGGACGCACAGACTAAATAAGGAAAGTTTAAGACGCATATTTGCAACTACAGGTAGCTGGACTGAAATTCGAGACGCATAATCAAATACCCACCAAGTTGACCTTCGAATTCAAATTCTAAGCTCAAATTCCGTCCTCAGGTTGCCCAAAACGAAGAAACCAATAACAAAATTGCAACTGATTTCGCCTTCTCCTCACATCCAAATCGTGATTTATCCCCAGAATACAACGGAAAATGCAGGAATCATAAAAAGAGCTCCATGATTACAAAATTAGCATAGGATAAACAGAATCAGACATCAAGTGCGTGTATGCGGGGGCAGAAAGAGAGGGAATATGAAGATTCCAAGGGCTTACCTACCAGAAATCACTTGGAATCCATTGATGGAATACCAGAGAACGATATAGATGGAAGAAACTTGAGAGAGATCGGAATCAGACAGACCAAAGATTCCAATTCGGTGATCGATTTCAAGGATATGGAGATGAAGAAGAAGCAGCAGCAGAAGAAGAAAAAGAATTTTGGGGATTAACCGCGAAAACTTTAAAATAAAAAAGAAAAAAAAAAGTCAATAATGCTGAAAATCTTAATTGCCCTAAATTCTGCAAATTTCACATATTCGATCTAAATATGTTCGTATTTACGTCTAAGTACAACATATTTCATATATTTATGAAATAACCCCAAATGTAGGTAAAGTTTTAATCTTTAGCTATGAAAATATATAATATCATAATAGCCCCCATTCTCGACACTCTTTGGTCTTGCATTGAAGTTTAACCTAGTTAACATTAAACGTGTCACTCAAGTTTCTCTAAACATTAATTATACTTGTAACAAATCACGATATATTCTTTATTAACAAATAACATATTTAACATCAACGATTAGTTGTAAGAAATTATTATACGCTTTGAATTCCTTCTTTAATATATTATTAGTCAGAATAATACATAGATTACCAAGAAGTATAAAATTTCACCTAAGAGACATTTTTTCTTTTTGTTAAAGAAGTGATCTATATAATTATAAGGGTAAATTACAGAGAGTTTTTAGTAGATCACTTTTTACAATGCACAAGGAGACATAAACCCCATGTTCGGGACCATCATTATTATCATATACAAAAAAGTGGAGTTTCACTCGATAGAGAGCGATGGATTACCGCGACTATGCCAAAGGAGAAGAAAAGGATTTTCCTGGTTTGAGGCCAAGTCCTGCAGAGAGAAGAGACAGACCCTGATTCTCCGATCAACCATTTCTCGGAAGGAGTTTATAGATGAGCTACGACTACTATGCAACATGGCGTTACGTTCGCACCAAAGAGAATAGACACAAACCTGCATGATGATCTTTAGGAGAACCACGAGTTGAGGAGGTCGGTTGGATTGCGGAAACTCCATGTATGAGACGTGGAGAGAAGGTGGTGGATCGGGGAAATAGATGGAGGTAAAGCTTAGCCATAGCTCGGCACTAAACTCACAGTCAAAGAAGATGTACTCATGAGATTCTGCCTCAAACCCGCATAGTAGGCAAGAGTCATCATTTGCAACACCCCACGCCTTGAGCCTATCACGAGTAGGAAGACGGTGGAGGAGGGCCAACCATTGGATAAAGTTGTAACGAGGAGTAGCCTGCTTGAACCATACCAACTTGTACCATGGGACTAAGGGGGATGCAAGTCTCAGCATCAGCCACGTGAGTTTTGTTGAGAAGGATGCATCAAAGGAGTCTGAATTGCACCGCCATAAGAACACGTCTGGACCGCGATCATCCGAGGGAAGCTGCATCTCAAAGAGTGTCGTGAAGAGTTGGACCACTTTTTCTGATCGGGCCTCATCAGGGAGGGACCATCCATTGGGGCTGGTTACGTCGACGACCTTGGCAAGGGGAGGGACTCGGAGCATTCTCGGACCTTCTTCCTCGAGGAACCTGATTATTGGGCCAAACTTGGTCCAACTATCAAACCAGAACATTGCAGATTTTCCATCCTTGATCTCCCACGATAGAAATTTTGGGACTTCCTCCTTCAGTTTAAGTAGCTTCCTGTTGTTCCAAGAAAGGGAGTAGGTGGCATTTGTACACCAAAAACCCCGTTTCTTGAAAACATTCTGCAACAGCTAGGCAACCCAAAGCGAACCAGATTTAAAAGAGAATCCACACAAGTTTCAACCTGAAAACCTTACCAAAGTCAACCAGTTTTCGCAACCCCAATCCTCCTTCAGGTTTTGGTTTGCAGATGGAGTCCCATGATACCCTTACTTTCCTGGTGGTCTCAAATTTGCTACTCCAAAGGAAGGAAGAGCAGAGACCGTCTATCTCCTTAAGAATATATTGCGGCAAAAGGAAAGATTGCGACCAGAAAAGGACTTGCCCATAGATGACGGAAGCAACCAATTGTACTTTTCCTGCAAAAGAGAGAAAGTTAGTGGTCCAAGAGGCCATCTTTGATTTGATTCGTTCCAACAGGGGAAGATTTGGTTCCTTAATCTGGAGGTAGAGAGAGGAAGGCCCAGGTATTTCACCGAGAAAGAGCCGACTCTAACACCCAAAGCGGAACTAGTCGAGAGAGTATCATGTTCGGAGCATCCCCATGTATAAGTCTGATTTATGAACGTTCATCTCCAAACCGGAAGCCTGCCGAAACAATTGCAGGATTCTTAATGTTTCCTGCAGAGAGGAAGGAGAACCATCTGAAAATAGCAGCAAATCATCCGCAAAGGAAAGGTGAGTAACCAAAGGGGAGGAGCATCTCGGGTGCAGACCAATGATTCCATTAGTGGCAGCCCGATCTAAGAGCTTCGATAAGACTTCCATTACCAACAGGAATAGGTATGGGGATAGGGGATTCCACTGCCGTAGTCCCCTATAGCCCCTGAAGCAGCTTGATAGTTCTCCATTTACCGAGACATCAAAGCTCGTAGTAGTAACACACTCTCTGATCCAATTCACGAAGCGGGAAGGGGCCTCTATTGCATCTAAGATGTCCATGACAAGGCCCCATTCAACGGATTCGAAGGCCTTTTTGAGGTCTACTTTGAGCATGGCACTTCTAGGTGAGTTGGGTTTTGTTGTAGTTCTCAAGCAACAACCGCCTTTTTTGGAAAGCAGATTGGTTCGGCGAGATGCAATCGGGGAGAATCAGCTTCAATCTATTGGAAAAGATCTTTGAGATGACCTTGTAGATGAGGTTGCAACAGCTTATTGGTCGAAAGTCGGCTAGCCTCACTGCTTCCGGAAACTTTAGAATTAGTGTTAGGGACGTTAAGTTTAATTCTTTCCGGAGACGTCCGGTAGAGAAAAACTCCAAGATCGCGGATGTAAGGTCCTTGCCAATGATTGGCCATGCTGCAACATAGAACTCCTTTGGGTATCCGTCCGGTCCGGGGCTTTTATTATCCGGCATGGCAAAGAGGACAAACTTGACCTCCTCCTCTGTTACACAAGCTGAAAGGATAGATTTCTGATCTGCGGAACAGGTAAAACGAATTAGATCTTTCAGTTGAGAGACAGGGAAAGAAGATATACCGCTATTAGGAGAACCCATAAGCGATGAATAGAACTCTGCAGCATGCTCTTTGAGTCGATTTTGGCCCGTAAGACGATCATTGGAATCACTAATGAGGAATGGGATGGAGTTGCGGCCTGCCCTGATGCTAGCGGTTTTGTGAAAGAATTGAGTATTTCGGTCCCCAAGCTTCAGCCATTTTATCCGAGATTTTTGCCTGTAAAACCTTTCCTCCGCACATATAAGCGTGTGCCACTTGGACTGCATCTCCTTTTCTGCAATCACAAGGTCTGGACTCGGATCAGAGATCAGTCGGAGTTGGATGTGCTCGAGATCTGAGGCTACTTGTTTCACCTTTCTGGACAAGTCACTAAAGTTGCTTCGGTTGAGGCATCTCATGTGGGGCTTGAGGTCCTTTAAGGCTTTCCACACCTTGAACTGGAGGGAACCTTGCCTGGAGTCAGGGTTCCATTGATCTTTAACCGCTTGTAGAAACCCTGGAAGGAGAGTGAGGTGGTGAAAAAATTTAAACGGTTTACGGATTTGTCTCAGAGTACCAAGGAGGTGGACAAAGCAAGGAGAGTGATCCGAGGGACCCACGGGTAGGAACTCAGCGTATGCCTGCGGAAAGCAAGAGAGCCATGGGCCATTAGCGAGAGCCCTATCCAATTTTTTGCAAGTAGGATCTTCCACTTGTGAGTCCTACCATGTAAAACGTAGTCCCCTAGATTGCATCTCAAACATATTGCAGGTTCCCAAGCAAGACCTGAAATCATCCGTACCAGCGGGTGAGGGAATGGCAACAGGATAGGAGGAGTGGTCAGCGAGGCATAAGGCCTGATTAAAGTCTCCCAGAACTGTCCAAGGTAGATAAGATAGGGGATCATAACTGGATAAGTAGCGGAGGTCGTCCCAAAGAGGTCGACGGTCAGCAATAGTGTTATAAGCATACACAAAGGAGACTGTGAGACTGAGAGAGTGTGCATGGAGATAGAAGCCACAAGTGGTCATTTGAGGAGATTGGTGGAACACAGTTACCAATATGCTCGGGTCCCAGAGAGATGGTTGAAGAAGAATGATCAGTCTCTTGGTAGTGCGCCATTGATTCTCTTCGAATTAGGCTCCTTGATATGGGTTTCCAAAAAAGCTCCAAAAAGTGACCGGTTTTCATTGATCCACGATTTTATTGCTCTACGTCTGTCCGGACTATTTAGTCCGTGCACATTCCAACAAAAAAACATGGGGTTTGTAGTATCAAACTTTGCTGGACTTAGTTGCCTTGCGGCCACTCTTCGAGGACTTACGGCGGTTCTTCTCCCTGGAGACGGTGGTAAAAGAACTCTCTGGTATCTCATCAGATTTTATTGTCAGGGATAGAGAAGGGCCTGACTCTTGCTGCAGAGACACCTCAAAGTCGTTCACATCTGCCAGGGGGGCGGAGGGGCCTGCATCATCAGATTTTGCTGGAAGAGACAACATGTTACTGTCGTTGGTGATGTTGGTATGGGTTGGGATTTCTTGAGCTCGTAGTTTGTCCGAATTTGAGGCAGGGGTTGAATAGGAGGGTCCTTTTCGGAATTGAAATTTGTCGCAGGGAGAGATGAGCTTGAGGTTGGGGCTACCTCCTTCCGAACGGGGTTCGCTTGGATAGGAGTGATGTCGGAAGGTTGAGACAGAATCTTTTTACATGACCAACCAACGAACAGTGACTGTAGGTGGGAGGAAGCCATTCGTATGAAACCTCAATGATAACCTCATTACCATTTTCATACCCAAACCACAATCTCCTTGGGAAGGTTTGCAGATAAGATTACATCAACGTAGATGCGAGCCACATCAAGATTCTCTTTGGCTGCAGTTCGCGGATCCAAAAAGAGAGGGTCCCCAATCGAGGTAGTAATCCTACTCAAGCCATCCTTTGTGAAAAGGTTTTTGGGTACATTACGGAGTTCTATCCAAGTGGGGATGGAGGTCATCGGAGGCTTATCCTCTGTGAAATTTGGGTCCCATTCGGAGAGGAAAAGAGGGCACTGTCCAATGTGCAACAACCGTCTGCTTAGAACGAAACTTCTTCTGGTAGGATCTGGTATTTTGAACAAAAACACTCATCCACCCAAATCGTGTACCCTGATCCTCAATGCTTTCTTAGCCCAGACAACATTCACAAAACCAATAATCCTACCCAGAGATGGTGGGTTTCCGTAGAACTGCCCTATAAGAAAATCAGTCCATTCGAATTTTGACGCCTAAAGTGATTCATCCGGGATCGGAGGAGGGGAGGGGTGGGCGAGGGTGGTGCAGAACGGATCGGAGGAGGGGAGGCATGGTAAACAGGGGGAAACCGGCCGACAGAGGCCGATCGACGGTGAGCACAGAGGAGGCGAGACTGTCGTAGATTTGGTACTGTAGCTAAGGATTTCGCCTAGATCAGCGTGGATTTCGCCCTACCTAGGAGACATTCTTGATATTTCACCTATTCATTTGATTGGAAAAAGACCAATTATAAATTTTGAATCTAGAATAATAAATTCATTTAGGATCATTCACCTACCACTGAAATCTAAAATAATAAACTCATTTTGTATACTATGAAAAAAATTTATAAAATAAATATTTAGATACACTAGAAAATATTTTTATACACGATTTATTTCTAAACAATCTATTTGCATTATCCAAATCTTTTAATTATAATAAGGCTTTTATGATATGATCCTATAAGAATATATCTTTTATTACACATCACAATTCTTTATAAAAAAAATAAAAAAAACATCCAAAAACATATATTTTACAAAGAAAAAAATTAAAAAATATTGTTTTATTACATAGAAAGAATTCGTTAAATTTGACTTTTTTCAAAATTAATGAACAACTAAAAGAAAGATGAAGAACAACAATTTTCAATTCTGTGTATCTAAATAAAAAATTCACTTACCAAGAGTAATATTCGTTGTTGTCTCTCCCAAAAACGCCAATGAAGCTCTCTCTTTGCCGTAGATCCTCTCGAACTATGTCATAACCTCTATCATTCTCGACCTTTTCATTCCTGGAAATCTCAAACACTCTAACATTATCTTCAACAGATCCGTGATAGTGTCGATCGAGTAAGATTCGCTTATGCTCGAGTCTACAAATGTGTTACTCCTTAGTCGCAATCCGACCTTTAATTCAAAAACATTAGTTGTGGGTTTAGATTTAACTCATTCCAACAATTAATTCAACAGTTTATAATTGTCAAAACACATATATATGAGTTCACAACTAGTCGATATAAGACAATACAAATAACAATCCATTCACGCACAAATTTGGTCATGGAATGTGTATATCACAATCAGAAGCTCATCATTAAAACATTCAAGTCAACAAAGACGAGACTCTCATACATAATGTCAAATAGGTTTAGAGCAAATTAAACTTAAAAACTAACTAAATAAGTTTAAAATTCTAAAATAACACGTACATATAGATGTTATTTTCATGTCCTAATTAATATGAGAGATTTCTTATTAATAGAAAGCTCTTGAGCATGCACCTCACATTCAAATCATGTCAAATTTTGATATCCTGTCAAATGAGCTTGTGTCTATCTCCATTCAAAAGTTAGATAAAAATTAAAGGGTTTCTATAGATTATATATATATATATATGAATCAATTATTTATATTCTAATCGATATAAAAGAAGACAATATAATATAAAAGGGTGAGATTATTTTATAACATAAAAGGATTATGTGTTTAGTTTCAGGTTTTAGTGCACAAAATTATGAAAAGATTTATTATTTGTTTCGATTCATACCCATTTGAGCAAGCCTTCATTTGATGAGAAAGCATTGCATTCTGAAGGTTCTTCCCTAGTAATGAGTTCTAGAAGAAACATCCCGAAACTATACACATCACTTGTCTCTGTAAAATTTTGTAATACGGAACCCACCTACAGTGATCAAACATGGAATACATCAGTTTTTCAGAACTTATCTTTTGAAAAACCGAAGAAATTTTCAAATATTGATTTGTTTCTAACTAATCTCAAAAGTTAGTTTAAGAGTTTATGACTATCCAATACGATACATAGAAATCAATATTTTATTATATCTAACGTAGAACAATACAATATAACATAAATGGAAGAAATGAAATCTAAGTGAGAAAATACTCTGGATCACAAAAAACGGTTTTTCGAACTTAGGATGGACCTTCCTCCTTCAATTCGAGAAATCTTGCAAGACCTGTATCAGAAATCTTGGCATTTAAATCTTGATCGATCAAGACATTATTCGTGTTAAATCTCTTGTGCAACAAGGGAGGCTTTAAGTTGTGTAAATGATGCAAACCTACCATAAACACATCTTGAGTTGATTCTAAAAACCATAGATTTATATTCTTCGACATTATTCTAAATTACTTACAAACTTTTCTTTACCTCTCGCCGCTACTAGAGCTATAGATAGCCTCTACACGAACTCCAATTTCACGGATGACGCCTTCTCGTTATCTATTCAATGGTATATTATCACATAAGGTTTATAGTCTATAGTGCAGTACCGTATAAATGTTTACGCAAGCTTTGGTTTGGTATATACTCGTATACAAGCATTTGTTGCTTGTCTCCACAGCAGTTACCAAGAAGGCTAACTAAATTTTGATGTCGAATCTTTTAAAGATAAGTAACCTAATGTATAAAGACATTCATATATTCCTCGATGAAATAATGAACGTTTCGATTGTGAATTAATGTGTTTCTATTGTTACCTCAGCTAAGAATCGTTGATGGAACGAACCCGAACGCCTTTTAATCGCTTCGATTTTATCTCGAAGCAAGCCTTTATACACCAAACAAAAACTCCCATACCCAATCAGATTACTCTCTCCAATGTTCTTTGTTGCTTCCTCTAATCCCTCTAACATGAATTCATGTAGGCCTTGTTGTATGCCATGTATTGAAGCACAAGTTATAACCCCTTTTACAACCAAGTTAGGGCAAATCAAGAATCAAAGTGAGTCCTCACAAAACCCTTCAAACAATAATGTAATAATGCATGTTCTTGAATAAAGTTCATGATGATGCATGTTCTTGAATATAAAATGTGAATTGAAGACTAACCAAATGTTGAGGGAACGGAGGAACATGTTTTGGAGTTGTCCATGATGATAATGTCATTACCATTGTCATCTTTGCAGTAGTTGAGATTCTGGAATTACGTTTTTGCATAACCAAATGAAGCACGTAACAATCATTGAAAACGTAAACGCAAATACAAAGGCAATTCCAGTTATTACCCCTCCGTTATGCTTCGATATTTTTGCATAATTTGGTGAAGGAAGAACAAAGATAAAACATAATGATAAGGTAATCAACATTTTTTGGGTTTTGTTTTTAAAGTAAGTCTTTCAGATTCAATTTTGAACAGAATGATTAAAAACTAAATAATCTTTTTTTTCACAATTTCTCAATAAAGAAAAGGGAAAGACATACTAAACCAAGTTAAATCTTAGTTTATTTATTGTGACAAAGGTACGTAAGCAAAACATTTTTGGAAGTTTCATAGTGTTTTATTCATTTGAATATAACAATTTAAGTGATATATATATATTACTTTATATAAAACAATTATTGATAATTATGCAAAACAAAATCTGAAACTCGTAATATAAAAGTTTATTAATGAACATTTGAAATATCTAAAATATCTAAAATTTATAACAAAAAGGAGAAAACAAATATTAATTATTTGATTTATTATCATTATTAGTTAAATATAATATCTAATTATATTTTTATTACGCTGCAATCATGCCCTACAATCATGCAAGCTACAATCATGCAAGCTACAATCATGCCATATCCTACAATCATGCTATATCATATATTTGTGATGCCATGTATCGTGTCTTCTTTACTCTTGCTTTCCATGTAATGTATTTTCCTTATTTTCCTTATTCTTGCTTTCCATGTATTGCACCATTATTGTACTTAAATCTTGAACAATGAACGAAAAAGGGGAAGAGGAATTTCACGAAAATTGGCATCGCTCCCTCAAGTTGGAGCGTGAAGATCTCGAACGCCCAACTTGGAACGAAGTCGTGTGAAAGGATGCATTCCAAGAGGCTTTGTGAGAATATCTGCGAGTTGATCAGAAGATCGGATATAGGAAGTGATGATCTTGCCTCGTTGAATCTCATCGCGAATGAAGTGACAGTCAATCTCGATGTGCTTGGTACATTCATGGAAGACAGGGTTAGCCGCGATGTGGAGAGCAGCCTGATTATCTCCAAACAAGTGCATAGGTATCTGATGAGGAATTCCAAAGCACTTAAGCAATATCTTGAGCTATTTGAGTTCGCTCGTAAGCATTGCCATAGCGCAATATTCCGCTTCGGCCGAGGAACGGGAGACAATGTTTTGCTTTTTCGTCTTCCACGATATAGGAGAACGCCCGAGATGAACATGATAACCCGTGACCGAATGACGAGAGATCGGACATGTCGCCCAGTCCGAGTCGCAATACCCATAGAGACGAAGATCACTGTCAGAGCGAAGAAAGATGCCTTGACCTGGTGACCCCTTAATCTAGCGGACCACGCGTAATGCAGCAACCCAATGGTCTGTACGAGGCTGATTCATAAACTGGGAAAAAACATGTATCGAAAAAGACAACTCGGGGCGTGTGATCGTTAGATAAATTAAGTGCCGGATTAACCGACGATATTGCTCCGGGTTCTCGTACAGTGGCTCAGTAGATGAAGCTAGTTTGTGGTTATGCTCGAGAGGAAAGAGAACCGGCTTGGCTCCTAGCAAGCCATACTTGGACACAATATCGAGTGCATACTTTCGTTGAGAGAGGTAAATACCATCATTGCTGCGAGAAACCTCAATCCCCAAAAAAATACTTGAGAGGTCCTAAGTCCTTCATGTAAAAACAATCTCGCAAATAATTCTTGAAAACGGAGATAGGTGCATCGTCATTACCTCCAATGAGAAGATCATCGACATAAACCAACACGTAGAGTGAAGACGAACCGCGGGTAAGTGTGAACAAGGAGTAATCAGCCCAGGATTGGACAAACCCGTAGCGTAAAAGAGTCGATGTTAGCTTCGCGAACCAGCAGCAAGGAGCCTGACGGAGTCCATATAGTGACTTGTTCAGCCGACAAACCTGTGTAGAATCAGAACACTTGTAACCCGGGGGTAACTTCATGTAGACCTCTTCTTGCAGATCTCCGTGTAAGAATGCGTTATGTACATCCATTTGATGTACCGACCAATGTTTCACCGAAGCAATAGCAAGAAATAAACGCACCGTGGTCATCTTGGCCACCGGGGCGAATGTCTCTTCATAGTCTACCCCCTCGGTTTGTCGATTTCCTAAAACCACTAAGCGTGCTTTGTAACGCTGAATGGTTCCATCGGAATTATATTTGATTTTGTATACCCACTGACAGCCAATGGCAATTTTTCCTTGTGGAAGTGAGGTGAGAGTCCATGTCTGATTTTCCTCCAAAGCTTGAAGATCGTGAGTCATTGCGGAAACCCATACCGGTGACGATGAGGCCTCAAAAAAATTTCGTGGCTCGAACCCCACGGTGACAGCCGCCAAAAATGCTCTGTGAGAATCAGAAAATTTGTTACAGGAGACAAAGTTAGCAATGGGATACGAACATGTACCTGAAGACGACTGATCGGAGAGGGGTGGAATGCGAATGGGTTCTTCAAAGCAATGAGCAGAGTACGTGACAAAGTCCTTAAGTAATACTGATTTCTGACGAGCACGCTGTCCCTTTCGGAAAGTAACAACAGTCGGCTCAGGCTCATTGTCTACTGCCGGAGGAGTAAGAACAGTCGCGGGCGTGCTGTTCTCACCCGACAAACCAGAGATAGCTCCATTCTGATCCGGCAGATGCGAGCATTCTTCGGTTGCAGCAGTTTCCTCAACTGCAGCTCGATTCAAGTCATCAGAATGGGTGCTTCGCCCCCTATCAAGCAACGTGGTTGAAGAATACACAGGGAAGTCAAACACGGCCGGATGTGGAGGCACTGCAAAGCTGTGACAACAGCTTCGACAAACGGGAATATCATCTCGTGAAAAAACCACATCGCGTGACACAAAGAACTCCTTTGTCTCCAAGTCCATAACCTTCCATCCCTTTTGAGTTAAGGAGTACCCCATAAAGACACAACGTCTACTCCGAGGAGTGAACTTGTCACGCGGCCGAAATCCTTTGTAAGCATAGCAAAGACATCCAAATTGTCTTATCCGTTCGTAACTTGGTGGGAATCCGTATAGCATTTCGTAAGGACTTTTTCCATGAAGAAGGACCGATGGAGAACGATTGATCAAATAAGGAGCCGCAAGAATGCATTCTCCCCAATATGTGATGGGAAGATTAGCTTGAAACATCAATGCACGTGCAACATTGAGTATGTGGTGATGTTTCCTTTCAACGCGTCCATTTTGTTGCGGTGTATAAGCACATGAAGTCTGATGAATTATTCCATGCATAGAGAAGAATGCTCGTAGTCCCATAAACTCCAATCCATTGTCGGACCTAACAATCTTTACATTCTTATCAAATTGTCGATGTACCATTGCAATGAAGGCCGGTAAGACACATTTAACGTCACTTTTAGCATGCAAAAAATAGACCCACACGGCACAAGAATAGTGATCCACAATAGTAAGAAAATATGTTGTACCGCAAGTCGCAGGAGTGGGATAAGGTCCCCAAACATCACAATGAACCAAATCAAAACATGTTGCAGCTTTATTATCATTCTCATAAAAACGTGCTCGTGTCTGTTTTGCTCGCGAACAAGCGTCGCACGGAGATTTATTTGCTACAGGTTTCGAAGAGCCAACCAAATAAGAAAGAAAAGACAATACTTTATCAGATGGGTGACCAAGTCGTCGGTGCCACAATTCCCATGAATCTAATTTTCCTGCTTGATAAGCACGCGGTCCAACTGTTCCACGGAAACGGTAAACCCCATTGCATTCTTCACCCGCTCCAATCAGGGTCTTCTTGGTACGGTCCTGTATCACACAAAGACGATCGGTGAATGTAACAATATAGTCATTTTTCCGAAGCAATTTTGCAACAGAAATCAACGTGAGTTTCAGCCCTGGCACATAGAGTACATCACGCAGATGCAAAGAAGGTCCCAAATGCATCGCGCCAATTTTCGTGGCCATAGTATCATGCCCATCTGGCAATCCGATTGAACTCGGCATATATCCGTCACCGAAACAAGCAAAGATAAGTCTCTTGTCATGTGATGCGAGGCTCCTGAATCTAACAAAATTTCTGAAAAACTCGTATTACCGGAATATCGATTATCGCAGTCGGATTTCTGCATCTTAAACAAGTTCATTAGTGTTGACCACTGCTCCTCCGAGAACCCCGGTAACGAGGTCTTTTCCGGCATAACGTCTCCTGCCGGAAGCACCGTGACAGCACCAGATCCATGTGCAGCATTTGCTCGTCCAGAAAAACCGCGTCCATTACCAGTCGAAGCACCGAGAGCTCCAATTGAAACGTTTCCTGCGGAAGAACCTCCTCGCGATTTTCCACAGACACCTCCTTTGCGGGGTCTTTCTCCCCACCACTCCGGGTACCCGTGCAGCAGGAAGCACGAGGAAATCGTGTGACCACGTTTGTTGCAGTGAGTACACATCAATCCTTTGTCACGAACTTGAGTAGCAGCCGCCTGAATCGTCGGTCCAGCCAGAAGATTGGCCGAGAATCCAATCACCTTTGCTTGCTCCTCCTTCTTCCTCGCCATGATTTGTCTCCGCTCCATTTGCACTGCCATTGAGAATATGCGTTGCAGACTTGGCAGTGATTCCATGGCGAACACTTGGGAACGCAACGTGTCATAGCGTTCATCATCCAATCCGTGGAGAAACAAGCTGATTCGTTCCTCTTCTCGATCCTGCAATAACTAAGATTGCAATTCCCCGCAACTACAGTTACGGACCGGCTTGTATACATCGAGTTCATCCCAAAGCTTCTTCAAGGAACCGAAATATGTTTGAATAGTCTGTCCTTTTGTGAACAACGGAACAATTCCGAACGAAGCTGATGAACTCTTGCAAGATTACCAATTGAGAATAAATGATTCAAATCATCCCATAACTCCTTCACCTCTTCGGTAATGGAGATTGATGTCCGAAGAGTTGGCTCAATCGTGTTAAAAATCCATTCGACGAGCATGGAATTCACTAATTCCCACTCACCATAACCTTCTTCATCAGGTTCCGGTTTTGTGATGGTTCCGTCGAGGAAACCAATTTTTCGCTTCGTGCGAAACGCATGACGAATATGCTTCGCCCATTCTTCGTAATTCTCATCCCCACGGAGCTGCACCGAGGTAAGGATCGTCCCGGGACCCTCCGAAGGATGGAGATAGAACGGTGAGTTCACAGGAATCTCGTGCAGACGACGAGCAGGGGCAACACGTCCTTGGACCTCCGTGGAATCATCATCACGACGATCCTCATTGGTCATATTGCGGCCGCTATCATCCCTTCTCGGCACCTCATGGCTGGAACTCATCGTTGTCGTCGTGTGAGGAACGTGTTTTCGTGTGAATCAAAATTGACGGCCGAGAGCGGTAGACTCTGATACCATGCCAATTTTCGTGAAATTCCTCTTCCCCTTTTTCGTTCATTGTTCAAGATTTAAGTACAATAATGGTGCAATACATGGAAAGCAAGAATAAGGAAAATACAGTACATGGAAAGCAAAAATAAAGAAAACATGATACATGAAATCACAAATATATGATATAGCATTATTGTAGGATATGGCATGATTGTAGCTTGCATGATTGTATAGGGCATGATTGCAGCGTAATAATTTTAATTGGAAAATAAACATAAAAGATCTAACTATGTACTCCAAAAAGTAACGGTAAAAAAATTAGTGAAAATGTTTGTCTTGGGTGTCATACAATCGGGGAAATTTTAAAATATTAATCATGTTAAAGTTGATTTCGTTGCAAATATTTGAGATACTAATTACCAATGAACTCTCTTTATTACCATTTTAATCATGATTACAAAAAAAAATCTTGTTAGAGAAATATTTAGATTTTAGACTTTTAAAATAAAAGAAGAAGAAGAAACAAATGATAATCTATAAATTTCATATACATACCTTAGTTTATTTATTATATTTTAATTCATATAATTTGTATTTTTATTAAAAAACTAAATAAATTTTTAATTTTATTTTACTCAATAAATTTTATCAAAATATTTAAGTTATGTCAAAAATTTTAAATTGTTCAAAGAGTTTAAGATTTCACGTCAGATATGAATTCTTATATATTGTATTGTGTAATTTTAAACTTTTAATCTAAAATTTTGAAATTAATAAAATCTAAACTCATATTTTATATGGTATTACAATTTTGTTTATCTATATTTAAATATTTCGATATTATATTTTCAATTGTGATGTTCATGTTGTATTGTAAAACATCAGTTAAGATATAAATCAGAAATTATTAAATATGATAACAATCTTAATTAAGTAAACAATTAATAAAATATTATTGATATGTGCATTGCATAATTAAGCTAGTCGGACATACGTGAATATACATATATATGAAGTATGATTATCTCCTAGTTAAAGTTTGTAGGTATACTTAGATATCATATCAAATTTATAGTTTGTGTGTATTAGGTCTTGACTGGTGGAGTCATTTTATTTGCGTTTGCGATTAGTGGTATTTTTGTTTGTGATGAGTGACGTTTTGTTTTATTTTAGTTGAATTGTAGAAAACTGTTGCGATTACATTTGAACAAAATCAACGTAATGTTATAGATAAAAATAAAGTCTAACTGGTATAATATGAAATTATATATAATAATCCTTATAAATCGTGTTCATATGTTTTTCTTCCCGGGTAGAATTTCAACGTGTGCCACCTTAGCTTTTGAAATATCTAATACATATACTAATTTTGATAGCATGTAAATATCTTATTCGTGGTGATTTAGGTTTTTCATAGTGAAAGTTTCTTATGGTTGATCTTTTGAAGAAAAGATGTGTGACCATAGTGATATGTTGTGCTAGAGGGAAGTCGCCAAACGATGTCTTCTTCAATGCTTCCACTTTTAAGGTATCTCTTTCCTTTCATTATTCCTCTTTCTTTATATGGAACAACCAATCCTCCCACGGTTTTGTCATTATTATAATTTGGACACTTGCAGTAAGCAATTTGCTTATTAGATAGTTGATGTTTTAACTTTTTCATGGTGAAAGTCTTTTATGGTTGATCTTTTGAAGAAAAAATGTGTGACCATAGTGATTTATCATGCTGGAGGTCGCCAAAAAAGCTCCTTCGATGCTTCTATTTTAAAGTATCCATTTCCTTTAATTATTCCTCTTTCTTTGTGTGGAACAACCAATCCTACAATGGTTTTTTCGTAATTCCAATTTACACCCTCATCCCATTCACTTTAGGATTTGGGACTTTTTATCCATTTAAAATTGAGCAATCTATTTTTGTGATATATATGTGTAACCTTTAAGAATTGAGCTATCTTTCGAATTTTTGTCCGCTTGAAATTAAGAAGTATTTCATGAAAATGCCTCCTCGATTACATATATATACTAAATGATGATAGCATGTTAAAATCTAATATTGATATTATGAGTGTTTAAAGATTTATGTTCAACTGCCTATCTATATCGTTTTCCATGGTCAGATTCTTGACGAGTTTAAGTTTCCAAGAAAGGTGGAGAAAGTGGTTTTTTTATCATCTTTCCTCAAATATCACAAGATCAAAGATGAAACATGATTTTGGCCTATTTTTTTTTATTCCACGCTTTTCTTCCCCATTATATCCCTAAAAAAAGAACATTATATGCTTCATCATGTTCATTTTCCATATTATTAGGATGTGATTAACATGAAAGTGTTTATATTTTGGATGAAACAACAATGAATGGTGTAGAAAGGCTAGAAAATATAAATAATGCAATGTGCGAGTTAGTCTAAGAAAGGCTAGAAAATATAAATAGTGCAAAGTGTGTGGTAGTCTATCTGGTGATCATTGTCCAATCATAACATCCAAGTTTGTAAGGTTTTAGGCTTCCAATTAATTGTTTAATAAACTTATTCTATCTATAAAACTTTTGTCATTTTTCTTTTATTTTTCTGAATTTCTCCCACAAATATTTTATAGCTTGACCACAAATGTTTTATAGCTTGCAGGCTTCATGTATCTTCCACTTTCCATTTCAATGTTAATATACTTCTAAGAGTGAACCTAGATGTATTTTAAATTAACATATTGTGAGAAATTCGTAAAATTTGTTACTAATAAACGGAAAACACCTCGGAAGTTCAAATGGTTAACTATCTTCATTTTTTCTCACATTTTTAGCAAATAAAACTATTTCGAGACAAATACTGGTAATAGCTAAAATGTTATGTTTAGCTTTCTATTTTGACTTTTGTTTCAATTTCAGATAACTTTGAGACATACGAGATGGTGCATAAAAATCATTCAATATAGAAGATGTCATAGGAAACATTGAGGATAGTAGAAGAACACGAAATAAACCAAGGATAAATTATCATGATATGGTTAAATTTGCATGTTTTACGTCGCAAATAGAACCCAAGTGTGTTCGTGATGCCTTAGATGATGAATCCTGGATAAAGGCCAGACATGAAGAGTTAGAACAATTCGTTAAGAATGATGTTCGGACTTTGGTTCCTCGTCCAGAGGATTTAAATGTGATCGGCACAAAATGGATATTTAAAAATAAAACTAACGAACATGGTGAAATTGTCAGGAACAAGGCGAGATTAGTTGCACAGGCTTATACACAAGTCGAAGGTGTTGGCTTTGATGAAACTTTTGCTCCTGTTGCTAGATTATAGTCAATTCGACTACTACTTGGTGTTGCATGCTTCTTCGGTTTTAAGTTATTTCAAATGGATAAAAGCGTATTTCTAAATGGTATACTTCATACGTCGAACAACCAAAAGGTTTCGAAGATCCGCATCATCTAGATCATGTGTACAAACTGAAGAAGGCTATGTACGGTTTGAAGCAAGCCTCACGTGCTTGGTATGAACGACTGACAAGTTTTCTGATCAAGAACGGCTATAAAAGAGAGAGAGTTGACAAAACCTTGTTTATTCATAATTCTGATGACATTCTGTTAGTTGTGCAGATTTATGTAGATGACATTGTTGTTGGTTCTAAATCGCAGGATAAAATAAATTGGTTTGTTCAAACAATGAAGCGAGAATTTGAGATGATTATGTTTGGCGAACTAAGTTATTTTCTTGGTTTGCAGGTGAAACAATTTTACGATGGATTATTCATATCTCAGAGCAAATATGCTAAAAATCTAGTGAAAAGGTTTGAATTAGATCACAACAAGTCAGCTTGTACCCCCATATCAACAACAACTAAGCTGACAAAAGATTCAGATGGATAAGATGTTGAAGTGAAACTTTATAGGAGTATGATTGGAAGTTTACTCTATCTTACTGCAATTAGACCTGATTTATGTTTAAGCGTAGGGATCTGCGTCAGACATCAAGCAAAACTGAAAAAAATCTCATTTGTTGGCTGTGAAACGAATAATCAAATACGTCAAAGGTACAACGGAATATGAAATTTTGTATTCCAAAGATACTAATTGTAAACTTGCTGGTTTTAGTGATGTTGATTGGGGAGCCAATGCGGATGACAGAAAAAGCACGCCTAGTGGTTGTTTCTTTCTTGGAAACAATTTAGTTTCTTGGCACAATAAAAAGCAGAATTCAACGTCACTATCAACTGCAGAGGCTGAATGCATTGCCTTGGGGAGTTGTTGTACTCAACTCTTATGGATGAACCAAATGCTAATGGACTATGGTATGAGCTCTAAAACCTTTGTTGCATGGTGTGATAATACAAATGCTATAGATATCTCGAAAAACCTG
>CM071865.1:4442410-4453324 GCA_036759665.1 Gynandropsis gynandra | reverse complement strand
CAAAGCATATAATAAGGCATCATTTTTTTAGAGAGAAGGTTGAACAAAAACAAATGAAAGTGGAATATATACCTACGGAACGTCAGCTAGCAGATATCTTCACAAAACCTTTAGATTTAAATCGGTTTGTTTCCCTAAGAAAATCACTTGGTGTGTTGTGAGCTTTGATGATTTTGTTGACATGAGTGATAAGTTGATGAATCTTTCAGAATTATTGATGATCTTACGAAGAAAAAGGAAAATAAGGTATAAGTTTGCATGGTTTAAGTACACTTAGTTGACTCATGCTCAGTTTATTGGATATTGCTATGTTTCTGTCTTGACAAGTTTCATGCCTGGCGACTTAAGTGCACTTAATTGTATCACTTACTCCTCTAACAGCTTTTACACTTGTTTCTATGCAGACGTAAGAAAAGTATGTTTTGATTATATGCTCGGGTCTAAGTTGGGAGATATTCAGTTTCAGTTATAACGTCCTATGATACAAAGCTAAGTTAGGCTTACATACTCCTTTATGTTAAATTCATTTACATAAGAGTCTACCTAAAAGAATGGATAATCAAGGAACTTGTTATATGAACAAAAGTATATCTACACAATGTCCTAGAGGCTGTTGAATAATTTTTTTTTAAAAAGGAGATAAAATCTTTTGCTGAAGCTTGTTTTTAAGTGAAAAACAGTATTGCGTAAGTGTACTTAAATGGTTAGTCTTGTGCTTTATTTGACTAACGCTTAACAGTCTGATTTATTTTGAACTTTTATCATGCTTAACAGCTTATTTTAAACACTTTCAATCAACAAACAAATTTAGCACTTGAGTGTTTCCCCTTAAAACATGGTGGTTTTCTGAAAAATGGTTTTTGTGAATTGATATTTTGGTGGCTGGTGTGACTTGTGCAGTTATTTTCATTATTTTTGAACTCCTTCTTTTTCCGTATAAACGGCAACTACATTTCTCTCTCTTTAAACTGCTACATTTCACTCACATTTTGAAATTTCGAAACCCTAACTTTTGTTTTGAGAGTGGAAGGAGAACAATCTTTATCTGCAGTATTTTTCAAGAATCAAGAGAGGAAATATGACAACCAGAAGCGGCAGAATTATAGGTCTCGATGACGATGATACTTTCATGCTCAATAACAGATCGGTCCGCAAGGGAGACCTGGTATTTACAACCAATCCTCCAAGGGTGAACGAGATGAAATACAAAGTTCTGGCAACAAAGCACTTTGCCCCCAACAAAAGAAAAAATCAACGCTCAAAGGCCTCATCCATGGTCCATATACATACCATCTCTGAACCTAGACAAGGTTTATCTTCTAGCTAGATGCCGCTGAGAGATGCTCAAACAAATGTGCAGAATCCAGAAAAATCTGGTCCGTCATCTCCAAGACGAGGTACCCATTTATCTCCTTCGAAAGCCTTTTCCCACAAATTGTATAAAGAGTCATATGTCAATAGGTTTAAGACTCTCAAGGAAAAAGAGATTTTCAGAAAGGGGTCTAAGTGTAAACCAGTTCATGCATCTGGCTATCTGGAAATTGTTAGTTGATCAGAAATTAACACACACAGTGATGTCTGTCGTACGTGTATGTAAAGAGTTGGTATATGATTTCTACATCAATCTCACCCCTGATTTGAGGATCTTAGCTCTATGATGTTTGGAATGACATATGTCTGGGGTAGACTAATTAAATTTGATGCATAAGTTATTAACACATTTTTTGGAACATCAAATGTGGAGATTACTCGGACGAAGGAACTCCAGATTGATCTAGACATGGATGAAGTCACAAAAGAGCTTGTCGATGGTACTCTGATATAGTGGCCTGGATAGATTCCAAATTCCAAACTACAATGGGAATATGCCTTGTTGAATAAAATATGTCGTACAAATTGGGTTCCCAATAAGAAGACAGATGGAATCCGGCAAGACACCGCCATCTTTCTCTACTGTTTGAAGAACGATATCCAAATAAATTTTGGCAAGGTGTTTCTGGACTCTATTTTGGGTCTTGATTTATCGAATTCCACAAAGTTCATTCTGTCATTTCTATGTTTGATTCAGAATATTCTGAGTCAACAAGTTCCAAATATCATCGGTTCTGAGGAAATACGAGAAAATATTCCTCCGTGGATTATTTTAGAGAAGTGGTACATGACTAAGATACCGTCGTTGGATGCCAATGTCACTCCTGGTGGTGATGTAATTCAAGAACTTATCCAGTTAAGACAGACGATCACCACGATGCAGTCTGTCTTAGAGGCTACTCAGAAGTCGGTTACTTGCCTTCTGAAGCGCTATCAGAGTAAACTCATGTAGTTTTCCTTTTTATCACATTCTTCTGCTTGTTTTCTATTTTAGATGTCTTTTGTTTGAATTTCTTATCACAAAAACAGGGGGAGAACTACAGGACGATGAGGAACAAGTGGAATAGACGACAAACAAGGCAAAGGGAAAAAGACCAAGGAACTGGTATGTTCCTTAGTATTCACAGATTTTTTTAAGTGCACTTATGGACCAAATCTATTTTGAGTGTACTTAATTACATCTATGGTTGAACTTATTTGTGTTGCTTGATACTGCATTGTGATTACTGTTTGGTATTTATATGCGTAAATCTTTCTTGCATTGTGGTTGAATTCTGTATGCTGACTGACGTGTGTTTATGTGATAAGAATTCAAAGGGGGATATTGTAAATGCAATAAAATTAGTGTCGCAGGATTTATTTGTATAAATTCATGTTGTTGAGACTTGCAAGGAGCAGAAGGATCTGTTAGTTTAAACGAGGAGAAATTCTAGGAGTCAACGAGAAGTTTGGGGAGAAGAAGATGAGTCAAAAGTGGATCCAAAGAAGTCAAGGCTGAGGGGAATCAGCAAGGAAGTGCGGCTGGAAAACCAGAAGGTTATCTGAGCACGGGCGAATACAGATAAGTTAACTCGATGAAGAGAAGTGGTTAACTCATCTGGGAAAAATATCGAAGAAGTACTTAAAACAGAGCAAAAGTAGTTCTCAGGGTTTTAAGTGTACTTAGAGCGATATTGTATGAAAGCGAGTGAAACAGTTTAGTGTTTATTTACATCTAACTCAGGGGGAGTTATCTGCGGAGATCTTTAGTACTTTCACTACAAAAAAACTCGTTGTTTCCAATGGACAGGGCAACGAATCCGTCCGCTGGAACGAAATAGCAATGGATTGTAACGGATGTGTCAATACTTTAAACGGGCTCGGATCTGTTACAATCCGTTATAAATTTCAATGGAGTTTCAACGGATATATTGCGTTGGCCGATCCATTGCAATCTGTCGCACTTTTTAACGAATTGGTAACAGATACAATCCGTTGGCAGTTTCCATTCGAAGCCTGTTAGAAGCTGGGGAAAAAGGTTTCAACGGTCATCCGTTGCAAATTGTAACGGTTGCCCGTTGGCAATTACAACGAACGCCCGTTGATATTTTTAATTTTGAGGTTCACCAGTCAAATAAATTCATGTGATCGTGCAACGGGCATTTGTTGCAATTGCCAACGAATGTTCGTTGGAAATTCACTATTTATATCGAAACCAAAGATTGCATCAAACCATCAGTAACAAGCACCTTTGTATCCATTGTTGAATCCAAAACGAATTTCATAAAATTTTTCACCACCGAGAACCGGTAAAGGATTCCCGATGGTGAGCCAGTTTATGAGGGTGTTTTAGATTCGATAATGAACACAAAGATGTTGGTTTTGGCGACGGAGGTAGCCGGTGGAGAGGATCCGAGTCGAGTTCAACAATTGCCTTTGAATTTAAATTAATATCTATTTTTTTTCCTTTTTTGTTTATTGTTATCATATGTTAATATCGTGATTGAAAGAGATATTAATAAAATTGTAGTTTAAAAGGAAAAATAATGTAAGGAAATAAAAATTTTGATATAAATTTTTTATTATATAATTCGCATCGTTTTTGTTTTTGATACCGCTTGAGTTCGACATAAAATCAGTTCTAATTATATCATCAAAATCATCATTCTTAAAATCTTAAATGTTGTAATATGCAAAAATAAAGTATTGTAACAGATTTGTAAGCTCTTTCAACGGGCATCCGTTGGAACGAATTTTCAACGGGCATCCATTGGAATTTGCAACGGAAGCCCGTTACAATGGCAACGGATGCCCGTTGAAATTGTTAATTTAGAGGTTCACCGGTGTAAATAAATTCACGTGAACCTCCAACGGGCATCCGTTGCAATTTCCAACGGATGCCCGTTGGAATGTTCACTATTTAGATCATACCAAAGAGTGCATCAAACCATTAATAACAAAAATATTTGCAACAAAATATCGTCTTCTTTAAATCGAAATATATATAGATCGGGATAGTGGATGTATAGAAGAAAAGATCCTATAACCGAAGAGATTACGCAAGAATTCTTACACGGATTGGAGCAATTCATGAGTTTTGCATCGATGCAGCCTTTGTGTCAAGAACGCGTGACAATGTTATGTACATGCAAAAGATGCAAAAACATGAAGTATCAAAGTCAAGAAATTGTTTGCAAACATCTTTATAAGGTGGGTTTCGTTGAAAATTAGGAAATTTGGTTTTTTCACGGCGAAAATTGCGTTGTTGGAGATATTGTGCAAGATGCACAAGTAGAACGAAATGAAGAAGTTATTTATGAAGCATGAACGACCAATCCATATGTGGAAATGGTGTTAGATGTTTTTCCTGGAGCTACTAATGAACAAATGCATGAAGAGATGCCGAACATCGATGCACGTCGATTCTTCAACCTATTGGATTCGGCAAAACAACCTATATATGAAGGTTGTCGTGAAAGTCAGTCTCGCTTATCTTTATCTTCAAGATTGATGAGTATTAAAACAGATTACAATGTGGCTGAAAATTGCATGGATTCATTTTGCAAAACAGTGCGGAAATATTTACTGGAAAATAATCAAGCTCCTGAGACATAATACGAAACAAAGAATGTGTTAAAAGATTTGTGAATGCCACATGAGAAAATTGATATTTGTAAAAACAGTTGCATGTTGTTTTGGGGAAATGATAAAGACTTGTTGAAATGCAAGTTTTGCGGTGAAAGCAGATTTCGGCCTAAAAAATCATCTTCACGTAAATATGTACCATACAAAAAAAATGTTCTATAAGCCTGTAGCAAACAAGTTGAGAAGGTTATATGAATCGAAAAATCCGCTGCAGCGATGAGATGGATCGCAGAACACTCAATGGCCGAAGGTATAATGCAACATTCATCGGATGGTAAAGCTTGGAAAGATTTCAATGAAATATTTCCCGAGTTCGCATATGAAACGAGAAACGTTTATCTTTGCTTGTGCACGGATGGTTTTAGTCCCTATTGATAATCTGGAAGTCAATATTCTCTGTGGCCGGTGATTTTGTCTCCCTATAATTTGCCTCCTGAGATGTGTTTGAAAAAAGATGTAATGTTTCTGACGTTGCTGATTCCAGGACCAGAACATTCGAAGAAAAGTTTCGATGTCTTTTTGCAGCCTTCAATTCATGAATTAAGACAGTTGTGGAACGAAGGAATCCTTGCTTATGACGTCAGTACTAAGCAAAATTTCACATTGAAAGCGGTCTTGTTGTCGACAATTAGAGATTTTCCTGCCTATGGAATGTTATATGTATGGAGAACGCACGGAACATTGGCATGTACATATTGTATGAAGGATACATATTCATTTTGACTAGTAAGTGGTAAGAAACCATGTTGGTTTGATTGTCATAGAAGATTTCTTGCTCGTGGCCATGCTTTCCGGAAAGATAAAAAACATTTTCGGAAGAACGTGGTACAAAAAGAAGAGGCACCGTGCATGCAAACCGGAACACAAATCCTTTACGAAAGATTGAACACAATGGGTGATTTACAAGAATCGGTAGAATGCGGTGGAGATCGTGGGCATCGTAAACCAAAAGGTCAAGGTGAATGACATATCTGGTATAAACGTAGTATCTTTTGGGAACTACCATACTGGAAATCATAAATATTACGTCATAATTTAGATGTTATGCATATCGGAAAAAACTTTTTCGATAACATCACAAATACTTTTTTGAATGTGGCGGGTAAAATCAATGATAATATACAATCAAAAAAAGATTTGAAGTCAATATGCCGACGACCTGAGTTAGAATTAAGAGATGGAAGGTCACCTGACCCGGTACTCAGATTGTCTGGTTGGGTGAAAACGATATTATTAAAATGGTTAAAAAATGACGTTAAGTTTTCCAATGGATATGCATCGGACATTGCTCGGTGTGTGGATATTCTTGGTTCAAGGTTGATCGGATTGAAAAGTCACGATTGTCATGTTTTCATGCAGCGGTTCATTCCAATTACATTTGCTGAGCTCTTACCACGGAATGTTCACGATGTGTTATGCGGAATCATCATATTTTTCAGAGATATATGTTCGAGGAATTTAAAAAGGGATGCCTTGGAATTAATGAAAAACAATATCTCTGAAGTATTATGTGCATTGGAAAAAGTTTTTTCGCCTTCATTCTTCGATGTCATGGAGCATTTGCCAATACAGTTACCAGATGAGGCAATACTCGGTAGGCCAGTTCAATTGAGATGGATGTATCCTTTCGAAAGGTTTTTCTTTCATTTAAAGAAAAAAGAAAAAAACAAAGCAGCGGTCGAAGGATCTATTGTCAAACAATACTTGCTGGAAGAAATCACATATTTCAGCACATTATTTCGAGTCTCATATTCAAATGAAAGAACGACGTGCAACGGATGATCACACAAACTATATGTATTAATATAATCCGCAGTTTGGCACAACTCTTGAAATGTTTACACCGATTGGACGTATAGGAGGTAAATCCGAGGAATATTGGTTAACACCAGAGGAGTACAATCACGTCCACACATATATACTACTAAATTGTCAAGAGTTATTACCGTTCGAAATATTAATTTCAATCTTTTACATATATATGTGTATATATATAAATATATTCAAATCTAACGTATTTTCATTATACAGGATATTTGATGAAGAAGTATTTGGTACATATCCTAATCTAAATGAAAATGAACTCACAGACTTGAAAGTTCAACATTATGGCTCGTGGTTGAGAGACTACGTAAGTACTCGTGTACACATCTATTAAAATTAATTGCATTTATCATAAAAGTATTAATTTGTTTTATGATACGTACATGTGAAATGTTTCTGATGAAAGACTTTCTACGTGGTTAAAAGATTTGGCTAATGGTCCTACACGAAATGTCATGTGTTGACCAATCTTGTTTACTCGCGGCTACGCGTTCCACACGTACGAACACGGAAAACATAGAAGCATATACAATTATGGAGTTTGTGTTAATGGTGATATAGAGGGTGATAACTTCTACAGCATTTTGCACCAAATCATACAAGTGGAATATCTCGGTCTCGTTGGGTTGAAGGTGATGCTTTTTAAATGTTAGTGGTTTGACCCAACTGTAGGACGTTGAATACGAAAAAACTGTTGGGGAGGAATTGACGTCAATCCGGCAAGACAATATGGTAATTATGATCCATTCATCACAATAGATCAAGCAGATCAAGTATGTTACGTGCAATATCCAACAACATTGAAACGTCGAAGAGAGGAGTGGTGGGTCGTAGTAAAGATCAAGCCACGAGGGATCATAAGCTCTAATGATAAAGAAGATTCGTTGCAACCCGATCATCCGCGGCCGATTCAGTTAATTGATACAGATCGCGAGGAGATTCTCGCGAGAACTGACATAGACGGAGAACTCATACGCGATTATGAAGACGGTGAACCGGAAGATGCTGATGATGAAAAAAATGATGAATTCAATGAACAACCGAAGGAAGACTAGCCCATTGATGAATCTACTGAAGAAGAAATGTAAATATAATAATGTGTATTATGTGTAATAAATGTAGATGATGTGTAATGTACATGACGTGTAACGTCCATGATGTGTAGTAATGTATCTGATGTGTAATCGAACAATCAAAATGTTAATACAATCGAACAGTTTATATAAACGATGTTTGATGTATTAGAAATTAGAATTATCTAATACCAACGGGCATCCGTTGAAAATATTAACGGGCGCCCGTTGAAACACGAAATCGCCCCCGACACTTAGAAAAAATTTCTAAGTTTTCAACATTTCTAACGGGCATCCATTGGAACTTTCTAACGCACACCCGCTACAACGTTTTCAACGGGTATCCGTTGGAACCTGTAACGTTCAAAACTATTCTAACGGGCGTCCGTTGGCAATTTCTAACGGATGCTCGTTGGAAAGTGTAATGATGCCTACCCTAGTCTGCAGAATTTCCAACGGGCATGCGTTGGAAATTATAACGGATGTCTATTGCAAAGGGAGACGAGCCGCCAATTAGCTGTCTGTTGCCTCGGGAGCCACCATTGTTGTTTGTGTGTTTGAGTACATCATCCACGTAAAACGTGCAAATCAAAATTACAAAGTTAAATAATATATTTAACTTATAATAATACAAATGAAAATAATAACTTTTTTTTACCATAACGTCCTGGAAAGACATTCAGGATCGATAATCGGAAGGGTTGGATGCCCATCGAAATCATCGATCAAGGAATCGATATCTACCATATCTTCCTCTTCATCAAATATCGGCGGTGCCTATATTGGTGAAGGAGGACGATATGGTGGTGGTGGAGGCGGGGGAAGAGCTCCCGCTGAACCGACCAACATTCCCCCCGATCCTATAAATCGTCTAGCCGTCATTTTTTCTACGATTTATAAATGTGTTTATGTGTGAAATGTAAGTTTGAGAGGATTTTGAGATTTTTATTTGTGTTGAAAATGAAAATATTCAACGGGTTTATATAAATAGAACTTTCCAACGGGCATCCGTTGGGAATTCCAACGGATGCCCGTTGGAAATACAGAACGTCACGTCAATTACTGCGTCTGTTCAGATGACATATTTTCCAACGGATGCCCATTGGAAAGTTCTATTTATATAAACCCGTTGAAAAATTTCATTTTCAACACAAATCAAAATCTCAAAATCCTCTCAAACTTTACATTTCACACACAACACATTTATAAACCGTAGAAAAAAAATGAGGGCTAGACGGTTTATAGGATCGGGGAATGTTGGTTGGTTCAGCGGGAGCTCCTCCCCTGCCTCCACCACCACCATATCGTCCTCCTTCACCAATATCGGCACCGGTTCAGCAGCTCCTCCCCCGCCTCCACCACCACCATATCGTCCTCTTTCACCAATATCGACACCGCCGATATTTGATGAAGAGAACGATATGGTAGATATCGATTCCTTGATCAATGATATCGATGGGCGTCCAACCCTTCCGATTATCGATCCCAAACGTCCTGCCGGGACATTATGGTGAAAAAAGTTATTATTTTCATTTGTATTGTTATAAGTTAAAAAATATTATCTAACTTTGTAATTTTGATTTGCAGGTTTGACGTGGATGATGTACTCAAACACACAAACAACAACATTATCCAAGGGTCCTTATAGGACCAATTATATTATTCCTCACAAGTTACGCCAGAAGTCGTGCGTCAGCGATGGTGGCGCACGTTTATCGTAAGTTTTAAATTACATTGAATTTCAAATTATTAATTATATATATATGTTATAAAACTAGCAATTTCTAAATTATTTTGCAGCGCTCATACAGATGGCGGCAAAAGGATACAATGCGCATCTACACAGTATGGATGCACAACATGCAGGCTCGGATGCGTCTGATGATGGACAACGCGAAACGCAACAACTACAGCAACAATTGCAAACCGACATGGGCAACGGATGCGGTCTTCAATCAAATGATTCAGCATTGGGAGTCCGCAGAATTCAAGGCCAAGAGCGACAAGGCCAAACAATGTCGGTACGGCGAGAAAGTTTCTGGAGATGGTCCGCATCGCCATGCTTCGGGATCAAAATCCTTCCCGAAAAGAAAACACGAATTGGTAAAATTTTGTTTACTCAAAATTTTTTTTAAATATTTATTTAATTATGTTTATTTTATATTACAGATGCAACGGATAGGAAGAGAACCGACTCTTCTTGAGCTGGTATTGGAAACCTACACCAAGAAGAAGCCGGTCGTCGGAGAAGAGATCGACGAATCCGAACTCGTCGATCCTCGAGCGGAGAGAACCGTGAGAGCTGTGATGGAGAAGATTACACAACAATCACAAGCTTACGGATCGACTCCCGATGAGCTGAGTCCTTTACAAAAGGACAAAATTTATTTAGAGGTAAAAACTTTTTCTTTTGTTTTTCGATTATTACTAACATATTTTGTAAAAATCTAACTCTAATTTTGTTTGTCTTGTAGTCGGTGAGACTGTATAAGGGGCATCTATATGGTCTCGGGGCGCTTTGAAAATATATCATCAAAGACGCCATGACGGTATCTCACGTTGTCCAAGAGAGTTTTACGCAACAACGGCATATCGAGGAGCTCGAATCACAACTTCGAGAAACTCGAGCACACGTGGCGCGACAAACCTACCAAATACAGCAGTTGGAGAGCGTCATTGAGTTGATGTCCGGCCATGTGAGGGGATCAATACCGCAACAAGAACCGGGTCTCGATTCGGATGCAACTCCGTCTAGAGGTGGTGGTGATCGCGGAGATGATATGGGCGCAACCGATCTAAATGAGATGTAATAGGATTAGTTTTAATTTTAATATTTTTTGTAAACAATTTTAATATTTTAATTAAAAACTTTTTAGTTTAAAAAATATTATTTTTTTATTTTTTTATTTTTTAACCACGTTTCCAACGAATGTTCGTTGCAAATTGCAACGTACCGCCAGATTGTAACAGACGTCCATTGCCCATTCCCGCCGATTTGCAACGGACGTCTGTTACTCTTTCC
>CM071865.1:4430267-4441272 GCA_036759665.1 Gynandropsis gynandra | reverse complement strand
TTTGCCCGTCCCCGCCGATTTGCAACGGAGGTCTGTTTCTCTTTCCCGCCAGTTTCCAACGGATGCCTGTTGGAAATTTTAAATTCGCGCCCTTTTTTCCCGCAAAGATGTCAACGGACATCCAGTGCAACTTTGTAACGGACATCCGTCACAAAACTTTCAACGGGCTTCCGTAAAAATATTTCAACGGATGCGTCCGTTGGACTGTCCGTTACACTTTGCAACGGAAATTATTCGTTGCACTTCCGTTGCGAATTGCAACGAATCTCGATTTTCAACGATCGATTCCCAATAGACTGAAATCTGTTGCCGTCCGTTGGAAAGTGCCGTTTCCAACGGATATGCCCGTTTGAAAACGCCTTTTTTTTGTAGTGTTTGTAAGTGAGCAAGTGTACTTAAAGATTGATTGGTAAATAAAACTAGTATTGTTTTGAGTATTTTGGTCTTTTCAAATTAACGATCAACTAGGTTGTCTATCTACAAATTTTTCAATGACCCGTTTCAAATTGCTTCGCGGGTTTCAAATGGCAACCTTCAATTTACTTCATCAATAAACTCAATAAGAAGCAAAGTTTGTTGTGACACAAACGTTAAAATTTAATTGATTATTTAAAAAGAACTTTATTATTATATAACTTCATTTAAATCATGTAATTTTTTTGGCATTTTTTTTTGTTTTAGTTTTTATTCAAACTCAAAATACTAATATATATATATATATATATAATTTCAGAAAATTATTTAAAACCTTGAACAACTTTCTAGAACCAAGTCATATAAATTATTATCTAAACATTGAACAATGGGTTGGATGTCATCATGTATTTTATTTAAATTAAACTCATTTATTTATATTTTGTTTAATACATATAAAAATTTAGTGTGTATGGAAAAAAAAAAGAATGGAAGTAAGTGTTTTAGTTTTATGTGTGTATATAAATGATTTATAAACTTATTTAGCCAGAAAAAAGTAACAAAACTGAATATTATATAAAATCATATAAGTTTCATTCACATATAAATGTCAGCTAATTTATATGTGATCTTATAAATTTAAACTCTAAATATACACAAGTAAGAAAATCTTCTTAAAAAATACACGATTTTATTAGACATTAATATAGATAGATGGTATGTACATAAATTGTAAGAGACAAACCACTACTAAAACATTATCTATATGACATTGTATGATACAATTATGGTTTACATGAGATTAAATTATGTATATAAATTGGACAAATCTATATGATATCATATATTTTTAGAGGTTATTTAAACAAAATTAAATATGTAATGAGATTAAGAAATGTATTACGGTTGATTATGTAATTATGTTATGATCTATAATTTTTAGGGTTTGTTACGTTCTGTAATTTCTATTTAAACAGGCTTAGACCTAATAATACAGACACACGTTTTCATTCTAATTTGGCATGGTATCAGAGCCTGAGCCGTCTAAATGTTCTTTAATTTAATTTCTTTTCCGACCGCCGCCGCGATTATTCGTCGCCGCCGTCGTACTGATTTTCTTGCCGCCGCCGCCGCAGTTGTTCCCTGCCGTCGTCGCCGCCGTGATAGTTGCTGTTCGCCGAGCTGCCCTGTTTTGCAGCCTGTTTTCGCCGAGCTGCCCGTTTTCACGAGCCCTGTTTTCGCCGAGCTGCCCGTTTTCGCGAGCCGCCTTGTTCAGCAACCCATTTTTGCATCTCTGATTTCTTCTTCGCTTCCGCTACCAATTGATGTCTGCAGGCGACGGGCTCCTCTGTGCGTCGGATTCCTCAGGGCATCGGACTCCTCTGTGCGCCGGACTCCTGTCTGCGTCGTCCGCTGCCTGCGTAGGACTCCTGCCTGCAAGTCGCTCTCTTGCCTGCGTCGTCCGCTGTCTGTGCATCGGACTCCTCCGCTGCCTGCGTCGGACTCCTGCTGCCAGCCGCTCTCCGTCGCAATTTCTGCAGATCTGTTTTCTGCGAGATTCAGTCGCAGTTTCCTTCGCACTTTCAGTTGCGGTCTCTGCGAGATTCGGTCGCGTTTTTGCAAGATCCGGTTGTTCCGGATTTTTCGGCAGATCCAGTTGTCAGGTTGTTCCGCGATTTGAGCAGTCCAGCGTGTTTTGAGTATTTCAGGTTCTGTCCGCGCGTTTCTGTCCGCGTGTTCCTGTCCGCGCGTTTCTGTCTTGCCCGCGCGTGCGTTCGCGTTTTGTGCTTGTTCAGCGTTTTGTCCGCGTTTTAAACAGCCTGCGCGCCTATTTCGCTTCTTGTCCGTTGATCCGCCGATCAGCTGATCCGCGGATTTTCTGCGTACGTGCCTTGCTCGTTCATAGCCGGCCATATGGCTTTTCAGCCTGGAGTAGCCGACGCTCAGACGACAGGTACTGCCGCTGTCCAGCCAGTTGTCGCTCAGTCGCCACCCGTTCGTGCGACTTGCACATTCGGATCGCCGTATTATTTGCATCCGTCGGAGGGGCCGAGAACTGTGATCACTTCGGTTCAACTTCGTGGTGATTCTAACTACGAGGAATGGGCCAAACACATCAGACATGCTCTCCGCACGAAAATGAAGTTAGGTTTTCTCGACGGTACAATTGTTGCGTCGTTGCCCGATTCTCCTGATCGTGAAGAATGGGATCTTGTCAACTCGATGTTGATCGAGTGGTTGTTCAACACTATTGATCCGCAGTTGAGGACCAATATTTCCATTGTTGATGATGTGCAGACACTTTGGGAGGATCTTCGACAACAATTCTACGCCGGGAATGCCGCACGAGTTCATCAGATACGTGCGGAGCTTGCTCGTTGTTCGCAGCAAAATCAGAGTGCTCAAGTTTTCTTTGGTAAGTTGAAGAAACTTTGGGAGGAATTGGACACATACAAGCCTCATACCAGCCTATTCATACTTGTGGATGTGGTACGACACATGCTGCTGTTCTCAATGCCGAGCTCATGCATGATCGTGAAGAGGAGACGATTCATCAATTTCTCATGGGACTTGATGATGGTGTCTTCGGAACGGTTAGGTCTCAAGTTATTGGATCTGATCCACTTCCGAGCCTCAATCAAGTTCATTACAAAGTTGTGTATGAAGAACGTCATCGCTTGATTACCCGCGGCCGCGATGATCGTGGATCGGTTGTAGGGTTCTCTGCAATGTCCCCTTTGTCGGTTCCCTCTCCTGCTCCTTCGGTTGCAATGCGTGACAAGACCGTAGTTTGTTCTCATTGCCGCAAACCCGGTCATGATGTCTCTACTTGCTATCTCATCATCGGATTTCCAGATCGCACTAGGAGGAATGCTCGATCCCGGCAGCCCGAGCGTTCTCACCGTGGTGGACGTCCTCCTCCTGTACGTGCGAATGCAGCTCGTGTTGTGGACATAGCCCCGAATTCGAAGTCCAATCACGATCTTGATCGCGGTGCTATGCCAGGTTTCAATGACGAGCAGTGGTCTACCTTGCTGTCATTGCTCAAGCTGAAATCACATGGGTCTGATGATACTCAATCTGGTAAGACATATTACACTGAATATATTTTGGATTCAGGAGCTTCTCATCATTTGACGGGAAATTTACATTCCTTAGTCAATGTTTCGCCGATTACTCCGTGTCCTATTGGTTTGCCTAATGGTGATTGCATTATGGCTACGCATACGGGTGATTTATTGCTTGGGAGCTCGTTTTATCTTCACCATGTGCTTTATGTGCCTTCACTCACATGCAATTTAATCTCCATATCGTGTTTGCTAAAAGTAATGATTGCATTGTGACGTTTACTAATCGCTTTGTGTGATTCAAGACCGTATCACGAGGACCCTGATTGGAGCGGGTGAAGAATGCGATGGGGTTTACAAGCTTCGGAGAACAGTTGGACTTACAGCTTTCCATGCTAGTTCAGTAGCTTCTCGAGATTTGTGGCATCATCGGCTTGGACATCCGTCTGATAAGGTTTTAGATACTTTGCCTACAGTTTTTGGCATTCCTAAACAGACTAAGAATAAGGCTCCTTGCGATATTTGTTTTCGAGCCAAACAAACTCGTGTTGTGTTTTCTTCTAGTGAGTCCAATGCTGCACTTTGTTTTGATTTGATTTATTCTGATATTTGGGGATCGTATAATGTGCATGCTACAACTGGTGCTGTTTATTTTCTTACATTAGTGGATGATCATTCTCGAGTTGTTTGGGTTTATTTGATGAGTTCTAAATCCGAAGTCAAGGATCTTATTCCTAATTTTTGTGAAATGGTGAAACGTCAATTTGATAGTTGTGTTAAGGTTGTATGGACAGACAATGGGACCGAATTCATTGGTCTTCGACGGTACTTCTAAACGCATAGGATACTTCACCAGACTTCGTGCGTATACACTCCTCAGCAGAATGGTCGGGTTGAGCGCAAACATCGCCACATTCTTAATGTCTCCGTATGAGGTTTTGTATGGATCTCCACCATCTTATGATCGTCTTCGCACTTTTGGATGCCTATGTTATGCACATAGAGGAAAGAAAGAGACGAATAAGTTTGCTTCTCGTGGTCACAAATCTTGATTGGGTTTCCGTTCGGACAGAAAGGATGGAAGGTGTTTGATCTTGAGACTCGTGAGTTTTTTATCTCTCGTGACGTGGTGTTTTTTTAGCATATTTTTCCATTTGCGGAAGGTTCTGCGGGCTCATTTTCACAAGTATTATCTTGCACACATCCGACTCTCCATCCTTCAGTCTTTGATGATTCATCGGACATGTTTCATCTACCACAGATTTCTGGTTCTTCTGACAGGGGGCGGTCTGATTTGCCCCATGGTGATCCTCCACCTGAGGAATTATCTCCCGAGTTGTCTTCACCTAGTGATGAGTCTACATCTGTTTCTCCTCCAGTTGATGGTTCAGGGTTATCTCCTGTTGAGGTACTTGGTCGTGGTCATCGTACCAAGGTTCCTTCTGTTAAGCTTCGGGATTATGTCACTTACTCTGCTCGCTGTCTTGAAGACCCCATTCGCATTTCTTCTCCGCCCTCTTCATCGTCCTCAGGTACTGTCTCGTATCCCATAGCGAATTACATTACTAATGCTAACTTTACTTCGAGACATCGAGCTTTCCTTGCAGCTATTGACACTGGCACCGAGCCTCGTTTTTACTCTGAGGCTGCCGCGACTCCTCATTGGAATGAGGCTATGCAATAGGAACTTAGTGCTTTGGCAGAAAATGACACTTGGAGTTTGACTACTCTGCCACCGGGGAAGAAAGCCATTGGATGCCGATGGGTTTACAAGATCAAGTACAAGTCTGATGGGAGTATCGAACGATACAAAGCTCGACTTGTTGTTCTTGGAAATCGGCAAACTGAAGGCGTTGATTTCGAGGAGACTTTTGCTCCCGTTGTGAAGATGACGACGGTTCGCACATTCTTGGCCATTGCTTCCGTAAAACAATGGGTTATTCATCAGATGGACGTTCACAACGCTTTCTTACATGGTGATCTACATGAAGATATCTATATGAAGGTTCCTCCTGGTTTATCATGTGACGACCCGACTCTTGTTTGAAAACTGAAGAAGTCTCTCTATGGTTTGCGACAAGCTCCTCGTTGTTGGTTTGACAAGCTTGCTACTGCACTTCTTGCATATGGTTTTCTTCAATCACGGTCAGACTCTTCCTTGTTTACTGTCTTCTCTATTTGACTACCACACGCCCAGATATCAGCTTCGTGGTTCATACTCTTTCTCAGTTCATGCAACAACCACGTCAGGCACATTGGCTTACTGCATTGCGAGTGGTTCGCTACTTGAAGGGTTCTCTTGGGCAAGGTATTTGGTTACGCTCCGATTGTGATCTTCTACTTTCAGGTTTTTGTGACTCTGATTGGGCCTCTTGTCGCCTTACTCGACGATCGGTTGGAGGCTATATTGTGTTTCTTGGTCATTCACCTATCGCGTGGAAAACCAAGAAACAAGCCACTGTTTCACGTTCTTCGGCTGAGGCGGAATATCGCTCTATGGCATCTCTTACGAGTGAGCTCATTTGGTTGCGAGCCCTACTTCGGGATTTTGGCATTCTTCCTTCGGCTCCTATACGACTTTTCTGTGACAATCAGGCTGCTCTGCACATTGCTGCGAATTCTGTGTTTCATGAGCGTACGAAACACATTGAGATAGATTGTCATTTCATTCGAGACGCAGTTCAGGACGGCATCATTCAGACATCTCATGTTCGTTCGTCAGAACAGGTTGCCGATATCTTCACCAAGGCGTTGGGACAGAATCCTTTTCTTTATTTGCGTTCCAAGTTGGGCATTCGAGATCTTCATGCTCCAACTTGAGGGGGCGTATTAGGGTTGATTATGTAATTATGTTATGATCTATAATTTTTAGGGTTTGTTACGTTCTGTAATTTCTATTTAAACAGGCTTAGACCTAATAATACAGACACACGTTTTCATTCTAATTTGACAAAATGGAATAATTAAAACACACAAAGATAAAATCTGAAGTAACATTGACATTAAATTATTACATAAGAAAAGATACCCAAGGTTACAAAATTTGGTACTTCATCAACTTATATAACATAAGTTATATTATTGATTCGTCCCTCTCCAAAACATTATAAATATAGATTACTATAAAATGTCAGATTAGAAACGATAAAATCCGTCTCTAATCTATTTGAAAAAAAGTGTTTCAGCACACAAATTTTCGTAATCCATCGGGAATCTATCTTTTACGAAGAACATGTAATTGATATTCATCGTCAAACCCATAAAGCACCAGCGCGTTTAAGCATAGGAATAAGAGAACGATTAAGGTGAAGGGTCATGACTTGGTTGGCTCCACCGACGAGTTGACTACCAATGAAAACCACAGGAACCGTAGGGCTGCAGCCAAGCTGAGCCAGGGCTTGCTCTATCTCATTCCCTCTTCCTATTTCATCAATCTCATATATCGTTGGGTTTACCCCAAAATCATAGAAAAGGGTCTTGATTGTGTGAGACATACAACACGTGTTCTTACTGAAAATAACCACAGGTTTCTCCGATACCATCTTTTGAAGCTTCTCCATTTATATATATATATATATATATGTATGTATGTATATAAGTGAAGTAAAAATGTAAAAGATGTGAAAAAGATATTATGAGAAGTAGAAGAAGACTTTGATGAGAAGTGAGTTTGTTTTGATGAGAAGTGAGTTTGTTTTGTTGATATTTGATACGTTCAAGTGTTCGTAGGACTCCATATATATATATATAGCTTCTCGAGGAAAGAGAGGGTTCTGATGATCATGCAGATTCCTTCTCTCTCTTTTTTTCACTTTTTAAATAATAATAATCTTATTATTATTATTATTAAATATATAAATAAAAACAGATTCTCGATGTTGACTCAGTATTTTTTTTTTCCATTACTTTCTAAAGGTTCATGTAAATCTTTGTTTTTTGTTGGTGGGCTGTTACAAGAATGAAGTTTTTTCTTTTCATTTCTCTCGACATAGATATTTGTATTTCTATAAATCAATCGTTAGGAATTATACAATGAACAACTTTTTCTTAAAACAAAAATTGAAACCATATAATGTTGTGAAATTTCATATATCATTTTTTTGGGAAAAGGGTAATCACCGATAATTTCTTTTATAAATAAAATAAGATTAAAATTGATATAATATGAATTAGTTAATATTATTAAAAACACTGGACAATGTCAAGCCCTATGTTTTCTTTGCATATGAAACTTATGATATAAACGATCTATACATATATCGTTTATTGGATATTTATCATTATCCAGCTTTATCTTCGACGGTTTTTTTTTTTAAATAAATTTGGAAACCTAAAGAATATATATATACATATGTATATATTTGTGTGAATAATGGGAAGATAGTGGGAATAAATGTAAATTCGGGTTATGGTCGGTTCAAATCCTCTTGCTGGAGGATCAAATTTATCACTCGCGAAAAAAAGAAAATAACATATCGAAAAGGACCAAAGAGTTCTTTTTCTGTGGATTATAAAAAAGAAACAAATCTTAGCTGTGTGGAATATTTGATACGGACGAATAATAATGATATATATACACACGCATATATATGGTACGGGCTTAAAATTTCATCTCTTTTTTAGTTGTACCCAAAAAAATAAAAGTGCAATATATCTTTTATATTCGTGTAACTATAGAATATCTACTTTATCATGCAATGCAGTGCAATATGTGGGATTATGCTTATATAGGGCATATAAGAGTTTGGCATATATATATATATATATATAATAGAGTTATCATTTACAACACAATTTTAATACAAAGATTTTCGTTTTAAAATGTTATTAATTTGCATTAAAATTACGTTAGATTGTTCAACTTTAATATACACAAATTTTTTTGTGTTAACGTTACATTATAATGACGTTGTACTAACATTAGAAATCATTTACAACGCAAATTAATAATAACATGTTTTTTTATATAATAATGAGAGTCTTATTGTGTTTTTTTTTTCCTGTCCTTTTGGTTCGTGTGAAAACTCGAAATCGTATGATGTGTGTAGAAGAATCTTGCGTGTGACCATTTGAGGAGAAGAAGAAAAAGTTTTTTTTTGTTCCATTGGCCTTATCGTCACAAGATCGAATTTCTGCAACGTTTATTCCGATGCCAGAATCATACAAATCTTTATTTATTTTCTTTATTCCATTTATTAATATTATTATGAAATATTTATGCATAGATAGATGTAAAATTTAGGGCAAGAGAAGAAGCCACGTTACAAGAAAGGCTCTTCAAGATTTTCATGGGGAAATGGTGGCCCAACCTTGATCCCAAGAGTCATTATTCTATTACAACCGTACTCTTTTTACGTACGATATCCTACAATTATATGTATATGCCTATATAGCAATCACATCTAAATCCACTAATCAATCTATATATACACACATATACCCTTAACCGTACGATCATATATAATCCCTTGCATATTTTCATAAAATATTTTATTCTGTACTTTATTTTGAAATGTCGTAGAATGAGAAGATAAATCAAGATTTAACTATTTTAATATTACGTCGACTATATGAATAATAGATCATATATATATAGTAATATATATTCTGTTATAACAATTCTTGAGTGCACCAATTAATATGTATATATATACATATATGACATTGTGAGAACATAATTGGAAGATTATTATCTACATGAATAACTATAAAACATATTGAACATAATGCAAAAACAAGAACACTAATAAATTACTCTTTGTACTTGCCATCATTCTTTGTCATTTCCTCCATACTCTTTAATAACATACACTACAAGAAATGTACAGATTAGGGACTGCCAGAACGGTCCGTAATCGGTCCGAAAATGGGATTCGGGACCGATTAGGGATAGCTCCCCGTCCGCAAATGAACATCGCAAACCAATTTTCGTCCGCAATCTGTCCGCAAATTCAAACGCAAGTGATAGTCCGCAAACCGTCCGTAATTTCAGACGATGATGTTAGTCCGGAACTTGTCGGAAAATTTGCGGACCGACGGTGACCCGTCGGAAAAACTTCCCGACCGGCAGCGACCCGTCGGAAATATTTTCGGACTGGCCGCGACCCGTCGGAAAAGTTTCCGGACCGGCAGCAGCCCGTCGGGTCCGCGGGAATTTTTCCCGGACGGGTCTCTCTAGCGGTCCGCAAAATTTCCGGACGGGCCGCGTGGTCGTCCGGAATTTTTCCCGACGGGTTGCGGCCGCGGTCCGGAAATAAGCATTCCAGACGACCTTAGCCCGTCCGGAAATTTTTTTTTAAAAAATAAAATAAAAAATTTTAAAAACTGAAATCGAAATTAAATAAATAATATTTATACAATACTAAAATTGTTCATAAAATATTACAATTACGGATTTACAAACTAGTAGGTGGCACTTGCGAATTATCATCGGCGTCGTCATCACTGTTTTCGGCCGTATCCCAATTGATTGTGGGCATGTGTGCCTTCATCATTCTCAGCCGATGCTCACGTTCCCTTCTTGATCGTTGAATTTCTCTTTGCAGAGCGTTGACCTATGAGTTTTGTTGTTCTAATTGGGTTTTCATATCCGAGATTGTATTTTGTAACTCCTCGTTCGCGACCTTTTCCTTGCCTTTGGAGGAACTCACATGTTTTGATGACATACCTCCAAGACCAAAAAGACGACCTTTGTACGGTGTTACATGCTACAAAAAATATTGACATTTAATTTAAATTTAAATTATTTATAAAAAATTTATTGTAAAAATATTCTAAATTACCTCGACATACATCTCGTTATATTCTGCTTGAGAAAGAGTCGGTTGCGTCCCATCTTCTCGTGGCGGGATTTAGGACACTCGTTGCGATGCCATGTTCAAAACATCCTCGTGAATTTTTTTTCCCTGGCATCTACCCACGAACCGTCGGATTTTTTCTTGTGTGTACGTTCTAACAATTCCACGTACGACAGTTCACATCCTTTCTCTTTCGTCTAAAACAAATTTGATGTTTTCCTATTAAACAAATGTGACTCGTAATAAAACTTTAAAGAATTTTAAATCTTACCATATCTTCGTAAACCTCCGCGAAAGAGCGAGAACTGGCAGTATGCGCACTTAACCCATATCCCACTTTATCAGAACGACGGAATTATTTTCTGTCTTCAAATTCATTAACCGTGCAGATAAAGACAACCTTGATAAAACACTTCTACAACCATCGTAGAATGGATGCATAGCACTTTCTAACATTTCAAAAAAAGTTTTTGCTTCTTCATTCGGATCTTCTTCAATATTTTCATATTCGTTTCTTTCAACGAATGCATTTTGCACCATTTCTACATAAGGGTTTTCTACATCTTGAAAAGTCTGAGATACTTCATGATTTACGATATCCCTACTAAAATTTTTCACAACATTACTGGATCGTGGTGCAAAATTCTCTCCATGAGATAACCAAATAAAATAATTTGGAGTAAACCATCTTAAATAGAGATGATTCCAAACGGTTTTATCATTAAC
>CM071865.1:4396872-4430139 GCA_036759665.1 Gynandropsis gynandra | reverse complement strand
GTTTTCTCTATAAACTTGTTGATTTGTCGCCACCGTCATAAACTGTGTAAGGCCTTCTACAAACTCCTTCGATACACTTTGAGTTTCCGGATCAATTCTTCTATACATCCACTGTCTCGAAACGAAAATATCTGATCTCGACGACGATGCCATTATAATCACAAACAATAACAAGATTTAAAGAGAAATATATGAGTTTTGTGTGTGAGAAACGAGTAGATGATGAGTGATTAAATAGACAATTTTAAGACCGATTCGGGATGGATTGAGGATTGAGATTAATATTTCCCGAATTAACGTCTCGAATACGTCTGCAATTTGCGGACTGGCATTGAATCGGTCCGCAAATTGCGGACTGGCATCGACTTGGTTCACAAACCGTCCGCAATTTGCGGACTGACTTTGAATCGGTCCGCAAATTGCGGACTGACATGAAATCGGTCCGCAATTTGCGGACTGGTTACGAATCGGTCCGCAAATTGCGGACCACCTTGGAATTAGTCCCAAATCCGTCCCCAATTACGAACGACTTAGAGACTACTTTGCTGTCTGAAAATTTGCAGACCGATTAGGGACGGATTTCATTTTCTGTCCTTAAGTAGTCCCTAATTCGTCCCTAAATTTAGGGACGGATTGCTCAGTTCGCAAATTCAGTCCCGAAATCCGAATTTTCTTGTAGTGATATGTTATTAGAACATAATCATTATCTTCAATTGTAATATTCTCAATATGTTATATTATATTATCTCAATTCGATAATTTTAATTTTTAAATAGTTTTTAAGATTAGATAAACTCAAATCCATATTTAAAATGGTATCACTTAGTTTATTGTTAAAGTGGATAAAACCATTTTTTAGTGGGATCCACAAGAAGAAAAAAAATATAAGGGGTAAATTCACCAAATTCGTTGTATTTTACTCCAATTCGTAGGTTCCACATTATTATGGTGGGTTCAACATTTGATTTTTGTCGGAATTTTTTTCCTATATAAGAAGAAGTTTTGGAGAGCTCAAAATTGTCCCAAAATCACAAAACAAAAAGAAGAAGAGAAAAAACAGAGAGAGAAAGAAGTTTTTTCTAGTTTTTAAAGTTCTTCTTTTGGCTTTTTGAGAGAATCTTTCTCCTCATTGTAAGAGATAAATACCAATGTTGTAATTTCTTAAGAGTCAGTAAAAGCCTTGTATTGTTTGCCCGTAGACGTAGGCACTTTGCCGAACCATGTAAAATCTCACTGCACCTTTCCATTTTTTTTTTGTTTCTACTTTGTTGTCTAACAATTATTTATCCACGTCCGATTCTAACATTTATTTTCATTTAAATGTTTTGATTATGGATCCTCTAATTGATGTCCACGAATTTGGGCATGATGAAAAATTTTATATTGTGTTGTTCTAAATCGATAATTCTAAATTTGATCTAATTTTTATGATTAATTAGATTCAAAACGATATTTGACACAACCAACTATAATTTTTCTTCGTAAAATAAAGTGAAATATCATATACAAACTCTATGTTATCCCTTGATGATTACCAAACTCTATGTGATAATCGTCTTTGCATTCAGATTAAATATCTCTTATTTATATAAAACTTAACATTTTACAAAAAAAAGCCCGTAATAATATATACGAGGCCTGCGCCCTCCAGCATGAGTGTTGGGGCAACCTTTGTAAGATTCCGAGTGACTTCACAACACATACACATGCAAAAAGTTGAATATATATATATACACATATATATATATGGTCCTGCATACATATCTTTCCCTTTGATCGGATTCGCAAGTGTTCCACATCACAATTCCCAGAAGTTTCTTGATCCTCAACAAGGGTTCTTTGGGCCTGATGACCAGGTTCCTTCTATTCATATATATATATATATAGAATTAACTAAACCTAGAACAGTCCAGGGTTCCATGGATGGATGGAGAATAATTCATCCTCAATTATACGTACCCCTACGCTCTTCGTAAGGGGCAAGTTGCTTTTGCGAAGTGAATCTTTGAAGTCAATTCAAGAAATTTGCCTTACTGTTTCTCGTCTCTCTCTTGCACACTTATTTCTTCAACAAGCAACGCCCGGACGCTATATATATATTGTAATTTTAAAATAACAGAAGAAAAAAAATATTTGCTTGCAGAATATTTATAATGTGTTAATTATAACTAATCACCTAAAAATAAGGAAGACTAAATAAATTTAGTAGAAAATATTGAAATATATATTCTCTAATATCCCTCAAATCTCTACGTGTATATCTAGAACATATTAAATTCTTTACGACCCAAAGTTTTGGTGAAGATGTCTGCAAGTGTATCATGCGTCAAAACATGTCTAGCAGTAATGGTGTAATTCAAAACCACATTACAAACAAAGTGACAATCAATCTTATTATGCTTCATAAAATACTAGATTGGTTGTAATGTGTAATATCGCCTTAATGTCGCAAGTTAGATGAATAAGTTTTGAATGATGGCAACCAAGATCTTGAAGTAAGATTTAAGTCATACTAGTTCGTATGTAGTCATGGCCATAGAGCGATATTCAGCTTTGATAGAAGATCGAGAGACTATATGTTGCTTCTTTGTTTTCTAGGATATTGAAGAAGAGCCAAGTTGAATAAACCAACCCGTTAAAGATTGACAAGGTAACTTACAACATGCCCAATCAGAATCGCACAATGCGAAAAATTGCAAGGTAGAATATGATCGAAGAAGAATACCTTGTCCAGGATTTTTTTTAAGAATTTGAAAGACCCGAAGTGTCGCATCCTAGTGTTATTGCCTTGGAGTTTGCATGAAGTGTGAGAGGATATGCACTAAATATGACAATTCTAGATGTGTAAATGCTAAATAAATATTAATCGACCCACCAAATGACGATAAGATAAAGATTCATCCAAAACAAAGCCATATGCTAACTCAAGACGATGATTCTGATCGAGTGTAGAACCAACCGGTTTTGAACCAAGTAAACCAGATTACGAGATGATATCTAACGCATATTTTCGTTGACAAAGATAAATTTCTTCAGGATTTCGAGAAATTTTGATACCTAAAAAAATATTTTAGAGTACCAAGGTCCTTCATATGAAAACAACTACCAAGATAATCCTTTAACTAACGGATAGCAGCTGATGAGTTTTCCGCAATAATCAAATCATCCACATAGACAAGTGCATGTAGACAAATATCACCGACAGAGTATGTAATAAAAGAATGATCCGAATGTGAAGATTGGAAGCTATAGCTTTTCAAAGAACTTCCATTTTTTGGAAACCAACAACGTGGTATCTGCTTCAAACCATATAATGACTTTCATAAATAGAAAACGAGCGACAAATATGATGGAGCAAAACCAGGAGGAGGTTTCATATAAATTACCATATAATAAAGCATTATGGGCATCAATTTGATATACCTCCTAATGTCGAGGGCGAGAAATAGTCGCACCGTCACCATCTTTTCCACATGAGCAAAAGTATCCTATTGATTCCCTCTACTTGATTATTTCCCAAAATAACCAAACGAGCTTTGAGGTGTTCAATAGATCCATCATAATAGTATTTGATTTTGAAGATCCATTTGCTTTCAATAGTTAGTAAAACTTTCAAGAGTCCAAGTATGATTTTGTTCGAGAGCATCAAGCTCAACACACATTGCTACCATCTAATTAGCAATAGTCAAAGCTTGACGATATGAACGAGGTTCTCGAGCAACAGTAATAGATGCTAGAAAAGTACAATGAGAATCTGAAAACTTTGTACAAGACATAAAATCAGAAATCGGAAGATGCAAGGAGACGACAAGAGTAGTAACTTGAATCGTATAGATGATAAAATCGTGCAATTTTACAGATAGAGTCTTCGTGCATTATCCTCGTCCTAATCTAGTTGATTCCTCAACAGAAACCATCATATTGTCATGATCATCAGGAGAAACAATTGCGACAATAGGTACAAAAGCATCAAAGGGTGGTGAAGGTGAAATCTTATCAAAAGTAGTCCATGTCCATTCTGAGGCCAGAGGAAGTGAAGAAACTAGACATGGTGCATCGTTGTGATTGGGAAAAGGAAATTAATTTTCAGAGAAACAACATCACGAAAGATGCAACGATTACTTCGATTTGAAAAATTATCGCCATGTGTTAATTGATTATGAACATAACACAAGGATCCGAACACACGTAAATGTTCATAGGACCGAGCCGAACCATATAAAATCTCATATGGTGTTTGACCATTAAGAAAAGTAGATGAAATTCTATTGATAGGCCCTTGTAAGAACACTTTCCCCAATAATCAATTGGTAGATGAAACTGAAATAGTAGGGATCGTGCAATGTTGAGAATTTATCTATGTTTTCGTTAAACTCTTCCATTTTGTTACGGAGTACCCACACATGAAGTTTCATGATGTATACCTTTTTCTAGAAAATATCGACAAAGGCACATAAATTCAGTACCATTATACATTCGTACGGTTTGTACATTTTATCCAATTAGCCATAAAATGTTGAATATGGATAGTGACCTCATTCTTGTGTCTCATTAGATAAATTCAAGTACTTCTTAAAAAATCATCCACTATTGTCAAAACATAGTGTGCTCCAAAAAACGTCGGTGTACGACATAAACCCCAAACATCACAATGTATGAGTTGAAAACTCTTGGTCGCTTTATTTCTACTTATGGAAAAAGAGTCACGTGTTTGTTTTGCTCGCATGCAAACATCACAAGTCTTATTTAAAAACTCAGTACGACCATAAAAACTTAACTCGATATTGATTCTATCATCTTCGAAGCGGGATGTCCAAATATTTGATGCTAATGTTCCAATGAACAATTTCTTCGGCTAGATATAGTGGCCACCATATCGATACTTCAAAATAATAGAGATCATTCCGCTGCTCACCCGCTGTAATTAATGTCTGTGTAATGTGGTCCTAAATAATGTAGAATTTGTGAGCAAATTGAACAAGACAATCATATTGTTCTAGAAGCTGAGAAAGAGACATAAGATTGTAGACAAATCCTTCAACAAAAAATACATCACGCAAGATCAGCTTGCTGCTAATAAGAACATTTCGTGTATAACAAATGATGTAGTTCGATCGTCAGGTAGAATATTGGAGCATGATTCCATATCAGAAATGTTAGTGAGCAAAGTTACACCACCATTCATATGATGAGAAAAACCAGAATCAATAATCCAAGAAAATCGAGAAATCGTACTGAAGAGCTTTTCAGTAGCACCAATCTTATTAGTGTTTAACAGTGCAACCAAAGTTTTCCATTGTTTTTGAGAAATCCCTGGGACACATTGTCTATCAGTACGAAAAAGATCAGAGGAAGTCGTAGATGTAATAGATAACTGAGGTACGACTTGTGTAGAATTGACATGAGCAAATGAATTAGAGCTCTGGCCCTTGCTCGCAACAGCAGATCCACAACCACGAGTCATTTGATTACGCGACCTATCACTCCACAAATCCAAAAAACTAAAAATCTGAAACACGAATCCTTTTTGTTCACAATTGGAGCACACAAACTTGACCTTATCCTCTGCAGAAATACGAGAAGGACTGCTTTTGAATGTAAAAGCCATAGTACTTGTGCGTTCATCAAAAGATCGTGAAATTCTATGAGAACTTTCTTCTTATAACACAATGTGATACATAGTATCTAGGTCGGGTAGAGGATCTCGAGATAAAAAGTTTGATCGAACAACCCAAATCGTGGATTTATCAAGACCCATAAGAAAATCATGTAATCTATCCTCATTACGATCTTGTTCTAACTTGTACATCAATTCACAAGTGCATTTTCAGCACTTTCATACACGCAATAATCGAGAATTCATCAAATCTCTCTATATACGACTAAGTTTGCCATAATAAGTATCAATTGTCAATCCTTTTTGTGTACAATTGGCCAATTATGCTTGAAGAAGTTGAATTCGATGATCATTCTTAATGGAAAATCGGTTACAGAGATGATTCCAAAGATCAAAAGCTTCTTCACGGTGAGCAACATCGGAAACAATGCTTCAATTTTGAGAGTGTTTTACAACCATAACATAACCAAAGAATTATTGGTTTTCCAATCCTTCAAATCAAGTGAATCAATAAGTGGTGTTGCAATCTTGCCATCAACGAAACCAAACTTCTTACGAGATTTTAGAGCATGGCGCATATTAATTTCTCATTCATCATAGTTGTCTCTTCGAAGAAGTGGATGAGACAAAATCAAACCAAAATTATCACCTCGAGTCAAATCATAAGGAGAAATCGTTTGACGTTGAATTATCGATCCTTTGATAATTTGAGTCAAGTCGGAAGAAGTCATAATGAAAAACCAAACAAACTGTTGTTAGTAGTCGAAAAGAAAATTATTCCAAATCGTTTTATCAAATTGTCGAACCTTGGACTGCCAGAATCGAGAAAACCGTTCAATCACCAGGTGAATTCCGTCTCGTCCGTCTGGTTTCATCATCGATCGTTGTTTAGCCATCGTTTGGTCGGTGTGCCATCATCTGGTTTCTTGGTTGATAAGCAGGGTTGCCTGGATTCAGTCGAGAATAGTCGGTCAGGTTTCTTCGTCTGGCATTTTTCCATTGAAGATCTTTTGGTTTTTAGGGTTCTTCGGCACGATAAATTCAGGTTTCTTCGTCTGGCATTTTTCCCTTGAGGTTTTCGGTCTTGGTCGAAGATCTGAAATCTGTGTGTAGAATCGAAGAAGACGATAAATTGAGTATGTCGATGAAACGATGAATGAAAGAAAAAAAAAGATGAATCGAGGAATCGAGAAGGTCGTCGAGTGTCGGAGAAGGCGATGAACAATGTGCGAACAATCTGTGAATAGTCTATCGAACAGTATATCCATCGCTACTTGAGGTTCGTAGATGTGTTCTCGATCGAGGATCGCCGAGAGTCGAGAGTCAGTCGAGGTCACCGAGAGTCAAGAGTCGGTTGAGGCTCGCAGAGGAACAATCTGTTCGCCAAGGGTTGAGAGTCGTCGAGGGTCAAAGGTCGTTCGAGGGTTGAGGATTCGTCGCCGAGGGTTTGTCGTTGGAAAATAATTTGCATCTCCGAAAAAGTCGCCAGAAAAATTTCAAGATGAATAAAACCTAGATCCCGCTCTAATACATGTAATTTAAAAATATCTGAAGAAACAAAATATTTGTTTAAGATTAGTTAAACATAATACAAAATATTTATAACGTGTTAACCACAACTAATCACTTAAAAATAAGGAAGACTAAATTAATTTAATAGCAAATATAAAAATGTATATTCTCTAATATATATATATATTTATATATATGGAGAACAAGCATTTCTCATTTGAATGACACAAAAAGGAAAATTTCAAGAGATATTCATATATTAATTGAGTGATGTTTTTTCATATACTAAAAAAATCTCCCTAAAATATTATCTTATCCTTAAACCCAATTTTCATACACATTTTGACGCTCCAAATATTTATATAAACATCGCCACTTTGTTAATTATAAAATTCTTGATCTTTTTAGAATTTAATTTCTAATATTTTAAACTGTAAAAATAAATAAAAAAATCAAGATAGAACTAATAATGAACAGAATACAATTATGGTGTTTTTAATATAATTTACATGATTCTCATATACCACACTCGAAATTATAAATTATGTAAACATATTTTTTTACCATTCAAATAAAATATATAGAAATATTTGGTTCAATTGCATGCAAAATACAACCATTATCTTGAAAGACTCTTAGATTGTATCGTCTTCTTTAGTTGGCTCGTCTTCTTTAGTCGCTACTTCATCCTGTTTTTTATATAAAAAATGTAAAAGAAATATATTCTAATAAATAAATAACTTAAAATTCATAAATATTTAATTAAAGATTATATTAGTCGAAATAAGGATTTGATAGTAATTATTTCGTCATTCTATGACTTTAAAATGTTTAAAAAGAGGTTAAAGGTACCGGTGTATCATCGGCTTTGTTCTCATCAATATTTTCTTCGGATGGGGCATTGGTTGTGTCTCCTAATACTTCCGTTGATACATCTTTTGTTTCTTCATTTTTAGATTCATCCACATTAGCCGAAGTCTCCATCGTATCTTCATTTTTATTGTTAATTTCTTGTGATTCTTCAGGATCTATATATTTTTTATTAAAAAGTTATCAAAATATACTATATTATTTTAGATCAATTAAAGTATAAATTCAAGAATTTATATATATAGTTTTGAATAACTCTAAAACTTTTAATCTAAATTTTGGTTCGAATTAAACCAAAACTCATTTGTCATGTTATTAAATTGTGACCCATCATGGTTTGAATATTCAATGCACGTTTCAAAACCAATCGATGCCGAACTTAGAGAAAGGTGTAAAGTGAGATGTTGGCTTGCGAGTTCATTAAAAAACCATCAAGGTTTTAACGAGTTAGTTCGTGGGTCCGCGAATTACCTTGGGCTTGTTGAAAATTAATGTAAATATTTTTTTTTAATTTTTTGTGTAATAATATTATTGTTTATTTTGTTTATTGATATATATATATATATATATATATATTCGATTATGATGAAATTATTAAAAAAAAAAGAGATGCAAAGAATGTTACGTGCAACGTTATAAGCGACGGAATTTTAATAAATTGATTTTATATTCGATTTGATATTTTAATATTTATGACTTTGTATTTGATTTAGTATTTGTAATATTCAATAATGTTATATTCAAATCGATTTTTTTTTTATATTTTGACATGATATTTAGTTTATATAATGTATTTTCGTAAGTTTGTTTTTTGGCGATCTCATGACATGTTAGGTTGAGATTTTCCAACTCATTTCGAAAAGGAACCGAGGTGAGCCAACTTGTTTTTGATGAGCTCACAACAAATTGGGCTTGATTGAGACGAGCCAACTCGTTTTACATTCCTACTTCGGAAATAGATTATATTGTGTTGTTTTATATTATGTGGGATGTAAAATCTTGAACTATCATGTATAGATTTAGGTAACACTAACTCTTGAGTTAACTTTCATATTAAATTAGATGCAAATTAATTTATGAATATTTTAACATCATGAATTGGATAGATTGATATGTAGTATTGTCCTACTTTGGTTTATGATATAATCATGAACTCATATATATAAATTAGACAATTCGAAACTTTAAATTTTGAGTGGAATTAGATAAAATTCATTTGACTTAGATATATCATTGCATAAAATTTAAATATCAAAACAATATAGAAAATTTATAACGTACCTTTTTGTTCAGTAACCTCAGTTGTTTCAGCCGAATTTTCTTTCTCTATAACCTTAACGTCTTCATTTACTTTGTCGTTCTTTTCAGATACTTTTTCCGATGTTTCCTGAGATGACAACATCGATGTTTCTTGTATGTCGTTTGTCTTATCGTTAATCTCCACCGTCGTTGATTCTATCTTCTTCGTATTATCAGAGTTGTTCGATGTATCATTGTTGTTGTCATTGTTAATAGTTTTCGGACAAATTTCTTGATCGTTCCCATTCTCTTTACCATTGTTTGATTCAGCTTCCGATTGCTTTTTTAGGGTTGTTGTGTTCCCTGTAACCACATCATGTTTCGATTTTCCACAACCCATCTTCCAATTAATTTTTTAAATAATTTTTCTCTTCTTTGTTTTTATTTTTTATTTTCTTTGTGTATTACTTTCTTTGATTTATATTGAAGAAAATTAAAGGAAACAAGAAACTAACCACAGTTGTATTTTTCCATCTGATATGATGGTTATTAATTTTTCTATATTTTTATGCCTATTTAAAAATTAAATGCCATTTTGTCTTGTTTATTTTTGGCATTAACACAATAACTGTTTTCCTTAATTTTGTTACTGTTTTGTTTTTCATTGATAGAATAGAAGAGTTATGTTTAGTTAGACAGGTCTCCTAAAAATACTTAGAAAATATTAAAAAAGGATCTGTTATATATAATTAATTATGTTAGGACTAAATATACATACCACATTTATTTAACTTGATTTACATTTATATTAGTATGAGCCATTGGGGGTCGACGTTTCAGCTTGAAAAAACCCGAATCGAACCCTTCCATTCTTAATAAAATGGTTTGGATTTAATGATATTATTAAATAAAAATGATGTAAAATCTTACAAATCGATTGACAATTATGCGATTAGAAAAAATATATATTGTTAGTTTAACTAAAAAAACCTATAATAAAATAAACATGAAAAAATATTCATCAGGTTATCTATCTACCATTCCTTGAAAATTCTATATTAGGGTTTATGGGTTATAATCACAATCTAAATACAGGTTATTAATAATATCATAATATGTGAGACCAAGTTTAGTAAAGCGTTACGCGTTTTGACGGGCGGTCATCCAGTGCCTTTTAATAATATCATGATATGGCGGGCTATTAATAAATAAATATATATATATATATATATTAATAATATATATTATTTATTATTATAATCTAAAAATTTAATTCGTAATATTATAAGTAAATAAAAACATATATATAAATAAATAAATTTTAGTATATATAAAAAATATTTATAAATATTGAATTTATAATATGGACGAATGTGAGAGATGAAGTCGATGGTGGAGATGAAACAAAGACGAAGATGATAAATAAAGACAATGACAAGAGATGAAAACGATGACAACATACGAGAGATAATATCGGATAAGAAAACGAGGATGAAGGTAAAGATGAGGACTAAAGACGAAGGAGAAGATAAGAGATTTAGGTGAAGTCAATAGACGAGAAAGACGATGTAATAGATTTAAATAGACAAATGCAATTATAAAAGTAAAAGCAATAAAAAATAAATACGTGGATGAATATCATTATTAATTTTTTAAAATACCAAAATTACATTATCTTGGTGTCATTTAAAAAAATTTGTCTAGAGATTAATCTGTCCAGTGCCTAGATGGACACATAAAAAGCTTTTTAGAACATTGATGTGAGGTGCTCTTATGTATGGTTGGTACGAATAAAAGTATTAGGCTTAATTGGTTACAAAAATAAATATAGGGGCTTTTTTTGCAAAATCAGTACTTGCATTTGATAAAATTTTTTTCCAGGAAAAAACACAAAAACCCTAAGTCTTAGTTCCGAAGGATGGCCATTGCGACTGTGCTGTGAAACTGGGGAGTTAAACTCAGGCTTGACTCAGACTCGAAGGAATACGAGCCATGCAATTCCTCTCGAACTATCGTAGACTCGTTAGGGTTTTGAAACCATTGACTCTCGTTGAAGCTGACGTGAGATCCCTCTCCTCTTCTACACAAATCTTCGATTCTATCAAATGGCGGAGCCTGGGGTCTCCTTCGACGAGCCTATTTCCGGGTAATGTTCGCACATCTAACATTTTCTTCGATGTAATGCATTTGATCGACGATTGCAGATAAAAAATCAGCCGTAGTTATATGAATCATTATTAAAGCTGTGAAAATGGTTCAATCTTTTCTCCTAGAGCATATTCAGGTTGTTGGTTCTGTGTGAAACTAATTGAGTGAAAAGGAATGAAAACATTTTCTTAGAAAACTCTTTTGCCTCACATTTTACCTGCAATATTTAGATATACATGAAGAAGAAATTCAAGGGGAATTCTGCATTTTACAAGCAACAGTTGAATATAGTTTATCCGTGCTATATAGGCAAGTGAAACGAGATGGGATAGTTTAAAGCTTCTCCCTTTCTCCAGAAAATAGGATAATTTGAGCCTTCACCATCTTCCATCAAAGAAGACTTGTTATTGGTTACTTCTCTGATGCAGGTCCCTTTTGTTTCTCACAGAATGATCTCATTTCTAGTTCCTAAGATACTATGCCGAGCTTTTAGAAGTTTTGATCAGACAAATGCCCATCTCTCAGGGCATTTAATTTTCTAGCTAAAGATTTTTAAAGTTGTAATGGTGGATCAGTGTTTTTAATGTTTTTTTTTTCTTTGCAAAGTTTCTTACCAAACAATTTTGGGATGGGGCGGCAATCTGATCGTATGAATGAGTTCCCCTGATCTTGGTTGAAAAATGAACCAGTCTCAATCAAGGATTTATAAGATGGCCGTGTTTTGTAGGGATGGATGGATGCAGTCACTTGCATTCTCAAATTCCAACTACGAGCTTGATAGTATCCAGAGCATGTTTTTCCTCCAAAGCAGCAATACTTGAGGGAAATCCTACAGGTTTATAATCTTCGGCTTTATGCAGAATGACATCTAGAATTCCCAGATTAGTTGCTGATCATGTTCTGTGTACACAGAGGCAGTCAAGGAATTGCATAGTAAAATGCTTGATTCTATAAATGTGAAGAGATCGACGCCTCCAAATGCTTGGTTGTGGTCATTGATTGAGAACTGCCGAAACCAGGATGATATTAGGCTTCTATTTGATATTCTGCAAAATCTTCGGAGATTTGTGAGTATTTTATTGCTTGCTTTTGTATCCTCTGTTATAATTGGTAACTATCATTGCTTGCATCTGTTCTGAGACTATATTGTAATCTGTATGCTTCTATGTGCTGTTCCTGATCGCAGAGATTGTCCAATCTTCGTATTCATGACAGCTTCAACTGCAATCTATGCCGAGAAGTTGCTAAGACTTGTGTACGTGTCGGGGCACTCGACTATGGTAACCCTATATCTCATTTAGATTTTTACATCACAGTTTCTTGTTTGATATTTCTTTCCTAGCTGTTTCACGAACGTGATAATATGAATGTTGCAGGAAAGAGGGCTTTGTGGAAGCATAATGTTTACGGTTTGACGCCTAGTGTTGCATCTGTGCACCATCTACTGGTATTTTATGTTTTATAAAGTTATCTGTAATTCTTGTTTACACATTGAACTTAAGATGTTCGCTGGATTTCATGTAGTCATATGCACAAGAACACAAGGATGCTAAATTGATGGAAGAGGTAATGAAGCTCTTGAAAAGGAATGACCTTCCTTTACAACCCGGTACAGCAGATTTTGTTTTCAGGTATGTGGATTGTTTGCATATATCTTGTGAAAATTTTGAAGCATTTGTTGAATTTTCATTGTTTGCTAATCGGATGAGCTTTAACTGAATCTTTGCAGGATCTGTCATGATACAGATAACTGGGATCTACTAGCCAAGTACTGGAAGAAATTCTCCAAAGCGGAAATCAAGTTGAGGAAGACTACATTTGATACGTGGATGGAGTTTGCTGCCAAGAGAGGTACTCGTGCGATTACTTTTACAGCAAATGTTTTCTTCAGTTGCTTGTTCTTTGGAAGGAGTTTGCCCTAGCATTTAGGAATATAGCTAGGTAGACATCTACCGTGACATAGAACATTAGAGAATCTGCTGTGAAGTTGGCTCGGTCCTTCCATGTGACTGTGGTGCAGTTGGGGGGGTTCTAAAAGTTCCCGTCTAGATGTTGAACTTACAAATGAAGAATAAGGACTAGATCTTTAGATTGATAAATCTTGTGATTATGATTTATAAACTTTGAAACTTCATACTTTGTAGATTGAACTTTTTTGTTGTTTTATGATTTTCTTTTAAAAAAACTTTGAAGATTGTTTTTCGTATATTTTAAGCTTTTAGAAAAAAGAAAAAGCAAAAATGTCTAGGCGCCGATTAGCGCTAGATGCTGGTCAACCGTTCGATTAATGCAACATAGCGGGACATGTCGATATATTTTTTTCCATTTTTTTATTCTTCATATATCTATTAATCACCAACGAGATTTAGGATAAACTAGAGCTAGTAATACAAGAAGTGGGAGAAAAAGTAAAAAAATGGTACATGTTCAAGAACAGGTCCTCAACAGAAGATTCTTCTGCTTGTCAAGGATTATCTTATGTTATGATACTTAGATACCAACTGCACATTCTGTTTTATGTTCTCATCTGTGGCATCAGGAGATGCCGAGTCTCTATGGAAAGTCGATAAATTGAGATCCGAGACGTACAGTCAACACACTATTTCAAGTGCTTTTTCTTGTGCTAAGGTAACATATCTTTTGGCATCCACATTTCATCTATATTACGACACGCATATTCGATTGCTAAAAGTAATTGTTGGTAACAACTCTTTCATCATAGGGTTTTCTGCTAGAGAATAAACCCGAAGAAGCTGCTGCTGTCATCCAGGTTATTTCCCAGGTAAAACTTGATCTCTCGGATATTCGTTGATGAACACGAACGGATGAATCGCCAAATTTACAATATATGCATTCAGTACGAAAATGTTAACATCCACCTTCTCAGATTATAGGATCCTTCGGTTTAGTTAATTAACGGTGCTCTTAAGATCTATTTCGTAATCGTGGCCTTTATGCAGACGATCCCAGATGCGAAGAAGACGTTGCTCGCAGCTGAATTCAAGAAGCTGGTAAACGAGTGGCCTGTGGACGTTAAGAAGCGACAACAGGAGGAAGACAAAAAGGTACGATCTTTTCCGCAATCGACCTATTGCGTTGTTACGTTTAATACGAAACCCTGAAGTCAAAATCTGACGTGTTTGAATTCGGAAACAGGAAGTAACTGCTTCACTGAAATCCAACATTTCTGCAATGGTAAATGAGTTGGTAAACTCAGGTTTAGAAGTGAAAGTGGATATGGAAGAGTTAAAATGAGAAGGAAGCTCTTCTTAGGTGATGATCAATAAGGTTCTAAGGTGAATTCAAAGCTAATTCCTATGATACGTGAAGGGTTGTTAAGACTACTTGGATGAATTTTTTATTCCGTACCATTATATCTCTTTACCATAAAACAAAAATATATATAACTTTTTTTTGGAAATAAAGAGAAATAGACATTTTTAAGATTAATGGAATAATAGAAATGTTTTTAAATTCAATTTACGAGATAAATCTATTTAGAGTTGTCAACACCGTTTAAAATATAAAATATATATTTATATAGAGTTAATTTTAACTAACTTTTGAATTGGTATTGATTTAAATCTATATTTCATATTGTTACTCTTGAATTCAAATTTATTTTTGACATCATATTATAATTTGATATTATCAACTTAGAATAAAAATTGTAAATTTATCTATAGTTACTTTTTATCTAGTTTTTGAATTAACATAGATTCAAATTTATATTTTTTATATAGATCTAAACTTATATTTAGCATCATATTAACATTTGATTTGCCAGTTTCTTTTTGTTTTGAGAAAATCGTTGAGAATGTTTTTAGTTCGATTACTCGTTCAGTATTAATTTTATGCCATCAATTATAAAAAATCTGTCTAAAATTCTGTTCGTTTATTAACTGTTAAAATTTTTCTTAAATTCATCGAAACCTTTAAAATCCATCCGATTTAGATCTAAAATCGATCCGAATTTAATTTGATTTTAATTCAATTTTAATTCGGTTTTGAACCTGTTTTATTTTAATTATATTTAGAGATGTTAATTTTTAAGCAATTAGATGTGAATTTACTATAAACATAATCAATTTGTGTTAATTTTTAGATAATTGTATCAAAATCAAGAACCAATCAATCAAATACTTGATAAATACGTAATCGATCGAACACTACTTCCAAACGACTCTTCTGCTCGAATCAGATCAATTTAATTGAATTCGAGTCAACATTGGACTCGCTTTAGTTAATTGCATCAAAATCGGATCAAAATCGGATTAATGAGATCAATTTAAATGATTTTGAGTAAAAATTTGGGTTTGAGTTAGTTAATTGCATATAAATTAGATCAATTAAATCGATCTAATTAACACGATTGTGATCCGATGTTGATGCAATTTTTTTACCCGATATTGACTAGATTTTAATCAAAGTTTGACCCGGATTTGATTCGGTTTTAATATGATTATATTTTAAAATATTAATTTTTAGGCAATTAGATGTGAATTTATTACAAATATATACAAATAATGTCAATTTTTCGGATAATCGCATCAAAATCGCGTTAACCAAATGAATCTATTTAATTGATTTCGAGTCGAAAATTGGTTTCGGTTTTGATAATTGCATGAAATCGAATTAAATGAATTGGTTTACTTGGTTTTGAATAAAAAATTGTGTTTGGGTTAGTAAATTCCATCTCAATCGTGTCAATTAAATCGATCTGATTAACTCGAATTTGATGCGATTAACTAAATCGAACACAATTTCACTCGAAATTAATTAAAATCAATGTGATTAACTTCATTTTGAAAGAATTATCCAAAATATTAAAATAAATGTTTATGCTTGCAATGAATTCATTTTTAATTGTCTAAAAATTAATACGTAAAAATATATTTGGATGAAAACCGATTTAAAATTGAGTTATAACCGCGTCATAATCGGATTAAAAAATTAAGTCCAAATCGGATCGGTTTTAGGTAAAATAAGATCGTTCTGGATCAAAATTGCGGTGAATTTCTAGAGTTACGAGTCGCGAAAGAAAATAAATTAAACGAAAATTTTTTATAATTAATTAACGAATTCGATTTTAGACAATTTTTATAGATAAAGGGAATAGAATTAGGACTAAAATCAAAGAAACAAATGGTTGAAGGTCAAAATCAAAAAAGAAAATTAGACTAAAACACATCCTCAAAATAATAAATTTCCGCTTTGGTTTCGTACAATGAGAATGCTTGACCTAAGGTTCTCAATATGATGTTCACCAAATCTATATATAGTAAGAGCGTAACGGATAGCATCATCTCGTGGCAAGTGACGTGTCCCATTTGTTGCCCTTCAGATCGTATGTTGCACATGTGTAGGACTGGCTTTCTTCGGGTTTGGGTCCTGGTCTGGGTCTGGCCCACTCCAATCAGCCGTACGATTCACTTGGAGGGTTTTCCACTTTTCGTCTATTATTTTCCGCCATTTGATCGTCGCGTGTAGAAATGTGTCCGACGGCTAGATTGCTTCACCGACAAATCCTCTCCTTTGAGTTTTGCGTTGGTCTCTTTCCACCGCCGTGTCGCCTCGGTTTGTGCTCCCCTTTCTTTTGCATCGATTAGGGTTTCGATTGTTGTTGTCATTTCGGTTATAGCCTCCATGAGTTCATCATCGGTTTCCGGGATCTTTACTCTTGCTGAATGTAGTTGTGTGTAGGCGTTTCTTGATTCCTAGGTTTAGGTTCGACTTTCATTTGGTTTCGTGGATTTCGGGTTGGGTTTCGTTGCGTTGATGGTTCTCGCATCTGTCTATGCTCTCTTTTAGGTCTGTTATTTTCATATTCGAATGTATATGTTAAGTATTTTCTTTTGGTATTTTCGGTTCTGGTGGATTTGTTGTTCTTGCGCCTGTTGTTTGCTTCTCTTCTTTTTCCTCGATTAGGGTTCCCATTTTTCCTGGCATTGCAGCTTCCATTTTCCTCTGTTTATCGTGTTTTTTGTTAGGTTTTGATTCCTGTCGAGTGTAGCTGTCTTTAGATGTTTTTTGGTTTAGAGGTCCGTTTTCTATCTTCCCTTGCTGCCTTCTTCTTAGATGTATACGTATTTGTCCAATTGCATGAATGATCTATTTGCTGGGTATTCTGTTGTCGACTGCCCATTCCTTAGCTTTGCTTATGAGTTTTGAGTATCTGTAGATTTGCGGTATAGGTTGTTTACGTTGTATCGTTCCATCGAATTGGTCTGTTTGCTTTGTTTCATTCATTCATTTTATGCAGAAACTATTTCATGTCTTTACATTCTCCGATTTTCACGGTTTTGTGTCTTACTTCTCATGGCTAAAACCACAAATATTTGCCTCCGTTTGTTAAATTTTTTGGGTGACATTTGAGGCGTTTGTGTGGTTGTTGCATCTGCATTTGTTCTGTTGTGTGTTTCTATTGTTCTTCCATTGTTAGCGTTAAAATATCTTTTCAATGGTAATTTGTTAAACCATTTGGTTTTGGTTTGATGTCCTTTGTAGAGTGTTCATATTTTGGGTTTCCATTTTGGGCCGTTGATTTAGGCTTATATGAGCTCTTTCCTTTTTTAGATGGTTTTTGATCCAAGTTTTTTTAAGTCCTCTCTGAATATTGTTGTTGGATATGATTGCTTCTGTGTAAAGAATGGGTAGCCATCGTTGACTCTCTTTTATTATTTTTTTCCTTTCCGTATAAGGTTTTTGGGAATTGTATGAGAGCTAACATTTGGAAGCATTTTTTGATTTTTGTAGGGTAATCGGATTCAGTGTTACGTTAGGTCAAATTTCTGGTACCGACATCAGCGTTTCCTTGTGGAAGAAGCATGTTGCATCATTACAAATTTCAACGTTAGTCGAAGCTTCAGCGAATACAGAGCGTCAGCCTTCCCGTTTAAGATAATATTTATCTCGACTACGATTGTTAGGCCTTGCGATGACCTAGCAAACTCGTACAGATATTTCAATTTTGCTTCTTATCAAGATAAAACTTCAGGTGCGCTTGAAGAATCTGTTTTTATCAATAAGTGATGTTAAATGTGTAACCTAAACTACGGATATTGTACTGTATGTGTTCGCATTTAAAATTGTATCTGCCATTTTAACATATTCCCCCCTCCATCCCAAATGCTATAGGCGAGATCATTGCTACCGGTGAACTCACATACGTCACCTATGCAGAACGGACGAATAGACGCATCATAGTTCAACTTCCGTAACAACAAGTATTTCTCTTTTCCCATTTTCGACTGTATGGAATTATCATTCAATACCACAACCCTTGTCTTGATCATTGTATTGATTGAATTGCAGTTCTGATATCCTTGAGTGCACGGTGTGGGAGGCGTTTGCTTACCAAACCTACGACTGCATCCGTCTCCATCAAAATTGTCCAGTGGTGATCATTTGCCAATTATTCAAGATACGAACTTGGGGCGGTAATGGTTTCTACGGTAGCTTTAGTTTTCTTATATTATTCCCTTAGCTACGCCTGTTTGCAAGCATTTGATTCTTGGTACTTTTATCTTGTGTTTGAATGTATGTGATTCAGTTAGGTCATGTCCATTTGTGTTTGTTAGTATACATACTTCTTTATCTATACTCAGTTTAACTTCTTTATGAAATGTACGTCTAGGTATTTTTCAGGTAGCCTAATTGCTTTCAATTTTATGTATACCGTTACTTTTAGTTCTTCCCGTTTTTAATAGAGCGTAGAACAATTCGGAATGTTCAGTTCTCAAGCAAACTCTTCCTCGACTAGAACTTCCCAGCCATAATGCAATACAAAATGAAGTATGTTTAGTTTCCTTTTCTAAATTTAAAAGCACAACCATTTCGCAATAATATGTAGTTTACCATTTGATGTTGCATTTTTTACGAGGCTAACTTGATTACAAAACAATTTCTTAGACGAATCGTTAAACACACCGAAGAATATCGGTTTGTTAGCTCCACATCCACAACCCAGCGAATCGATTGATTTCTAGAATGTCTTTGCTGTTAAGACAATCGCGACTCTCAGAAAGGCCACTGAGGTATGCGATCTATTATTTATCCTGCGTATGGCATAAAGAAATTTGTGTGACATGTTAATCTTCGTTTTTCCATATGTGCAGACTTTGACTTGCATAGTTTCGGCCTTAATCATGGAAGTACTTGACAGAGACAGATGGTACTATTTGGGGTGCAACACTTGCTCGCGAAAGGTTAGTGCGATTGCGGATGACAGTTCGGCCTGCGTTACGGTTAGGTGTTTCTTCTGCAATTCGTGTAAAACAACGACTGAAATCTTATTCCCAAAATAAGTTACATTAGATCATTCTAAAATTACAGTTATTGTTTCCAATACAAAATTCTTAACAATTGCCTTCTCACAAGTTTCGTGTCTATCTGAAAGTCATTGATGACACCGACGAGGCTATGTTCCTCATATTTGACAAAGAGATTGTGCAACTTCTGCATAAAACAACTCTCGATATCAGGAATGAAAGTCCGGAGGTCCGCTGCATTTATTCAGGTTGTGATGTTCGTTATTATTAACAAGTTGTTCTATTAATTCCTATGTTTTAATGTGATGTATGTTAATATCGCTGAACATACAACTTCAAGTGAAATCCCAGTCAGCATACGGATTTTAAAGAACCGAAACTGTCTGTTCAAGATCACAGTTTACCCAGTACATCAAACTCCATGACACCTCCAATTCACAGAGCATGGGCAGAGCCGTTTTTTACCTATTTATCGTGTCAGCTGACTGACCGATAACGAAGACATACTCTGCTTCATATTTACATGAGTAAGTCACAGATAACCATTGTGCTCAAACAGATTTTGTGTAACAATGTTCTTCTGATTGCGCCTTCTCATTTTATAGAATCTGTATTTTAATCCTTTCGCTCAGGTAATGCTTTATTTCTTTATTGCAAAGGTTTTTGTCGCTGCTAAATTTCCAATCCATTAACAATGTCTTCAACATTGTAAATGTAATAAGTTTGCTCAGTTTTCACCGGACAACAGCTCCATGGGATCTGTTTCGAGCCCTCTATTAGCCATTCCTATAGTAAGAGACATGTCGATGACAACGACTGCCACACGACTGTGTAGTCAAGTACATCTAAGATAAAGTCGAGGGACTTGGATTCTGGCTCCACTGACTGTCCGGAGTAAATACGTTGACATAGATCGTTGTTCGCAATTTACCTGGTTCTGTTCCAAACATTTTTCAGCTTTGTTATCGACAAAGTTTGTTTCCATTTGTAATATCATATTCGGATACTTGATGCGAACCTTTTGTTTGGACTAAGTTTGTTGTGCTTTGTAACAAACCGTCCATTTTGATCCTGTGATATAAAAGCGCATTATTGGTTGTCCTCATTACCTTTGTTGCTTATATATGGGTTTCCAATGCCACTTAAGTTTCAAAAGGGCAGATCCAATGTTGTTGCGTTTTTTTTACATTGATTTCAGTGTATACTTAAAGGAACAACAACCGCTTTCGTCCGTATTAAGGGGCGAACCTTCAAATTGTAGGCAAAATAATGGCATATCACCATTGCAGAATAAAAACTGTGTCGGTACACACCTGTTAGCATGATATTGTAAAATTATCTTACGTAGTACTGCACATATAATTTCACGCTATTACTGAACTAACATTGTTGTTATGTGCAGGTTTGACATCATATAAAGATATTGGGGTCTAATGTTTTGTATGTGAGTATTGTGATGCTAAGATGTGGTATTCAGAACGTTTAACTTGTGTTGTTCTAAAGGGAAAATACCATTGCCCAAATTATTAGATCCTTCTTCGTATTTAAATGTCGTTTTGAAAACCCATCCACAAAGTGCTCATTTTAAAAGGCACATTCGAGCATATAACATGATATTTGCATTTATATCAATGGGTAGTCACATTGGTAATTCAATCAATATTCGTCTGAAGCCCTATATATTCAAAATAAATGGAGAAAATTATCATGGAATTGGTAGTTTGCTGCCAGAATACGAAGAGGCTGCAAAATTTGCTCAATTGTATATTCATGATACGGATAACGAGGTTACCAATAGATTACATGCAATCAGGTATGTTAACAATTCCTCAAGATAACAAGCTTTTTTTCTTTTCTGTTATATTATTCATATAAAGTATTTATCTTTGAAGTAACCATTCACAAGACAAATCCTCACAACATGGAGATTCATTGCACAGAGATATCGTTGAAAACATACAACAAATTCTCGATGAATATAATCCTTATGTAAAGATATTCAGGATGGTTCGTGATAGATTTGCAATTTTTAATCATTTAGAAATGAGATTACGTTTGATAGCAGATCGCAACACCAGTAGTCGTACATATAATTTATCTGAGGCTCCAGAAGTGGTTGCCCTAATTGTAGGCGATTTAGATGAAATATTAAACTCTAGAGACATTATTTTACAACAACACACCAGTGAATACATGCGAATAAGTGAATTACATCCATCCTATCTTCCACCCCAATATCCATTGTTGTTTCCATACAGCGAAGATGGCTACCACCTTGGATTGAATTTACAGTTAACAACCACTTTATCAAAAAACCACGATCATGAATTAGTCTACGAGAATTTATGACATATCGTTTACAACAAAGAGACACCGAATCTTTTAATATATTGTATTCAGGTAGGTTGTTTCACAGTTTGTTGTCGATGGTTTTTGTATGGTTGAATTAGAGAGGATTTTTTATATAAGAAACTATCAAGATACATTGCGTTGTGAATCTTATAAGGTTATAGAAGCTTCTATTCAATAAGGTAATACCTTGGTATCTAATATTGGGAAAAAATCATATTACCTTCGACATTTACAGGTGGCTCGCAATATATGAAACATAATTACTTAAATGCAATGGTTTTATGTAAAAACTTAGGCTTCCCCGATTTATTCTTGACATTCAATCCGAAATGGCCTAAACTACAATGACTTTTATGCCACTATAATGATGCATCGGAAAATAGGCCTGATCTTTTGACAAGATTATTTAAAATCAAACTCGAAAATTTATTAACAGTTTTGAAACAAAATAAACGACTGGAAGAAATTAACGGGCTTTTGTTCAACCCGACCCGTGCATCATTTTCTGGTCCTTGCAGTCCAATATGCAGCCCGAGCGGGCTCCATACACAACCCGAGCGGGCTCTTGTTCTTCAACAAAATCCGTGCGTACTTATCAGCTCCCCGACCCGTGCAAACTTTGCTGGAGTTTGGCAGCCCGAGCGGGGCCTCTTCCAAGCCCGAGCGGGCTGTGTTTACTTACTATTTCCGCTCCTTCGCTCGATGCTCAGGTGATCCGTTTGCTTCCGTAGCCGTGCACATATCGCCTCTGCCCACTTTGTCACGTTGTCGGGGTGGATTTGCCGTAATCTTTCGTGTTTGCTTCAAATCTTCGTTTCCTACGCAAAACACGAAATAGTAGATGAAATCCTCAAATATGATCAATAACTCGGAAAAATCCAAGAAATCTAATCAAAGCTAAACCTAGGAATCATGAAAATATTATGACAGATTACATGTTCACTTATCCTTGAGCACACACTTCTCTTCTGTGAATTCCACATGATATATGTTTCTAACCATCTGAGGTACACTCAGTAGGTTCTTGTCCAATCCAAGAACCAAGAAAACATCTTTGATTGTTTTCTTGCCTTTCTTAGTCACAACTTCAATATCACTTTTGCATGCTATCACCAAAGTAGCTCCATTACCTAACTCTTATAAGAACTTTGAACTCTGTCTAAGGTGGTAAAGAACCTTTCTTCTCGGGCCATGTGGTTTGTTGCTCCACTGTCTATCAGTCAAACATCATCATCAAATTTCTAATTTTCCACATGAGCTATAGTGAACAAGGAGTTATCTTCATCTTGCTCTTCTTTGTTTACTTGAGCTTGATTTGTTCCAACCCTCTTTGTTCTGCAGTCTCTAGCAAAGTGACTTGGCTTTCCATAAGTGTGGCATTCCTTCTTGGTCTTGAAGTCTTGGTTCCTTCAGACCACTCCTCCCTATTCTTGAAATAGCATAGGATTGAGTGGGGTCATCCTTTTTACAGATCCAACACCACTTCTTCTCCTTAAATATTTTATCAGGTTTGTTGAACCCTCTCCTGCTGGTTTCAGTCTTTTGTCCAGCCTTGAACCCTTTGAACTTAGCTTGAAAGGCTTCCTCGAGATTTCCACCATTCATGTCATCAAGCCTTGATTCTTGGGATTGTAATGCTATAATAAGTTCTCCTACAGTCAAAGTGGCTAGATCCTTTGTTTGTTCTATTACTCCCACATAAACATCAAATCTTTCTTGCATAGAGCATAGGATCTTAGAAACGAGAGTATCTTCCTTAACCTCATCACCATAAGCCATCATCTCATTCCTTAGCTCAATGAATTTGTTAGCAAAATCCTTAATTATTTCCTTCTCTCCTTGTTTCAGATAATAATAATTTGCTTTCAACCTCTGCATCTTTATCATGGTTGCATTTGGGTCCCCTTGGAACCTCTCATTCAACATATCCCATGCCTTTTTGGAGGTGTCACAAATGGAAAAATGTGCACTGAAGATTTCCTGTGAGACAACATTGTAAATCAGCTCCAAGGCTCTTTGGTCTCGAGCCTTCAATTCTTCACATTCAGCTATATTCTTCTACCTCAGCTCCTCTGTTGGTTCAATACCTATTGCATGTATCTCTAGTATACCTTCAGTCAGTACTTTCCACAGACTTTTAGATCCAAGGTAGTCTTGATCTTGATTACCCAAAGATGGTAATTCTTCCCGTCAAACATTGGGACAAGTTTCTTATTCTGCATCTTCACTCCTGCAACTTCAGTCCTTAGTCTTGTTTCTGGTTTAAGGTGTTACCTTACTTCTGTTTTGTGCTTCTGCTTGTGCTTTCTCTCGTTCTAACCCTAGTGCTTCAGTTTTTGTGCATTTTGTTCCTTACTTGTGCTAGGTCTTATGCCCTTGTGCTTCCTCTCGGCCTCGAGAACCGACGAGACTCTGATACCACTGTCGTTTCTCAGAGAGCTTCAACAACCATAGACTGTGTAATTAGGCTCTCATCTCTTCCCTATTCTTGAGTTGTGCAAACACACAATGTAAATGTGTTTTTGTTGTAATTCGTATCAATGTGTATATGAACTTGTAAAGGATTCTTCAAGGAAATGAAAGAAAGATTTTTTGTATTCAAAATGATGCTTCTTCTCTCTTGCTTTTAAACTCTATCGATTACAAAATATATGTCTAACATTTTCATAAGACAAAATCATAACATATTCATAGCTAATCAGAACATGTTTTCTACATTACTATTTAAGGAACAAAAGCATGTCCTAAAACATATCTAGAGGAGTTTGTGTCTTTGTCGGTTTAAGCATCTTCCTGTTGACATCCTCTCCTCTTCAAGTCTTCTTCATCTATTCAATCTTGTGTAGAGTCTGACCTCTTTCCCAGGCTCTTCCACTTGTTTCTGTCATTCTGTCTTTTGGCTCTGTTTCCTCTATTTCCCCTGCATCTTCATCTCCTCTGTTAAGTTCTCATTCTTCATCTTGGTCTTCCTGAAGTTGTCCAGCTTCTTCACCATTGGCATTGGGAAGAATCTAGTTGATCACAAGAGGACTAAGCATATGCAGATAAAAAATCATGTTGTAAGAGAGGCTGTGACAGATGGAGTTATCAAATTGGAGCATGTCTCAGGAGATGATCAACTTGCAGATATAATGACAAAGTCTCAAGAGGAAGCTTGGACTCATGCCAAAGTTGCTCATGAGGGAGACTGAAGAAGCTGAACAACTTTAGCAAGACAAAAATGAAGAACCAGAAGCTGACAGAGGAGATGAAGATGCAGAAGAAATAGAGCCGGAAGACAAAGTTTCAGAATCAAGTGCAAGAGCCTGGAGAAAATGTCAGACTCTACACAAGACTGAAGAGATGAAGAAGACTTGAGGAGGAGAAGATGTCAACGGGAAGATGTTTGAACCGGCAAAGACATGAACTCCTCTATACATGTCTTTAGGACATGCTTTCGTTCTTAAAATAGTAATGAAGAAAACATATTATGAATAGCTATTAATATGTTAAGCTTTTGTCTTGTGAAAATGTTAGACATGTATATTTTGTAATCGGTTGAGTTTGAAAACAAGAGAGGAGAAACATTATTCAGTACACACAATTCTTCTTCCATTCATTCTTGAAGAGTTCTTACAAAATTGAAACACAGATGGATACAAACTCCAGCAACTACACTTTTACATTTCTGTTTGCACAACTAAGACACGAGGGAAGAGATGAGAGCTTAACTACACAGTCCATGGCTGTTGAAGCTCTCTGAAAAACGACAACAGCCAAATTCTGCTTGGTAAAGCTTTCCAGTTCCCACATTTGCTATGAGACAGATGCACGGATATTTCACGGAGAAGTCTAGATCGGGCAAATTAAACAAACCGAAAACCAGTTTGTAAATAGGTAACTGGAACCTCAATCGGTCCCCGACTCCACATTAAGGATACTAGATTTCTCTCCAAGACTGAAATTCTCAAACTGAAAGCCAATGTCTAGAGTATTAGGAGAATATTCTATTCTAGATTACATTCCCTATAATATCTCCTTGTTTGTTAAATTTCCATGATTGTAGAATCTATAATATCTCCATGTTTGTTAAGTTCCCATGATTATAGAAACTTATCTTTGTATATATATTGTACATCATTCATCAAATAAGATATCTTTCCACAAACTCTTTTTGCCTATATGGTATCAGAGCTCCAAGTCGTAAGACAATCACCCTAAATTTTTTTTACCGTCGCCGGCTCTTGCTTCCTCTATGGTTACTGACGACGACACTTCGGGCATTCCTCAAGCAAATGACGTGGTCACCCCCTACAACTCCGCCAATCCTCTTTCGACTCTCGTCCATGTGAATGTTTCTAACATCACCAACTCACGACAACAAACTATCTTACATAGAGCATTCAGATTCGAGCCATCCTTCAAGGATACAACCTTGACAGTTGTCTAGATCCTACCCTCGCTCCGGCGGCGGCTCTCATAGTCAACAATAATGTCGTTGCGAATCCGACTTATGGCCCATGGTTTCGTCAAGATCGACTGATCTTCGCGGCCATCCGTAGATCGATTTCGATCGATCATTACCTCCGGTTCCGATTTAGGAGAATATTCTATTCTAAATTACAATCCCTACCGTTACCTCCAACAAAAGGCAAGAACCTATTGTACAACGAGGAGAAATTTTTCCTTAAAATCAAAGCCCAATGTGATCCATATTTAACTCAAGTTCTAAATTTTGAATGACATTTGGATCGAGAAAAACATATGCTGAAAGAACAGAGCCTGATTATTCAAAACAACGATCTTAAATCTAATTCAAAGGCGAATTACAGCTACTGAATCGTAGATATCCAATCTGAAAAGTATTCCGACAGCTAACCTAGACTCAGTAGAAAAGACGCAGAGTTTGCGTAGGTTTCGCGATAGGTTCGAAGCCCTAGAAATGGAAACAATCACAGTAACATGAATTCGGTCGAAATGGAGAAGAACGGGGAGTGATTTCAGAGAATACAAGCAACTGATACAGGTTGAAGGAAGAAGGGATACCATTTTAGGGTTTTCGTCTGAACGTACAACGAAGAATCTGAATTCGTAAAGAAACGAAGAGACGACGGAGAAGAGAAATGGGTTACCGGCGATAGTAATGTTCCGACCACGAAAAAAGAAGAAACTTTCGAAAAGGCCCCCTTACTCTTTACTTATTTCAAATTCACCCCAAAACAATCATTTATTCTTTTATACCCCTAATTTTATCAATTTGTACCCATTTTAATTTAGCTAAACTTTTCAAAATTAGAAATACATTTTGAAAATAGATTAATATAAATATTTTCCGAAATGAGTGGATGAGAAATTGCATGTATGTATTTTACTCATGTCAAATTGCCTAAATAATCCGCACTAAATAGCACCAAACAGAATTTTTTAGTGGAAATTTCAAAACTTGAGATGTAGAAGGGAGAAATATGTAATAACATCATCTTTATCCTAACCTTGCAAATGTTTCGTGCTCTACTGGTTGGGGATCTTGTTATTCTTCAACTTATGATAGAGGTGATAGGTTTCGCCTTTGCTTGTTCTTGAGTTTTTGGGTAAACCCAGATTTTATCGTCATCCTATGGCATTTGCTTTTTATTCTTATAGAGCTCATCCTTTACATCTGAAGACGTTGCAATCAAACTTTTGTTATCTGCTGGATGACATTTTCATCGTCTTCACCATCCCAACTATGACATTTTTCCTATATGTTGCACAGCACTATGACTCAGCTTCCAAATTAGTGTCTGATTTCACCAATTTTACTCATTACCCCCTAAAGTTTAGATACGATCTGAAATACCCTTTTGGTACACTAAATTTTTACTGATAAATTGGAATATAATACAGCAAAAATACTTACAGAATGCGCAATAAGAGAGAAGAGTGATGAACTGCAAATCTTCTCGTACTGTTCAGTGACTCACAGACTTCAATCCAATCTTTTGAAGCCAATCTTTCTAATAAACTGTGGATGCTGTCCGGTGCGCAGGCGACAGAGCGAAGACGAAGGGAGCCGTTCGTGTGGGAGAAGCTTCTGGTTGTCTGAAGCTCACTAGGGTTGAAGAGGAGATTGAGATGGACCGGGCTGAGCAGGTTGAAGCCCATCAGCAAGCGGGCCTGAAGGATGTTGGACGCGGCCCAGCATGAAGAAGCCCACGAGTTGTTGAAGCCCGGTTGAAGACTCAAAAATAAGCATCAGCACATGCATAAACGTGAAGGGCAAAACAGGGATGAGTATGGAGCAAAATCACAACAAATCGGAGGTTATAACAGACGGGATTTGGCACAAAAGATTCCTTGAAATGTGTCAGAGTTTGTTATTGTTTAATTACCGTTTAAGACTCATATATATAAGTATTTTACTAAGTAATATCAAGGAGTATTATTCAGAAAAAATTCAGAGCATTTGTTCATCTTTTTCCACCCAAAACAGAGTGAAACACAGTGAGGAAGAGAGAGCTGAGCAAACTTTTACAGATCACATCATTTTTAATTTCTGTTTGCACAATATTGAGTGAGGAATGAATTAAGCTCATGACTATTAATCAATTTCATTCATGAGCTATGCAAAACACATAACAACATAAACTCTTCATGAAATATAACAAAAAAACAAAATCAACAAAGCCATCTCTTTTTCAAATCAAAATTGACATATCAAAATCTCACCTTGATGATGGATTCAGGATCAGAAAAGGGTTCGAGATTCTCCGAAGCAACGTAATGGCTTCTCGTCCCTGATTTTCCCCTTTTTTTCAATCTCTAGCCCGACGAAAGCTTTAAATACGAAGTCTACTCGATCCGTTCATGGATTCAGACTACCGGAACCCTAGACAAGTATCGTCGCACCACCACCACCACATAAGGATGACGGTTCCTCCGCCGCCTCCTCCTCCTCCGCTGCCTCATCTCGACAACGACCAGAACACCGTTGAACTTCGCGCGTTTGATTGCAATCAAAATTTTAATTGAAATAAATAACTACTACTGAAATAAAACTATTTAATCAAAATTTTCTAACTAGAACCGGTAAAACAATTTAATAAAGTTATCCCTAAAATCTAGGATTAACCATAACTAATTCATTTATCTTGAATTCATTTGTTTTGCATCGATTGAAATTCATTATAGTTTAAATAAAAATAAATTTTATAGCTTTGAACCAAATTTCATTTATCTTGAAATTCGAATAAAATCTTTTGAATATTTGATATTATAATTTTAGTATGAGATGATTCAAAAAAGAATTGAACAACCAATGGGGTTGTTCTTCTCCTTCTCACAAATCCGGTTTCAGTACTCTATCCATGAATGTACCGGAAATATGTCTGCATTCGATACCAGAGTAAGAGTCCACTCGTCACCTCCGCCCGACAATGATAACTCCGGCGAAGCTCGTGGCTCTGCAGGACAGAAGACAGCTTCCTCCGTTATCACCTCCAGCCGCGACGTAGCCGTCACAAATCGCAGACGCGGATCGCCATCCCTCAACTTTGATGCTGTCTGTATTTGTCACTTGCAAACCAATGCGATCACAAAAACAGCACGTGCAAAAAATAATGAGGAAAAAAGGCACGTGCACAAAAAAAGTGAAAAATGGAAACTATTCGTGTGAAATTGAAAAACCCACTTAACAATTTGAATCATTTCCGAAGAAAATGGAAATTATAGTTGGTCTCCGAAGAACATGGAAAAACGGTCAAACGAGAGAAAATCTAACAACATGTTATAGAAAAAAGGAAAGTATCTGAAAATGGAAACCTAGTAACCTATTTAACTCACTCCCCTGTCTCATTTCATGTCCCAAGTAATCTACTGTCTCTCTCTGTTCTCTATCTCTCTCTGTTCCCTGTCTCTCTCTGTTCTCTGTTGTCTCTCTCTCCTGTCTCTCCCGAAGAAAAATCTGTCACAATGACAAAGCAGGAAGACAATGATGAATGGTTTAACTTGAAGCTTTTGGCGGAAGCGGCGAGCTTGGAGTATGCTCGGTGTCATTCTTCCTCCGTTAAAGCCGCCATGGACAAGGCTCCTAAATTAGAGAAAAATAACAGAGTCTTCATCCGCGACCCTCTTCCCTACGTCCCGAGAAAAAAGCGATCCTCGGCGACTAGATACCCTCGTACCACTCCTCCTTCTCTCCCTTCTTTCTCTTCTTTCTTTCTTGAATCTTCCTCTTCTTTCTTACAATTCAAGAGACGTACGAAGCGTCCCTTGATGGCATCCGACGAAGAAGAAGAAAAGAAACAGAAGACTAGATGTGCTTTCCGTGTCCGTGTCTGCCATGCCTTCCTCGCCACCTTGTTTTTCGGCTCCTTTCTCGTCTGTATATATATCACTTATCATTATACCAAATTCATTCCGGTTTGGGATTCTCCTTCAAACCGTCAACTTACATCCCCTGAAGACCTTCCAAAACCTAAACCACGTTTCGGTAATACTAAATATATCCCTCCACATAAACGCAACATTAAGAACTCTGAGCATTTCGCCGGATCGATCACCGATGTTCTTCCAAAACCTAAACCACATTCCGGTAATACTAAATATATCCCTCCGCATAAACGCAACATTAAGAACTCGGAGAATTTCGCCGGATCGATGACCGATGTTCTTCTAAAACCTAAACCACTTTCCATTAACACTAAACATATCTCTCCATGTAAACGCAACAGTAAGAGTTCGGAGCATTTCGCCGGATCGGTGACCGATCACTCTTCCCCTTCGCCGAAACATGTGCCGATCCCATTGTTTATAATTAGAGAAAAGTTTCTAAAGGAGTTCAAAGTTTAGACTTTTGTTTTATTCTTATGTTATCTTGTCTTTTGTATCATCCTTTATTAGAGAAATAAATAATTATTTGATTTTTAGTTGGGTCGGTTTGGTTTTCATATTTATGTTTTATGTTTATGATTGATTGGATATTATACCAACATATAAGGAATAGAAACAAATAAACGTGTTTTTTTTAAATATTTTTAAATAATGTTTTTGTTGTGTTAGTATAATTAAATACAAGTATATTGATAAAATGAGAAATATTTGTAGAAAATGTTTCCTTCAACATTAATCATTTAAATTACTTTAAAATGATGAATACATGTGGAAGAACAAAATATATACACATTTTCAACAAATCCAAGTTCTCATTTTTCCAACAAGTTATTATAAAAATATCAAAGTTTCACATTATACATTTAAAAAAATTTGACATCAAAATTTTTAATAATTTTCCATAGACTTAAACATGAATTTTCCATAGCATCGCGATCTAAAAAAAAACAAACTCTCCAAACTAAAGATCTATACAAACAAAAAGAATATTGAATAACTATTTCAAAACCCTAAAAAATTTAGAAAGCTAGAAAGCAAATGCGTTTGTAACAAGAAATCTTCCACAAAAAGTCATGGTCCAAAAAGCAACGACTTATAAAAAAGTAATTTTATTAAGGGTAAATAAAAAATCCGATTATATTCATTAATTTTAATTTTTTGGGTCATGTCAGTAAAATAATTGAATACAAGTATATTGAAAAAATGAGAAAACATGCAGACAATATTTCCTTCATTATTTTTCATAAAATAAATAATACATAATTACTATTTTTTATAAAATGAGAATACATGCAGAGGAATAATATATATATATATATATATATAACATTAATCAATTAAAGTATTTCAAAACATTATAACAATTTGAAATATTTCAACAACAATAACAATATAAAAAAGTCCCAAATATCCCATTAAGTAAATTTGAAGTAAATTTGAGTTCTCATTTCTAGTTCCTAAATGAGCTACTAACACTATGAGTCTATTGTATATATATTTTATATATTTAATATAATTAATATATATAAATAATATATAGATCGATTGTATTTACCTAGTGACTCATTAAGGAATTAAACCAACTGGGCCCTTTTAACTCAGTGGTAGAGTAACGTCATGGTAAGGCGTAAGTCATCGGTTCAAATATGATAAGGGGCTTTTACTTTATTTTCTAATACTAATAATTTAATTCGAAAGTGTATAATTTCTAATTTTTTGAATTAATTTAATTTCATTCTAATAATAATAAGTTAGAGAGTAATTAGAAAAAAAAGGTGAACATTTTTATATTATAATAAATACAATGAATAATGATAAGTCGTCTCTTGAATCGTCAAATATATAATATATTCTTTTTTCCATTATTCGATAGATTAGAAATCTACAAATCAATAATAATAATAATAATAATAATAATAATAATAATAATAATAATAATAATAATAATAATAATAATAATAATAATAATAATAATAATAATAATAATAATAATAATAATAATAATAATAATAATAATAATAATAATAATAATAATAATAATAATAATAATAATAATAATATTCATTTAGATTTTTACATGGACTATCCCAAAAGAGATATCAATTTATCTTTCTTAGTTAAATAGTTTCCACAAGATATGAATAAAGAGGGAAAATTGACATAAAGAAAGAAGAGTTATAAGAAAGCGATGCGTAAAAGAAAAGACAAAATCCGTATGATGATAAACAAAGAACAAGTCATTGGTCTTAAGCAAGTAGATATTGAGTGATGATTACTAACACAACACTTAGCTAGAAATATCAACATGGATTGGATTTAACAATTTAACCCAACCCATTAAAAATGATTTTTGGGTTAGTTAAATGGGTTGTATAAATATATAGGTTTAATGAGTTAAAAATCCAATTAGTTCTTAATAAATGGGTATAACACATTTAAACCAATTAAATTAAACCTATTTTTATAAATTTAATATTGAAACTATAATTTTTCTAGAAATGCTAGTCGATAATTTTAGAAATTATATATATATAAGTTACTGTAAATGGTGGCTTCTCCTGAAGCCACCTCAGCAATTTTTTTTAAAAATTAAAAATTTATAAATATAAAAATATTCATCCGTTTCTTACCTATTAATTTAATTTCTGTAACTTTTTTTGCACATAAATACTTACAATTAATATTTAATTCAAGAAATTTATTTCTTCCATTAACTCACCTATTTTCCCTTCCCCCACGATGTTTCACCGACGTTTTGCTTTCTCACAGTGCTTCTGCTCCTTTTAGCTTCTTTGGTTTTAGAGGTTTGGAATTATAATCCGAGGTATCGCCCTTTCTTCTCCTTCCACCGCCAACACTCATTTGCCCAGCGCCCCGCCTCTTCCCTTCGCTTCGTCTCCTTTTCCCACC
>CM071865.1:4376200-4396586 GCA_036759665.1 Gynandropsis gynandra | reverse complement strand
TTAGCCTCCATAGGGTTGGAGAATACGGAGACCAACCGTCAAGCATATCGTCAGCTTTTGCTATCCACCCCTGGCCTCGGTGATTACATCTCTGGTGCCATCCTCTTCAAGGAGACTCTTAATCAGTCCACGAAAGAAGGCAAGAAGTTTGTCGATTGTCTACGTGATCAGAACATAGTGCCTGGCATCAAAGTTGACAAGGTACACCTTTTCTTCTTCTTTTGGTTGCTTAAGAACCTCATGCTGCATTTCCTTTAATGATATCAATCTTGTGTTTATAGGGTCTCTCTCTCTTTCCTGGATCAAACAACGAGTCTTGGTGCCAAGGATTGGATGGATTGGCGTCAAGGTTTGCTGAATACTACAAACAAGGTGCACGTTTTGCCAAGTGGTGAGTTATTTTGTCCTCTTCGCTGCTACAGTGTGGTCTTAGTGTTTCTGCTTTGTTGATTATATTGCATGGTTATATTTTCCTATGTGCAGGAGACCTGTGGTCAGCATTCCTTGTGGTCCTTCAGCACTGGCTGTCAAGGAAGCTGATTGGGGTCTAGCACGTTATGCAGCCATTTCTCAGGTATGCCATCGCTGGTGTCTCCTACGTAACTTTATATTAATCTCACACTAAACACAGTCGTACTTGATATTGATGCATATGTCATTTTTCCTTTGATAAATAGTCCGGAATTTGTTGACCTACAAAAGTGTAAACAGAAACAATATGTATGTGCTATATGGATGCATATGCAGGAGAACCAATTGACTTGGATTGTGTATATCTTCTATGTATACCTTAATAGTGACTTGGAATGTTGTGCAGGAGAATGGCCTTGTACCCATAGTGGAGCCGAAAATCCTTTTAGACGGGGACCACCCAATTGATATACCTGTTGACGTTTCTAATATCAGCTCGATTTCATCTGTAAGTTTTTTATCGAACTTGATGAAATACAACTCTCTTTTATTTCCATGTGGTAGCTTTGAGGTATAGTTAGATTGTGTTTCTGTCAGGTAAAAACAGGAAGGTGGAAGTTGAATTCACTGATGGGATGGGTGTTTGGTTTTTGGGATTTGGTAACCTTTCTTTTTTCTTTTCTTTTGTGGTGAGAAGAATTTCATCTTTAGTAGAGTTGGAAGTGTTAATGGAAGTTGAATTCACTGATGGGATGGGTGTTTGGTTTTTGGGATTTGGTAACCTTTCTTTTCTCTTTTCTTTTGTGGTGAGAAGAATTTCATCTTTAGTAGAGTTGGAAGTGTTTTCTTTTGTCATGAGCTGAATGCAGTTTTTTCTGTCATATTGAAAAGAATTTATGGGTACTATTTGCTATCTTTTTTTATGCTTCTCAAATATCCATATTACAATAGGCTGGTGAATCTAAATTCTCTATGCATTATAGTATAGGTGATTGTCAGATTGCATATTTATTTCCATTTTGACTACATCATGGAAATTCTAATTGGAATTGAAATTTCTTAAACCGGTTGGGTCAATGCTTCTATGTAGTTGATATAATTTCTGCTATTGAATTTGATAAATCCGGCGACCATCTTGCTACTGGTGACTGTGGGACGGTTTGTTCTCTTCGAGAGAACAAATACAAAGAATGTATGTGTCCTTTGCCTCGCAAGCTTTGTCTTAACATAATTTGATAATTTGTTTCATGCGTTATGGCTTATAGATTGTTGGATCCAGAAAAGATCTTGAGAGATTAGACTTTCCACCACAGCACCCTGAATTTCGATATAAAACAGAATTTCAAAGCCATGAATCTGAGGTATTTGTTTGAAATTTCGCTTTTCCTCGCTTCTCTTTATGTTGTACCTTGTTTTGCCTTCATATGTTCGGGTTTGATTATCTGAAGAATTTAGAGATAGAAGAGAAAATTAACAAAATCAGATGGTGTCAAACAGCCAATGGCTCTCTTTTTCTCCTTCAACAAATGACAAAACAATCAAGTTTTGGAAGGTGAGGAAGTTTCTATATGCAAGCTGCTGGCCTCTGGTACACTTAACGTCTTGATTAGAAGTTATGGTCCATATCATCATGGTGGTTTGTGACCATTTGTGATGTATGATAAGGAAATAGTTTTTGAACCGGTGAATGCAGTAAATCCAATGGTTATATCATCCATATGTTTCACGAGTTTGAGATCTCTAGGTCTTTTTCACGGTGAATGCAGTAAATCCAATGGTTATATCATCCATATGTTTCACGAGTTTGAGATCTCTAGGTCTTTTTCACGGTGAATGCAGTAAATCCAATGGTTATTATCTTTATTTTAATACTTGCTTTAAGTTGTAATATTGTTTATTTTAATATATTATTTCCTATCTATTATAGCTAATGTTTTAAATTAGTTCAACTAAAACAAATCATGATCCCGCGCATCGCGCGGAGCTTTTCCTAGTCTATATATAAAAAGTAGGATAAAATGGTGCATTCTCCTTGTGCCACCTCACCAACATTTAATTTTTTTTATTTTCTATTCTAATTTTTTTATTTTCTATTTCAGTTTGTAATTTAATCTTACTCTTTACTACAAATTTTTTATAACCACTAAACTAAATTTAATATCCATTTTAATTATTCCTAAATTTTAATATATTATATATAAAAAAATGTTTTTCCTCTCTTAATACAAAGTTTTTTTATATATATCTTTGATTATTTCAAATAATATAATAAAAATGTGGATATAAAAATATATTTCATATATATATACATAGATATATATAATATCCTCTTTTCAAATTTTCAATAATAAAATTAAGACAAAAAGATTAAAACATGAAACAATAATAATACGAATAACAATTATCCAAATAAAAAATTATATATAGAAATATTTTTGCAAATGGATGCTTATGGTGTGAAACCACCTCAGCAGTAACTTTTTTTTATTATTTATTTATTATACTAATAATAAAATTTATTAAATATAACCAAATCAACAAATTCAAATTTAATATTATAATAATAAAATCAATAAATTCAAACTTAATATTGTAATAATGGAAAGATGAGAAGATGAAAAGATGAAATATTTTATACAAATATTATATTTAAATTATAATAATTTTCCACTTGTAATACAATATATAAAAACACAAAACGAAATTTATAATAAAAAGAAATTTTTTTTAATTTCTTACAAATATTAAATTTAAAATATAATAATTTTATATTTGTAATACAATACATTATAAATAAAAGAAAGATGTTGAGATGATTTTTAAAAAATAAAAAGAAAAATAATTAATATAATTGTATTTATTATATTAATATTTCAATTACCACAATATATTAAAAATATATTTTGGAGTATTCTTTCTTATATATTAAAACTCAAGCAACAGGTGGTAACCAACTTAACAATTATTTTTCTAAAAAAATAAACGTTACAAAAGAATAATTTAATGACATTAAACTCATCAATCTCCATTACGCTATCTTTTATTTGTCATTATTGCCTTCATCTATCTCCTCATCTCCTTGTAACACAAAATCCTCACAAATTAATTTTAAATTGTCGTTGACACGATTTTAGTGAAGACAAACTCATTTTTTTCAAATTTATATATTGCTACGATTTTGATGAAGAACTTCTCTAATGAATATAAGGAGTTGGTGCCACTGTGACGAGGACCGCAATCAATGACAAAGTCCATGTAGAACGTTTATCTCCACCGTGAAGTCTCCACTGAGACGAGGACCACAATCAACCACAATAAGAGATAAACATTATATCCACTGCGAAGTCTCCATCGCATCGTCGACAGTCTCCAGAGCTGCTTGCGACGACATACAGATGTCTTTTCACTAGATCAATCACGTCGTGCCTCCTTAAAAACTTTTACTTCGAGAACGATGGCTCAAGTCGTTGAGTATCCACGTGGGTAGAATCCGTCGGATTCCCTATCCATTTCCTCCCAATCTACCTCCCTCGCCTTCTCCTTCCCACGTTCTTCACTCGCCGACCAATCACGCGCTGCACGTGTTGTCACTTCGTCATCTTTGTTTTCATCGATGTCATGCTCGGATACAAGGCGCAACGCATATGCATATTCCTGAATTTGATGAGTTGACATCTCAGGGGAATCTAGAAGAGAAATCCCAGTGACAAGAGCACAAACAAAATCATCGTGATCACCAACGAACTCAATCCACTATTATACCAGTGAGAGAGAATATCAGAGAGATTCACATAATGTTATAGAGAGAAGGAGAGAGTGAAAGGTTTTTTTGTGTATTTGTGAAGTCCAAACTTCTAACAACAAAGGCAATGGAATTGTCACGTAAACTACATTTTTCATCATTTCTTATTTTTATTTTTATGTTTACTTTAATATGGGATGAAATGGCCTAATATCATTCAAATCATTTTGTATTTCTTTTACTATAGGTTGTTACCCTTAATTTTTTTTGTTATTTCTCTGACATGACAGAAAGAAATGTTGTACACATATTTTCTTTTGTTTTATATTTTCTTTTATGAAAATTTATTAATATAATCTCTAATTTATATCTTTGTTTATTATAATTTTTTATTCTAATTGATACATAACAATAGTGTGTAATGGATTTTCTAGATTGATAATTCGTTTATGCAGTATTTAGATTTAAATTCACCAAATTATTCATATAAGTTAATTATTATTACTAAAACATAGAATTAAGGCTTTGCAGGCGGTGTTCATGGAGAAAGATGTGGAAGATGCGGTGCTGGGGAATGTATTCTTTAAAAACCAAAACCGATATAGAAAAACGGTATGAGTGACATTCAAGGAGAAATTAAATGATACCAAGGCTAATAAAACCTTTTTTTTCAAGGGAAAAACAAGAGAAATAGGTGTGATAATTGGTATTGTGAATTATTAGCGACCTTCATCCAGTATTCACGAGCCTCCATTGTTATGCCATTTTGGCCAAAATGGATTTCATGAAGAGATACCATACAAAGATTCACATAAAAAGATTAAAAGGATGTTTGTTACAATGAGAGACTTATACGCCTACTAAATACAAACAAGACTCTCAGAGGGAAAAACCATTATTAGAGGAGGTTGTCTATTTCAACATTATATTGCTGATGCATATAATGCAACAAGAACGAATGCGTTGGTCTAAAAACAACCAGAAGAGATTTCGATCAGATCTTTACAATNNNTAGGGAAAGGTGATCGAAACGCTAAAGTTGTTGGCAAAATAATTATAGTGTCGCCTTCATTTACTGGTGCACCAAGATATATGGTTGAGAATTACCACGATGCAATGGCTATACGTAGATGGTATGAAAACTCTGATCTATTTATAAAAATGACATTAAATCTTAAATGGAAAGAAATCTCTACTCATTTAGAAACATATGGTGGGTTAAACGCAAATGACAGACCAAATATTGAATGTCGCGTCTTCAAGATGAAACTGGATGAATTTGTAACAAACTTAAATGATGTCGTATTTTTCCCCCAACCCATTGCAGGTAAAACCAAAATGCATTATTGCATTTGGATAATTTTTCATATCTTTTTCACCATTAGGTTATTATGATTCTAAACTTTTTAAATGTGAAAAATGCAGCGATATATACAATCGAATTCCAGCAGAGAGGATGACCACATGCACATATCCTAATATGGTTGCATCCCATTCACAAAAATCCTTCACCACAAGTTATTGACACTTTCATCCAAGCAGAATTACCTGATAAAGAAACTGATTTGGTAGGAGTTCGATTGGTTGAACAACACATGATGCATGGTTCATGTGGAACTGATGGACCAAGATCACCGTGTATTTTATTAATGAAGTCGAAAATTATGATCAAGTAATATATATATATAATTTATCCCATTAAATTGTTACCTAAATGTATTAATTAATTTTTCTCTCTTACATTATAAATTGAAAACATGAACGTTATCGTCAAGCTTTCATTGTGGAATGAAGTAGCAGCTACTATTCGATCTCATATGGAAGATATGATACTTAGAAAACTGTTATGGTGGTCACATCTGTACTTCCTAAATTGGTTAGTGGTAAGTATTATAACATTTCAAGTGTTATAAATAAATTATATCATGGATAATAATATTACGTGTAAATTTAGTAATATTACTAACTAACATGTTTTTGTTTGATATACAGGTGTTTTGATACTTTATACCTCATCGGCTACAAAGATCTACATTAATAAAAAAACTAAAGAACATAAAAAAATTCAAAACAAGTAAGTTTATAGAGTATATCAACTCAATTTTTATCTTCTTTTAATCATTTGTTTTTTTCTAAGTACAGATATGGACGAAATACGTTATCACTATTAAATTCAATAAACCAACAGAACTTAATTATCAGATTTTTATTTGTTTATGTTTAATTTTTTTTGGAATTCAAAAGATTTAAATCCAATTGCTTTAATAAGTATACTATGTTTTTTAGGTTTTTATTGAAACACATTATAACAATTTACTATAAAATGTTGTAGACTATACAAAAAATTATTGCGATATTGATAATCGATTGTTTTAAATGAATCACACTAAAAAATAAATATATAAATAATGTGTTAATCGTCTAAAAGAAACCGCGCATTGCGCGGGTTTCACTCCTAGTCTATATATTAAAAGTTCAACAATTTGGAGGCTTCTCATGCATTCTCTTCTCTCAATCTTCTACATCATCAAAGTTTTTTTTGTTTTTTATTTTACATTAATTACCATTCATAAATTACTTTAAATCAATTATATATTAGTGATATTAATATTTTAAAGAAACACAAAAAAAATTATAGAATATTTTAGTTATTATATAATATATGTAATAAAAAAGTTAAAAATTAATAAATAATAAACAATAAAAAATGTTATATATTTATTTGAAATAAAATTTAGTAAATTATTAAACTTGAATAAAATAATAATTAACAAATATTGATTTTTTATGCATTCTCTTTTCTTAAACTCCCACATCATCAAAGTAATTTTTTTTTATTTTTATTCTATATTAATTATCATTCATAAATTACTTAAAATGAATTATATATTAGTAAAATTAATATTTTAAAGATAAAAAATATTTATATTAAATTAGAGGATATTTTAGTTATTATACATGTAAATAAATAAAAAATTAGTAAATTAATAAATAATTTAAAAATACAATATGTTTATATATTTATTTGAAATAAAATTCAGTAAATTCGTAAACTTTAACAAAATAATTATTATAAATATTGATTTTAATTTTATATATTATTTCAAATTAGTTATCTTGAATAAAAAATTTTAACTTATTTTAATAAATTTAAATCTATATATTAAAAGTTCAACATTTTGTAGGCTTTTCATACATTCTCGTCTCTCAAGCTTCCACATCATCAAAGTTTTTTTGTTTTTTATTTTACATTAATAACCATTCATAAATTACTTTAAATAAATTATATATTAGTAATATTAATATTTTAAAGAAACACAAAATATTTTTATTAATTTAGAGAATATTTTAGTTATTATATATGTAAATAAAAAAATAAAAAATTAATAAATAATAAACAAAAAATGTTATATATTTATTTGAAATAAAATTTAGTATAAAATATCAATATTTTCAAACCCTATCATTATACTCTTCGTTCACACAACCTTCAAATTGGCAACCTCAATCCGAACTCATTTATACGAAATCTCCGTTGCGAGCTTCTTCACCTTCGTTGTAGTTCTTCTCATTCACTCATGGCAGTTAATATTATGTTAAAGTTAATATTGTGTTATCAAAATAATTGCATTTTCTTATCATAATACTAACACTACAAGAAAATTCGGATTTCGGGACTGAATTTGCAGACTCACTAATCCGTCCCTAAATTTAGGGACGGATTAGGGACTACTTAAGGACGGATTAAGAAAACCGTCCCGAATCCGTCCCTAAATTTGGTGACCATTGGGCAGTCCCTAAGTCGTCCGGAATTCGGGACGGAATGGGGACTAAACTTTCGTCGGTCCGAAAATTGCGGACTGATTCACATTCCGTCCGCAATTTGCGGACGACTGAGTCATCCGTCCGCAAATTGCGGACGGTTTAGAGACCACAGTTTTCCGTCCGCAATTTGAGACTTACCGTCAACAAACCGTCCGCAAATTTCGGACGTATTAATAGAATTTTAAAGATATTAAGGTAAACAAATAATATAAAAAATAAAATTTATACATTTATTAGTATAATGATATTAGATTTGTGAATTAAAAAATAATAATAGAAAAGTATATGATCCGAAAGGATTAGTCTTTTTATTGGTTTTATTTCATTTTTTCAACATGTGTAAATGCTGATGAAATAAAAATAATACTTATATAAGTTATATATGAAAACGGAACATTGTAAAAGTTCTTTGTATGATTTAAAAAAGGGAAAAAGGCATATTACACCCCTAACTATCCTGCTTTACTCAAATTCCCTCCTCAACTATCTGACACAGCCAATTCCCCCCTCATCTTACAAACTCCATCCGATTCCCCCCTTAACGATACCAATTCAGCCAATTCCCCCCTCTGTTATATAATCAGTATATTGGCGTTAATCGACCCGATTTTGACCCGACTTCGACCCGATTTAACCGAATTTAACCCGATTTTGACTCAATTTTGACCCGGTTTAACCGGATTTAACCGAATTTAACCGAATTTAATTCGATTTAACCGAATTTAACCCACTTTTATCCAATATTAACCCAATTTCACCCAAATTGATCCGATTTAACCGAATTTAACCCGATTTAACCGAATTTAACCCGATTTTACCCAATTTCACCCAAATTAACCCGATTTCATCAATTTTAATTCGATTTCCATCCAAAATTAACTCGATTTTATCCAATTTTAACCCAATTTCACCTAAATTAACCCAATTCCCGCCAAAATTAAATCCAATTTTATCCAATTTAACCGATTTACTCACTTTTAACCCGATTTACTCTTTTTTAATTCGATTTAACCTGATTTTTGATTTACCTCAATTTCATCCAAAGTAATATAATACCAACCCGATTTTACCCAATGTAATATAATTCCAACCCATTTTCACCCAAATTAATCCGATTTCATTGGGTAATGTAATGTAATTTAATTTTTTATTACATTGGGTAAAATCGGGTTGGTATTATATTACTTTGAATGAAATTGAGGTAAATAAAAAATCGGGTTAAATCGAATTAAAAAAGAGTAAATCAGGTTAAAAGTGAGTAAATCGGTTAAATTGGATGAAATTGGATTAAATTTTGGCGATAATCTGGTTAATTTGGGTGAAATTAGGTTAAAATTTGATAAAATCGGGTTAAATTTGGATGGAAATCGGATTAAATTTGATGAAATCGGGTTAATTTGGGTGAAATTGGTTTAAAATTGGGTAAAATCGGGTTAAATTCGGTTAAATCGGGTTAAATTCGGTTAAATCAGGTTAAATTCGGTTAAATCGGGTCAATTTGGGTGAAATTGTGTTAATTTTGGGTAAAATCGGGTTAAATTCGGTTAAATCAAATTAAATTCGGTTAAATCCGGTTAAACCGGGTCAAAATTGAGTCAAAATCGGGTTAAATTCGGTTAAACCGAGTCAAAATCGGGTCGGTTAACGCCAATATACTGATTATATAACGGAGGGGGAATTGGCTGAATTGGTATAGTTAAGGGGGGAATCGGATGGATTTTGTAAGATGAGGGGGGAATCGGCTGTGTGAGATAGTTGAGGGGGAATTTGAGTAAAGCAGGATAGTTGGGGGTGTAATATGCCTTTTTCCCTTTAAAAAAATATTGCATATGTATATATGTAAGTAATATATATATATATAAGAATTTAATTAATGTTTCACTTATTATTTTGAAAAATGATACATTCTCTTTGCACCACGTTATCAAATTTTTTGTTTTCTTTCATTTATTTTATTTGTTTTTTCTTTTTAAAAAAGAAATATGTGGAAATCTATATTTGTTAATTCCAAAGAAATAAAAAAACTTATATAATAAATTATATATGAAAAACGATCATCCTAATTTTTTGTATGATTTAAAGCAATATTTCATATGTATATATATGTAAATAATATATATTTTTTCTATGATATAAGTATTTATATATTTTCTAAAATAATATTTTATCTTATGATATAAAATATAATATTATATATTAAGATCTATTAACTAGTTTAGATCTAAAAACAGTTATATAATAACAAAAGAAGCCAAAAGCCTCAACATCTCAGCATCTCAACACCAGCTCAGTCCAAACTTCACAATCCATGATCAATTCGCAGCCCAGAAACCAAACTCATCTTCAGCTTACCTAGAGAAGACAAATAGAATATTAGCCAACATTTCATATGACTAACTATTGTAATAGGCAAAACACTAGCCTTAAAATGATTGTCAAACAAGAACTATGTCACCCAAATTATAGTAGGGTGTGAAAATGATATTTTGAAGAGTAAAATATGAATACAATAGGGAGACGAGAGTGTATGTGTGACACTTCTCAAGAACTCTAGTTTTCACTTATTTTTCTCATCCAAACCATACTCAAACACTTACAAAGATTTGGTTACAAAAGTACATAAAGTTCAAGTTCTTTTTCTTATTTGTTGGCACAATCCTATTGTCAAGAAGAAGATGAAGGTAACGAATGCTAAAATTAATTCATTACAACTAAAGACAACAATTGGTATCAAAGCTTTATGGTTTAAGGACCATAGAGCAAAAGCACAAAGTCATTAAGCGCTAGTTCAAGAAGCACAATAAGGCACCAAGGAAAGATGAGGCAATCCCTAAACAATACCTCAATTTACATGTTAAAAGACTACAAAATATGCAGAATACAACACCTCCTATACCAGTGTTTGAGGGCAAGAACTACAACTTATGGATTATAAAGATGAAAGCTATGTTGAGATCCAAACAGCTGTGGAAGGCGGTTACAGAAGAGCTACCCGAGAAACTTGTTATTGTAGAAGCTATTACTAGTGAAGAGGAGCAGCAGAAAATTTTAGTGACGTGGGAAGAGATGGAAGCCAAAATCAAAGTACACTGCAGTTCACGTATCAATATGTGAAAACTCTAAAGCAGCTTGGAATTTGTTGAATGAAAGATATCAAGGAGATCTTAAAATCGCCATGATCAAGTTATAGAGCCTTTGGGTCACTCTACATCCTCAAGCAAGGAGACAAAGAGATCACTAAAGACTGAGCAAACAAAGGATTTTATATCCGTGAAAGTAGGGGAGTTGAAAATTTCTCTACAATTTTAAGAGTCTAGATTGGATGACAAATATGGTGGTGGAATAGATGGAGCTTTCCAAGCAATGTTCAAAGGACTTCAGTTTGGAAAAAAGCAAGATACTCACAAGAAATCGTTTGTGAAGTCAGATTTCAGACTTAAAGAGAAGAAATTGTGTTCTATTTGTAAAAAGGACAACAATATTATTTCAAAAACAAACCAGACAAGGGAGAAGGCTCTAAGCAGCCAAGAGAGAAGAACGGATGTTATACTTGTGGAAAGGTGGGACATTTTTTCAAAGACTGTAGTGTTAAAGAAACCCTCCTAATCAAGATCAAGTGATAAGACGGGAAGAGAAAGATAACAGTTTGTTCATTGTTGGTCATGTGACACAAGTTTTTGGGAGTGAATTATGGTTAATAGACAGTAGTGTATCTAATCACATGAGTGAGAAAAGGCATTTCAAAACCATGGATATGGATTTTAAAGTCCCAATGGCTGGCAATTAGCCAATTTTAATGATAACTTGAAAGGGAGACACTGAGATCTCAACTAAGAGATGAAAGAAGATTATAAAGGATGTGTTTCTGGTCTCAAGTTTAGACAAAAATCTGTGAAGTGTTTCCCAAATGGTGAGGAATGGGTATGAGGTATTTTTATAGATTAGCTGTGTAGTTAAAGATAAGAAGGGCTCTAAGATTGGTGAGGTTCAGATGGTTAACAAAGTGTACCAACTGAAGTGGAGAAACATAACTAAAGCAGCCAAACTAGCAAGGGAAGACAAAAACTTGTCTGCTATTTGGCATAAGAGACTTGGCCACTCTGGAATACACAATTTGCGAGAGATGATAAACAAAGAGTGAGTAAGGGATTGGCTATGTTAAAGTTATCAAAGAAATATGTGAATCATGTGTCAAAGGAAAAGAAACACGAAGAAGAATTTCCTAAGCATTCATAAGCTAAGACAAAGCGAATCCTAGAATTGGTTCACATAGATCTCTGTGGACCAATGCAAACCAAGTCACTAGATGACATTGTGTACTTACTCATGTTTATAGACTATTATTCTCACATGTTGTGGGTTTACTTCCTAAGATTAAAGTCGGACACACTAGGAATATTCAGAAAATTCCTAAACCTAGTGGAGACACAAATTGACAGTAAGTTAAAGAGGTTAAGATCGTATAAAGGAGGTGAATTCAATTCACAAGAATTTAATACCCTTTTGAAGAAAAAGGAGTCCAGGTTTTCTCATCACAACAAAATGGAAAAATTGGACGAAGAAACATGAGCTTATTAGATATGGCTAGAAGCATGTTAAAAGATAAAAATCTACCAAACAAATTTTAGATAAAGTGGTTTTTACTACTGCTTACCAACAGAATAGGATGACTAGAAAGGCATTGATGGAAAAGACCGTATTTAAGGTGTGGAGTGGACACAAACCCTTCGTGGCACACTTGAAATTTGGGTACATATGCCATGAGAAAAAAGTTAGTTGACAAATAAGAAAATTGAATATTCATGAGATACAACAGCTTGAGTAAAAAAAATAGAGTGTTCTAGCTCAAAAACCAGAAGATTGAAGTGACTAGAGTCATTATTTTTGAAGAATGGAAGAGTTGGGACTAGAATTCACATATTGAAAAACAATATCAGCTTGTAATTCCAGACCTTGACCCCTCAAGCATCCAATTACCTAGACCTATACCTACTCTTATTCAGACTCAAGAGGCAACAAAATCTCATACAACTCAAGGACACTCGGAATAGAAGGAAGACTTACCATTGTTTACTTCGATCTCCTTCAAGTTGAGTGATTCACAAATGAGGAGCATAGAAACCAGAGGGAGCAGTGATAATAGCTCATCTAGACCAGTATATAGAATGAGAATAGTGAGCGGTCTTTACAGGATTGACGATGAACCAGACAATGAAGAAACATAGCATGGGCATGAAGCCTGTTACCTGATAGTTGAGGAGCCTTCATGTTTTGAAGAGTCAATGAGAGTCCAAAGCTAGAGAGAAACCACGATTGCTGAAATAGAAATGATAAACAAGAATCATACCTAAATTCTTGTTGACAGACCTAAAAAAAGAAAATAATCAATGTTAAATGGATGTACAAGGTGAAAACATATGAAGAAGGGAAACTTTTGAAGTTGAAAGCCAGATTAGTAGTTAGGGGTTTTGCCCAAACATATGGCTTAGTTTATGGTGAGAATTTTGCTCTTGTGTCCATGCACGACACCATTAAGGCCTTGATATCACTTGCAGCTCGGATGGTTTGAACCATGCACCAAATGGATCTTAAGTCAACATTCTTAAATGGAGAATTGACTGAAGATGTTTGTGCAGAACAACCTCAAGGATATGAGGCAGAAGGAGAAGAATATGAGGTTTTTAAACTACAAAGAGTCTTATATGGATTAAAGAAGGCTCTTAGGACATGGTACAACAAGATTGATTCATTTTCTATTGCTAAGGGATGCAAAAGAAGCAATTTTGATGCTGCAATGTACGTGCAACTAAAGGAGGACTCGATTTGATCATATATCTATATGTGGATGACATTATAATCACATAAAGTAATTGCAAGATGCTTGATCAGATTAAGGGCAAGCTAAGTGAGACTTATGAAATTAGTGACCTTGGGAATTAAGGGTTTTCTTGGGGTTCGAATTAATCTATATAGAGGGAGGTATTTTCTTAAGTTAGTGCAAGTATGCACTGATTATTCTAAGGAAGTATGGTATGCAACACTCCAAGGGAGTGAGTACATCACTCACTCCCCATGGAAAAAAAACATTGAATAAGGAAAAAAACTAAAAGAGCAAACCACTTACAGAAGTATGGTTGAGGAACTTCTCTATCTTCCTACCACCAAACCTGTCTCTTATTTGCACTATCCTACCTCAAAAATCCACATAAAAGAGTATGCAAGAGGTTAATGAATACTAAGGTATGTAAACTCAACAAAGGAATACAAACTTATATTTAAATTGATAGATGATGTTGAACTAGTAGGACATTCAGACTCAAACTTAGCAGGATGCCCTACAAATTCAAGGAGAACATTAGGGTTTCGTTTTACTCTAGGCAGTGTTGTATTGACATGGGTGATGAGATCATCAGTAGCGCCACCACACTTAAAGAGGGTCACACTGATGATGAGCAAAACCAAAGATCTGAAAGGAAAAAGCTTCCCCGATGCCTACTTGAACATGGCCAGATCAGAAGCTCACAGAATAAGCCATCAAGGGTAGAAAAGGAAACGTGAGAGTGTAATGAGGATTCACTGAAGGGCTCGACTGACAAGGATAAAGAAAGACGAGAAATAAATATCTTATATTTATTCCACAACTAGGAAAATCGCCCAAAGTTTATCTTATTTCACTAGATCATCTACTTTCCTTTTCCAAAGATCTCGAGTTGTTAGGAAATCTTCTCAAACCAATCATATCCCACTGAATCATCAACTTTCTTTTTTCGAAGATCTCGAACGGCTAGGAAATCTTCTCAAGCCGATCGTAACTCACTGAATCATCTACTTTTCTCCTTTGAAGATTTTCAGTGACTAGAAAATCTTTATAAATGACAAGTATATTAAATTTGCAATCACGTTTTTACTCATTTTCCATGTTTTGAGAAGAAGATAGTTGAATAGGAAGAATTGGAGGAAAGAGACCAGAAAGCCTTGGAGTTGATTTACAATGTTGTCTCAGATGAAATCTTTCTATCTGTGACACCTCCAAGAAGACATAGGATATGCCGAAGGAGAGGTTCCAAGGGGACCCAAAGGTAGCCATGATCAAGGTGCAAAGGTTGAGGACAAATTACTACAACGTGAAACAAGGAGAGAAGGAAAGAAAGCATTACAGATTTTGCTAACAAGGTCACTGAGCTAGGGAACGAGATGAGGGCTTATGGTGATGAGGTCAAGGAAGATGCTCTCGTTTCTAAGATCATATGCTCTCTGCAAGAAAGTTTTGATCCTTTTGTGAGAGTCATAGAACAAACAAATGATCTAGCCACCTTGATTGTATGAGAACTTAACATAGCATTACAGTCCCAAGAATCAAGGCTTGACAGGAATGGTGGGAATCTTGAGGGAGCCTTTCAAGCTAAGTTCAAAGGGTCCAAGGCTTGACAAAAGACTGAACCATCAGGAGAGGGTTTAGCAAACCTGATAAAAAATTAAGGAGAAGAAGTGGTGTGGAATCTGTAAAAAGGATAACCACACTGAGTCTTAATGCTATTTCAAGAATAGACAGGAGTGGTCTGAAGGAACCAAGACCTTCAAGACCAAGAAAGAATGCTACACTTGTGGGAAACCAGGTCACTTTGCTTGAGATTGCGGAACAAAGAGGGTTGGAAAAAATCAAGGTCAAGTAAACAGAGATGAGCAAGCAAGATGAAGATAACTCCTTTTTCACTACAGCTCATGTAGCAAATCAAAACTTTGAGGATGATGTTTGGTTGATAGATAGTGTAGCAACAAACCACATGACCTGATGATCATCTCGTTTTCATACATACTTCTCGCATAATTTTAGAGATGTTTATGATGATAGATGTGATGTTTACGTGTGATTTTGTATCTGTTTTACTTGTTTTCATGTTTTCATGTTCTTACAGGTTTTAATGCGTATTTGGTTTGTTCAGGAGCTAAAGAACATCCACGGGATACAAACACGATTAAATTTCGTAAAATACGACCGTACCCCATCAAATGAGAGGCAACATGCGCGAGGTGGATCCCTTAGCCCGTGCAGGCTTCATATTCCAGCATTCCCAGCACGCCTCAGGCTAATGTTCAGCCGAGCGGATTATCATCTCCAACTTAGCCCGCGCGGATTACATGCTCCAGCACTTCCAGCACGGCTCGAGCTGATGCTTAGCCCGAGCGGATTCACCATCACCAAGCAAGCCCGCGCGGGTCGCGTTCGTAACCACCAAAGAAGAGAAAAAGAAAGTTACGGCCTGAAGTGGTCAGCTGCCTACACAAAAAGGAAACTTGGTTAGAGGAATAGGAACCACATGGCTGGAAAATAGAAAGGAAACACTGCACACTTACTCAAGAATGGAAGCTAATGCAAACAAGAGCTGGAAACATACAAAAATTAAAACGGCAGCAGCTGGAACAAAGAGGAAAGAAGACTGAACAACCAAAGAGGAAAAGGAGGAGAAAAGGAAAGAAAGAAAAGAGGAAAGGGCACGGAGGACAGCTTGAGTTGAGTTCAGTTGGGACATTAGACGTGAGTGTTAGAGAGAGTTGCAGAGAGAGAGTAGAGAGAGAAAGGCTAGTTCGTGAGCACTCTTGGCAAAAGAGACATTCAAGGAGTGTTGAAGATAGAATCAGGATTTCGATTTTCATCTGATTTCTATGTTCTTTAAACTATCTACTTCGTTTATATTGTTTGATTTCGAACTCATGACCGAGTAGTTGTTTTGTTCTAGGAGAAGGGATTAGCCCATGGCTATCTCGGAACCTCATTGATTTATCTATGATTGCAATTTCCCATTTTCGTTTATCTATTCTTTGTCTGAGTGTTTGAATGACTTGTGTTTACGAAGGCTAAGTAGATGCGTGTTTTAGGGACTTAGGAGAAAGACCAAAAGGAGAATTCTAATCCCGGATTATCATGCTTAGAACAACCGAAACTCGGTTACGAAAGTAGAGTAGTAGCGGTTAAGGGTTAATCGGATGAATCATAGAACATATGGATTTAGTTTAAGGTGTCAGCCACTAAAGTTAAGGATAACTTGACTAGATCACATATCTATACCTTGAGAGAGGGTAGATATTATATTAGGATCGTCTGCCTTAGATAACTTGATTGAAAATGCATGATTAGATAGGTTGATTGTTGGTTTCGAAAGTCTTGTGGTGAAACTGTATCCTAGAAAGTTTGTCTCACTGTTAAGAACTCGTTAGTTTATTTGCTTTTAGTAATTTCATCTTAAATCCATATTCGTTGTTAGCAAGTTTGATCTTAGTTTGAGTTTAGTTTGTGTTGCGTAGTCTCTGTGAGATCGACACCTAGAGTACTACACACGTGTCGAGCACTTGTGGGCAGTTTAGGTTAATATTGTTTAACTTGGAACGCATCAAGTTTTTAGCGCCGTTGTCGGGGACTATTTGTCAACACGTCTTAGATTCGAACCTAGATTTATACTTGTTTTGTCTTCTTTTTGTTTTCTTTTCTTGTGTTCTTTCTAACTAAATCCTTTTTATTTGTCCTTTGTTAGTGAATGACCAGATCTCAAGGTACTTCGAACCTATTCCAAATCGACCCCGAGATCGAGAGAACTTACAAACAACTGAAAAAGATCAAGGAAGAAGGGAAAGCAGAACCGTCTGATTGAGGGAAAACATGACTGCAATCTCTTTCTACTGGTTCAATCACTACTTTAGACAAGCTCTACACAGTATTCCTATCACGGTTCTTTCCTCCCAACAAGACGATTCAGATGAGGGGAGAAATTACGACGTTTAGATGCCGAGAAGGGGAGACTTTGTTTAAAGCATGGGGAATATGTAAGGATCTTTTACAGATATGTCACGCCGTGGTCTAGAGCAACAGTATGTTATCCAAACCTTGTACAATGGGATCTCAGACGAGCACAGAACGACATTGGATAACGCCGTTAGAGGATCTTTTATGGATCTAATTGTTTGAGGAGGCATACGCGTTGATCGATAACCTTGCTATGAAGCACACTATATGGTCCACACCGAGAAATATGTCGAACAAGACTAGATGTCTATACGAGGTGAACCAGAGCAGATCACTGGGCAATGCAACGAATGCCAGGTATTGTGTGAATTGCGGAGATACATAACACGTGGTTTATCAATACATGATGCAAGAGAACATGGAACAAATGAATTATGCCCTGCAGCAAGTGATATGATCCCGGAGGACGTCGAGGACGCGACCAACAATGCAGAAGAGGATGCGACCTGCAGCGTGATGCGTATCAGAGTTAAATAACCTAATCTACCCGCAAGTGCACGGCACGTGTGTAGTATTTTAGGTGTCGATCCCACAGAGACTATGCAACGCTACCTAAACTCGAACTACGAATCAAACTTGCTAACGAAAGAATGGTGATGAGGAATGAAATACTAAATGTAAATAAACTACTTGAGTTCTAACGATAAGACAAACGTCCTAGGAATCCGGTTTCACCACAAGACTACCGAAACCGACGGTCAACCTATCTCTCATGCAATCCCAGTTAAAGCTATCTAAGGCGGACGATCCTAACATGATATCTACCCTCTCTCAAGGCATAGACACGTGATCTAGACAAACTGCCCCCTACTTTCGTGGCTGACACCATGAACTAAACCCATAAACTCTGTGATTCGCCCGTTCACCCTCAACCGTTGCTACCCTACTTTCGTGGCCAAACCTCGGTTGTTCTAAACCTGACTTTCTAGGACTAGAATTCTCCTTTCGGTCCTTCTCCTAACCCCTAACACATGCATCTACGTGGCCAGCGCAAACACAAGTAAATTGAAGCATTCAGATAAAGAATAGATAAACTAAAACGGGAAGATGCATTCAAAATAGATCAAAAGCGGTCTCGGGATAGCCAAGGGCTAATCCCTTCTCCAAGAACAAACAAACTACTCGCTCATGCGTCCGTAAAGAAACATAAACATAGTAGAAAGTCTAAGGAACATAAAAACCAAACAAAACCGAAGTGGTGCTGCTTGATCTCCAACGCTCCTCGCTTATCTCTTCGCAAGAATCTCCTCTATCTTCGCTGAATTGTTCTCCTCTGTAAGCTTGCTGTAATCACGTCTTTTTGCCTCCTTTTAAGCCAGATTGTGCTGCTGGAATGATGCCCGATCGGGCATGGCATGTGTGCCCGCTCGGGCACAAGGCAAAATGGTCGGGCATGCTTTCCCGAGTCGTGTTAAATGGTCCACACAATTGGCTGTAGGTTTTGCCCGATCATGCAAGGGTTGTGCTCGACAGGGTGAGGCTTTTCCATGCTCAATCTCGTCCCGTTTGTCCCGTGATGATCCCCAAAGTTGCTCCTTAGCTCCGTGCATGTTCCTTTAGCTCCAAAATAGTCCAAATACGCGTAAAAACCTGTAAGAACATGAAAAGCACGAAAGCAAGTAAAACGGATACGGAATCATACGTAAAACATCACATATGTATCAAAAACGTCTCCTAAATCATGCAAGAAATACAAATACGTATGAAAATGAGATGATCAAAATCCCCCAGACTTGAATGTTTGCTTGTCCCTAAGCAAACGTAAACGTGGAATACATGGGGTATGAAAATACGAGAATTCCCCTTCTCCTAGAAATACCGCTAAAGCGAACCTAGCCGATCAACTAGCATGTCGAGAGCAAATTCGGCCTAATCGAGTTTTCAGCCTTAATCCTAGGTCCACCATGGTTACCCATGAGAAAGTAAATCAAAGGAAACTAGATATGCTACCGTAACTCCCTCCACCAGACAAGGCTTCAGACTATGCTAAACCTAGGTCCACCGAGGATACTTGTTTCTTTCTTTCCGAGCTTCTTTCTTTCTTTTTCTTTTCTTTTTTCTTTTTCTTCTTTTTATTTTCTTTTTTATGACTTTTTTCTTTTTTTTCTTTTGTTTCATTTTTATTTTTCTTTTCCATTTTTTTCTTTTATTTTCTTCTTTTTTTCTTTGCATACACACTAGGCTTCTAGGACGTCGGATTTGAAGGGATCCAGCCTCTACTTAGACCCAGACTACCGATGACGGTATACTCATGCATCTCGTGTAAGAGTGCAGCGGAGTAGGCGGCTTTTTATGCCTTGCCCTTAGGACGTAGAAAGATGATCACCAACCCACCACTTAGACCCGAGCCACCGAAGGAGTAACAAGGTCGATGCACTCATATCGATTTTTGATCATGCTTATTAGCACTATTTCTATCGACAGCGGAGTGTCAGTGTGTGCTTTTTAATCTGCAAAACAAGCTCGATATTATATGATCCAATGATCCTCAATGTAACCAAAGCAAAGTGTCGTCTACACGAAGTATGACCATCTGGGTAGAAAGAATAAACGACAGACCAGCCTAGCAACCTCGTCTAAACATCCCCACAAGAAACACTAGGATTCCC
>CM071865.1:4347359-4358003 GCA_036759665.1 Gynandropsis gynandra | reverse complement strand
ACTCATCTTCCGATGTAGCGCGGAACGTCTAGATTCATGAAGAACAATAGGGAATTCGACCTCTAATGTCGGATGGGAATTCAACCTCTATAAACGGAAATGACTCTTCCGAGTCTAAATCTTCTATCTAAGATATAAACGTACTCACCTTCCAATGCAGTAAATCTACAACCCAGATGCATGACGAACAATGGGAGTTCTACCTCGATTGTTACCGTTCCTAAATAGATTAACCGATCGGTCAAATTCTCATTAATCTAATTCATTCGAAGGTTGATTCTCGAGACTCAAATATGACTCTTCCAAGCCTAGACGAATCTCTAATCTCCCTCAAACATGCCTAATCTCACTCGAATAGATCTAGTATTACTCAAACATGAAATCAAAAACGTGTGAAGGCATTACGCACATATCTATAACCTATCGAACCATACGATTGAACAAAACCGAAATCAAGCATTAACGAATCAAACTATCCTTTACAATGACATCCCTAACCCATGGCAACGAGAAGTACTCAGAAATCAGAGAGAAACAAATACAAACGCAATAAGGTATTCATCTTCCCTATCCTCCGAGCGTGACCTCTGACGAATCCTTCGGTTCCCCGAAGGCTCCTTCTTCGGCCGTGCTCTCTCTCTTCTCCTTTGGCCTGGTTTGTGTCCTTGTTCTTTCCCTTTTCCCCATCTGTTCTTGGCTTCCCCTTTCTGTTCCTTTTTAATTCAGCCCGTTCAAAATTCAAACTAAGTTGTTGAGAAAAAAACAGGGCCCGCGCGGGCACATGCTCTACCCATGCGGGCTGAGTGATCTCCAACCCGAGCGTAGGTAACATATACTTCCTACTACATAAAAAAGTATTTTCATGACTGAGAAAAAATGTGATTTCATTTTAATTTGCAGTTATCTATACAATCGAATTCCAAAAAAAGGGACTGTCTCACGCACGTATATTGCTATTTCTTAAAAGTCAATCAAACTTGCCGACTGCAAGCGATATTGATTCTTTTATATCTACTGAAATTCCAGACAATATCATGCAACCCGTTCTGTACACAACAATACAAGAGACAATGGTACATGAACTATGCGGTCTTACTAATAAATATTCCCCGTTTATGAACAAAGAGAAATGCAGAAAATGATTTCCCAAGAATTTTACGAATTCAACATATATTAACATTAAATGATATCCAATTTATAAAAGACCAGATAATGGAAGATTCATTGTAAAAGACGAAATCGAATTAGATAACCGACATATTATGTCATACAACTCTTATCTTATTTTGAAATACAAAGCTTATATCAACTTAGAATGGTGCAATCAAACAAAAACGATAAAATATATATTCAAATATATAAACAAGAGATGTGATAAAGTCGCTACTACAATAACCATGCCTGAAGACATGCAACAAAACAAACCTCTTGATGAAATAAAAAACTATTTTAGTTGTCGTTATATCTCAAGATGCGAAGCTTGCTGGAGAATATTCAGATTCGACATTCACCACAGAAGTATATCAGTATAGACATTGAAATTTCATTTTATCGGTGAACAAAATATAGTGTTCGACGAAGAAGATGAACTATTTGATGTCAAATCAGATGTACATAATCAACAAACAATGTTAACAGAATAGTTCAAATGCAATGTCTTATATCCTGATGCTCGACAATTGAGGTATTGCAATTTTCTGACAAAATTTATATGGAACAAAAAACATCAAATTTGGACAACACGTCGCCGTGGATTTGCATTAGGCAGATTAGAACATGTTAATCCAAATGTTGGGGAACTGAATTATTTTTTAATGTTATTAAACAAAGTACAAAGTCCTACTTCATTTGAAGATATTCTTACAATCAATGGTATTTTATGTGAAACATTTAAAGACACATGCAGAGCATTAGGACTTTTAAATGATGATGAAGAATATATTAACATTATAAAAGAAACAAGCAATTGGGTATCTCCATTCTATCTGCGACTATTGTTTGTCATTTTATTAACAACTGAATGTATTTCATGTCCGCAAAATGTATGGTTTATGACGTGGCAACTCTTGGCCGATGATATATTATACAGACGTCGACAGTTGCTAAAATTATCAGGTTTGAACATTTATAAACAAATGATCATATTTTACTTAAATGGAGTAAGTCCTGATGAATATTTTTTCAAATGATAGACTTCAGAATATCTGATGAAGAGCTCTAAAACACGACACTTGGTGAAATAGAATAACTACTACAAAAGAACAATCGCTCTTTAAAACAGTATCCCTCAGTTCCTTATCCTAAAGAAGCACAAAACCAATCGTTGATAAATAGGCTCATATACGAAGAACTATCTTATGACCAGAAAAAATTGGAAGTTGAATTTGGTCATCTGAAATATTAACTCACAACAGAACAATGCTCTGTTTATAATGAAATTATAAATGTTGTTGATCAAAACAGAGGATATATTTTTTTTATATGGACACGGAGGAACTGGAAAAACTTACATATGGAAAACATTATCTGCAGCGGTAAGATCTCGGAGGAAAATTGTTTAAACGTTGCTTCAAGTGGTATTGCATCACTCCTATTAGAAGGAGGTCGTACAGCGCATTCGAGATTTGCAATACCATTAAATATTAATGAAGATTCAATTTGTAACATTAAATTAGGGATAAATTTATCAGATCTTATAAAACAAACACGCCTTATAATATGAGACGAGGTTTTGATGATTCATAAATATTGGTTTGAACCTCTGGACAAAAGTATAACAGATATAATGGGTTCGATAAACCCTTTTCTAAAAACCAAACCCTTTGGGGGCGAAAAAATTGTATTTGGAGGCGATTTCCGCCAGATCTTACCAGTGGTCACAAAAGGAAATAGGTATGAAACAATTCAAACATGTATAAATTCCTCATATCTCTAGAATTATTGTCGAGTATTGAAATTAACCAAGAATATGCGACTGCAGATGAATGTTGATTCTTCAAACTTAGAGGAGCTACAAACGTTTGCTAATTGGATACTACAAGTAGGAGATGGAACTTTATCTGAACCTAACAATAGGGAATGTTTATTAGATGTGCCTAAAGAATTGTTAATTACCGAAACGACAAATCCAATTGAAAGTATTACAGCTCATATATACCCAAATATTCAAACTGAATATCAGGACCCTTTATTTTTCTAGGAGCGAGCAATATTATGTCCTACGAATGAAATTGTTGATGAAATAAATGAAGAACTTTTAGCTAAAATTTCAGGTCGTTCAAAAGAATATCTAAGTTCTGATTCATTATGTAACGTTAATCTTAATAGTAATGAAACATACGAACTATACAGTACAGAGTTCACGAACAGTTTAAAGTACCCAGGAATTCCTAATCATTGTCTGACACTGAAAGAAGGGGCACCTATTATCCTTTTACGGAACATTGATCAGATGTTTGGATTGTGCAATGGAATGCGACTTCAAATAATGCAATTATGAACGAACCTAATAGAAAGTAAAATAATAACAGGATAACATGCAGACAATAAAGTTTTCATACCTCGACTTCCTTTAATCCCAACGAATACAACATTGCCATTTCATTTCAAACAATTCCTGTTATGTTGTGTTTTGCAATGACAATTAACAAAAGCCAAAGACAGGACATTAATCGAATAGGTATATACTTGGTGAAACCAATGTTCAGTCATGAATAATTATATGTGGCCATTTTAAAAGCAAAGAACAAACATGGATTAAAATTGCTTATTCTAAATGATAATGATCAATTACAACTAAAACAACGAATGTTGTATATAAAGAAATTTTTACAAATGTATAAAAACACTATACATTTATGTTTATAAAATTATATTTTTTTGTTGTCAATATCTTATTTTACACAATATTTAATACATAAAAGTAATAAATATAGTATATTACCCTCACACAGCGCGTGGGCACTCCTCTAGCGTACATTTAAACATGTTACTTTATTGGTTCTAATATTTCAATAAATACTATATTATATCGTTTTATACCAATTAAAATTTAAATCATAAATTTATATTTATAATTTTTTAGATAATATTGAATTCTTAAACTAGGTTTTCTAAATTCAGTTATAAGTAATAACTTTCAACATAACATAATAATTTAAGATTTAAAATAAATAAATAAAGTTGTTCTCACAGGTCCAATAAGTCATAACCATGGTCCTTACGATCAAGGAGCATGGCAAAAACAATATTCTGTACCGTACCGAAACTGCGACCAAAAATGTGAAAGCCGACGTGTCTTACTCGTCGAAACCTCCTTCTGCATAGCCATCTCCATAGTTATCGTCCTCAGGCTGCTCTTGTTCTGCGTCTCCTCCGCCATACACGGCCGCTGCAACTGTCTCTTCTTCGAATGTGATTGCATCTGGCATTTCCTCATCATTTTCTATCACTTTCATGCTGTTCAGATTCTCGTCGCTTAAAAACGAGGCGAAGGGCTTCGAGACCTGCACCATCGGGACATTATTTCTTACTGAATAACATCGCTAAGTTTCAGTAAAGACGTCTATCTACTTCAATATGATCAGCCCATCTTTCTAGAACTGGTTTCTGATCGAATCCCACGATTGTTTCCCACCAGCGATAGATCTGAATCAAGAAATTTCAATGTTCTCGTTTGGATGAACCGAGGAAATAAGGTTAATTTACCTTGAATAATTGATTTCTCTGTTCAGCACTTTCTATGAGATTTTTCCAGTGTTCATCATTCTTCAATGTTGCGGCCGAACCCACCACCTGAAACATTATACAGACTTTATCAGAAGAAACACAAACAGGAAAAGGTCACATATAGTTTTTACTTTTGTTCCGAAATTTTATTACCAAAACAGATGACTTAGCGCGTGTAATCCCGACATTCATTCGCCTAAAATCAGAGACGAAACCAATCGATCCTTTTTCATTAGCTCTGACACACGAAAATATTGCAACATCCTTCTCCCTTCCCTGTAGGGATAATCCAAAAGTAAAAGGTATGAAAAGAAATATTTGTGGGTACTGCAACAGAGACAACGGATGATCTTCTTAAATATAAACCAAGCAACGATGACATGCATCCACAATAGAGCAGAAAAACGGGATTTTAGGTTATCGAAATCCCTACTGTAATACTGAAAGTCCTACTGGGTTTCGAGTGTCAACTTCCGAGATGTTTCAGTACACAAGTTTATAAATTTTCAGAGAAGAATATAGAATAGATAAAATGAGGAAGAGAGTAGGAAATTACCTGAAATCCATCGACAGTGTTTATATCGACCACTTTTTCTGCCTCAACGCCAAACATCTCCTTGAACCGATCTTTGAAAGTTTTTACTTGGTAGCTATAGGGAGATATGATAGCTAATTGAGAGCTTGACTTAAGCTCTGGGTACATGGAGACTAGTTTGTGGTAAATTAGGAGAACGAAGTCAACCTCGTCGAGCCTTCATGTATATCGAAAAAGCAAAATGGACCAAAACATCGGTATTTATGCCATTCACGATTCGTGTGGGCTTCAATATCAGACCCATCTTCCAATGCCTCATCATAGAACTCCTTTGAAGGGAAGCTTCTTATCTGATTTTGACAGAAAAAAAAAAGAGACATCGATGAAAATAAGAACCAAATACATAGTTGGGGGATGGTAATGTCCTCGTGAAATGACAACTGATTATAATTCGTAAAATTTAAACGTTCACTCAAAGTTTACTTAATATGGATCATACCTCCGGATGCATTCGGTATTGGGTCTTCAACATTTTTACTGGGTAACCAGCCCTTTGAAGTCGCTTGAACAAGCTTGTACCATACCTTCAACGGATAGGAAAATCATTAAAGCAATAAAAAGTGTAGAATACATGAAAAAATAACGTTGACACAACGAGGGGTCAAAGAATGCTACCCAAATTTCTCAGCAACAGGTGAGATGACGGTAGCTGGAAGTTGAACTGGATCTCCTACCTGAAAATCATCATAAAATAGCCTTTTGATTTGCCATTTATTCGATAATCGGCATTCGGCACCACATTTACTTAGTTCTGAGTGGATTGTGTGGTGGAAATAAATAAACTAGGAATGCTAACAAAAGAAAGCAAGATAGCCTATCGGGGGTTACCAGAAATACTTGTTTGCATCCAGTTGCCAGAGGGACAAGAGTTGCTGGTTCAACCTACACAATAATATAAGATTATATAACCTTACATAAGGAATGGTAACAAGCATGAAAATTTACAACACAGCAAGATAGTAGGCATTACATAATTGGGGAACCACCATAACTCATTCCGATTGGAAAAAGAAAAACATTCATCTGTGCACTTGGTAGGAGAATGAGATTACTCTAAGAATAGTAGAATTTCATCAAAGGTAAAACCTATAGACATTCTTCCGATAAAACGCTTGCACACTCTGGTATATCTGACACTGCTAGTATTTATCTATGATGGCTCAAGATTCGTGAGCTAGAGTTTCCAAGAGAGTATCACATTTTCCAATTCGTATATCAACATGAGTCATGAAAACTTCGACACAAAGAAGAATTCAAAAGCCCGTGTATTAGTCCATTTCAAGATTAAAATAGCATGTTGGTCAACTAAAAGGTAAGAATGTGTGGGCCCTTACAGCTTGTGCAGCTTCATCTATTATAACAACATCGAAACTACGGGTTGATCTGGTGAGAAGTGCAGAACCACTGAAGCTAAGGGTAGAGAACACCTGAAAGAGAATGGAATCAGAAGTGGATTTTCAGAACAAGCACAGTAACTTTAAAATTATGTTAAACTAAAGGTCAATTCTCCATACAATTGCAGCCTCGTCCAAAATTGCAGCCCGTATACTATCTATATCAGATCCTGTGGTTCCTTGTTTTGGTTTATCAGCAGCTGAGCCACGCTTTTGAGCTACCTGCAGAGGAGTGTTTATCAAACCAATGCCCAAGGACATGCTCTATGAATATATATTTCTCTAAAACCATGGTCGCTCCTAAAAAAACCAAATAACCATCCTATCATAACCAATGGTACTTGTACAGGCCAAATAAAACATTCGCTTCCAAGTTGAAAATTACAATAAACAAATGGATAACAGAAACAACCAACCCCAGATGAATAACAACAAGAATAGAAGCTGCTAGATACATACAAGGTGATCCAGTGATACTGACATGACTGAATGATGTGGCTTGAGACCAATTCGTACAATTTTGGGTGTATATGTTTGCACGTTTTCGTCGCGAAGACCTGAAAACCCAAAGGTAACACCATATATAAAAGATAACATAAAGAGCACTACAGATTGAACAATCTGCAAAAGAAATTGCAACTGGTTTTGCATTATCACATACCAGTATTTAGAAGCCGTAACACAATCTCGTCAAGTGCAGAGTTTGATGGTGCACACACAAGCACACGTATTCTGTACTTGCGACTTGCATTAACCACCTCCGGTTTCTGTATTGTGTTACAGAAAATTAGAAAGTGGGTTTCCAAAATTTGCAGACATCTTCAGACTTACCAATTCATTTCCTGTGGTTGGGAAAAAACCGTCATCACCATCAACAGGCATAATAGCATCTCTGGGGTTGCCACCAAATAGCCAAGGCGATGCTCGTTTCCAATGATCATATCTTAGCCATAAAAAAAAGAGACAATTACACCACATAGTCAGATGCTATGATAGTTAAGACATGGTTAATCCATAAGTAAAGAAATCATGGTTCTTTTCCAACTATTAGTTGCTAGATTCCAAATAGAAGAGCATATGCTCATTCAAAATAAATTTCCAATCATAATGCATGTGTATGTGGGTGTGAAGAAATGGTTAACAAAAATATTAATAGGGGAACGGAATCGTACTTCTCTTCAGTGGTCATTTCAAGTCCACGCTTCACTTCACGCTCTACACCTCTGTTTTGAAAAATAAGTGCATCAAATGAGATAAGAAGCAAAGAAAAAGGATCACAGCTAGAATATGTAGTGGTGAATTACAGTGTTAGTATTCACAAGTTATTGAACTTTGGAGGTCCACATCAGGTAAAGAGGACTTTATGTGGGGCTTATATAAGACCCTTAGGCACCCTCCCCCTACAAGCTAGCTTTTTGGGGTGAGTTCTACCTAGGAGGTTCTTATCATACAATAGTTCAAATTAAACAAACATCAAAAGGATAGCAAGTTCGAGTTTCATACTTAGATTGGACTCTCGCTGGAGTTGCATGCAGAATGGCACTGAGGATACTCAAAATTGTCTGAGTTTTACCCGTACCTGGAGGACCCTAAAGAAAGAATAGAGTCAATATTCAAATGCAAATGTAATCAGCTCGATTCAACTATTTGTCAATGCAATTTGACAAGGAAGTTTCCTAACTTCTTTAATCAGCAGGGCAAACAATACCAACTTATTAGATATATCAGACTTTGAGGATGCCAACACTTTCAGCTTATCTTTTACAGTAATCTTGAGACTCGAATAGAAAAACATTGTGCAATTAGATGAGTACCAACTCAGTAAGCAAACTGGATAACTTCAAGTACAACACTCCTGAAGACATTCTACTAAGAAAGTAATTGCATTCGAGTCCCACATCTAGTGTATAAACAAGTCTCATATACATGACGAAACTAAATGATAACTTGTTGCAAAATGCTAAAAGAAGTTAAAAAATAAAGTCAGACCTGTATTAAAATGAATGATTTTCTTGATAGACCAACCTGCAAAACATCATTTCGAGAAAAAGGAGAGCAAATATATGTAAGTAAAAGCTGTGGTAAACACGAGGATATAAAAAAGTTCAAATTCCCAGCAGAAAACAGTCAGTTTGTCCATACAGTCGCACAAAAGAAGCAACAATAAAGATGGTAGAGAGATAGCGGGCATACTTACATCTATAGCTTCTTTTTGGGATTTGTTAAGATTTTCTTTAAAGAATTCATGCAGAGGTCCTGATATTTTCCAAGCTTCATCTCCATAACCACAAGATGTTTCTTCTGTAGAAAGTATTAAATCCTTAAAAGGGAGCGAACTGACAGACCGAAGGGCTACATATTCCCGAATAATTGTTGATAAGCTGCACAACTGCAAATCAATTGAACAAGGGCTATGGTTTAGGAGAGAAAAAACCTAAAAAACATCAATCACAATACGAATAATATGTACAGAACAAGGAATAAAGGTTTTCACCTAAAATGTTCTTTCTTTATAATTGCCACAGCATTTAACCGAAAAAGATGATAAAAGATAAAACCTTTGTGCTTTTTCGATCATCATTGAAAACATACGAAGAGCAGTGAGTGCTCTTCAGCTTTACTGGTTTAACAAATGGATAGTAGTCGTTTAAGCTTCTGTCACCAGATATTTTGCTTCTCAGGTTTATGTTAATCTTGCAGTAGAATAAAGGAATGAAAAAATGAAGGACAAAATGAAGGACAACCTCACACAACACAAAAGGAAATAACATCCAAAACCACTACAGAAAGAGAAAAAAAAAACTACAGAGGTATATTATTAAATATATATAAAAAGAATAATGTTATTAGATATTATTTTTGTAAATAACTAACCTTTAAACTAAATAATCTTTTCTCTATGGCACTAGAAGATGAAGTAATCAGAGTCCTCATAGTTGACAGTGCTTGGATATATGACTTTGTTCTTGAGACCTTAATCTTTTTCATTATCTGCACCATCTCTTCACCTAAATACATGCGTAGACGAAGAAGATTCCTTTGACGATGTTCCACCAATGCAAATGCGTACGACAATGGAAAAGAATTCTCTTTAACCTGCAAAGGTTAACTGCCTAGATGAATCCTACAATAGAAAATTACTACTATGGAAGAAACTACACAATTAGAATAAAAATGAGGAGAAAGAACAGTAATTAAAACAAAACGCAATCACAAAAAGCCGGAAATTATTACCTCCTCTTTTGATAACAATAAAAAATCATTCTGAGCAATAAACTCGTCTTCATCAGCTTCATATGTGACTAGTGGAAAGTGGAACCCATCAGCCTCACTACACTCCATTACCAGCCTCATTTTACACTCCGGTGCTGTCATAACCAAGCAGACATCACAAACGAGAGAAAAAGGACAAAAGAAGATAGACAAGAAAATCATTCCACAGGCACAACAAATATGTTAAGAAACATTTGAGGTGTCATTGAGATAGGCCTAAACCTATAGCTGCTCTTAATATATATCTACAAAAAGATCTACGTAGATAAACTACAATTCTTAGGAGTCGAATACATATCTAAAATTTGTAATTGTTGAAGTAAACCCTTAGTTGCCTGTCAGGATCAAAAGTAACAGAGAAATAGGATAAAAATGATTCAAAAAACTGAAAATCCTGATCCTACTTTCTCTTCCTTGATCATCAGGCAAAACAAGCAGAGCAAAATAACCAACGGCTGCTAATAAATATTTTTCCAATAATTTATGTGATATTTCATCAAACAAACCTTCTTCCTTGTCTTTTCTCTGCACAATTTGAGCTTTAACTTCCTCAAATAGGAGTGGTTCAAAGGTCTCCAAATAATCATCAACATCTTTGTAGGTATCTTTAACTTCGCTTAACCTTACATTAGAATTTTTTCTGCTTTTTCCCTA
>CM071865.1:4305352-4334681 GCA_036759665.1 Gynandropsis gynandra | reverse complement strand
GTATGTCCACATCGAGAGCGTCTGCATGAAAGCAACATGACAAACGTAATAATTTTGATACGCGCTGGGATCCGATGCCAAGCGAGAAGACAGCTCCATCAACGCCTCATCCAATTGCCAAAAAAAAATTTAACACACAGGAATACATATGACACAAAACTTCGTGAGACTAAGGGTTTAAAAAAACTTACTTCATCTTCAAGCCATGCGTTGGCCTTTAATATAATCTCCCAAAACTTTGGCCCCCGGGGAATATTTAGCTCAGATTTCCACCACCGATCATGTCGAGGTGCCTTCAGGAACCAATATAGATTCAACTTTTCACCGCTAGCCTCAGTGAACGTAGGAAATCGGGTTATAAAGCCTTTTACTAATCCTCTGGGATTCCACACAAACTCCTCAGGTTCTTGAACCATCGTTTTTTCGGGTTCTTGAACAACCTTCTTTTCGGGTTTTGGACTCCACCAGCATCTTTCTTTCGCCCTCGCCCTCGCATTGTTCTTGCTCTTTTCGCCGGCGGAGGTTCAACATATGGCGCAGACTCCTTCGATAAAGGTCCATCACCTACATAAAATTTACCTCATTAAACATATGGCGACCAATGCGACCCATGCGACCTATTCTCACCATGCGACCAATGGGACCAATGCGACCCATTCGACTTAGACCTAGTGACACATGCGACATATGAAACCCATGGGACCCATGCGACTCTAACGACCCTACGGCTTATGCGACCCTACGACTCTAACGACCCTACGGCTTATGCGACCCTACGACTTATATGTCTCGATGGAAATTAACACTCAAATGACCTTTTCACTAAATATTACTTACTTGGTGGAACTCCATCAGGAGCAAGGTTTCTTGACACTGGAGTTGGACGTCGAAGGAATTCAAAAGCAAAATCACCAACAGTGTCGGAAGATTGGGTTTCGGTGATCGCAACTTTCTCGGCAGCCTTCGATTTTGGATTAGGCACATGAATCCCAACATCCCTTAGAAGGTCTCTTACGGCGTTGATGATTATCTTCTCCGACTTCCTTATTTCCCCTATTAATTTCTTCTCCAGTGTCAGAGGGACTGCAGCATCAGCATCAGCATCAGAATCAGCATCAGCATCACTCACGCACTCCTTCCTCTTAGTCCCCTTTTCCTGCAAAATGACCAATTACGAATACATTATACTTCTACCGACCTAAGCGACCCATGCGACCCAACCGACCCATGCGACACAATCGACCCGTGCGACCCTCAACCGACCACTCCTTCCTCTTAGTTCCTTTTTCCTTCTCCTTTTTTTGATCACCAAGAGTTGCTTTTCGTGTCAGCAGTTCTTGCTTACGGATATCCTCCCAACAAATACCCTTCGGATTTCTACGAAGATGTTTCATCCATATCTGAACATCGGGATCGTCACATCCCTCGTAATCCTCCAGACCAGAAAGTAAAGCTTCCTCTTCGTGTTCAGCACGAAGAATACTTAGAATATCCTGAAAAACAAAACATAACCATTATTACCCTCTGTGACCCTTGTTTCCCTTGTGAACCTTGTGTAATTGTTACCTTAGAATCTCCAATCTGCCTTATCACAGCTACATAATTCGCATTAAAATTGGATTTAACCATCTTCTTGCACATTCTTGGGCAGGATCGATACGCATCCACTAGGGGTGGGCAAAAAACCCACACAACCCGTCCCGACCCGAAACCCGTCCCGAACCCACGAAAAATTACTCGTACCCGCGGGTACGGGTTCGGGTTCGGGTAAAAAATTTTGATTACGCGCGGGTTCGGGACGGGGATTTTCTTTTCACAAACGAGTACCCGCGGGTACCCGACAAAATTATAAATATGCCCCTAATATTTTCATAAATTACCAACATGCCATTAGGTTAAACATAAATTCATCCTTATCTCAATCTTCCCTCTCCTCTCTCTCTCTCTCCAAGCGGCCACCCTCTCCTCTCTCTCTCCCCCTCTCAAACAGACGCCGCTCTCAACGTCTCTCTCCCCTCACACACACCGCCCAGTCTCTCTCCCCCTCACACAGACGATCGCTCTCCACGTCAGCCGCTCCGCCTATCTCCCTCTCCGCCGCTCCGCCGCTCTCCACGTCCTCCACTCATCCGCTCGCCGCTCCGCCTATCTCCCTCTCCGCCGCTCTGCCGCTCTCCACCACGTTCTGCTTAGGTTGGCTCTCTACTTACCTCGTCGCCTCTCTTCCTCTCTCACATGCCGTCTATCGCCTACCTCTCTCGTCGCTCTTCGCCTTAGTGGCTCTTTGGTCGATCGGGGGTCAAGAAGGAGCCATCGTCTACTTATTGTTTTGGATCAGTATTATTTTGTTTCTCTATATGTTTATGCATCTGTATTGTTTTGGATCTGTATTATTTTGGATCTGTATTGTATTGTGTTTATTTTTAGATCTGTATTATTTTGGATCTGTTTTGCTTATTATTATGCTTGTTATTATGTTTCCGTATATTTTATTCTTATTCGAGAAAAAAGATTTTGAGAATTTGCTTTATTTTTATAATATTTTTAATTGTGGGACATGTACCCGCGGGTTTTAAAATTTATTATGGGTTTTTGCGGGTACCCGAACAGCGGGTACCCGCACCCTGCGGGTACGAGTACGGGTAGTAATGTGTAATTGTTACCTTAGAATCTCCAATCTGCCTTATCACATCTACATACTTCGGGTTAAAATTGGATTTAACCATCTTCTTGCACATTCTTGGGTAGGATCGATGCGCATCCACAACCTTAACATACCATCCATTTCCGCCCAAACTAAGGATGGTTTCAAATGGAAGTAACTGAAACATTAAAACAAAATGATAAGAATGCAAAAAGTACGAAAACATTCAAGTTATTCGAATAATATATACAACTTACCATTAGTGGGATCATGAAACCGCCACAATACAATTTTGGTTTCAGTGATTCCCCGCTAACGTGCTTGCGGTAAGTATCCACAATCATCTCGAATGTGTAATGACCCCATGGAAAGCCTTCACAAAATTCTAAGTCATCAACCATGTCAATGAGATCATGGCTGATAGAGTTTTCTGCTGAAGGCTTGTGAGCCATAACTTGCGCCAACAACATCAAAGTTGCGAACCTCTTCCGGTCGTCGGAATTCTTCGCCTTCACAAGCTTTTCACTAACTTGTTCGGGGGTCACCTTTCCACGGCCGAAATTCTTCAGCCTGAATGTGATACCCATCATGGACTCCCATCCTATGGGATATGGTCCGCATTTCAATCCGGAAATTAGTGTGTGCTCCACTATAGAGTACCGGATGGGAATGGCGTTTATGACGAACCATAACTCTGTATTGTTCCGTATAATCACAGAGTGATTTAGTAGTACAGACATTTGAACCTTCGTCAATGTGGAGTCACATTGTAAGTGAAATAAATGCCTAAATTGAGACTCCTTCTCGAAGTAATGCAACTCCTGATCATTTAAGATTCCTCTCAGCATCCTTATTGTCACACAGAGACTATGCAACGCTACCTAAACCCGAACTATGAATCAAACTTGCTAACGAAAGAATGTGGCCCCTCAAACGACCATTGCGACCTAACCGACTCACTGACACTGACACTCACCCATTTCAAATCAATAAACTGAGTCGAAGATGGTCATGAAACTACTGCGACCCTTGCTACTCAACCGACTCACGGAGTCGAAGATGTTCATGCAACTCCTGCGACCCTTGCGACCTAACCGACCCACTGACATTGACACTCACTCATTTCAAATCAATAAACCATTTTGTGACTCAAAAGCTTGCAAAACCCTAGAAATCGAACTACTTACACTTATTGACGCCATTGAAGATTGACTCGTGCTCTCTTCGCCAGTGATGCTGCTGATTCTAGCCATTTTCCTTCTCGCCAACTTCAAATCGATCCCTCTCAAGTTCGACATCACTTATTTCTTTCTTGCTATCAACTTTTAAACAGGTTTCACGGCGAAAAACTGTTCGGCTTTCTCGTTTTCGGTAGTTTTTCACGTCGAAAAACTACCGAACTTCCAATTTTCCACGTTCGAACATTAAGGGCAAATTTGTCTTTTCTTCAGTTTTTTTTCGGATTTAATAATTATTTTGGGGAAGGGTATTTTTGAAGTGGTTTAGCCCTATAAGGGTATTTCTGATATTCCGCCCATTAAACCAAACAAAGATAAATAGGAAATTGTACAAATCTCGAAAGAAACAAAATTATCGGACGGTGATAAATGGATAATTATTTACATGTGAAAAATAAAATAGTTAATCAATTCTTTTCACTTAAATTAAATCTATATATTAAAAGTTCAATAATTCAGAGATTTCTCATGCATTTTTTCTCTCAAGCTTCCACATCATCAAAGTATTTTTGTATTTTATTCTACATTAATTATCATTCATAAATTACTTTAAACGAATTATATAATAGTAAAATTAATATTTTAAAGAAACACAAAATATTTATATTAAATTAGAGGATATTTTAGTTATTATACAATTAAATAAATAAAAAATTAGTAAATTAATAAATAATTTATATATATAAATGTTTATATATTTATTTGAAATAAAATTCAGTAAATTTATAAACTTTAATAAAATAATTTTTAAAAATATTGATTTTAGTTTTATATATTATTTAAAATTAGTCATCTTGAAAAAAATTAATTTATTTAATAAATTTAAATTTTAAAAATTACAACGATAAGTATTTAAATTTATATATTATTGAAAAAAACATTTGGAATGAAAAAAAAAATTAATGGTCATGATATCATTATCATTTATCAATTAATGTCCATTTTAATTTAGATTCAATCTATCTCTTAATTAATATATATTTTCTCTATAATTAAAATAAATAAATAAAAATAACATATATTAAATTTTTACAATAAACATGATTCATAAAAAATGAAATATATAAGTAAACGAAGATAATATTATAACTTATTTTGAATTTACATAAATTTTTCAAATTCATCTTTATAAAATAAAATTTTATCCGCGAAACGCGCGGGTCATAACCTAGTATACATTAAAATTTAAAAATGAAAAAGCTAAACCACACGAATAAGTATGATCAAATTTGTCAAATGATGACATTGGAAAATTATGTGTGAAACACCAAGCAATAAAAATGCCTAATATCCACTTACCACAAGAGTACGGATCGGTGTAATAAAAGGGTCGAACTCTGGGGACTAATGCAACCTAAGCTAAGAATACGACTAAAATAAGACGGGTTGAATGGATGATGGTGTGATATGAATTTCTAAAACACTAAAGTAAATCGTGACAGCGATGGGGAGATGCGGAAGACTTGATAATTAAGGACACTATGGGTTTCGGGTTATCGGGATTTGCAAAGATGTAACAACCAAAGGATCATAGACTTATCGAACTATCTTGATAACGGGAAATTCATGCTCGTAAATAAGGAACGGTTCTTCCGAATCCTAAACCTCCTAACCAGAACAACGTGCAATCATACATTCCAACAGTGATTAACTCGTGATTACGATAGCGTTAAGCGCGCGATCCTAATTCCTAAATCGATTAACCGACCGGTCAGATTCTTATTAATCAAGCTTAATCTACAATAAACTGTTCCAGATTCATTATTTAACCTTCCAGCTAAACACAAATTCCTTGATTACTAAACGGTTAGCACAAGTATAAGACATTTACGATGTTGATTGTAAAACCGAATTTCAAGAAAGTTTCAATAAGTCTAAGCATTAACGCATAGTTTCAAACATCCATTACAAATCCGATATTCCCTAACCCATAGTTGGAAATCTACTCACTCATAGAATCTACTATAAAACAAAAGATATAAACCCTAGACATGATAAGGGATAAGAAATATGATTCCTCGATCTCCCTTATCTTGATACCGAAGTCTGGATTGTTGTCTCTCTTCTTCTCCAGCATCTCATGAGTTTTCCTTGTGTTTTTCAGTCTCTTCTCAGCCCCTAGCCACCGTCTGATTGCTCTCAGATTGCCCCCTTTCTCTTTCTAATCCGATTTGAAATTCAAAAAAGGTTGTTCCTGAAAAGGGGGCTCGTGCGGGCTATGTGTTCAACCCGCGCGGGTTACGTCGTGGTCACTACCGAGCGGGCGCAACCTCTACCCGGGTCGTGCAATATCCGCTGGAAAGGAAGGCCCATGCGGGTACGATATCCGCCCTGCGCGGGGTCATCGTGATTGTCTAAACCCGAGCAGGCTCTCTTCTTGCCTGAGTCGTGCGATATTTTCTAGAGTTGCGGCGCTTTGCAGCCCATGCGGGGACTGCTCCAAGCCTAAGCGGGCTAAGTTAATTCCGTGCCTTTGCTCCTTTTTACTCTATGCTTGGGTGTTCCATTTGGTTATGTGGCTTGAATTTGCTCCGAGTGGTTTGTAGCTTCCAGTATGTGCAGTTGAATCCAGGAATTGGCACTTTATAGCTCGGTTAGGCCTTGTCGCTTAAAACCTGAAAATTAACAAAAAGGGCGTATATAAAGAACATTTGTGTCGGATTCTTAACTCGTGCTATACAAACTATGCGAAAATGATGTAAATACGTAGCCTAAAACTAACACACACTACGTGTTATCAAACTCCCCCAGACTTGAACCTTTGTTTGTCCTCAAATAAAACTAAGGCTAAGCACAAGAAGAGATCAACAACAACAACCGGATACTAGCACAAATTTTCCGAACAATCACTCATCATGCACAACAATGCATCACACGAACATAGACTTAGGTGAACCTAATTCAAACCTCTATCAAACAAAAGCCACGAGCCATGCAGTCCAACATATTGCCAAAGTTCATTTCACTACCCCTAGACAATATCCAAGCAATCTCCATACCAAATTAATCATGCATAAGTGAGAGCTTATTCCTAAAGATGTTTCTTTTTTTTCTGTTTTCTGTTTTTTTTTCAAATTTTTTCTCTTTTTTTCTTTTATTTTTTTTCTTTAGCTCTGTTTCTAGGACATCGGCGTCGACGAGGGTGACTTTCTACTTAGATCCAGGTTGCCAATTGGCACACTCATAAGGTCTGATAACCTTAACGGAGTGAAGATCATCTCAAACCCTTAGGACGTAGAAGAGTGCATCAACCCACCATATAGACCCGAACCATCGAGATCGATGCACTCATGTCAAAATAAGATGAAAATAGTTAGAAGCTTATTCAATTGAATGATAGCAGAGTGTAAGCGCATGAGTTCATAAAAAATCTAAAACATGACTCACTTAGCAAAGAGAATGATATACACGGAGATATAGACGCTTGAGATTGAAACCTAGGGGACGGAATACAACTATGAGCCAATGATTCATGCACAACTACTAGAATAGTCGGTATCTATAAATCCTTTTCAGCAAACCTAGGCTATTGTTCAAGATTCGACAAAGTTGCGCAAAGATGACTAAAGTTCGTAGTATCATACTATGTATCCGATAGAAATCCTAAGAATAAAAAGTAAACACCTAATCCTAATCCTAATCTCAATCATGTCACTCAAATACTCAAATACTCAAAGAGTATCCCCCAGACTTAAACGGAACACAGTCCCGGTGTTTAAAATCCATGAGAGGGACTCGCATGCCAAAACTCGAGAGAAGATAAAAAGTAAAAACAGGTACACTTGGTGTATTTCGCTTTCTCGAGTTGGTGATACATCTGAATGTTATACACGTCTACTCTATTGCTGGTATTATCATGAAGAGCCTGTGATAAGAGTCATGCAATGCAAAATAGAGAAGAAAGTGATACATCACAATGTCTGATAAAGCGTACATAAATGCGAAAAAGAAAATAAAAATGAGTTCCAAAAACTAGAAAAATAGCAAAAGGAAAAAGAGAAGAAAAAGGAAAGATAGTGGCCTTGTCCTCTTCCTCTTCACTGAAGGTGGTCTGAGGGTTTGCTGGCTCCGTGGAGGTCCCTTCCCCAGGTGGGAAATAGAACGACTGTAGCTCGTACATGAGGTGTGGACGGTAGGGAATGGCTCCCGTGTGGTAGTCCTATGGGATCGACACGTATGGCTCTGAGTAGTGTTGCATGCTCAGCTGCTGGAATCGGCGAACGTACTTCGTGATGTAATATGTATGCTGAATGAACTGCTCGTGGAATTGTTGTTGCTCCGCATACCTCGTCGCCTCAAGGTCGTACCTCGTCGCCTCGAGGTCATACCTCGTCGCCTCGAGGTCGTATCGCTGGTTCGCCATGTATTACTGATACTGGCTCTCCTCTACAATGTACCTGAAGACATCAGAAACACCTTCCATAGAAGGGAAGTCAGATCGCTGTCCACGGTAGTCATGGAAGGTACGAGGTGGAGGAGGAGCCCGCTGGCTGCGCTGTCGGGATATCCCCAATCCTGGTACAGCTGCTAGAGCTAGATCTGGATCGTCTAGTCGCAGACCAAGGTGGCAGATGGCGGGATCTATCATAAAGTGCACGCCCTCCTCGTCTAGTCTGGACATCTGAATCTGATCGAGGTCAACCTTCAAGGTTCAACCATGCTCATCCCCGTAACTCCAAATGATCCTCTGTGGATCATTAGCTATTGCCGTCGGTTGCGGAGGTTCTGAAGGTTGAGCTCGGGCTCCTCATCAATCTTGTCCTCCGCCAGGATACCAAGGTTAATTCCAAGTCTCCGCGCTATCATAGTGACCACTCCACCATAATGGATCTTCGTATCCGTGTTGTCCTTCTCGGTGGCGATGTCACTGAAGTGCTGCATAATCAATGATGCCAAGTCGACATCACATGTGTCCCAATCGTCACCATCAATGTCTATGTGGACTGCATGTTTCATGTACCCCAACTCCGTGTGGTTTACTCCACTCTGTGCTCCTTTGCCAAAGATCAAGGAGACTAAGAAATAGTGGAAGTACCTGATGGCGGGATGGCGTATGTGGCTGGCCTTGGACTTACTCGAATAATCTCCATACGCCATTTGATTCCAAAACCGTGCTTGATATCGCTTGTCGAGTCCCGGTAGTTTGGTGAAGACGCGGTATGGGACATCTAGCACAATAGCAAACTGTCGCGCGCTGAGCCGGTAGTTCCGTCTCAGCAGACGGAACTCCATAAATACCTTGTCCCGATCTCCTAACTCGGGGAAGAAGGCATTATACGAAGCGAATAATTTTGCAGTGAGGTTGCGGTATGTGTATTCTCGTTCCACCCGCAATCCTCTCCACTCCAACATGTTGAACATGGTGTTGATGTGCTCTTCGATGTGGAGAGCACTCATGGCTTCCGTGGATAGGAAGCGGGATGGCTGAATGCGCGGCAGCAGGTCGTTGAACTTGGACTTGTGACCGAACAGAAAAGTCGTTGTCCGGTAGTTGTATTGCTGGTGCGACGTGGTAATCTGTGTATACGGAGTTAGCTCCGTAATGGCGTCCGGTTGTGTGGGCCATCACTGCTCCGTGTGATAATCGTCGGCTTGTCGTTTCTTTGAGCTTTTGAAAAATCATGAAGCCATATCTGCAAAATAGTAAAAAATAGGAAGAGTTAGCAAACTGTTTGCAATCGCCCGTGCGGGTAGGGTGTGTAGCCCGCTCGGGCTACTTGTCCAGCAAGATTTCTCCGACTCGGGGTAACACAGGGCATGCGCAAGGGCTCGGTTCTAGGGGAAGGTACCCGCATGGGTTGTAATCCTAGCCCGCAAGGGTTGGTCGCGACATCACGACCTGAAATTCAAAATTTCAGCCGCAAACCCTAAAATCAACCTAAATCCTTCCAAACAAGCCTAAACCTAGTCCAGATCAGTCGAAAACACAGAGGGTTTCTCGAAAATACCTGGATTTAGCGAAGAGATTGAAGTATTTGAGTGGGCTCGAGAGAAAGAGAAGAGGGGGAGAGATGGATTTCGAGTAACCGCCCGAGGGTTCGTCGACGTAGGGGTCGGCGGTGATGAGAAATGGTGGCGGCGGCATGAGAGGTTTCTAGTGTAAAGCACGCTCGGGTGGATTTCATTTGTGAGGGTTGCAGCCACTCGGGTTACTCAAAATATTTAACTTACCTCTACAAAAGATGACCTTGCCCACGCGGGCAACCTGGAAAAATGACCTAGCCCGCGCGGGTCGCATGCTCAGCCCGCGCGGGCGATGCTGCAATCTGAAAAAAAAAATCCCGAGGAAAACATGCAGCAATAATCATGAAGGCCACTAAAATCCTAAAATCCTAAAAAAAATCCATGTACTAAAGAGAGTTCGAGAGCAAAAATAAAATAAAAAGGAAGAAAAAAGATACGAAGCTCGGGTTGCCTCCCGAGAAGCACTTGTTTACGGTCTTTAGCTTAACCCTAACGCTTTCAGACGTGTGTGATGTCGGAAAGAGGAGGTACGCCTCTTTCGTCTTCTACTTGATCAGCATAGCATGGCTTGAACCTTTGAGCGTTTACACTAGCGAATCTTCATTTTTCTCGTCCAATCCTACGAATCCATGGTATCTCCGTCGGAATCGATTTTTCTTGAGTGTTTCCTCGGTGTTCCAGGCGGGATAAGTGTGCGTGCGGGCCATCGAGGGTATGGGAAACGAGGTGTAAGGCCAAAAAACCGCAGCCCGCATGGGTAGTACACTTTGCCCGCACGGGTTGTCTACTCCCGAAGATATTGCCCGTGTTGGGGTCTCAGCTAACCCATGCGGATTCATGCTCCTGTGACTTGCCCGAGCGGGCTCATGCTTCGCCCCGCGTGGGCTTTTACCTGGGTCCTTTATGCCCGAAGATGTTGCCCGAGTCGGGGTGTGATCAACCCCGCTCGGGTTCGTACCCGTGAGATCAGCCCGCACAGGCTTCTTATCCACCCCGCTTAGGGTCATAAATGTGTCATTTACCCCTGAGAGATGTGCTTGAGTCGGGGCGTGTTCTACCTCGCGTGGGTCCTTGCTCATGTGTTCAACTCGAGCGGGCTCCTCTTTTGCCCCGCGCGGGCTCTTAACTGCATCTTTAATCCCCAAGAGTTGTGTCCGATTCGGGGCGTAAGGTCGCTCGTGCGGGTCATGCGATTCAGGTGTAGCCCGCACGGGTTGTTGTATGGGCACGCGCGGGCTAGTTCTCATCTGTGGAGTTTTCAACTTCTCCCCGAGTTGTGTGCATGCATCGACATCTTGGAGTGACTAAAATAGGCTCCCAATGCATTTGGACAGCGGTATCTCCACGGGATGGATGTCGCGATGTTCAAGTTGAACTTTCTCTGCTAGTGCATCCATCGTGTTAATGTGCATCACGGGTTCAATCATATGTGGCTTCTTAAGTGCATCGTCGAGCTTGAACTCAATGGACTCGTCTCCAAACTTCAAGACCAATCTGCCTTCAGCGCAATAGATAACCATTTTCGCCGTGTTGAGGAATGGTCTTCCCAAAATGACGGGGATCTTCGGGGTTATCTCCATGTCCACAACTACAAAGTCCGCGGGGAACCAGAATTCTCCCACTTGTACAACAACATTCGTTAATATGCCTACGAGAATCTATACGGATTGATCGACCAAGGTGATCATCATGCGTGTTGGTTGTAGATCTCCTACTCGATTGAGTTTTTTAACAAGTGATAATGGTAGCAAGCTTACACTAGATCCGATATCGATTAGTGCATGCTCAATCTCATAATCGTAGATGTTACAAGGGATGACAAAGTTACCTGGATCGGGCATCTTCTTGGCCATGGTTGGTGGTTGTATGAGCGAATTGGTGACATAATAATATCCTTGAGGAATTTGGCATAAGATGGGATTTTCATGAGCGCATCGTAGAATGGGATGGTGACTTGCAGCTTCCTTAGGAGTTCCACGAATTGGACGAATTGAGCATTGTCGTTCTGTTTCCTTTGACGCTGCGGGAAAGGTAGGGGTGGTGCCCTCGGGGCAAGTGGCACGTAAGGTAGCTCCCTCTCCTCTTCCACGCCTTGGGTATTGGTTTGTTCAATTGTATTACTCAAAGGCTCTCCTCTTGCAACTATGGAAGGCATGGGTTGCTCCATCGTATTTCCGCTCCTTAGAAAAATGGAGTTGACTTGCTCTTGGGGGTTCGTCTCGGGTTTCGTAGGGAGTTGTTCGGGCTGTCGGCTAGACCCTTGGGCTAGCTGTTCCATTTGCGTGTCCACGAGCTTTAAGTGTGTTTTGTAACCATCCATTCTCTTCTTCATGTCATTCACTTCAGCCTTGAGTTCTCCAAACACGTAACCTAGATTTTTCTGTTCTTGCATTATCGATTAGAGCATAGAGAGAATTTCGTAGTGAGCTGAAGGTTGTGCGCGAGGCTGATAGTTGTAGTCTTGGCCACTCCCTCTCGGCTGGAAACCTTTGTTTTGGTTTCTTGCCATCATTCGCGGTTGAAAATCGTGCGGGTTTGCCATATTACTTGTATTGCCATAGGAGAGGTTGGGATGGCTCTTGATGTAGTTGTGCTGGTAGGCCCGATTGCTGATATAATTGACTTCCTAGATTCCCTGACCTATGGATGCATCTTGTCGATCGACATGAAGGCCTGGCATCATCATGTATATCTCTCCAACTTGTTGCTTTAGATCATTTAATTCCGGGTTGGCAATCCCTAACTCATTTACCGCAGCTTTGGATGAGAAGTTAGTTACAGTTCTAATCTTCGACCTTCTTGCCTCCCTCCCTTGCCATGTTCTCGATCAAATTCTCAAGTTGTTGGAAAGTGAGGTTGCTGAGGGAACCACCATCTGCTGCTACGATCATGAAGCGTGTGGTCTCATGGAGACCTTGCATGAAGCTCATGATGAGGTACCTCTTGTCCATTCCATGATGCAAACAAATGCGTTGATAATTCTTGAAGCGCTCCCATGCATCATGTAGACTCTTACCTCTTTGTTGAAGGAATGAATTTATTCGGCTCTTGGTGAGCATCATCCTGTGGTCTGGGAAGAATTGCTGCATGAATCGCTCCCTTAAGTCATACCACGAAGTAATAAACGCAGTAGGCAAGTTAAATAACCAATGCTGGGCTGCATCCTTGAGCGAGAATGGGAATGCGAATAAGTATAGATCTTCCCGTGTGACTCTCGTGCCAACTTTTGTGGTGTTGCAGAGCTTCTTGAAGTCCGTGAGGTGTGAATTTGGATCCCCATTCTCCATTCCTCTAAAAGCGGAATTGTTTAGCATCTGGATGAAAGCAGGTTGTAGCTCAACTTGGTTTTCTATCGGACGAGCCATGCATGAAAGCAATTGGGTGTGCTTTCCAGCTGTGTAAGCTCCGTATGTTTCTTTAGTAGCAGCCATTTCGTGCTTATCGGTGTTGCCTTCTCTGCTGCTTGCGCTGGGGCTTTCGCTGTCAGTTCCTTCCTCTTCGGAACCGTGTGTCTCTCGGATGCTCTCTTTATCTACTTCGGATTCATAATCGGAAATTCTAATTCTCCTCTTTTTGTGCAAGTTCCGTATTGTTCTTTCAACCTTGGGATCGTATATGAGTAGCTTTTGTGTGGAGATTCTCATACAATGGTACCTGCACAACAATAAACGAACAACCAAAGCAGATCTGATGTAGATTGAATTAATTCGATAAATGGAAAAGAAAAGAAAATGCTGAAAAATGACTAAGACTCCGGAAAAGACTGAATCTTAATCTAGCTAATTCCTAATCTAGGTCGTAATTAGTCCCCGATAACAGCGCCAATAACTTGATGTGTGAAATGTCAAGCAATACAAATGCCTAATATCCACTTGCCGCAAAGTATGGATCGGTGTAATAAAAGGGTCGAACTCTGGGGACTAATGCAACCTAAGCTAAGAATACGGCTAAACTAAGACGGGTTGAATGGATGATGGTGCGATATGAATTTCTAAAACACTAAAGTAAATCGTGACAGCGATGGAGAGATGCAGAAGACTTGATAATTAAGGACACTATGGGTTTCGGGTTATCGGGATTTGCAAGGATGTAACAACCAAAGGATCATAGACTTATCGAACTATCTTGATAACGGGGAATTCATGCTCGTAAATAAGGAATTATTCTTCCGAATCCTAAACCTCCTAACCACAACAACGTGCAATCCTACCTTCCAGCAGTGATTAACTCGTGATTACGGTCGCGTTAAGCGCGCAATCCTAATTCCTAAGTCGATTAACCGACCTGTCAGATTCTCATTAATCAAACTTAATCTACTATCAGCTGTTCCGGATTCATGATTTAAACTTCCAGCTAAACACAAATTCCTAGACTACTGATCGGGCAGCACAAGTATAAGACATTTACGATGTTGATTGTAAAACTTAATTTCAAGAAATTTTCAATAAGTCTAAGCATTAACGCATAGTTTCAAACATCCATTACAAATCCGGTATTCCCTAACGCATAGTTTGAAATCTACTCACTCATAGAATCTACTATAAAACAAAAGATATAAACCCTAGACATGATAAGGGATAAGAAATACGATTCCTCGATCTTCCCTATCTTGATACCGAAGTCCGGATTGTTGTCTCTCTTCTTCTCCAGCATCTCATGAGTTTTCCTTGTGTTTTTCAGTCTCTTCTCAGCCCTTAGCCACCGTCTGATTGCTTTCAGATCGCCCCTTTTCCCTTTCTAATCCGATTTGAAATTCAAAACAGGTTGTTGCTGAAAAGGGGGCTCGTGCGGGCTATGTGTTCAACATGAGCGGGTTGCATCATGGTTACTTTGCCCGAGCAGGCGCAACCTCTACCTCGGTCGTCCAAACCCGAGCCGTCTCTCTTCTTGCCCCAGTCGTGCGATATTTTCTGGAGTTGCGGCGCCTTGCAGCCCGCACGGGGACTGCTCCAAGCCCGAGCGGGCTTAGTTAATACCGTGCCTTTCCTCCTTTTTGCTCTATGCTCCGGTGTTCCATTTGGTTCTGTGGCTTGAATTTGCTCCGAGTGGTTTGTAGCTTCCAATATGTGCGGTTGAATCCAGGAGTTGACACTTTATAGCTCGGTTAGGCCTTATCGCCTTAAAACATGAAAATCAACAAAGGGCGTATATAAAGAACATTCGTGTCGGATTCGTAAATCATGCTATACAAACTATGCGAAAATGATGTAAATATCTAACATAAAACTAACAAACACTACGTGTTATCAGAAAACATAAAAAATATCAGTTATTAAAATTACATGCAATGTCGTTGAACAAAATCTAAATATTGAGTATCATACACGTAAATAAAAATTTAAATTGGATGATAAAAAATATATCAACTAATGTTTTAAGATTGTTTAAAACATATTCTATTTTATATAAATTAAGACTACGAGTACCTAGTTTAATATTTGAATTATGTTCTTCCAATTGAAAAAAATATATTTATTTTCTTATAAATAATGTAACCATTAAATTCAACACATAACTTACAAAATCCAAAACGCTGATATTTTTTTTATATTATATTTAAGTTTTATGTAAATCTATATCCTTTACTTCACTAAATATATATCATATATATATATAATACATAAGATATATTTATAATATAGTATATTATATATATATATCATATATAATGCATAAAAATATCATATATAATTTATGTGATCTATATCGTGTGTGTATATATATATTCGATCAATATATATATATATACATACATGCTATCAAGATATTATGATTACATTTTTTTCGACAATTATTATTAATTTTTTCAACATTAGTAATTAATTAGTCAAATTATTATGATTCTATATTGAAATTTGAATATGGTTTATATAGTTCGGTTTACGAGTAATCGAAAAGGGGAACATCAAAAATACCCTTCTAGGGCTAAAATGCTTCAAAAATACCTTTATCTGAAAACAATTTCAACTTCAAATATACCCTTAAAATATTGATAGTCTCATATTACCTTTATCGACATTTTTTCTCTCTCCTCCAGAGCACCTCGATTTCTCTCTAATATGGCACGAAAATAATTGTTCGCCCACACCACGACAGATTCGGCGAGAGTAGCTTGAAATCGACATCAGATTTGTTGCCAATAGGTTGAAATCGTTTGTTGTCAACAAAGAAGCTTGGAATTAAGCAGGTTCCGCAGAAAAACTGTTGCACGGGGTCATAGAGTCTTAGGGGTCCAAGGGTCGCAGGGGTAAAGGGGTCGCAAAGGGGTCAAAGGTTCGTAGAGTAAAAGGGGCGCATGGTTTAAGATTGGGCTGCAGGGGTCCAAGGGTCGAAGAGGGTAAAAGGGTCACAGGGGTCCAAGGGTCGAAGAGGGTAAAAGGGTCGTAAGGGTCCAAAGGTCGAAGAGGATAAAAGGGTCGCAGGGATCCAAGGGTCGAAGAAGGTAAAAGGGTCGCAGGGATCCAAGGGTCGAATAGGTAAAAGGGTCGCAAAGGTACAAGTGTCACATAGGTACCTCTTCGACCCTAGGACCCCTGCGATCTTTGTACCTCTTTGACCCTTGGACCCCTACGACCCTTGTCCCTCTGTGATCCTTGGACCCCTGCACCCCTTGTCTCTCTACGACTTTTGTTACAATAATACTAAATCCAACCAAACAACGATACTAACAATATAGTAAAAATAATTTATTATTTACAAATACAATATTTACAAATAATATGAATAAATTTTGAAACTAATAATTTATCAAGTTATTTACAAATAATTGACTAAAATATCTATGAGCCTTGTACATTCGCGACCCTTGGACCTATGCGACCCTTTTCCCTCGTGACTCTTGGACCCGTGCGACCCTTGTCCCTCACAACCCTTGGACTCGTGCGATCCTTGTCCCTCTTCGACCCTTGTCCATCTGCTACCCTTGTTACAATAATAGTAAATCCATAAAAACAATGATACTAACAATAACATTAAGAATTGAATAATAGTAAATCCATAAGATCAAATGAAGTTCAAGTTAAAAGGAGGTTCAAAGAAATCAAAATACAACTCAAATCAAAATATGTTGCTGATAAATCGAAGCACATAATCTCCTCCAATGGAGAACTTTGTTAGTATGAGGTGGAACAACCCAGTTCAGTCTATTTTATTTACAAAACTTTCTTCATCCCCCTGATGCAAGCGCCACCACGACTCAAGGGCCTTAAAGCTGCTAGCAAAAAATCGAACGTTTCACGATTGATTCTGCAACTGTGGTACATTATTACATAACATCGTCTACGGCGAAGACCGTTCTCCATCGCACACCCTATCGTAAGTGTCTACGACATCACCAAGTTACAACAGTATATAAGAATAAAAGTCTAATAAATAACCAAATTATATATGATGAATCGGTTTGAGGTCACTTACCAATGAATCTAGGGCCAGATTTGAACGCGTGACTGGTACAATGATAGCCCTCTCATCAAGAGTGGCTCTAGTGACGTTAAAGACCATGTCACATTCGTGAAGGAAAAGTACGACATCCCCAATACGAATATTTTGGTTGTTGTAGAAATCTGTCCATCAATTAGTGAATTTGGAGCCATACAACTTAACTTCTCATGTTCTATTAGACGCATTCGATTTAATCGTTGCCATGTTACTGTCCCGCGTATACTCTCGAAGAAGATCTTTGGAATTTCCTGTAACAAAAAACGAAAAACAAATTCAAATATGTAAATTCTCTACATGTAACATACCGACAGAGTGTTTTAAAGAAGATTATAAGGTAGTACAGATGCTGCACAAGAATCTGTCCGAAGAAATGGTGGAAATATGGCATTTTTGGAAAAATGGATGGAAAATGATGAGAGAAAAAAATGGATTGGAAAAAAAGGAAACGACTGAAATTCGAAAAGACATGACATCAAATTGACGTTAGATGGAATTCGAAAAGACATGACCACACGGTCACATGGGTCGTAGGGGTAAAAGGGTCGAACGGGTAAAAGGGTCGTAAGGTCAAGGATTGAACGGGTAAAAGGTTCGCAAGGGAAAAATGGTGCGACCCTTGTACTTCTACGGACCATTGGACCCCTGCGACCCTTTACGCTTTATTATTAAATAATTATCTACAAATAATATGAATAATTTTAAAAAAATGTACAAAGTTGAATTATCTATTCCCAAAATTATTTACAAAAGTTAAAAAAGAAAAATGTACCAAATTATATCTTCCATAATCAAAGAGTAAATATTTTTTTAGACCCTTGGACCGTATGACCGTTGTCCCCTTCCTATCCTCGTCTCCCTTCGACCATTGTATCTCTGCGACCACTTGGACCTTTGCGACCACTTGGACCTTTGCGACCACTTGGACCTCTGTGACCCTTGTCTCCCTTCGACCCTTGTACCTCTGCGACCCTTTGTCCCCTCTGACCCTTGGACCCTCTGCGACCCTTATTACAATAATAGTAAATCTACAGAAACTTTGATACTAACAATAATACATTCTATTGAATAATAGTAAAAAAAAAACTAACCAAATACAAACATGAATTTTGTTGTTCAAATGAGGTTCAAAGCAATCAAAATATAATGAAATTTAATCTATGTTGATTATAGGCCTTGATAGAGGGGAAACACAATGAAATACAATAATAGTAAATCCACAAAAACTTTGATACTAACAATAATACATTCTATTGAATAATAATAAAAAAATTAACCAAATACAAACATGAATTTTGTTGTTTAAATGAGGTTTAAAGCAATCAAAATACAATGAAATTCAATCTATGTTGATCAAGAACGGCGTGCAGTTCGACTTCGAGGGTATAACCCACGTTAAAGCCATTATCGTGACAAAACTTTGTCCAACCCATGGTGATGCTAGCGCCACCGTATTTCACGGGCCTTAGATGTGCCTCCCAAATCCGTACGTAATTGGTTATCATTTCAATCTTACTTCGTCTACCGCAAAGACCACTCGACCTCGCAAACTCTATCGGAAGTGTCTACTATAGCCGAATAAATTTACAATGATACCAAACTAATGCATATACGACCAGATTTGATGAATCGAATAAATCAGTTTGAGTTCACTTACCACTGCATCTATGGCGAGATTTGAACGCGTGACTGGTACCGTGAAAATCCTTTTACCAGAAGAAGATGACCCTGCTTCTACGAATGATAATGATATAGATGATGCATATTGTAGAGTACACATATCATCTCCGAAACCAGTGACATGGAAAACCATGTCACCTTCATGACGGAAAACTAAGAAATCTCGAATACAAAAATCATGGTCCTTGGAGAAATCTTTCCATCAATCAGTGAATCTTAAGCCATCTAACTTGACTTCCCATGTTTTGTTAGACACATCCGATTTAAGCGTTGCCGTGTTGTCGTCCTCGGAAGAATGATTTGGAAGAAAGTAGGGAAATTTGCATTTTCGGCAAAAAAATGGATGGAAGATGATGAGTTAGAGAGAGAGAGTATCGTTATTCGAAAAAAGAAACGGCTGGAATACAAAAATACATGACCCTGACATCGAATTGCCTTCGAAGGGAATTCGTTATGTTTTTTCAAATTTTGGTGAAAAGTTCGGCGGGAATTTTGGTCAAAAGCCAATCAAAATTAAGGGTGGCATGGGTCGCATATATGCGAAATCGACGAATTTACAAGTTTATAATGATAAAATGCCAAAAACCAATTAAAAGAATACATTTACAATGTTAAACTAATTAATGCCAAACGAGGGTCGCATGGGTCGCTTGGTCGCATATATTGATGAATAGATGCGAACTCGACGAATTTATGGGTTTATGATGATAAAATGACAAAAACCAATCAAAATATTACATTTACAATGTCAAACTAATTAATGCCAATTGAGGGTCACATGGATCGCATGGATCGCTTGGTCGCATATATTGATGAATAGATGTGAACTCAACGAATTTACGGGTTTATGATGATAAAATGACAAAAACCAATCAAAATAATAAATCCACAACGTCAATCAACGGTTAAAACAGATTATGACCCATGTGTACCTAGTTAAGTTGTGTATAACCAATGCATGTTTTTCAAAAGTGATAGTAGTATTTTAAGAACTCGTTGGAAGATTAAACAATACATTTAACATTTTGTTCAAATGTCGATATTATTTTTATTATAATCTATATTGATTCTAAATTACATATATACAACTCAAATATAATGATAATGGCATATTGATAATGGCATTGGTCGCTTGGTCGCATATATAGATCAATAGATGTGAAATCGACGAATTTACTAGTTTATAATAATAAAATGACAAAAACCAATCAAAACAATACATTTACAATGTCAAACTAATTAATGCCAATTGAGGGTCGCATAGGTCGCTTGGTCGCATATATTGATAAAAAGATGCGAACTCGACGAATTTACAGGTTTATGATGATAAAATGAAAAAAACCAATCAAAACAATACATTTACAACGTCATACTAATTAATGCCAATTGAGGGTCGCATGGGTCGCTTGGTCGCATATATTGATGAATAAATGCGAACTCGACGAATTTACGGATTTATGATGATAAATGAAAAAAACCGATCAAAACAATACATCTACAACTTCAATCAACAGTTAAAACAGATTATGATCCATATGTACCTAGTTGAGTTGTGTATAACCATGCATGTGTATGTTTCAAAAGTGATAGTATTGTTTTAAGAACTCGTCGGATGATTAAACAATACATTGAACATTTTGTTCGAATGTCGATATTATTTATATTATTTATATTATTATCTATATTGATTCTAAATTAGACATATACTACTCAAATATATTGATAATGGCATGGGTCGCTTGGTCGCATATATAGATCAATAGATGCGAAATCAACGAACTTATTAGTTTATAATAATAAAATGACAAAAACCAATCAAAACAATACATTCAAACGTCACACTATTTAATGCCAATTGAGGGTCACATGGGTCGCTTGGTCGCAGTCCATCTCCGTCTTCCAGTCTTCTGCATTCTTCTTGTTTGGTATTGCAGTCCAAAGTTATCTCCTGTCATGTACTTCTTCTTCCAGTCACATTTCAAGAGTGACCCAACACCGTCACCTAAGTCACCCTCGCAACTCGTCAGTGACTGCATTGAGACTGAGTCCGCCGTTTACCAAGAACTTGAGTAACACATAGGTAGCAAGATGTCCTGGGTGGACAATGGTGACTGCGGCACGCAGATCACAAAGGTAAAAAAGATTTTTCATAGAAATTGGGGTTATATACGGATACTAAGAGAAGAGACGTAGACGTTAATTTATAGACATGGGTCGGAAGGGTCACATGGGTCGGAAGGGTCACATGGGTCGGAAGACATGAGTCTGACAGCAAAACGACAAGTCATATGGGTAAGAAGGGTCACATGGGTCGGATGGGTCACATGGGTCGGATGACAAGAGTCTGACAGCAAAACGACAAGTCTCATGAGTCGTATAGGTCGCATGAGTCGTAGATGGTCATATGTGGTTGCATGTGTTCGGATGAGTTCCCGTTTAAACTTGATTCTAATTTAATCCGATTGGGGGTCGCATAACGGGTCATATTGGGTCGCATGAGTCGGATGAGTCATAACTTTACGAACAATAGATGCAAAATAAGACATTTTCAACGTTTAAATATTGATTACATAAGGTCACAAAGGTTACAAAGGTCACAAAAGTTACAAAAAAAAGTTACATAAGGTTACATAAGGAATCAAAGATCACAACGGTTACAAACAGGGAATATAGCATAAAAAAATATCCAATTTTTTTATTTTAGCCTATAAAACATGAATTATTATTTTCAACGTAAAAAAATCCAAATTTTTTTTGCCTTAAAAACACTAACTTTAGGATATGATTAATTTGATAAATTTGAGTTTTTTTAGACAACACTTAAAAATTCAAAGAGTTATAATATGATTTAGTGTTTTTGTTTGTGTATGAATATGATTAATTTGATAAGTTTGTGTTTTTTAGACAAAATGTAAAATTCAAAATTTTTTGGTTCAAAGTAATAATTTGTGTTTTATAGGCAAAAATTAAAAAGTTTGGTATTTTTTTCACCTATATTCCTAAAGTTAGTGTTTTTAAGGCAAAAAAAAAATAAGTTTGGGTTTTCTTAGGTTAAAAATGATAATTCATATTCTATAGGCTAAAATAAAATAGTTTGATATTTTTTATACTATATATTCCCTTACAAAAAATGAAAGAAAAAAAGTTGAAGAAAAAAAAGCAAGAAAAAAGTAGAAGAAAAAGGAAAAAAAAGTTACATAAGGTATCAAAGGTCACAAAACCAACCAATGGGTCGCAAGGGTCGTGTGTGACCTATCGGAGTCCTCCCCCGTAAAGAGAGTCGTGTGTGACTCAATGCCTTCTCCAAGTTGACCTCCAACCGTGACCTTAGGTAATGTAGATACAGCTTGATGTCTGAGTTTGCGGATTACCAAAATCTTATGTAGTGCAGATACAACACAAAGTCCTCCATTCACGTTGTAAGTACTTGTGTATATGTGTATAGAGATCGAGTCCGACGATTACCAAGATCTTGAGTAACAAATAGAAAACACGATGCCATGCGTCCACCATGTGACGAAGGTCAAAACAGTCACAAAGGTAACAAGGATTTTTCAGAGAATTTAGGGTTAGAGACTTAGACGAAGAAAGGAGAGAGATGGGATTCTCTCCTAATTCATTCTCATCTTAAATGGGTGTTATGGTGAGACTTAGAAAATTTTATAAACCTTTTAATATAAGGGTAACAAAGACGTGTCACAATGGTCTTGAATGTGGCATTAGTAAAATAAAAAGCATAGCTAACACTTGGAAAAGCTAGTAGTGTGACATTGAAAAGACTAATTGAAAGGGTCAAAATGGATAAATGGGTCGCAAGGGTCGCAATGGCTAGAACGGTCGCAAGGGTCGCATGAGGCTCTGTGAACCTTGTACCCGTGCGACCCTTGTTCATTTGCTACCCTTTGACCCGTGCGACAATGTACCAAATATTTAAAAAATAACAATGTACCAAATGTTTACATCTTCCATTCCAAAAAAAGACAATGTACCAATTATCAAGTTAGTCTCGGGGTGGATAGATACGTTTTCCATTACTAAATATATCAGCCGCCATCTTCTCACGCATGGAAGTAACATTGTCGTCGTAAATTAAGTGAAAAAGATTCCTCTTTCTCATTAACGACGCTTCTACGAATTTGTAGAAGAAACCACCATAGTCATTCCCGCTTTGGTTCTGTGACAGATCTTCATAATACTCATACTTCCATTCATCTTCTCGAGAAGCCAAATAAGGAAACCCTCCGAGAATGAACATCTTGGGAACAACTTTTCTTATCTTCTCAATCACTAGATCGATATCCATTTCCTTAATTCTGCTCTGGCATTCATATACCGTGATGCTTCAGGTTTTGAAATCCACTTTAATGGCTACCCAATGACATCCTACCCATCGAATTTTGTCCGATGGAATGTTTAGAACCAAGGCAAAACCTTCGTAATCACTAATTCTTGTCTTCGTACTTCTGAATGGATACTTGGCATTCAAAAAATCACTAAGAATTTCTGGCAAAGTTTCCATATCCTCGTACATCCATAGCGAGAGCGTGTGCATGAAAGCAATAGGATAAACGTAATATTTCTGATTCGCGATGGGATTCAATGTCGAGCGAGAAGACAACACCATCAAATTCTCATCAAATTGCTGCAAAAAAAAATAACACACATGAATACATATGATACAAAACTCTGTGAGACTAAGGGTTTAAAAAAACTTACATCATCTTCAAGCCATACGTTGACCTTTAATATAATCTCCCAATACTTTGGCCCCCGGGGAATATCTAGCTTAGATTTCCATCACCGCTCATGTCGAGGTGTCTTCATGAACATATATAGATTAGTCAACTTTTCACCGCTAGCGTTAACGAACGAAGGAAATCGGGTTATCAAGCCCTTTACTAATCCCTTGGGATTCCACACAAACTTCCCTTCCCCTTCAGGTTCTTGAACCACCTTTTTTTCGGGTTCTTGAACAACCTTCTTTTTGGGTTCTTGGACTCCATCAACATCTTTCCCTCGCCCTCTCCCTCGCACTATTCTTGCTCTGTTCACCGGCAGAGGTTCAACATATGGCGCAGACTCCTTCAATAAAGATCCAGCACCTGCATAAAATTTAGTTTATTAAACATATAGCGACCAATCCAACCTATGCGATCCATCGACCAATGCGACCTAAACGACCATGCGACATACGCAACCTATACGAGTCATGCGACCCATGCGACCAATGAGACCAATGCGACCTCTGTGATCCAAATGATCATACTTACTTGGTGGTACTTCGACAATAGCGGCGACCTCTTGGACATGACCCACTGCTGGAGTATTCTTGGCAACAATCGTCAGCGACGTCATCGACATGACCCACTAAAGTATCTTTAGTGTGCACCTCTTTGACATGACCCACTAGAGCATCTGCATAAAATTACTTCATTCATTAGACTCATCGTCCGTTACATTGATTATGTAAAACATGTGACCCATGCGACCTATACGACTTTAGCGACCCAATGACCCATGGGACATATGAAACACATGCGACCCATGCGACTCTAGCGACCCTATGACTTATGCGACCCTACGACTTATATGTCCCTGCGACCGATCCGACTCTCGATAGAAATTGACTCTCAAATGACCTTTTCACTAAATATTACTTACTTGGTAGCATTCCATCAGGAATAATGTTTGCCAAATCCTCCTTTGAGTCATCTCTGGAGTCAACCGGCTCTTCGCTTGGCTTTTTTTACACTACACTTGGACGTCAAAGGAATTCAAAAACATAATCACTAACAGTGTCAAAAGATTGTTTTCCGGTGCTCGCAACTTTCTCGGCAGCCTTTGATTTTGGATTAGGCATATGAATCCCGACATCCCTTAGAAGGTCTCGTATGGCGATGATTCTTTTCTCCGACTTCCCTATTTCCTCTATTAATTTCTCCTCCAGTGTCAGAGGGACTGCAGCATCAGTATCAACATCAGCATCAGCATCATCTTGGACCTCTATTATTTTTTTACTCACACTCTCCTTCCTCTTAGTCCCGTTTTCTTTCCCTTTTTTATCACCAAGAGCTGCTTTTCGTGTCAGCAGTTCTTGCTTACGGATATCCTCCTAACAAATACCCTTCGGATTTCTACGAAGATGTTCCATCCATATCTGAACATCGGGATCATCACATCCCTCGTAATCCTCCAAATCAGAAAGTAAAGCTTCCTCTTCGTGTTCAGCACGAAGAAAGCTTAGAATATCCTGAAAAACAAAAAATAACCATTATTACCCTTTGTGACCCTTGTTTCCCTTGTGACCCTTGTGTAATTGTTACCTTAGAAGCTCCGATCTGCCTTATCACATCTACATCCTTCCGGTTAAGACTGGATTTAACCATCTTCTTGCACATTCTTGGGCATGATCGATGCGTATCCATAACCTTAACATACCATCCCTTTCCAATCCAAACTAAGGATGGTTTCGAATGGAAGTAACTGAAACATTAAAACAAAATGATAAGAACGCAAAAAGTTCAAAAACATTCAAGTTATTCGAATAATATATACAACTTACCATTAGTGGGATCATAAAACTGCCACAATTCCATTTTGGTTTTGGTGATTCCCCCCTAACGTGCTGCAACAAGTATCCACAATCTTCTCGAATGTGTAACGCCCCCATAAAAAGCCTTCACAAAATTCCAAGTCATCAACCATGTCAATGAGATCATGGCTGATAGAGTTTTCTGTTGAAGGTTTGTGAGCCATAACTTGTTCCAAAAACATCAAAGTTGCCAACCGAATTCTATTCTTCGCTAAGCTTTTCACTGACTTGTGTGGAGGTCACCTTTCCACAGTCGAAATTCTTCAGCCTGAATGTGACACCCCTTATGGACTCTCATCCTTTGGGATATAGTCTGCATTTTAATCCGGAAATTAGTGCATGCTCCACTATAGAGTACCGGATGGGAATGCCTTTTAAAACGAACCACAACTCCGTCTTGTCCCGTATAATCACGGAGTGATTTACTATGATATATATTTGAACCTTCATCAATGTGGAGTCACATTGTAAATAGAATAAATGCCTAAATTGTGAATCCTTCTCGAAGTAATGCAACTCGTATTCATCTAAGATTCCTCTCAGCGTCGTTATTGTCTCGTGAGGATAACACTTGATGGTGATCTTTGGCATTCTATCCATGTGCTTGAATTCATACATAAACTTCGGCTTTGACGCCACCTGTAAAATGACCAATTAAGAGTACATTATAATTCTACCGACTTAAGTGACCCATGCGACCCGTGCGACCCAACCGACTTAAGTGACTCAACCGACCCGTGCGACCCATTCGAGTCAAACGACCCTCAAACACTCTACGACACTCAGCCGAGCCACTGAGACTCAACCAACCCACGGGGCATAATATCAAGCGACCCACGCGACTCAAACAACCCTTGCGACTCAAATGACCATTGAGACTCAAACGACCCTTGCGACAAAAACGACCCTATTGACTCAATGACATAAGCGATCCATGCGACTCAAACGACCCTTGGACTACCTGCGACGCTCAAACGACCATTGCGATCCATCCCACTCACTGAGACAACCGACTCACTGAGTCGAAGATGGTCATACAACTCCTGCGACCCTTGCGACTCAACCGACTCATTGACACTAACCTATTTCAATTTAATAAACCATTTTGTGACTCGCCAGCTTGCGAAACCCTAGAAATCAAACTATTTACACTTATTGACGCCTTTGAAGATTGACTCGTGCTCTTTTCTTCACTACTACTGCTGATTCTAGCCATTTTCCTTCTTGCCAACTTCAAATCGATCCCTCTCAAGATCGACATCACTTATTCTTTCTTTCTCTAAACTTTGAAACAAGGTTCACGTCGAAAAATTGTTCGGCTTTCTTGCTTTTGACAGTTTTTTACGTCGAAAAACCGCTGAACGTGGGTTTTTTCACGTTCGAACATTAAGGACAAATTTGTCTTTTCTTCAGTTTTTTTCCGATGTAATAATTATTTTAGAAAAGTGTATTTTTGAAGCCCTATGAGGGTATATCTAATATTCTGCCAAACGAAAATGTAGAAAAAATATAGATGATGGCTCATCGCAATCGCAAACTCACCTCTTTCGCATTTAAAACGTAAACGCAGACTCCTAGATCGTCAATCGTTGGTTATAACGTATAACGATGGGCAAATTTAGTTCTCCGCCGTCAATATTTCTGACAACCGCTATAAAAAATATAATTTCCGACAAAAAAAAGAAAAGTTATAGATAGGGAAAACAACCTATTCCCCCAACTTTACCACTTTTAATCCTATACCCCTTGAACTTTTCTGCTCAGCCTATTCCCCCCTAAACTATCATTACTCATCCTATTCCCCCCTGAACTTTAAACATTCATCCTATTCCCCCCTCCATTAATTTTTTGTTAATTTTTCTGTTAAATATTTTTAAAACAGCCTATTCCCCTGCCAAACTATATGATTTCCAGCCTATTCCTCCCAAACTATATGAATTCAAGCTTATTCCTCCCCTCCCCCCCCCCCCCCCCGGAACTATATGAATTCTAGCCTATTCCCCCAAACTATGTATATTCTAGCCTACTCCCCCTAAACTATATAAACTATAGCCTATTTCCCCCGAACTGTGTAACCTATAACATATTTTCCCCGAACTATATTAGCTCTAGCCTATTCCCCCGAACTATAAGATTTCTCTAAAAGTAACATATTTTCTTTAATTTTAATATATTATCAATTTTTTTATATTACAAAATATTAAAATAAAAATACTTTAAATTCTAATAATTACAATAAAATTCTATATGATTTCGCTAATAGTAACATAATTTTAACATAACCATATTCCACCCAATTTTTAATATTTTGTAATATAAAAAATTTAATAATACATTAAAATTAAAGAAAATATGCTACTTTTAGAGAAATCATATATTTTAGGGTAATAGGTTAGAGTTTATATAGTTCTGGGGGAACTAGGCTATAGTTTATATAGTTTGGGGGCAAAAATAAGCTATAGTTTATATAGTTTGAGGGGAATAGGCTAGAATTTATATAGTTCGGGGGGAATAGGTTGGAATTCATAGAGTTCGGGGAGAATAGGCTGGAAATCATATAGTTTGGGGGGAATAGGCTGTTTTAAAAATATTTAACAGAAAAATTAACAGAAAGTTAACGGATGGGCGAATAGGATGAATTTTTAAAGTTCAGGAGGAATAAGATAAATAATGATAGTTTAGAGGGAATAAAATGAGCATGTTCAGGAAAAATAAAATTAAAAAAATAGGATTAAAGCGGTAAAGTTGAGGAGAATAGACTATAACATACTGTTAAATTGCATTAGTTTCAACTTCCATGTTTATTTTTTTCGTCGTTACGACTTTAAAAAGTTTTTTTTGTGTCAAAGATTGTATTTTTTAGATTTTAACACCATAAATCCAATTCCAAGAACTTGATATATATCTAATACATTCTAAAACAAAAACCTGGGTGAACAGTGAAAATAACATGTGTTATGATATTGACCGTCCGATTACCTCTCTTTTTTTTTATGGCCAATTCTGAGCCTTCGCATAAACCACGGTTACTGCTTGAGGAATGCTATCTCTTCCAACCATTTGATTATTTTCCACCGATTAATCGTGGCCATCCATTGTTTCTTCCCTTTACCCTTTGCAATGCCTTGAAATTGGATAGAGTACCTGTCACCGGAGAGGGTTCAATTACACTTTTGAAGTGCATTTCTTTGCTTATAGATACTGCCTCCTGATATTGATCTTAGAAGTCTGGAAAATTTTAAGAATCGAATTTAGAAAATTTGTTTATTTAGGGTAATACCTTTTGTTAGGTGTCACGTGATTGAAGTGGAATCTTTTGAAGATGAAGAAGTGGCGAAACTCTTAAATGATTGGTTTATTAGTATTAAGGTCAGTTTTTGAGTTCGATTGATCCGTTTTCGTATTTTGTCATCAATCATAATGATTATTTAATGGTTATCCATTCAACAGGTGGATCGAGAAGAGAGGCCTGACGTCGATGAGGTCAATAGTTCGCTGTTGACCTAATACTCAATCTCAGAAAGACTGTTTCTCCTGACTGGATGATCAACCGTAAGTTTAGATGCATGCTACCAGTATTAATATGATAAGTTGTCCTACATCGACTATGAGATGAACTTTGGGATTCATATATATAGTTTTGAGCTAAATTATCGTGGTTTTGACTGTTTAGAGTGATTAGTTTGATGATAGGATTTTGTTGTTCGAGTGATAGGTTGACTAGTATCCATGGGGAGAAGAAGCTTTCACAGAAGCACGAAAGAGAGACGTGCC
>CM071865.1:4252895-4296404 GCA_036759665.1 Gynandropsis gynandra | reverse complement strand
TGTCGTCACAAAAGGTAATAGACACGATATTGTTGCAGCATCAATAAATTCTTCATATCTATGGAATTACTGTCGCATCCTTAAACTCACTAAAAATATGCGCCTATACACAAATGCAAATACCAACATTGAAACTATACAAACATTTTCGAATTGGGTATTACAACTAGGCGACGACTCATTAGCAGAACCTAATGACGGTGAATGCTATATAGATATTCCTCTTGATTTACTTATAACAGAAAACAATAACCCAGTCCAATCTATCATACACCACGTATACGAGGATTTAGCAAAAAAATATCAAAACCCGTCTTTTTTCGAAGATAGAGCAATATTATGTCCGACAAATGACATAGTCGAACAAATAAACAATATACTATTAGATATGACACCAGGTCATGTTAAAGAATATTTTAGTTCGGATACATTATGTCCTTCTAGCAATAACAATAATGACACTGAAATATATAACACTGAATTTCTAAATACAATTAAATGTTCTGGAATTCCAAATCATTGTCTGCAACTAAAAATTGGAATCCCTGTAATGCTTTTACGAAATATAGATCAAACACTTGGATTATGTAATGGCACACGTTTACAAATTATGCAACTAGGAACGAATATAATTGAAGGTAGAATTATTACAGGAACTAACAAAGGTGACAAAGTATTTATTCCAAGACTATCTTTAATTCCTACAAATACTATACTACCATTTCGATTTAAACACAAACAATTTCCAATCATACCTTGTTTTGCAATGACAATAAACAAAAACCAATGCCAAAGTTTAAATAAAGTTGATATATACTTACTGCGTCCTGTATTTACTCATGAACAATTATACGTTATCATTTATAGAGTTAAAACACGTGATGGACTTAAAATACTAATTCTAGATAACAACCGAACAATATGTACGAAAACAATAAATTTCGTCTTCAAAAAGATATTTCATAATTTGTAATTTATTTACTTCATATTTGTAAAAATATATAACAACACCTTTCCTATCAAACAATCAAATATTATTACATAACAGACCTGAATCTAAATATAATATTACACGTATGTGCGTAAACTTTATACAATGTTTTGTATCAGTTTCTCTGTTTAAAAAAACTCTCCTGCGCATGGCACGAGTACAAGTATACATATATCTATTGTTCGTAAAGGTTCGGACTTTAACAAAATAGAAGCAAATAAATTGGAACTCTGTAGTGTAGTGTAGAGAACACCATTAACCTAAAAATCTCAGAGAGAAGCCATTAGTCAAAATCTGATTTTGCAAGAAGTTTTCCCGTTCAAGTTTGAAGATTCTTCAGATTCATTTTCCTAAATGGGTTCTTCCGTCAGACCCAAAATTCTCTCAACACATTTCTCCAAACCATTGTCTTCATTATCTTCTTCTTTCTCATCGGTTCTCGCTCTCAAAGATGCCCAATTTCCGGTGAAGAAAGCTAAATTGTCGTTGATGTCTTCAATAATGGCGACTCCTTTTCAATCTTCTTCTTCATCCCTAGGTACGTGTTTTCTTACTTTTACTATGTGGATAAGCTAAGTTTCAATCCGACAGCTTTGTTTGAAGTTTTCAGCAGTTGTTGAATCCCATGCCCTGTCTAGGTCAAAATTTGATGCTTTCAGCAGTGGTTGAATCCCATGCCCTGTCTAGGTCAAAATTTGATGCTTTATGCAGTTGTTGAATCCTATGCCATGCCTAGGTCTGCGCTTTGTCCAGTTTCTTCTGTTGTGCTTACAGTGAAAAAATGTTACAAAAATGGGGTCTTGGTGGAATGACTAAGATTTTCCAAATGTGCTACCATTTAGCAATTGGATAGGATATGTAACATTATTAGGCTTAATGTGTTTGATTGGAGATTTGATTAGGTTAATTAGGGACAAGGATGATGAGCCAATCAAAGGGTACCTCTCTTATGATACTGCTGCTTCAAATGCAATCCACCTACCTATCTCATTGTCTTTTGTTGTCTTGTTTGGTATCTCATTGTCTTTTGTTGTGTTGTTTGGGGATATGATGAAGGTGAGATGAACGAGAACATGATGGCTCTTACTCATGTTTCCATGGGGGCGAATGATTTGCTGATTGTTGGACCAGGTGTGCTTGGAAGATTAGTGGCACAACAATGGAGAGAGGTATGTATTGTTTCTGTACTAGTGGTAGAAGTGGTGAACTTCAAAAATACCGTTGACGAACACTTCAAAAATACCCTTCTCGAAAACAAATTAATTTAAAAAATATCCATATTTCTAAAATAGCTCTGCTACTTAGTTCGATCTAGCGACCCTGCGAGTTCAACGATGCGTCCCAGTGCGACCCAGAATCGCTAGAAATCGCCGGATATGCTCGAAATCGCCAGAAATCATTCGAAATCGCCGAAAATCGCTAAAAATCACCGGAAATCGCTAAAAATCGTTGGAAATTGTTCGAAATCGCTGAAAAACGCTGGAAATCAGTGAAAATGGTTAAAACATCGTTGGACATCGCTAAAAAATGGAAGGAAATCGCTCGAAAATAGAAGAAAACCGCTATCAACTTCGTTTTACTCTTCTCAAATTTGTCTTCGTTAGGTGCTAGTCGAATCTAAAGTCTAGGCAGATTAGTCGGTGTCTAGAGTTTTTGTTCTTCTAAAAACATCATTTCAAACTTTTACAAGAAGAAAACTTAAAATAACAAAACATATAAAGTTTTAAAAGTTTATAAAATTATATAATCATAATATTCATAATATCTAAAGATTTAGTTTTTACATTCCATTTTCCTGTTCGACATCTCTGTACGATTCACAATTCATGTCGATGAGTCGTAAAGATATATTTACCAATTCAACATCATCGTTATCATCGTTGACCACTCTAAATATAGAATTTTGTAAGAAGTAAAGTATCACTCACCGTGATTGAATGTACGTAGAACCACCAAACAAGAGCGCATAAACTTTCTTTTTTATAATTTTTTATGGTTTGGTGTAAGATCAGTAAATCGATTTTAATTCTAGATTTTCTCTAAATGCCAAAATGATGTCATGTTGGACAATTTATGTATATTCTTTGTTAAATTATGTATTATACATAATGTTTAATGTGGAAAACATATTTTGTTTATTTATGGGGCAGGAGTTTTGGGATTGCCAAATATATGGGCAAACAGTAACAACAAATCATCATGAAGAATTGAAGAAATTAGGAATAAAACCATCTCTTAAAGGAAATGGCTTTAGGGATAGGTTCCCTTATGTCATCTTTTGTGCTCCTCCTTCACAATCCTCAAACTATGCTGCTGAACTCAGGTATTAAAACATCACTTCCAAAATTTTCGAAAGTCGACTCATTTTTTTATTCAATTACATGTGTCTGCATTTTATTCAATTACGAGTCAATTTTACGGATGCCGAGATGATCAGGTTGGCTGCATCAAATTGGAATGGCGAGGGATCTTTCTTATTCACATCAAGTTCTGCGCCTTTTAATTGCTTCGATAATGGGGAATGCGACGAGGTTCATCTCTTTTGATGCAGCCATCATAATCTGAAAATCTATGAAATTCAACTATATAATCGAGTAATGTATACTATTATATTCGGCTCTATATATCGACCTTCTCGTGAATTCAGCTTTGAAAAATGAGATGTAAAAAAGATAAATACTTGTTTCATGATTTGTATTGATTTATTATTGTTTCAGGACTCTCCAGTTGTACCATTAGGCAAGAGTCCGAAAACTGATGTGCTTTTGAAAGCTGAAAAAGTAGTGCTGGAACAGGGAGGGACTGTTCTTAGACTGGCAGGGCTTTACATATCCTTTTTTCTTTTCTTATAAACTTAAATTCGACGAAAAATTATTCGTATATTATTCAGCGTTTTATGCGTTTATTGGTGAATATTTTGTTTTTGCTGAACCTTTTCTACACAGCTGATAGAGGAGCACATACTTATTGGTTGCGTAAAGGAATAGTTGATGCTCGTCCTGACCATATCGTAAATCTCATACACTACGAGGTAATCTTTTTTATTTATTTATAGTTTTATCTATGATACGTATGTATGGCTTCAGATGTATTTGAAGATTAGCGTTTTACAATGTGTTTGGCGATAGGATGCTGCATCTCTAGCTGTTGCAATCATGAAGAAGAATCCTCGTGGACGGGTTTTTGTGGGCTGCGACAATCATCCTTTGTCAAGGTATGTTCGTACATATTTGGATTTTTGTCTGAACGAGTTCGGTTGAAAGCTTCTTTTCAGGCAAGAGATTATGGAATTGGTTGCCAAAAGTGGTAAATATGACAAGAAGTTTGAGGCTTTCACAAGTAAGCTTTTTAGATACGATCTTCTGTCTCGTTTTACATCCTATAATGTCAGAACCGCGATGAATAGAACCAAAACTTACCTTCTAAATTCTAGGGTCATGTCGATTATGCAAACTAGGAATTGTTTGCATTTTTTTTTCTCGAAAGGGTTCTTTTTCGCCTTCGAATTGCTTTAAATTCATAAGGGATAGACGAATTTGCTGGGCAGGCACCAGTGGTCTGTTAGGAAAGAAGCTTAACAACGCAAAGACAAGAACCGATGTTGGATGGGAGCCGAAGTATCCGAGCTTTGCTCATTTCCTTGGCGTCCCCGTCTAATTTTGTTGAATCATTTTTTTTATATAGATTGTAAAAATTTTCAATAATGTATATGAATCCATATTTTGTTGAATCAATCCACCAATATATATACAAAAGAAACAACTTTACATTACACAATTTGAAACAACCTAAGTAATGACAATGTAAGAAGAAGACATTAGTTGCATCCATCCACAGGCAATAACAATTTTGATGATGACTTACAGTTTCAGTAGTTTCTAACACTACTGCTAGTACATGGAGTGCACAGCGGATGGACGGTAGATATGGAAACGCGTAAAATCTCATGAACGACTCCACGTTGAAGCACTCGTAGAACTGTTTCTTCTTTGCCCATTGCAAGATCCATGAATGACACTTCTCGTGATGTTGTTTCATCCCTCATTCGTCCCACCCGCGACCATCTCCCTAGCTTCCACCATCTCACCCACATTCGTTGCTCCATGATCTTGCACCGTTTAAGAACTTCACACATTTGCTTCGCCTGTTTCAGCGCAAGAATATTGAATACGTTATTCGTTTAACATTTCTATTATGGTGGCCAATCCGGGTTACCCGGACCGATCCGAACAACCCGAATCGGATCGATCCGAACACCCCGATTCGGACCGATCCGAACACCCCGATTCGGACCGATCTGAACAACCCAAATTGTTTGAAATATGGGTTACCTTAAAAACCCATATGGTTCAAATTCCAGAATCCATTCGGATTCAGGTCGATCTGATTCGGATTCGGGTTGAACCCGAGCAACCCAATTTAAAAAATAAAAAATAAAAAATAAAAAAATATAATTTAATTTTTTTAAAAGTTATATAAACACTACATATATTAATATATTTTATTTATATATATTTATGTTATATTTGATATTTTTATTTTGTTTTATATTAAAAACAAATTATCTAAAGAATTTTAAAACCGGATAATCCTATATTATATATAATACTTGAAAAACCCGAAACCAAATAACCCGAACAACCCGAATAATTTAAACTACCCGAAAATCCAAATATCCAAATATAATTCGGGTTATTTCGGGTCCAACGCTTTTGAACCCGAACTCGAACCGAACCCAGAAAGAAAACATTCGGGTTCAATACGGGTCCAATTTTTTAAAACCAAGGAACCCGAACCGAAAACCGAGTAACCCGAACCCGGATTGGCCACCCCTTGTATAAACAACAGAAAGGGTGTATTACCGGCACTTTCAGCTGACAGAGGCAGTAGATGAGTCCGATTGCGTTCAGCAGAACATTCAGATTTGGTTTAAAGACGAAGAATTCTACATCGTGAAAACCTAAATGCATTGACTTCATTGCTTCAACTACTTGCAGATAAACACCAGCTTCTATCGAAGATGCTGACGAATGTTTCACACATGTAATCAAGGATCCAACTTTATCAGCCATTTTGTTGTGTTGCACTATGTACAATCTTCTCCATATCTACAATGTTTCACAAGTATTCAAGAACAACCAAAGATCGATTTTTTTCGATCAAAAGCCATATGAAGAAACAACAAACACACTATAATCAAATATCTGTTGGATTACCTGAGAGTTTTCATCAGCTTTTGATGTTTCAGAAGTAGAAAAGGCTTCGAAAGAGGTCAATAAGGACCATATTTCACTAAAAAGAGGTTCCCAAATGCAATCAGAGCCACAGAGCTCCCTCCAAACCCTAGAACAGCAACTCAGTGCGCAAAGATCAGTCACCTAAAACATCCAACAATCAAAATGAAGTAATTCAGCAAAAAAGAAGAAGAAATCAATTACCAAACAAACGCAACACTTTCAGAAACCAGAATCAAACAGGGAACAGAGCATCCAATTCAAGAGGCAGAAGAAAGATAATCCATTTTTTTGGAGAAAATCAAGATATCAACAAGATGAATGAAAAAAACCCATTTTACTTCCGATCAATATCTACCCAAATCAGTAAATTAAACCACAGAAAGTTTTGTGGGTAAATCCAAAGAATGTCATCGGGAAAGTAACGAGGAAGAAAAACATCACCTGAAGTGAAGAGGCAATTTTGAAAACCAAGTCGCAGGGAAGCGAGCTGTAAGCAAACAGATTCAGGTCCATGATTTTGGAACTTGAAAACTTCCTCTCTGCTCTCTGAATCTATGGCGAGGTTAGAATTGTGAAGACGAAACTATATAACGTGAAGACGATATCGAGAATCCGTATGGAACCGATCAAACGGCAAAAAGAGTAAAACTTTCGGTTAAGAATACCGAACCGGACCAAAAAAATCAGCTTTTGTCGGTTTCTTACTTTTTTCGTTGTCTGGGTTAAATTTCTTCAATCTCAATACTGCTGCTGGGATCAATTTCGATCCGTTGATGATACAGAGCTCATGAAACTGGAAGAAGCCTTGTGCCCAGATCGTTTTCATGTGTCTAATCTCATAAGGAGTCATCTTTCTAGAGGATCACCCAGCAACGCTCTCCTTTTGTACAGAAGAATCCGCCGGGGAGGAGTATATTTCCCGGGATGGGTTCCTTTGCTTATGAAGGCTTGTGCCTGTGTTCCGAGTCTTGTTCATGGGAAGTTATTGCATTCTGAATCTATAAAATCTGGTATTTGTTCTGCTGTTATGGTGAGAAGCTCGCTGATCAGTATGTATGGGAAGTGTAATTGTACAGTAGATGCCCGGAAGGTGTTTGACGAAATACCTGAGAGAAATGTGGCGACTTGGAACGCCATGATTGGTGGGTATATGGGGAATGGAGATACAGAAGCAGCGTCTGGTTTGTTTGAAACGATGCCGATTGAGAGAAATACAGTGACTTGGATCGAGATGATAAAGGGATTTGGGAAGAGAAGAGAAACCGGAAAAGCTAGAGATTTGTTCGAAAGAATGCCTCTCGAGTTGAAAAGTGTGAAGGCTTGGGGAGTGATACTTGGAGTTTATGTTGGCAATGGAGAAATGGAGGCTGCTAGGAAGATATTTGATGACATACCAATGAAGAATCCCTTTGTTTGGTCATTGATGATTTCTGGGTATTTTAGGATAGGTGAAGTCCATGAAGCTGCATCAATTTTTCATCAAGTTCTTGAATGTAATTCGGTGATTTGGAACTCGATGATTTCAGGCTATGCGAAAAACGGGTATGCTGAAGAAGCAATCTATGCATTCTATAAGATGCAAGAAGAAGGTTTTGAACCTGATGAAGTCACAGTTTCAGGTGTTTTATCTGCTTGTGCTCAATTGGGTCGTCTGGATATTGGTAAAGAAGTTCACTTTCTGATTACCCATAAGGGAATGGAATTCAACCAGTTTGTTTCAAACGCATTGATCGATATGTATGCTAAATGCGGAGATTTAATCAATGCAAGATTGGTATTTGAGTCGATAATCGAGAAAAATGTAGCTTGTTGGAACTCAATGATCTCATGTCTAGCCATTCATGGAGAAGCTGAAGAAGCTTTAAAGATCTTTAGAACAATGGAGAATTCAGACCAAAAGCCTGATGATATCACATATCTGGTTATTCTCTCAGCCTGTGTTCATGGAGGTTTACTAGAAGAAGGTCTAAAAATATTCTCAAAGATGGAAGAAAACGGCGTAAAGCCAAATGTGAAGCACTTTGGATGTATGGTTAACATATTGGGACGATCCGGGAGATTAAAAGATGCTTATGCATTGGTAAAACGAATGCCGTTACGCCCTAATGATACCGTTTTAGGAGCATTGCTCGGAGCTTGTGGGATTCATATGGATATAGAAATCGCTGAAGAAGCGATGGAAAAGATCGATACAAATGAAAACCATTTAGTATCAGTCTCAAATATGTATGCATATTCAGGGAAATGGGAAAGAGCTGAAATGGTTAGGAGGAGAATGAATGAAAGAGGTCTTGAGAAAATTCCAGGGTTGAGTTCACTTGTCTTGACCTAAGTTTTTAGTGTATCACACATAGGAGTTATCTAGTCCTGATTGGTGGAGTCGTAGCCAAACGCAAACGCGACGATTGCGTTTTCTGGCGATTCTGGGCGACATTAAAACTATTGGTGGAATCGTAGTCGACCGAAAACGCACTGAGACATATTTTTAAAAATCTGAAATTATGTTGCGTTAAGTTTGCGTTTTTGTGCATTGTAAATAAAATTATCAAAAATAGCCTAGTATCTTTTCTTATCCGTTCTCTCTTTCTATTATATTATAATTTATATTAATCTTAAATATATATGTTCATAATATATATGTATTGTATATTTAAATATTTTTAATTTTTAATTTTAAATTTATTTTAAATATTTAAAAATTATAATTATAAAATATACAATAAACAAAAAAATTTAAATAATTTTTTTTAAATAATTATCTATTTTGATAATTTTGTTCAAAATGCAATCGCAACTTTTCTACCATTCGTTTCTAAGTGTAGTCGTCCGCAATCGCAGCGATTCTATCATTAAGACAAAATGAAACAAGACACCGTCATTCGTCCGCAATCGACAAGAGCATTCGAATATGGTCTCAATAAGTTTAGGACCTATTATTTTCAAAAATAATTAATATTTAAAATAATTGTATATTAAAAAATACAAAAGAATCTATTTTAAATTTATGGCTTAGGGCTTCTTTTCTAATTTTTTTTAGTTGAGTCGGACTTGGTTTTCACCGATCAATACTTGCTGTTCTCGTAAAAAATAAAAATATAGTAAGATTATCCAAAAAGTGAAATTTTAATATAATGACAATTATGTTAACCCCATCATTAATGATCTTCAATGGAAATTTTTTTTATTCTTCTCAAATTTAATGTTTTGTTTATAAATTCATTTGGTACAAAATAGAAACAAGATAAATGCGAAATAAGCTATTGTTTAAAAATGGTAAAATCGTGAAAGAAAAAATGAATACATTATGAAATATTACTTTCAGTAATAAAATATTCAATTGTTATTTTTAAATGAATTCGTAAGAAATTGGTCAAAATCCACACAATTATTATGTGTGGGAAAATTCTATTTTATTTAAATATTTGTGTGTTTTAACGAATAACATTACGATGGTTTTTAAAATAATTTAATTGGTGTGATTTTTTATATATATTTATAAAAATTGATGAATTTTTATAAACATGTTTTTTAAAGATTAATGAGTAATACTGTAATTAAAATATCTTGTGCTAAATATACATGCATGTAAATGTGTATGTATACATACGTACATATATATAAGAAATGACCACAATATTTTTGGGTCGTTCGCTGGGATTTATTTCTTGGGTCTGGAGAGGCAAAACCATTTATTTTCATCAGCAAGGGGATTCACTTCTCAGCAGAACGCCCTAGCCGGAAAATTTGTTGGTTGCTTCGGTTTCTATGGTTCGGATCTCCGGCTGGGTAAAGCTCCGTGTTCATCATCTTCTTCATCACCGCTCTTTCTTCAATTAGGGTTTTTTTGGGTCTAATTTGATCTGGGTCACTTTTGGCTGGGGAAATTCGCCGATTGGACTCTTCCCACGCATCGATGTTAGCTCCATTAGCTGAATTCACGATAGCTTTGATTATGGGTCTTCTAACTGAATTTCGTCAAATTATCTGAGGGTTTTCTGTCAGTATCAAATTAGGGGTTTCGCTGTTTGCTTCTACGAAATTTGTACTCCGTTAAGAAGTAACCGGTAAATAATTTATTTTTCGATAATGGAAGTATAGGATATTGCTAAGTTGAGCTGAGTACATGTAATCCTTACTTTGTATACTCCACTTGCTTACCAAATGTTGTTTTTAAGTGTGCTCTCAAAGTGTGGGATGTATCCATGAGAAAGCTGCTTTTATCTTATCTGCTACGGCGGTGATTTCTTCTTTGTTGCTTGGGTTTAAGGCTTCAAAATCAAATTCCTGCTATCTGTTGTTGTCTGGTTTTCTTGGCCAGTGTCCTCATTTTACACCATGTCTATAATCTTTCTTCTCTTAGAAATTTGGATTAAGAATTTAGGAGTAATACTTTTATCTCATACGGTTTGTTTTCCTCCCGTTTTACACTCTAGTCTATAATATGCATTCTTGTGCAATATGATGCAGAAGGTAATTACATGATGTGCATACTGGTGTAATTGTATTAAGATGGCATCTTCACATAATATCGAGTTGGAGGCAGCAAAGTTTCTGCACAAGCTCATTCAAGATTCTAAAGATGAACCTGCGAAATTAGCTACAAAACTTTATGTGGTATGTTTGGGTTGACTTGGTACATGCCTTCTCTGTAATTTTATGGGTTTTAACTGCATTTATTCGCTTTCCGTGATTTAGATCTTGCAACACATGAAAACTAGTGGGAAGGAACATTCAATGCCATATCAAGTCATATCGAGGTATCTTTTTCTTTACACATCCCTAGTTATGCTTGATAGCATTACTTTATAGGTTTAATATGTTCTGGTGCTAAAGCCTATGATTTCTTTATTTTCCATTTTTCTAATTTCGGTTTTGCTTCACTTGGTTGTTGCATTGTCGTTGTTTAAGTGGCAAACTTTTCCATTACACTGAACTCTGTCCCTTGACTTCCTAAAGTTGCTTCTTATCCCTTTAAAATTTCATTATCCATTCCTTTTATGTTAGTTTTACTGATATGATCTTTCCATATCTCCAAGGGCAATGGAGACTGTTGTGAATCAACATGGTCTTGACATTGAGGCATTAAAGGCATCTCATAGTCCTCTGGCTGGTGGAACTCAGATGGGTGACTCTGCTTCTGCCCTTATGGCAGGTATAGTTAATTATCTGCTTCTCACTCTGCATTTTGTTTATTACTAGAAGCTGATTCTGGTTTATTGTTGTTTTATATGCTGTCTCTATTTTAAAAATACAGGGTCTTCTCAAGTGGCTGGTGTTAGCAATGATTCTAAAGCAAGTTCGGTTGAGAATGAGATGTCCAAATATGATGCATTTGGTAGGCAGCATGGTGGACCAGTCAATACTTCACAAACGTTTTACCAAGGTTCCGGAACTCGTAGTAATAGATCCTTTGATCATGAGAGTCCTACCAGCTTGGATTCTAAGTCAGCAAATTCCCAATCCCAAGAAAGAAGTGAGACAATGAATCAAAAAGATGTCAAGTCAAATGCAAAGAGAAAAAGGGGTGAATCATCATTTTCATCAGAGCCAAATCCAGACAATTCTCTGCAATTTGATAATCGCAGATCAGTTGATTATCAGAAGGGCAAAGCTAACAAAGTAGAAATGTCCGGTAAGTATATTCTGTATGTCAGTTTCAATATGATCTCCAATACCTGTCAAATAGATCATTTTTAATTAATTCTTGAAATTTATAAAATACTAACATTTTCAAATTTGCTATTTTATGTATCTAAGTCAATTAATTAGTTTTGGTTGTCGACTTTGTATAATTAAAATTCAGGTGATATTGGGAATTTGAATGTTGGATTGCCATCCGATGCATACAAGACTCCGCAGGTACATTCCTTGAAACTATTAAACATTTTACATCCCTCAAGATTAAAGTTACAATATCTGCATACCATTTTGTGAATTGCAAAATTAATGAGCTTCCTTGACTCCCTAAGTATCTGAAACGATAGGACTTTGCATTGACCTTATTCTATGCACGAAAACCTATTAGGTGTAATGTGGAGACAATGCAGCTACTCGCCCACTTGTTTGCCAAATAGTTTAATTATTTTATTTCTTTCTCTTTATTTTTTATTTTTAGTTTCTTTCGGCATGGGATATATTTGTATCAATATTGAAAATATATTTGAAATCTCCTGGAGTTTCTCATATGATATTTTCCCAAGGAAAACTAATGCATTAAGCTTCATTGTGTTGAAAGTGTTTTTGTTCCATTGTACTTAGTTGAACAAAATGAGATTTTGATGCTTACATGCTTTTGAGTTTATATAGCTCTTCTGAGCTTTTACTTCTTAAATCTTTGATGATAGGGTGGCTGGCAGAACAGTGAGGTCGCAGCAATTAGACCTACAGGCCTTAGAGATACTGGAAAATCTATTGCTTTGGAGGGATTGACGTCAGGTTCACCTTTCAAAGAGCAACAATTGAAACAGCTTAGAGCCCAGTGCCTTGTCTTTTTAGCATTCAGGTATCCTATACTCTTCTAGCCTCTTGTTTAGCTGGTTTGGAGTGTTGATTGTACCAAATACCTTTACTTGACCTTCTTTTAGAAATGGTTTGATGCCGAAGAAACTGCATATAGAGCTCGCACTTGGAAATAGTTTTCCCAAAGATGGTAATTAATTGCTCTCTCATGTGTGTGTTTTAGCTTTTCTGTCTGGTTTCCCTTGAATTGTAATCGACCTGCAATACAGATGGATTTCGCAAAGAGCTGTTTGAACATAAAGGGAGAACACAGTCTTCTGGTGAATCAGGTAGCATTCCTGAAGCCTCCCAACCATTGTCAAGAATGGATAATCCCACTGGAAGATTGGCCGAAGTGGACTTCTCATCAAAAGAAACTGAGAGACCAAGATTCGGGGACACAGGTTTCTCAAATATAGCATTTTCTGATGGGCAAAAGCTTCTTTTAGCATCTAAAAACCCGGACTCTATAGTGCAAAACCAGGTGACAGTCAGTCATTCTGAGTTGGCGTCTTTTTCAACTGGTCTAATAAAAAATGTACAGTTAGAGGCTATTGGTCGGACAGGAATTAGCAATCATAATGACCTCTCATCTTCTGCTGTTCAACTCGATGAGCGTCATGCTACAAGTGAGTGCATTGTTAAATAAGCAAATTGCATATAAAACTTCTCTGTTTTTGTAATGGAGAACTACTTTTGCCTATCTAATTGATGACTCTTTGAAAATGGACATATGACACATGACAGATCATGAGGGAAGCTTGCAGCCACTGCCAAAGTATACCATGTCACAGAAATGGATTATGGATCAACAGAAAAAGAAACTTTTGGTTGACCGGAGTTGGGCTCTGAAGCAGCATAAAGCAGACCAGGCAATTTCAGCACGATTCAATGAGTTAAAGGTCTGTCAGGACTATCCCTCTCTCGTTCTCTCTCTCTCTCTACTTGAGATATGGTTATGGCTCTAGTTGCTTTATGTTTTTTATTGATGATAGTGATCTTTTACTGTTATTGAGTATTTCATTATGCTTTTGTCTTTCTTGGTGGTTCTTGCTTCTCTCTTGGCAATTTATCTTGTGATCGGGACAAATCAATAATGAAATATAGATGAATTTATTGCTGTCGTCAGGTAAATTCCCTGTTCACTGTAGGTTTCTATATTCTGATGTCTTTAGGACCCTTTGAACTGACCCATTAGGCAGTTTGTTTTTCGAGTTAATGAGTTAAACTGATCTCAATAAAGTGCAATATATTCAGGTCTATGAGCCTCTATCGTTTTTGTGCCTCTTCCACTTGGAGCTCTGATTGATTCATTTTATTGCATATAAATTTTTGTATTTGTGATTGGCTTCTGCATTTTTCTTTCATATTTTTAAGTGCCGAGATTCCGCGGTTTTGATACTGAGATCATTTTACTGGAATTAGCCTTCATGATTGAAGCCATACTAAAGAACTAGTTATACATGTTCAGCACTTAATTAGGTCCTTGGTACTATTTATTCTGCATCCTGATGATTTTTTGCTTTTTTTTCCAATCTGCAGGAATCTGTCAGTTCATCAGAAGATATATCTGCCAAGACCAAGAGTGTGATAGAACTAAAGAAGCTTCAGCTGTTAAATCTTCAAAGGCGTATGAGGAGGTAATTATACTTTGATTTTTTTGGGGAGTTATTTCTTATTCATGAAGATATTCCTACCCTTTCATATGACCTCATAGCTTATAAACAACGGTAATAACTCAAATTAATAGGACGCCCAACTAGCTATTTATACAAAGAATAATGTTAATTTTTATTCATTATGGATTCAAAAGTGTCATACTCTTTCATACTTCATCTCCCAACTTTTTGTTTGCTATGTTATCTTATTGAAACATGGGTGTTATGTGAATCTTATGTCAAACTCACACGACAAGAGAATATGAAGAACTGGAACTTGTATTAAGAACAGAGAAAATAATAATGGTAGAGTGGTTTTTCTGGAGTGCCACTCCTCCCAACAATAAACCTCTTTCACAAATTCCTTAGCTCTCTCTTGCAATATTCCTATTTATAAACATGTAACAGAGTCAACAATCTAAAACCTTCCCAAAATGCCCCTTATAAATAAGCTTAGAATTATTAATAAATTAAAACAATAATCCTTCTCTTGTTAACTGGTTGAACCTTCTGATGCATGACAGCGAGTTTCTGTATGACTTCTTCAAACCCATTGCTTCTGATGTCGAGCATCTGAAGTCATACAAGAAACATAAACATGGGCGGAGGATTAAGCAACTTGAGAAGTATGAGCAGAAGATGAAAGAAGAGCGACAAAAGAGAATTCGTGAGAGGCAGAAGGATTTCTTTGGGGAGATAGAAATCCACAAGTATGTGCCATTAGTTTTCTGTTCTGATCCTTTCTTTTCTCTCTCTGTTTTCCTTTGACTCCTGTTCACTCTTTGCTGCCTAAAGAACAGCAGTTGGTTTCTTAAACTAATTTATATTCTTGCTTGAAACATTACCTTAGGGAAAGGCTGGAAGATTTCTTCAAAGTTAGGAGGGAAAGGTGGAAGGGGTTTAATAGGTATGCAAAGGAGTTCCACAAACGAAAGGAACGCATTCATCGGGAGAAGATTGACAAAATTCAACGCGAGAAGATTAATTTGTTAAAGATAAATGACGTGGAGGGTTATCTCCGAATGGTGCAGGTTTGTTCTCTTAACCAACCTTTTGGAGGTTTGGTGGTCTTACAACTTCTTCTATGCCACATCATTAGCAATATTTGTGGTTATGTAGGATGCCAAATCAGATCGAGTTAAGCAACTCCTTAAAGAGACTGAGAAGTATCTTCAGAAACTTGGATCCAAGTTACAGGAGGCAAAGTCTTTGGCAACTCACTTCGAAAATGAGGCAGATGATACACGTATGGCAAACCCCTTTGAGGATGATACTTCTATCGAAAATGAAGATGAGAGTGATCAGGCTAAGGCAAGTCTGTTTTACCAATTACTCCAAGCATATGCATTGGTTCTTCCTTCCATTTGTTTCCTCATAGCTACCTATCTGCTTTGCAGCACTACCTGGAAAGCAATGAAAAATATTACATGATGGCTCACAGGTAATATTGCTTCTTCCTTCAAGTACTTAAAACAATACTGGCCAACATTTGAGCTTTTCCACTTTCATCTATATGATTAGATTATCATATTTCTTACTCCGTCTTATTTTGCCCATAAAAGCTGGTTATTTATATGTAAATTTGAGATATATTGAGACCACCTTTTCTTAATTCCATTGCTTACAATGCAATGATTCTGCAGTATAAAAGAGATTATCACCGAGCAGCCAGCATGTTTGAAGGGTGGAAAGCTAAGAGAGTAAGTTGAATGGGCCTGCCCCCTTCTGCCTCTGGTTACTACGAATTTGAGGAGAGCCTCCTCTTTGATAAAAACCTGCCGTGGAGTATTAACAATTTTAAAACTGACTTTCAGGTACCAAATGAATGGCTTAAGGTGGTTGGTTTCACTATACAACAATCATTTAAACGGAATTTTAGCTGATGAGATGGGTCTTGGGAAAACTGTCCAGGTACTAATTGCTGTTTGACCAACGAAAATGCTTGTATGCTAGATTTGTTTTAATTTGCTGATACAGATGCACTAGTTGCATGAATTATAACGTTTTTCTTTTGGTAGGTCATTTCTCTGATTTGCTATCTGATGGAAACAAAAAATGATAGAGGTCCTTTCTTGGTTGTTGTGCCATCTTCGGTTCTGCCTGGTTGGGAGTCAGAAATCAATTTCTGGGCTCCTGGAATTCATAAAATTGTTTATTGCGGGCCTCCAGAGGAACGGCGCAAGCTGTTCAAGTACTAATAGTCCCAATTCTCTCTCTATCAATTTTAATGTCTGAGATATGTTAGATTAACTATCGCCTTTTATTGCAGAGAGCAAATTGTGCATCAGAAATTCAATGTGCTTCTAACGACGTATGAGTATCTAATGAACAAGCATGACAGACCTAAATTAAGCAAAATCCACTGGCACTATATTATTATCGATGAAGGACATCGCATAAAGAATGCATCCTGTAAATTAAATGCAGACTTAAAGCACTACGTTAGTTCCCACCGGCTGCTATTAACTGGGACTCCATTGCAGGTGCATCATTTCCTTCCCATTTTCATTATTGGTGCATGCTTTACATCCATTTTTCTTTTCCTGCTATTCGCATGCTTTTATTATGTTCATCAGATCAGTGTTTTACTTTCCAGAACAATCTGGAGGAATTGTGGGCTTTGCTTAATTTCTTGCTGCCGAATATATTCAACTCGTCAGAGGATTTTTCACAATGGTTTAACAAACCGTTTCAAAGTAATGGAGATAATTCTGCTGAAGAGGCAAGCAATTGATTATTTTCATTATTCAGTCAAATATGTCATACTAGTTTTCTGGACTTCATATCATTTTTAACTTTAACTGTATGGTCACCCATCCAATCAGGCGTTGCTATCAGAGGAGGAGAACCTACTGATAATCAACCGCCTTCACCAAGTTCTTAGACCATTTGTGCTGCGGCGGCTGAAACACAAGGTTAATAATTTTGTCTACCTTGTTTTGTAAAATGTTCTAGCAAACCTTTTGTCATTCTTCTTTTGTAAATTGCTAAGCAAATTTTTTAAAATGCTACTTCTTTCTTTTTGCATATTTTTAGGATGACTTCAACCTTGTTGGTATCACATTTGGTTATCAATGTGGTGTTAAAACGCTATGATCTTGCTCCCAAAAAATATTAATGTGATGTCTTATTTATCTCTTCTGAATTTCTGTGCACCATTTTAATTGTCTTATTTGTTTTGCTAGGTTGAGAATGAACTTCCTGAAAAAATAGAGAGGCTCATACGATGCGAGGCTTCTGCATATCAGAAGCTATTGATGAAGAGGATTGAAGAGAATCTGGGCGCTCTTGGAAATGTGAAGGTGCTATCAAGTGTTCCAGATGTGCTCAATTTGTTAAATTTAATGATTCATTTCTTTAACTTGATATTTTAATTACAGGCCCGGGCTGTGCACAATTCGGTAATGGAGCTTCGAAATATATGCAATCATCCATACCTCAGCCAACTTCATGTGGAGGAGGTATTCTACTGTTTTAACTTAAGAACTCTTTGACTATCCTTAGAATTCTGGAAAGTGCACCTAGAGAAATACTAACAAAGGACCTACGTGTTAACATTTTCTTTAGGTCAATAGTTTAATTCCCCAACATTTTCTGCCTCCGATTATAAGATTGTGTGGGAAGCTGGAGATGCTTGACCGACTTTTGCCCAAACTCAAAGCAACAGATCACCGGGTATTGATTTTTCTCCTCTGTATCATTGTAATACAAAAGTTGTGATGATTCAAGGCTCTAAAAACACTAGTTGGTAATGGGAGCTGGATTTCTACTTTTCTAATAGTATGTGAAAGTATAACCTAGGTTACCTCCTGCTCTGTCAAGGAGTAGGATATATTCATCATGAGGGGTTACTTTCAGGTTTTATTGATTAAACTTGCAAGAAGTATTGTTGTTTAAGCTTGAGCAAGGATAAATTTCCAGCTGGCCTTTTTCCCTTTGTTTCGTAACTTCTCTCTCACGAATGCGGAATTTAAATTACAAACAAAACACAAGTGATGTCTAAATTTTCGTTTTTCCTGCTTTTTTATTCTAATCCGAGCATGCAAACTTTATGGCTTTCAATTTCTGCAGGTTCTTTTCTTTTCCACAATGACTAGGCTTCTTGATATCATGGAGGATTACCTCACCTTCAAGGGGTACAGATACCTGAGGCTGGACGGGCACACTTCTGGGGGTGATCGTGGAGCTCTTATTGACCTTTTCAACCAGTCGGATTCCCCATTTTTCATATTTCTGCTAAGGTGATGCATGATATTTTATTGTCAAGTTTCTTGTAGCGCTTAATCGAGATGGTCCAAGCGCTTGTTTGATTTTGATGCTTTTGAATATGTTTGGAAGTGGAGCCAATCATAAATATCATAAAATTGCTCTTCAGTTATTTGGGGGGATAGTTGTGCCGTTCATAAATATTTAGATATTACCACTAACTCTTTGATTGGAATTCAGCATACGTGCTGGGGGTGTTGGAGTTAACCTTCAAGCAGCTGATACTGTGATAATATTTGACACTGACTGGAATCCTCAGGTTGGACATTTACTCTTTTCGGATTGTAGTGGCATGTTTTGCAGATTGATTCAGACTTCATAGAGCTTTTGTCGTTCGATTTAGGTTGATCTGCAAGCTCAAGCTAGGGCGCATAGGATTGGTCAGAAAAGAGATGTACTTGTCCTTCGTTTTGAAACGGTATGATTTCTTCTTTTCCGAACTACGGAAAACATAGTTGAAAATATTTGCTCTGGTTATTATTTTCAGTTGTTTCATTATTGTGTCTCCTTTATGTAGTGCATTGTTCCTAAATCCATGGCTATTTACCTCATTTGAAACATGTGGCATGTAAGGGACAATTAGCAAAGTGCATTTTACTTTTGGGATGCATATGTTTGTCTGCCTGCCCCCACCTTACCTTATCATGTGCAATATTTGTATTAACACTGTCTGAACCTATTGAGTGTTTTCTTTCTTACTTTGTTTGCTAAGGTCAATACTGTAGAGGAGCAAGTAAGAGCTTCAGCCGAGCACAAACTTGGAGTTGCTAACCAGAGTATTACTGCTGGCTTCTTTGACAATAACACAAGGTGAATTGATATATGTCACTTCCACCCATCAAAACCTTGACGACCAACTTTCTAAATGTAACTCTGTTATTTTGTTATAGTGCTGAAGATCGTAGGGAATATCTGGAGTCCCTCTTGCGTGAGTCAAAGAAAGAGGAGGCTGCTCCAGTTTTGGACGACGAGTCCTTAAATGATATTATAGCTCGAAGGTAGCCACCTCTTATTGTACTGTATTCTAACAAGGAATTCTGGACTTCTACACATATTTTACCTGTCTAATGGAACGTGTCGCATGGGTTTCAATATAATAAATTTATTTCTTAAGAAACCATCCACTAGGATAGATCTTGCTCTTCTACTCTAGAATGTCGGGAAACTATATACCAGCCATGCTTAGTCCTATCTATGCATGGGGATTTTCCATGTTACTATCATCCTCGGGTGATTTCATGTCCTCGTATATTAATATGGCTTGGCTTATGTCTTACTTTAAGATGTCAGAAAACTCCTTATACATTCTCCTTGTACTATGGTTTTGAACTTTATTACAAGTTCTAACTGCTTATTTGTTGTTCCAGTGAGTCAGAGATCGATATCTTTGAGTCAATTGACAAAGAAAGAAAAGAAAACGAGATGGTATGTTTGTTTTTTTTACTTCATTGTTAGTTACTTTTCTTTAGCCTTGTTTGCCACTGAACACCTCTGGTGTTGCAGGAAGAATGGAAGAGTTTGGTGTTGGGTTCTTCTTCAAACAGTAGTTCCACCCCAACTCCACCTTTACCCTCTAGGCTTGTTACTGAAGATGACTTACAGCCATTTTATGAAGCAATGAAACTAAATGATGTACCAAAGGTTGCTATAGAACCTAATGTTGGCATGAAGAGGAAGGGTGGATATGTTGATCGATTTGATACTCAACAATATGGAAGAGGGAAACGAGCAAGAGAGGTTTGTCGAGTATTATTTTCTCACTTCACAATGATCACGTATGATATCCTACTAGTAGCATTGTGCTTTATCATTTGATGTACTAATGTGATACCTCAGGTTCGATCTTACGAAGAGCAATGGACAGAGGAGGAGTTTGAGAAGATGTGCCAAGCTGAATCACCTGATTCTCCCAGAGGAAAGGAAGAAGGAAATGCAAAGAGTGTGCCAAAGGACACATCTGACATTCCAACTCCGACTTCTGGCAACACAACACTGCCCACATCTTCGACCTTGCCAGTGACTTCACAATCTGTGGATCCTTTACCACTGCAGCAGGAGCAGCAACCACCACTAAAAGAAGCAACACAACCTGTCAAACGGGGACGTGGTAGGCCGAGGAGAGCTGATAAAACTTTGACTGGATTAGTATCTCCAATCTCAAGCGAATCACAGGCAGCAGGGGAGTCTAGATTATCAACGATAATTGATTCTGATTCTGCGAACCCTGAAAGAAAGAAGGAAACAGCTTCTCATTCTAGTTCAGTTTTTCCTCCAAATTCGCCTGATTTGTCTGTTCCTCCTGGTTTTCAATCATTTCCTGGCACAAGTTCTGCTCCGGTTCCAGCTAGAGGTCGGGGTAGGGGAAGAGGCAGAGGCCGTGGAGCGGGAAGGGGAAGGAAACTGGATAATGTCTCGCATCCTACTAATAGTTCTGTAGGTGCTGAGCTAAAGTTAAATCATCCTAATGACCTGACAACTGGAGCTGTAGGAGCTCTGACTGGTGGTCATGGGGCTTCAAGTTTGGTTACTGATTCTGTTTCCACATCTGGGACTATCACCAGGTTCCACCCTCCCTGTGCAGGGAGTACTTCAAATCCTCAGGCTGTACTTCCAGTGCCTTCTGCTACTACTGCAGCGCAGTCCTCTCTTTCTGCATCTTTGCAAGAGAGTGGTCCTCAGACCACGGTAGACAAATCAGTCCAAGCAGCAGATGCTGGCCTCGATGTCCCGCCTGGTTTTGATTCAGGACCTCGTGCACAGTCACAAGATAGACCTGCAGATTCAACAGGAAGAGCAAATGATGTATCGAACACGTCTGATGCTGCAGATGTGAAGAGTCATTTAGGTAATTAGCACCCTGGAGTTCTTTCAAAACATTCAGTTAGCTTGCCAGTCTTAACAGGCTCTACTTCTTTAAGTAGGGAACCTGCATCTCTCGTTCGAGTTCTCATATTAACCTAGCTGATGTAATTAAAGCTGTGTGAGGATTTTGGATTGTAAATTACTTTGTGACACTCAATTGAATCTTTTATGTTTTATAGATCCTGCTACGGGCCAAAATCAGACTTCTGTCTCTTCGGCTACTGTGAGAACTGCACCTTCAGATGTTGTTCCTTCTAGCAGTTCCTTGCCTGTTTGTGCTAAAGTTGAAGGTACACATTCCAAGAAGAATCAAGACTTGCTTGAATCTGCTTGGAATTCTTGAGCTCTGACCTCTTTCACTTCTGTTGTTATAACTTATACAATGCATTATTACTTGTATTCCAGGTGCCTTGCCTGTTAGGAGGCAAGGCCGGAAGATGCAAAGCAGAGAAGAAACTCCGAGACGTCGGGGAAGGAAATCAAATCAATCGCGATCTGCTTCTGATGGCTCTGCTGCACAGATCACAAGATTAACACCACAAACAGAGGTCAAGTCTGGTGATTCATCAGGCAGCAAAGCTATCTCTATTGGAAATAAGCTTGATGCAGTTTCCCAAGAACAACCATCTTCCAGTCATTTAGTTGCTCCTGACATGCACTCTTCTGCTAGTACAAGTCAGGATGCCAGAAGAAGAGAGGCTTCTGGTGTTCCCGGTTCTGACAAGGTTCCAACTGCTGATGTAACTGATGTTGCTCGCGTCATGAAAGAGATTTTTTCAGAGACTTGTCTGTCAAAACCTAAAATCGGGGAGACTTCCGAAACAGCAAGCACAAATTTACCTGATGTCCAGTCCACAGGTAAGATGGATTTGCACGGTGTGGAGACCAATAAGACAGATAAACAAATGCAAGCCGATGAACCCAACTTGAGTGTAACGTCCATTTCTGGTGTCTCAGTTGAAAAGCAAATATCAGAACCATCACTGAATGTCAAACCTTCTCCTGACTCTGACGTGACTCTGTCTCAAGCTGACGATATAACCCCTCAGTGTAATATGCCTACCGACTCCAAAAGCCCTGTAGCTGAGAAATTGGTCGAGGCAAAGACAGAAAGCAAAAAGGAAGAACTACCTATTGATGATATTGAATCAATGACTGCAAATGCCGATGGGATCTGTTCCACAAAGCCACAGTCCTTTCCTCACCCTCCAGCAGCAAATGAACAGGGTTCTCTGAATAAAACTGAATCTCTTGCTGATATTCATGATTCTTCGCCTGCTGATTTAGATACTTCAGGGACCAAGATGATTGGCACTCAAGTTGGTGGCTCTAGCAATTGTTCTGGAATTAGTACACAGGTATCTGAAACGTTCGATAATTCTTCAGCTAAAAGTACTTTTGAGCCAAGTGTTATCATATCGGCAAACGAGCAGGGAAAAGAATGCATGGCTTCTAATTCTGATTATCTGAAGAGCCTCAAGGATTCTGCAAAAGTGAACATGCCTTCCAATCCTGCCAATTCCAATGACAGAGATCCTAGTGGAAATACTGCAATAATTCATTCAACCCACACTATAAATCCTTCAACCATTGAGGATGGTAAGGGTTTGGAAATTTCATCCACTGAAAGGAAAGAGAAACAAGGCTTAACAGCAGAGGCTTCGACTGATTTTGAGAACTCAGATGCTCTAAATAGCCTTAACAAAGATGAAAAATCGGTTTCAGATAACCCTTGCGATATTTCTGGTGACACTTGCCATATGGATGTAGATGAGGCAGAAGAAAAGCCATCTTCTATCACATCTGAGTTTACCAGTTCAGAAACTTGTCAGAAAGGTCCAACAGATCTTCCCATGAAAGTTGCAGTCCCCAGTGGTGGAAATCTTGATGTTGATAAAAAAGGATCTCCAGTTAATGAATGCACAGTTGGGGAACTTTCTAAAGGAGAGAGTCCTGAAGAACAAACGAATTTGAATTTGAAGGTTAAGGCTTGTAAGTTGGAGTCTAACTCTGTGGAATCGCAGGGACGTCCCAACAACACTGATGGTGACCAGGCAAATGTCAGTGGCGGTGATCCGCAGGATGATGGCAACTCTATTTCCCTTATTAATAAAAATTATACTACTTTAATTGAATCTGCTGATACCAAAGAAGCCCCTGAAGAAGCTCGTTTGACACAAGGTGTTGATAATTTCAAAGGTGGTTCGGGAACAGAAGCTTCTGACACACAGATGGAGGACGCCAATGACCCCAAATTCCAAGCGGGTGGTTCGACGGGTATTAAGGAGGGAGAGAAATTTCTTCCATCCAACTTATCTGGAGATAACGTCAGCCTGGCCAATAGTGAGCGGGTCAACGATGATGAAGGGATTGAGCATAAGGGATTTGAATCCGAAATACGTGATCAGTCAGATGCAAGTCATGTTGAGAGAACAAATTATCTGTCTGAGAGTATGACTGATGACGGGAAAATGCATATTTCATCTGGTCAGGCATCAGAGGAACAGACTGGTGCTTCCGAGGACGGTGTGATAGAGCCTGATGTCGAGCCCTCATCCTCCATTTCAGTAGAACAAAAGGATGCGGAGGATCTAATTATTCGAGAGGATGAATCTGAAGAACCTGAAGCTGAGAAAGCTGGTGATACTTGTGAAACTGATGTATCCCATGTGACTGAGAAGGCTGTTCTGTCTCCTTCATCTACCCCTAAGCCTGAGGAAAAACAAACTACAGAAGAAGAACCATCTGAAGCTGCTAAATGTCACGTGGATGTGATTGCTACTGAGGCGGAATTAGCTCACAGGAAAGGTGAAACCAGTGACCGTGGAGTTTCTCGTCAGCAAAATGATTCATCTGCTAACCTTATTGCAACGTTGGCGTCTCCGATGGATGAAGAAAAGACAAAGGACCAGCTTGAGGAAAATGCAATTGGTGGTGGTTTGGAGGAACTTGAAGGACCGAAGGGCCCTGAGGCTTCGAATCCTACTGACGATTCCAAGGAAAATGTAATGGTAGGTGATATGGAGGAACCAGAAGAGCCAAAGGACTCCGAGGCAGATCAGGAAGGTGAAACCCGTGACAGCGACATCTCTGTTAAAAAAGATGATCGGTCTGTGAATCGTGTTGGGACATTGGATACTACACCGATTGAGGACGAGCAAATGAGCGACCAGTCTCAGAAAAATGAAACACTTAGTGGTTTGGAAGAACCAAAGGGCTCTGAAGCAGATCACAAGGAACCAAAGGGCTCTGAAGCGGAAAAGCCATGCTTGGTTGATGTGGAGGAACCTGAAGATTCAAAGAGCTCCAATGGAGAATTGGATCATGAGGAAGTTGACACAAACAGCGAATCAACGGGAAAGGGAAGCTTAGAAAGAGCTGAAGGCAAGGCGAAACCCGAGTCTAACAGCGAATCAACAGAAAAAGGAAGCTCGGAAGGAGAAGGCGAGGCGAAACCCGAGTCGAATAGCAAATGAATGGAAAAAGAGAACTCGGAAAGAGGTGAAAGCGAGGCGAATCCCGAGTCTTCCCTTGCAAGTGGAGACTCTTTTCCTTTGCATTCCTCAGTCACCAAAGAGAGTACAACAGACGAATTGAGAGGAAATGCAGACGAAAATAATTAAGACGGAGTAGGTTAGAGGTTCACATATATGGCAATGTGATGTAACCGATCTACATATTACTATATTAGTGATAACATATACTTTCAATATTAGTGTGAAGTTCGAACCCCTTTTTTTAAAAAAATAATTGCCTTCTGAATCCGTTAAAACGAAAAATTGAATCATAATACTTTGGCAAGAAATTGCTTTTCCAAACTAAACTAACAAAGCTTCGTGGAAGAAAATTATTTGTTTTTTTTTCTTGTAGAATAAGTAAAAACAGATCCCGAAGTCCAAAATCGATTGGATCAGTCTTAAGTACTGTAGTACAACATAGGTTGAGTTTTCTAAATAGTTTTAACCTTTAATTATTTTTTAAATTTGGAAATTAAGGGCAAAATAAAAAGGGGGCATTCCGAGAATTGAACTCGGGACCTCTCGCACCCTAAGCGAGAATCATACCACTAGACCAAATGCCCGTCGTGTTGTTGATTGAAATTAAGCTTATATAATTATTGTTTTAATATTTTCCCTCCAAATTTTTCCCTCCTTAAGAACCCTAACCAGACTCCTTTCATTTCGCAGCGCGCCTTTATTATTCTCCCTCTCTCTCTCTCCAGTTCGATCTTGGATGAGATCGTATGTTTTCCGACAAAACATTGTCTGATTTTCGTTTCTGATTGCTCAATCGTGTCGAATCGGACTGTGGTTTTCCGATCTTCGAACTTGTGGCTTATGAAAAGAGATGGCTAAAAGAAAGAACAACTTTACTGAGCATCAAGAGACCCAACGAATTGAATCTCCTCCGTCTTCACCTTCTGGTAATTTCCTAACTTTATTCCTCTCGATGGTTCGTTCTTCTTCAAATTTTCATTCTCGTCCTTCATCAATTATCTTCGCTTACGTTTAACATCTCTCAATACGAAAGTGCAGTTTTTTATATAGTTATGATTTTTAAAATTGTTGGTTTTGCTTGTTCCCTCGGAAAATAACTGACTTTCTGATTTTTCATCGTTTGTTATACTGAAACTTCCAAGTTAATTATCGTTATGGGGAGAAATCTGGTTCTTGAGGTCATTAGTTTGTGTATCCATACTGGATTTGTGATCTTTATTTATAACTTGTTTAATCATGGTATTTTTTTAGTGTGTCAATCTTTAGTGAATCTTTTCTTTGTTCATCTCAAATGTCAGGTAACGACAAGGATCATGGCGATTTGTTAGGTTTTATTCAGGGCACAGTTTCTTTTGATGGCAATGTCTGGTCCTGCGAACAGATGGAGACCCAGGTCATGGACATTGAATGTGAAGATGAAGTTTTTCCTTATTATGATGAAACTCAAGCAGTGCCTTTGGGCACTGAAACTCAAGAAGAACCTATTGCGAGTGAAAGGCAATGGCTAAAAGCTTCTGATTGTGTGGATACACAGCTGTTAGATCATTATGATGATGAAGTAGCTGTTGATAGTGATATTGATGTTACTGATATTTTGGAGGATGATAGCGAGCTCTCTGATGGTGACTCACGAAGTAGAAATGGGTTATTAGACGATGTTAATATTCAACATGCTGATGAAAGGATTAAATTAACAGATGTCTCTGATGTTCTATCGAGAGAACAAAACAGTTCTGGTGAGTTTCTATTTAAATCTTACATTCATTGGTGTTTAAAAGAATGAATTCTTATTATTTGTTTCTCGTGTATGATTCTGACATTATTAGTGATTACTGCTACCTCAGTGCATTGCGATTTTGTAGCATAAGGATATCAAACTTTCTTCTTTAACTGAGTAAAGAACTATGTATGGTTCCTTACTTTATGCTTAGTAAATCTTGTAATAGTCTTTGTGTAACCTTTATATCTTCCGATTTATACCCAGTCTACTGTCTCCTTAGTCCGCTAGAGTAGTGTTGTAGTTAAAATTATGCTTAAAGTGAAAGCGCCATTTCCAATCTGTTCTTCAACTCTTCTTGGGAAGTGTTAGAAGTTTCCTTTCTCTCTAATACTTATGTTTGGTTCTCACTTATATTTTATCAGGAAATGTTGCTAAGTTCACTTCAGTTCGCGCAGCCGCCTTTCGAGCCTCCGGTTTGGCAGCTCGTGTAGCAAACTCAAAGCTGCCCAACAGTGGCTCACATTCTATCCTAACCAATTGCCATTCTTCTGATAAAGGAGTCACAGATACCAGTGCAGGAAACAGTGTTGGAGAGGAAGTGGATCAGCAATGTCTACCTAGTATTTGTGGTGAGAAAGCAAATGAATTACGAATGGGAAACAAAACAGCAAGGAAGCTCTTTACTGATGAGTCACCCAACGAAACAAACTGCGTATCTGTTGATTGCGATGATGAGCTGGCAAACTTGACTTATGTTGATTCCCAAGAACCTGGAGAGGCATCACAAGCCAGTGCTCTTAACTTTGTTGACAAGCTCATTCATGATTGTGGTTTGAATTTTGAAGTTGAAATTGACCATGAAAAGAGAACAGATGAAATATCAAAGCTTGTTCCAAATGTTAAAGGACCACAGGTATTGGCAAAGAGAGTTAGGAACAGAGGTGGAGCTGTTGGAATTGATGGAGATGAAGTTGACCATGGAAAGAGAATAGATCAAATATCAAAGTTTGCACTGAGTGTTAAAGGTCCACAGGTCTTGGCAAAGAAAATCAATTACAGAAGCAGAGCTGATGGAATTGACATTTTTGAATGGGATGATAACCGTGAGGATGAAGGAGGTGGGGAGTTGCTGTCTAGAAGAAAAGACGAGTTCTTTGGGACTGCAAACCATGCACGGGGCTCTTCTACCGTGCCTAAAGAAGTCACAGGAAAGGCGATCCATAGAAGTGATTCAGGACGTGTAAATGTGGTAGATAAAAGAACAGCTCATTCTGATTCCAGACTCTTACGAAGTAGTCTGATGAGGAATGGAAGGAAGGTTCAGGGAGCTGGAAATGAAACTAAAAAGAATATTGTCAATGAATTGGATAAAGTTTCCAAGGACCCTAGCGCTAAAACAAATGATTTACATGTAGTGGTTGATGTGGGTCCTGATACACAAATGGCTGCTGAAGCTATAGATGCGCTGCGCCTTGGAGATTGCAACGAGCTTGATGCTCTTGTAGGAAAGAAATTGTCACTAGGAGAGGAACGAGGCTTTTCCAGTGGCAGAGTTGTTACCAGACAATCCAAGAGACTAAAGAAGGTTGAGATCACTGAGAATGATGTAGAACCATCAGTAGTAAGAACCAAGAAGGCTAGATCAACTCGTGCTAAGGCTTGTGAGAAGAATGTGGAAGGTTCTGTTAATGTTGATGAACCGATGGTTTCAAGTACAGGCAAGAGAAGAAGGGAATTATCGAACGAAATATGTGCCTCTAAGCTGCTTAATAAATCAAGTAGGGGAAGAGCTGAGGTCTATCCCAAGCGAAGGTCAGCTCGAATTTCCGGAGGTGGGCTCATTGTGTCTGGAAGGAATTCAGATTCTGCTTTGGATACCCCAACGAAGTCCAAGATGCCTCCAAAAGCTGTGTCACCTATATGCATGGGTGATGAGTATCTTAGACAGTCGTTTAAGGATTCATCAAAATCAAATTCCTTCCAGGAAGTCCGGAGGTTAATTTTGCCATCTGATGAACCTTTTTTGGAGCCAAAAGTTACACGAAAGAGGAGAGACTTGGGTAGTGTTCGAGTCCTGTTCAGCCAGCACCTTGATGAAGACGTAACCATGCATCAGAAAAAGGTAAATTTTGGTTTCTAGCAACAATTTCAGTTATCTCTTGATTATATTACCTCATGCAGTGATCTATTTCCCACTAGATTTTACTCCGCTTTGGAATCTCTGAAGCATCCTCCATGAAGGAAGCAACACATTTCATAGCAGATAAATTTGTGCGTACAAGGAACATGCTGGAGGCAATTGCTTCTGGCAAGCCGGTAGTCACGACCCAATGGCTTGAGAGTATTGACCAAGTAAAAATTTATATTGATGAGGATACTTATGCACTAAGAGACTCTAAGAAGGAGAAGGAGTTTGGTTTTAACATGAATGTTACTTTGGCACGAGCTCGCCAACACCCACTTCTACAGGTATGTAATCTGTTTTGGTCACCATTTCTTCCCTGTGATCATTGTTCCTCTTTTTTTTTCTTTTTTTTTTTTCTCATTACTTCTATAATATTTCAGGGAAGGAGAGTTTTTATCACTCCAAACACAAAGCCCGGTTTAGACACGCTTACAACTTTGGTTAAGGCAGTTCACGGGCAGGTATACTTTCTTGCTTATTTCACTGAAGAAGACTGAGAATGTTATTGTAATATTGAGGCCTTCCACTCAGGGTATTAGTTGCCATTACTAGTTATGCCGTATTTGATTCAATGGCTCTCCCTTTTAGCTTAGAGTTTTAGTGTTGTAGTGTTGATATTTACCTTCCCCGTGCATTGACTCAAATCATGCCCCACCCTTTCATCTGTATAAAAGATATAACAATTTAGCAAGTTCTTTTCTTTCCCAAACTGATTTAGAGTGAAAATATATCAGGCTGTTGAAAGACTTGGAAGATCTGCCTTACAGTCTGTTGAAAATCTTCTTATCTTATCATGTGTGGAGGATTACAATATTTGCGTTCCCCTTCTAGAACGAGGTGACTTACACTTACTCTCTGTAATTTCTCCAAATTTGTTGAGGTGCCGGTTTTATGTGATCTAACGGTTCTTCTTGTTCGTATTTCCCTTTCAGGTGCGGAGGTGTATAGCTCGGAGTTGTTACTGAATGGGATAGTAACTCAGAAATTGGAATATGAAAGGTCAGTATTGTTATTGAATTGAAGTTGTAATACCAAAGATGGAATTTGAGAAATAAATGACAAATAGACACACTTGAAGCAAATGGAAGCAATCCATTTTGATCTTTAGACCAAAAGTTTCATTTTTTTCTTCGTTGAGGCATGAATATCGGAACTTGTTGCAATCTTGAAAACCTATGATTTGGTGTTTCAGATTTGGAAACAAAGGAAACGTCGAAATCAAAAGTATTAGGGTTCAGTTTCAAGGGTTGTGTTTTCATTAACCATATGCTGTTCTCCCTTTGAACTGCCAGGTATCATCTCTTCGTGGACCATGTTAAAAGAACGCGTTCTACAATACGGCTTAGGAATGAAAAAGGTGAATTCCAAACCCATAGCCGATAAATGAAAAGACTTTTTATTTACTGGTATTGGTTTGGTGTGATTGTAACATACAGCATAAGTGATGTAATAATCTGCTTACCCTTTAGGTTAGAAAAACTGGTATCTATTGTTAGTCTTCTTCTCCTGTAACTTTAAGTAGCAAAGACCATCAGAGGGAACATGGATGATGATGATGATGATGATGATAGACCGTATATGGAACATCTCTTTGTAACAAGTTGAAACTCTTTGTAACAAGTTGGAGAAGTGTCCCTGTGTTGTTTTTTTTTCTTTCTTGCATTTTGGCTTTGTTGTGGTGACTGGTCTTTAGATTTAGGTCATGAGAGAAGAAAAATGATGTGGCGTGCTATACTAAAGATATGCACCCCAAATTCGAAGCTTAGACAACGGTGTTGTGTTTACTGTGAATTTTCGTTGAAAAATGTAGGGTCGAATAAAGTATCTGAAAAATCTGAAACTCGTTCTGAAATTGAGAAAGAAGTATTAAAATACTCGGATTCGTATAATAAAATTATAAAACTCATGCGATCGATTTTTTCTTTTCATAGATAAATATTTGAGAGAATATTTTACGAACTATTTCTAGTTTTTTTAATTAATTACGAAAATATCATTAGAATTAATGTATAAAAAAACTATAGGGTATTTAAACCAGTATATGTTATTAAAATTAGAATCGTCTTAGGATTCAAGTACAAATATATATCCGACCAACTTTGTGAAAATTCAAAAAATTGGTAAAAGAAAATAGTATGAGTGTAAAATGAACTTGTTTGGCTCCTTTCGTCATATGTAAGTTCGCATCGTTTTCTAAACGAATTGGAAAATTTCAGTTCGTCAGAAAATGAGACAGTTCGAGAGTTAGACCATTTAATTAAAAAGAGTTGTAACATATAATACGATGATTATCATCAAACCAAATAAACTATATAAAATATAAAAATATTAGTTCGTATTAAAAGTTATTAAACTAAATGAGTAATAAATTTATTGAATATCAAACAAAATATCGAAAACATAAATATTTTAAATTCGACCGCTCACAACTACATTTGTAATCTTCTTTGTATCTTTTTTTAGTAATAGTTTCTTTTTTTTCATTCGATATTGAGAAATTTCAAGAAATTTGAGAAGGAAACAAAGAAAATTGAATGAGTAGAACTGAAAAGATATTTCTGGATGAATTCTCCATGATCAGAAAACAAGGAATAATTGCTGAATTTATAGCCAAAGGAACTAACTAATTCTTGAGTTAAATCTTGAATTAGATTTCAAGATAACTCAAGAATATAACCGAATTTATTTTCTTAAAATCGGCCGTTAGGGATTCTGTTTCAAGAAGAAGAAGCAAGATGAAGAAGACTCTGCCGAAGAAGCATCTACCGGGTGAAGAAGAAGAAGCATGTGCTCAGGTTAAAAACTCTTCATATATTTCTGGTTTGGTTTAATCAGAATTCCGGTTTACGCAAGGAATTGGTCCGATGCAGAATTCTTGGTTGGAGCTCCGGTTTAGTAATGTATAATCCTCGGTCCAAGCTCCAAGCTCCGGTTTAGTAACCCTGCGGATCTTTATACTTATTATCCCCCTACAAACTAATGGCAGGTGGAAAACCGACATTCAGCTTGGACCTTAAACAAATAAATTGATCTTTAGACAAGGATTTGGTAAAAATATCTACAATTTGTAATTCACTAGAAACATGCTTAACCTCAACCAAACCTAGAGAAACTTTTTCTCGCACAAAATGATAATCTAACTCAATATGTTCAGATTTACCATGAAACATTGGATTAGCTGTAAGATAAATGACAGAGATATTATCACAATGTAATAAAGCAGGAGTATATTGCGGAATACCAAGATCTCTTAAAAGAAATGATAACCAAGTTAATTAAGCTGTGGTTGAAGCCAGAGCCCTATACTCAGCCTCAGTAGAGGGTCGAGAGACAGTAGACTGCCTCTTTGCTGACCAAGAAAGAAGATTAGAGCCAAGAAAAGTACAAAAACCTGCAGTTGATCGCCTTGTAATTTTACAACCTGCCCAATCACTGTCACTAAATGCCAAAAGATCAAGAGAACTTTTAGAATGAAGATGAAAACCAAGATGCATTGTTCCTTTAAGATATCTCAAAATCCTTTTAAGCAAAGCAAAATCAGAATTAGATGGATCATGCATCTTTTAACATACAAAATTTACAGCAAAGTTTATGTCAGGTCTCGTGATTGTTAGATACTGTAATCCACCAGCTAAACTCCTAAAATATGTTGGATCATTAAACTTTTCAGAAAAAATGTTATTATCATAGTCAAGTTTTAAAGGTAAAGGACTAGGTACAAGCTTACAATCTAACATACCAGCTTTGTTTAATTGATCAATAGTATATTTATGTTGATGAAGAAATATACCATCTGAATGAAAAACAGTTTGTAAACCTAAAATATAATCTAATGATCCAAGATTTTTCATAGCAAACTTAGTTTTTAACATTTCAATAAGATGAGTAAGTAAGGTTAATGAGCTACCTGTAATAATCATATCATCGACATATAATAAGAGATATATTTTATCCTTACCATCATTGAAAACAAAGAGAGAGGGATCTAATATACTACAAACAAAACCAAATTCTATTAATATAAACAGTCTCATGTAAATCACCATGTAAAAAGGCATTTTTAACATCAAGTTGTGTAATGTGCCAATGATTTACAGTAGCAATGATAAGAACAATTCTTATAGTAGCTGTTTTAACTATTGGACTAAAGGTTTCAATGTAGTCTATACCTTCTTCCTGATCAAAACCTTTAGCCACTAATCTTACTTCTAAAGTATTCAATGTACCATCTGAATGTAGTTTAGTTCTAAAAACCCATTTACAACCAAGTATATTCATATCATTTTTTGGAGGTACCAGTGTCCAAGTATGATTTACCTTTAAAGCCTCCATTTCAGATTCCATAGCTTGTCTCCAACCATCATGTTTTAAAACAGAAACAATAGATTTTGGTTCAGAAGGAGAACTTGTTGTAGTTAACATAATATAGCGAGGATTTGGCTTAACTATACCAGATTTTAATCTGGTTACCATATGATGTATGTTAGCATGAGAATGATTTGACAAATCTGCATTAAAATTTTCAGAATGTGCAGAAATATTTTCTGATGTATTATCAGATTGCAAAGGCAGAGAAGATGCAGATTGCAAAGACAGAGAAGATGCAAGATCAAAATTATTTACTGATGCAATTGGATTTTGATTCCTGTCAGAATTATTTATTGATGCAATTGGAGTTTGATACCTGGCAGCTAGAGCAGAACATGAAACCGAGAATTTATCAGAAGATGAAATAGACAGTGCAACCGAAGATGTACCAGCAGATGAATCAAACTGATAACTTTGCCTCCAAGCCTGCAACAAAGGAGTATCAACTCGTGGGGATAAGTGTGAATAACAGTCTTGAAAAGGAAAAGAAAACTCATCAAATAGAGCATGTCTTGTAATGTATACTCTTCCTGTTGGAGGATATAAACATCTATATCCCTTATGCTTTTCACTGTAACCAAGAAACATACACTTTAGAGATCTTAGATCAAATTTATTTTGAGTAAACGACCTCAAATATGGATAACAGCAGCACCCAAATACACGAAGAGCAGAATAATTTATATTCTTGTGAAATAATATAGAATAAGGTGTATCTCTATGTAAAGGAATAGAAGGAAGAAGGTTACTAATTAGTTTGCAGTAGCAAATGCCTCAACCCATTACTGTAAGGGAGCTTTAGATTGAAATAGCATAGAAAGTCCTAATTCAACAATATGTCTATGCTTTCTTTCAGCAAGACCATTCTGCTCAGGAGTTGCTGGACATGATATCAAATGTTGAATTCCATAGGCAGATAAATGCTTTTGAAAGATAGAATTACAAAACTCACCACCACCATATGTTTGAAGGCTTTTAATCTTGCAAGAAAACTGGTTTTCAACCAATTTTTGAAAAGAAACAAAAACATCAAAGAAATCTGATTTATATTTCAAAGGGTAGAACCAACAAAACCTTGAAAAATTATCAATAAGAATGGCATAATACTTGAAACCTTGGATAGAATTAATAGGTGCTGGATCCCAGAGATCACAATGTAGACGTTACAAGGGTTATGTAGTCTGAAAATCTAAAGCATAAAAAGAAAGATGACAACTTTTTGCTAATTGACAAATTCACAAAGAGAGGTTATTGAATTGCTAACAGAGATAGCTTTAATGTTTTTAAGATGATTTAAAATCTGGTGATTTGTATGTCCTAAACGTTGATGCCAGATGCTTTAACTTGCTGAGCACTGCCTTTTTTGAGTAGAAGGCTTTGAAATCTGGATTTTCAAGCACATATATCCCTTCACGTTTACTGCCCTTTATTAATAGCTTCTTTGTTACAGAATCCTTCACATAAACCCCATTAGCATCAAAAACAAAATAACAGGGGTAATCTTGCGTGAGTTTTTAGATACATAAAGTAATGATTTTGCGATAGGAGAAGCAATAAGAACATCAGAAACAGGGAGCATACCTTCGGCAATTTGTAAAGAAGTCGATCCAATATGAGAAATGGGAAGAAAAGAACCATCTCCCACCATGATGTTTTCTGATCCATTGTAAGGTATGGATTGCTGGAGACTCTGAGGTGTCTGTGTAATATGAGCTGATGCTCCCGAATCTGGAAACCATTCAGTTGGAGATGCTTGTTGTATGTTTACTGCACTCAAGGATTGAGGTATATCATTGCCTTGATATGCATTGTTGAATTGATTCCAGCAATACAGAGCATCATGTCCCGACTTCCTACAAATCTGACATACAATTCTTGCAGTAGAATTATTATGAACAATAACACTATTAGAACCATTACCCCGCTGTGTTCTGTTTCCAGCATTTGCAGAAGATGTAACTTGTTGAGAAAACCTCTTCCCCTTGTTGTATAGCCTCTGTTATTCCCTCTAAAATTGGGACGATTGTAGCTCCTGAAATTACCTCTACCATAACCAGAAAATTGAGCATTGAACACATGATGTGAATCCACAGAAAATGCTTGATGATGTGAAACATTAGTGTAGGCCGTAGAGTTATGATTCAAGATTAAGCTACTGAGCTGCGAAACAACATCCTCATAAGTTGGAAAGGAGGTTTGTGCATGGATGTTTGTATAGCGGTTGTAAAGGCTTCGTATTCCCTTTCCTAAACCATGTAGTAATCTGAAAATTTTCATAGGTTCGGGTATTGGCTTTCCTATTGAATTCAACTTATCACAAATGACCTTAAACTGTGCAAGATACTCTTGCATCGTCTTCCCATCTTTTATGAGCATTTGTAACGATGCAAGAAGGTCAAATTCTCTTGCCACTGACCTTTGGTTATAATGATTAATGAGAGACTCCCAGACTCTAATTGTTGAATCCATACCGATAATATGACTAAAAACTTCCTTAGAGAGTGTACCTATAATCCACGACTTGATGAGTTGGTCTGTCTGTAACCACGAATCATAGACTAGATTAGGCGTTTGAGTTGAACTTCCATCCTTCTGTTCGATGATGAACTCCGGTGGTTGCTGAATAGACCCATCGATGAATCCGGTGAGCTTCTGGCTTCCAAGCAGTGACTCAATTTGAGTCTTCCAAAACAAAAAATTTATATCATTCAGCTTTATAGTAACGAAATTTGAGATGTTAATGTGTACTGGGAAAGAAAAGGGAATCGAAACATCCATGATCAAGAGATATCCCTGATCTGGAGCTCTGATACCATGAGAAATTTCAAGAAATTTGAGAAGGAAACAAAGAAAATTGAATGAGAAGAACTGTAAAGATATTTCTGGATGAATTCTCCATGATCAGAAAATAAGGAATAGTTACTGAATTTATAGCCAAAGGAAGTAACTAATTCTTGAGCTAGATCTTGAATTAGATTTCAAGATAACTCAAGAATATAACAAAATTTATTTTCTTAATAAAATCGGTAGTTAGGGATGTGCTTAGGTTAAAAACTCTTCATTTATTTCTGATTTGGTTTAATCAGAATTCCGGTTTACGAAAGGAATCGGTCTGATGCAGAATTCTTGGTTGGAGCTCCGGTTTAGTAATGTAGAATCCTCGGTCCAAGCTCCAAGCTCCGGTTTAGTAACCTTGCAGATCTTTATGCTTATTAGATATCTATTTAACAAGACAAGAAATATAGATTAGTAACAATTTAGCAATATAAAATGAAAAAAGTTAAAATAGATACCTTTTTGGTCCATTTAAAATACAGTGACGAGACGATGACGCTCAGTGAGGAGAAGACAACATGAAGAGATAACGACGTGTAAACGACGATGCAATAGTGAGGAGACGCCGACCAAAACGATGATGCGAAGAGAAGATGACATGAAGTGACAAAACACAATGAGGAAAGAACGGTGAAGAGACGACGATGAAAAATAGTGACAACGAATCAATAAGAGACGATGACCTGAAAGGATGATGATGCGAAGAGAATACGACGTGAAAAGACAATGCGTGACGAGGAAACCAAAGACGATGCGGAGAGTCAAAGCGCAATGCAGAGAAGGAAATCAGAGAAGGAAGTCTATGGTGGCAATATGGGAGAGGAGATGAAAAATTGCGTAAAGAAAAAGACGAAAAAATGAAATATTTATTTTTGTAATAAAAATATATTAGTTTTGTAGAAATAATAAAATAATAATAATAATAATATAATATGTAAACAATCTATTAATTTTTTAAAAACAAAAATATTATATAGAATTAGAAAAAATATGTGATTTGAATGTAATTATTTCAACTCGTCTAAACTCTAATTTTTTGTCGAGTCAACTCGTTTTAAACGAGATGGAAAACATCCAGCTCAGCTCATTCAAATACGATTCGAATTGGAGCTGACTCGCGAACCGATAATTTGTTTTATACTCTAAAAATAATAATAAATCAAGTTTGGGTACCTAAAATGCTCGACCCTATGGAAATGTGAGAGCTTAGAAATCAATTATATTGCTTACCCACCACTCCACACAAAATAGATATGGTAAAAAATTTCAAAAATGTAAAGATTCACATTCTGATGATCAAATTTTCTTTCACTTGACTGTCTTCTTAACTCAATCTTTATCTGAATTTGACAATTGCAGAGGATCTTCTGATATCCGAACCATTTTGTTGCTCAGAACGCCTTGAAATTGTTCCATTACCTTCATAACAATGCTTCTCTTAGGCTCCTAATTAAGTTCATTACGGTCTGCTATATGTGACGGTGTCAGTCCGGCCTCGGTTAGTTGATCCACCGGTGACCCGTTCTCAATGTATCGATCTGATAGCACCATCGGTCTCCATTGTTCCCAATAGAAACGTATTAAATGCAAATTACACTTTTTTTCGAGTTAGTTGGCCAAATCATATGTATCAATCAGATACATTATACAAGTATTTACCTTGAGCTTTTCGTCAAGGCAATCCAGTGCGAGGAATTGTAGTACAAAGAAAGGAAGCTGTATCGAGGAAAAGGGAACGAAAACTGCAGAACCCTAAAGATCAAACAAGACAATGATCAATACCTATGATAAAAGATGAGGGATCACGCAACTTGAATATCATCGGCTCGAGAACTTTCCAAGATTTTAATTGTGTTTGTCGGGTTTGCAAATTATGATAAATTTGAGATGTATTTCCAACAACGCTTATGAATTCCACTAATCTTCTTGGGAGATTTTGCAGCGGGTAGTCCTGTATGGAGCAACATCTATTAGTCTAATGGAGCTGTCCATAACAAGTTTCAGAAGAACAACAAGAAAGCTCATATCAAAGCTCTTCTTTAATCTACAAATGCTAAACATAACAATTTGATAAACCAGAACCTACAATTCTGCCTATATTATACATAATTATGAACAAGTCAGGAACTAAGTGCCTAAAAGCTATATTCTTTTTGTCGATGCATAATTTCCTCGAGAAACAATCATCACATCTTATAACAATATGTACAGTCACAGATTCAACCTATGATCTAAAATTTGCCTAACATGTAGAAACTAAGTGTAAAGTGTATAAATTTATTAATAAATATTCAGGACAAAAAGAAGATATAAAAAAATGTTTGAAACTCAACCAACAACTCAGAATGTAAGAGCATCAACTAGTCTCAAGGAGGACTTATATAATAAATTAATGAGAAAAAAGCCTCTGACCTCCCAACTATCATACTTTATGCCAATTCCCCCTGAATTATCTGAGATAGCCAATTCCCCCCTCATCTTACAAAATCCATCCGATTCCCCCCTCAACTATATCAATTCAGCCAATTCCCCCCTTCGTTATATAAACAGTATATTGGTGTTAACCGACCCGATTTAATCGAATTTAACCCGATTTTGACCCGATTCAAATGCTCAATTTTGACCCGTATTATAATCGATTTAACCCGATTTCGACAATTTTTAACCCAGTTTCACTCAATTTTAACCCGATTTTACCTAATTTTAACCCAATTTCACCCAAATTAACTCGATTTCATCAAATTTAATCCGATTTCCACCCAAATTTAACCCGATTTTATCCAATTTCAACCCAATTTCACCCAAATTAACCCAATTATCGCCTAAATTTAACCCAATTTTCACTCAATTTAACCGATTTACTCACTTTTAACCCGATTTACTCTTTTTAATCCGATTTAACCCGATTTAACATAATTTCAACCCGATTTCACCCAAATTTTACTAGTTTTCACCGAATTTTAACCCGATAACCGATTTACTCACTTTTAACCCGATTGTTGAATCAAGTTTGTATTAAATTTACCTTTTTGTTGAATCAAGTTTGTTTTGGATTTAACTTTTAGAGAATCAAATTTGTATTGGATTTAACTTTTGGCGAATCAAGTTTTTATTGGATTTAACTTTTGGAGAATCAAGTTCGAAAAAAATTCGGTGAAATTGAATAAAATTTGGTAAACATGGTTGAAATGGGGTTGAAATTATATTAAATTGGGTGAAATCGGATTGAAATTATATTACTTTGGATAAAATTGAGGTAAATAAAAAATCGGGTTAAATTGGTTTAATCAAGTTTAAAGTGAGTAAATCAGGTTAAAAGTGAGTAAATCAAGTTAAAAGTGAGTAAATCGGTTAAATCGGGTTGAAATTCGGTGAAAACCAGTAAAATTTGGGTGCAATCAGGTTGAAATTATATTGAATTGGGTGAAATCGGGTTGGAATTATATTACTTTGGATGAAATTGAAGTAAATCGAAAATCGGGTTAAATCGGTTTAATGAAGTTTAATGTGAGTAAATCGGGTTAAAAATGAGTAAATCGGTTAATTCAGATTGAAATTCGGTGAAAACTAGTAAAATTTGGGTGAAATCGGGTTGGAATTACATTACGTTGGATGAAATTGAGGTAAATCGAAAATCTGGTTAAATCGAATTAAAAAGAGTAAATCGGGTTAAAAGTGAGTAAATCGGTTAAATCGGTGAAATTGGGTTAAATTTGGGCGATAATCGGGTTAAATTTGGGTGAAATTGGGTTAAAATTGGATAAAATCGGGTTAAATTTGGGTGGAAATTGTATTAAATTTGATGAAATCGGGTTAATTTGGGTGAAATTGGGTTAAAATTGGGTAAAATCGGGTCAAAATTGAGTGAAATTGGGTTAAAAATTGTCGAAATCGGGTTAAAAATCGGTTATAATACGGGTTAAAATTGGGTATTTGATTTGGGTCAAAATCGGGTTAAATTCGGTTAAATTGGGTCGGTTAACACCAATATACTGTTGATATAACGGAGGGGGGGAATTGGCTGAATTGATATAGTTGAGGGGGGAATCGGATGAATTTTGTAAGATGAGAGGAGAATTGATTGTGTCAGATAGTTCAGGGGGAATTTGAATAAAGCATGATAGTTGAGGGGAGAATTGGCTTTTTTCCCAAAATTAAACTGTAAAACTTAACCCCTAAATTTTTTTGGTTTTGTTAGTTTTAAATTAATCGTATCATATAAAGGAACAAAAAACATCGACAAACGAAGCAAAGACAAAACCTTGTAGAGATCGATCTTGCCGATTTCTCAATTACATCAAAGGGCATAAGAGATCGCCTCTTGAAGTTCAATACAACTACAACAAAATCACTAAAATGGAACCTTAAAATTTGTAGCTTTAAGAGTGTCAAAATGCAGATCGACCACAGACCCGCTCGAAGCCCGTCCGAAAAATAGTGTTAGAGTCAATTCTAAATTAACATCACTCGCATCTGGAATGGGTTGACAAAAAAAACAACTCCAAAAGGGATTCGATGGTCTTCGAGATGGTCTAGTTCCAGATCGATTGTCATGTCTGAGGAATTACAAGTGGACGATTAAGCATGCTGACCCGATCAACTTTGTAAGACGTAGCTTCTTAGCACTGTAAAAATACTGGGTTTGGGCCTTGAATTTATAGGCTCGTTTGCATTTGGACCTTCAGGCTTCAATAAACTCGAAATTTTTTGACCTAGCCTAACGGGGCTTTCGAGCCAGCCCATCGGGCTCTAAACAACACCAACACTAAAAATCCTACATGAGCTATCTTTTCTTCTCATTCTCACTCTGCGTAGTGTCATCTTCATTGCTCCTCGATTCAACAAGATCTAGCCTATTGCTCCCTCGGTCTTATCGAACTTTCGTTTCTCCTCAATGGTTCATATGGTGTCATTTCTAATGATGGCACAATCATATTTTTATTATCATATTAATATCTTAATCATGATATCACCACCACCACCAACACATGTAACGAGATATAAAATAAGAAAGAAAATTTTGATGCAATTTATTAAAATTAAGATTATATAAGTATGGAGCATGATGTAATTAATGATAACGTTAACGTTCTCATATTGGTCGTACATTAATTTAAATTTTGAAAAATCTTCAAAATACACTACAAAGAATCAGTAATTTAATCATATTAAATTTAATGATATATTATTTTGAAATAAGTCAATAATCATATATAAATAAAATTAAAAATGTTCTATTTTTAAAAGCTCGTGCATCCCTTTCGAATGGTTTCATTTAGGGGTGGACATTTTGGTTTCGATTATACAAAACCAAACCAAAACGAACCGAATAACCGAATAGATTCGGTTTGGTTCAGGTTTAGATTGGGTATGAAAGTTAAAAAACATAATAGATTCGGTTCGGTTCGGTTTGGTTCGATTATTAACAGAATAACCGTCAATAACTGATTGATTACATAAAAATATAAAAAATATATAAATAAATGATAGTTATCAAATGAATATTTATCTAATATAATTAATAATTAAATTAAATATCGAATTTAAATAATAATATATTATATTATATTTTTCAAATATTTAAATTATTTGAAATATTTCGAATAATATCATTTATTTATAATTTTAAATGATAAATTACTTGGTAATCGAATAATAACCGAATAAATTAGAGTTCGGGTTTTATTTTGGTTGGTTATAATATTTTATTGATATAACCAAACCGAACCGACCGATTTAAATTCATTTATTGTTTGGTTATTGTTTTTAAAAAACCAAATAATCTGATTGATATCTAATTCAAAATTGTTTACTTGGTTTAAGTATTTTCTAATGGTTTCAAGCTCAAAATTAGTCAAAAGTCTTGGAGTTATAGAAGGAATTTTCTTTAACATTTACGTTGAAGTGTAAAAACTACATTGAACAAGGTTGAAAAATCATCACTGATGCTTGCTTACGAGATTTACGTTGTTGATCCTATTTTAGCGATGAAGGTATGTTGTGCATTCTCTATAATACTCAAAGATTCTTCTTTATATATGCTATATACATGATATTAAAGGTCATGGTCAATACCCGTAATAAACAAAGATGATTCAAGACTCCTTTTGTATTTCCTCTGAAAAAATACAAATCGATCCAGAGATGTGCAAATCAAGATGCACATGGAGAAATGACTTGATTTGACAACCAAGTTATCGAAGGGACGTGCCTGAAATATAAGACAATTACAAATTCAGGACGCGTTCATATCGAACATTGGATGAATTAATTTTTCTAAATTGTAGATATTGTTGGACTTATAATCTCTATGCAAGAATCAAATTTACAGCTACCTAACTCTGACAAAAAAAAAAAAATAGAAATTTGGTTGCTATTAAATAGGTAAGTTTTTAATATTATTGTTCCATGAACCTCTATGATATTTCTTCTATAATAATTTGCTTAGTTTGTTTGAACCATTTCAAATACAGAAAATATACATAAAGATTCCCAAATTATGTCAATACCTCAATAATTATTTTTAATCATGTTATAAATTAAATTGAGTCCTTAAAACTTATGTAGATACGGATAGGAAAAACAATAATGCAAAAAACTCTTGTACAAATCATGCAATCACTTTTTCTGGCAAATTACGTTTTAAAATTTCAAAGATATTATGAACAAATCGCATTGTTAATTTATATTACATAAATCTATTGGTTAAACTATTACATTAAAATTAGAATTTGTGGGTTTGTATTGACCGATACATATATCAAATGTCATGACAATGTTTGAATTAATGAATTATTTCCAACATTTAAGAAAAATACAATTTTAAAATCTGCACCATATATATACAAAATATTCGTCCAAAATTATGTGTAGAAACAAAGAATTAAAACGGTTTTACCATTTATTAATGGAAATAATACAGTTTTAAGAAAATGTGTAGAACAACAATAACCAATGAAGTAATTCCCTCACTTAATGCTTCTGATATTTTACTCTTGATTATCGTCGTCTTGAGGATTCTCAGGTAATTGGAAGGGCCTGGAGATGATGAATCCATTTCTGAAGAACGGGACAAATAAGGTAAAGAACGATGAGCGGGTTTCGCCTTCATCACTATGACATTCAACAATTGCAGTGGCCTGGCCAACGGTAACGGCACAATTAGCTTCGGTATCAATCGAAGACGGCAGTTCATCGCCTGGTCGCGGCTCTGGCTTTTAAGCACTTGATTCCACAAGTAACCCTTGTTTTACGTCATTCTCAAGCCTTGATTCAACCCTTTCTATATATATATATATATATAAGAAGAAGAAGAAGAAGAAGAAGAAGAAGAAGAAGAAGAAGAAGAAGAAGAAGAAGAAGAAGAAGAAGAAGAAGAAGAAGAAGAAGAAG
>CM071865.1:4197668-4235513 GCA_036759665.1 Gynandropsis gynandra | reverse complement strand
TGTTCGAGGAATTTAAAAGGTGATGACTTGGAAGTAATGAAAAACAATATCTCTGAAGTATTATGTGCATTGGAAAAAGTTTTTCCAACTTCATTCTTCGATGTCATGGAGCATTTGCCAATACATTTACCAGATGAGATAATACTCGGTGGGCCAGTTCAATTTAGATGGATGTATCCTTTCGAAAGGTTTTTCTTTCATTTAAAGAAAAAAGCAAAAAACAAAGAAGCGGTCGAAGGATCTATTGTCAAACAATATTTGCTGGAAGAAATCACATATTTCAACACATTTTATTTCGAGTCGATATTCAAACGAAAGAACGTCGTGCAACGGATGATCACACAAACTATTTGTATCAATATAATCCGCAGGTTGGCACAATTCCTGAAATGTTTACTCCGATTGGACGTACAGGAGGTAAATCCGATGAATATTGCTTAACACCAGAGGAGTATAATCACGTCCACACATATATACTACTAAATTGTCAAGAGTTATTACCGTTCGAAAGGTACGTACATGGTACATATTAATTTCAATCTTTATATATATATATATATTAAAATGTAATGTATTTTCATTATTCAGGATATTTGACGAAGAAGTGCTTGGTACATATCCTCATCTAAATGCAAATGAACTCACAGACATGAAAGTTCAACATTATGGCTCTTGGTTTAGAGACTACGTAAGTACTCGTGTACACATCTATTTAAATTAATTGCATATAAAAGTATTAATTTGTTTTTATTACACGTACATGTGAAATGTTCTGATGAAAGACTTCCTACGTGGTTAAGATTACCTACGTGGTTAAAAGATTTGGCTAATGGTCCCGCACGAAATGTCATGTGTTGGCCAATCTTGTTTACTCGCGGCTACACGTTCCACACGTACGAACACGGAAAATATAGAAGCACATACAACTATGGCGTTTAGTGATATAGAGGGTGATAACTTCTACGACATTTTGCACCAAATCATACAACTGGAATATCTTGGTCTCGTTGGGTTGAAGGTGATGCTTTTTAAATGTCAGTGGTTTGACCCAACCGTAGGACGCAGAATACGAAAAAACCGTTGGGGAGGAATTGACGTCAACCCAGCACGACAATATGGTAAGTATGATCCCTTCATCACAATAGATCAAGCAGATCAAGTATGTTACGTGCAATATCCAACAACATTGAAACGTCCAGAGAGGAGTGGTGGGCCATATTAAAGATCAAGCCACGAGGGATCATAAGCTCTGATGATAAAGAAGATGCGTTGCAACCCGATCATCCGCAACCGATTCATTTAATTGATACAGATCGCGAGGACATTCTTGCGAGAAATGACATAGATGGAGAACTCATACGCTATTATGGATACGTTGAACCAAAAGATGATGAAGATGAAAACGGTGATGAATTCAATGAACAAGCGAAGGAAGACTCGCCCATCGATGAATCCATTGAAGAAGAAATTTAAATACAATAATGTCTATCATGTGTAATAAATGTAGATGATGTGTAATGTAAATGAATTGTAACGTTCATGATGTGTAGTAATGTATATGATTTGTAATCGAAAAATCGAAATATTAATACAATCGAATAAGTTATATAAACGATGTTAGATGTATTAAAACTTAGAATTATCTAATACCAACGGGCATCCGTTGAAAATTGGTAACGGATGCGCGTTGATACACGAACTCGCCCCCGACACTTAGAAAAAATTTATAAGTTGTCCACATTTCCAACGGGCATCCGTTGCAAAGTTTCTAATGGACAACCGTTACCAATTTTCTAACGGGCATCCGTTGGAAACTTAACGGTCGAAAACATTCTAACAGGCTTCCGTTGGTATTTTGTAACGGATGACCGTTAGAAAAATTGCAACGGGCATCCGTTGTAATTTCGAACGGATGCCCGTTTGACTAGGTAATGATGCCTACCCTAGTCTGCAGATTTTTCCAACGGGCATCCGTTGGAAATCGCAACGGATGCCCGTTGCGAAGGGAGATGAGCCGCCATTTAACCGTCCGTTGCCTCGGGAACACGCATTCCCAACGGGCATCCGTTAGAATTTCCAATGGATGCCCGTTGGGAATACATGACGTCACGTCAATTTACTCCGTCCGTTAAGATGACGTGTTTTCCAACGGGCATCCGTTGGAAAATTCGATATATATAAACCCGTTGAACAGTTCTTATTTCAACACAAATCACAAACTCAAAAATCTTCTCAAATTAACATTTCACCCACAAACACTCTAAATCCTTAGAAAAACAATGAGACCGAGACAGTTTATAGGATCGGGGGGTTTATTGGCTGGTTCCGCGGGAGCTCCTCCCCGCCTCCACCACCATCATATCGTCCTCCTTCACCAGAATCGGCACCGCCGATATTTGATGAAGAGGATGATATGATAGATATCGATTCTTTGATCGATGATTTCGATGGGCGTCCAACCCTTCCGATTATCGATCCAGAACATTCTCCTAGGACGTTATGGTAAAAAAATTACTATTTTCATTTGTATTATTATATGTTATAAATATTATCTAACTTTGTAATGTTGATTTACAGGTTTGATGTTGATGATGTACTGAAACACACAAACAACAACATTATCCAAGGGTATTTACAGGACGAATTATACTATTACTGGCAAGTTACGCCAGAAGTTGTGCGCCAGCGATGGTGGCACAATTTTATAGTAAGTTTTTATTAAATTAAATTTCAACTTTTTAGTTATATATATATATATGTTATAAAACTAAAAATTTTATAACTTTGTTTGCAGCGCTCATACAGATGGAGGCGAAAGGATACGTTGCACATCTACCCAACATGGATGCGCGACATGCAGACGCGGATGCGCCTGATGATGAACGGTGCGAAACGCAACTACTACGCCAACAATCGCAAAACGAGATGGGCAACGGAAGCGGTCTTCAGTAAAATAATTCAGCATTGGGAGTCCGCAGAATTCAAGGCCAAGAGTGAGAAGGCCAAACAATATCGCTACGGTGAGAAGGTTCCCGGATATGGTCCGCATCGCCATACTTCGGGATCAAAATCCTTCCCGAAACGAAGAAAAAAATGGTAAAATTTTCTTTATTTAAATTTTTTGTTTATTTAAATATTTATCTAACTAACTTTATTTTATATTATAGATGCAACGGATAGGAAGTGAACCGACTCTTCTTGAGCTGGTATTAGAAACTCATGCCAAGAAGAAGCCGGTTGTCGGGGAAGAGGCCGACGAACCCGAATTTGTCGATCCTCGAGTGAGAGCTGTGACAGAGAAGATCACACAGCAATCTCAAGCTTGCGGTTCAAGCCCCGACAAACGTAGTCCTTTACATAAGGACAAAATTTATTTAGAGATAAAAGTTCATTATTTTATTTCTCGATTATTAATAAAATAATTTGTAAAAATCTAGCGTTACTTTTGTTTTTCTTGTAGTCGGTGAAACCGTATAAGGGACGTCTATATGGTCTCGGGGCGCTTCAAAAGGATATCATCGAGGACGCCACGACGGTACCTCCCGTAGTCCAAGAGAGTTTCACGCAACAACGGCAGATCGAGGAGCCCGAAGCCAAAGTTCAGCACTTAGAGAGCGTCATCGAGTTGATGGGGCAAGGGAGGGGATCAACGTCGCAGCAAGAACCGGGTCCCAATTCAGATGCAACGCCATCTAGAGGTAATGGCGATCAGAGAGACGATATCAACCCCGCCGATTTAAACGAAATGTAATAGGATAGATTTGCGTAGTTTTAGTTTTAATGTTTTTTAACAATTTAATATTTTTATTAAAAACGTTTTATTTTAAAAATATTTTTATTTTTAAAAAAATTTATTTTTTTATTTTTACAAGATTTCCAACGAATGCCCGTTGGAATATCTAACGGGCACCTGTTGGACGCTATTTCCCGCCAAATGATAATAGACGTCCGTTGCCCTTTCTCGCCACTTTGCAACGAACGTTTGTTGCTATTTCCCGCCACTTTAATAAGATTAACAATAGAATATCAGTCTAGGCTCATATCAAGTGGCATTTGAGCCATGTTTTTACGTTACTCTATCATTTTCTCGCCACTTTGCAACGTTTTATTTTAAAAAATATTTTTATTTTTAAAAAAAATTATTTTTTATTTTTACAAGATTTTCAACGAATGCCCGTTGGAATATCTAACGGGCACCTGTTGGACGCTATTTCCCGCCAAATGATAATAGACGTCCGTTGCCCTTTTTCGCCACTTTGCAACGAACGTTTGTTGCTATTTCCCGCCACTTTAATAAGATTAACAATAGAATATCAGTCTAGGCTCATATCAAGTGGCATTTGAGCCATGTTTTTACGTTACTCTATCATTTTCTTATTTTTGCATTTGATTCAATTCAATTTAATTTTTTGTTTAAGAAAAGAACATAAAAAAAAAGAAAAAGGAAGAAAACAACAAATATGAGAAAAGAAAAATAAAATTGCAACAAAACAATAAACGGAAAAAAGAAAAAGCGAAGAAAAGTAAAAAGGTAGATAAATGTCTTTGGTAGAAAATAGGAAGAAAAACAAAAAAGGAAGAAAAAGAAAGAAAAACACTTGTCTTTGGTAAATGTCTTTGGTAGAAAATAGAAGTGTTTTAGATTAGAAATCTTGGACGTAGTGATCAAGATCCAGTTTAAATTTGTCGAAATTCATTTTGTACTTTTTTAGTTCTAAACTCAATTGAAATGGAGAAAGTGAAGAACGTACAAAAGATCGAGTGAAAATTTCAGAAAAATCTTTTCTGAGAGATCATGAGCTTCATTCATCTTCTCTTTCATTTATCTTTTTTTTGTACCTTTCTGATGTTCGGTTCTGAGAATCATCACAATGGACCACTACAAGGTGACAAAGTCATTCATTTGCAAACAAAATTGCAATTGATGATTGATGAGTTCTGATGCATTATGCAACAACATGATTAGGTGAAAGATGCAACATGTGAGGTTTGCCAAGAGACACATGGAAGGGACCAAACACGGCTCGTAATCCATACCCTCTAGACATGGATGAAGACATGTATGCTAATGTTCTAGATTATGAGTATGATTGACCCATGATATACAACCGACGCGTGAGGAAAAGAGTCGACGATTACATCAGCAGCATCAAGATGAAAATTTCTACGTTCACTGGTTGAAGTGATGCGAAAGCTTATTTACAATGGGAGTTGAAGATAGAGATGGTTTTTCACTGCCACCAATACTTCGAACTTAAGAAAGTGAAACTAGCATAAAAAAAGTTCAGCGACTACGCATTGTCGTGGTGGATCAACTCACGTTTTCTCGAAGACGTCTTAAAGAACATGCTAACATCACTTAGGACAAGATGCATGCTATTATGAGGCACTGGGTAGTACCTTCTTTACTATCATTGCAGCGGGTAGTACCTTCTTCACTATCATTGAGACGTCAATCAATGTCTAAGGCGATTGGCGCAAGGTAGTAAAATCGTAGAATACTACTATAAGAAATGGACTTTCTGATGGTTCGTGTAAGATCTAGAGATAACAATGTCTCAATTTCTAGGCGGTCTCAATCCTAACATACAAAATTCTGTAGAAACCCACCATTATGTTGAGATAGACAACGTGTTGCTTCTTGGGGTCAAGATTAAGAAATAATTGAAAGGAAGGGAATAAATTTCAGAGGTACGAAAAATTTTCCAACTATCGGTATGAAGCAAGTCGGTTGGAAAAACCGAACATGGATACAAAGTAGAGTTAGGTTGTTTGTCCTCTACAATTCTAAGTAGAGTGATTTCATCGTTCTCTTAACCTTTGTAAAAATCAACCAACATTATTTTCCTTTGAAATACTTATTCAATAAAAAAACCCGTAAACTCTCATTTTCTAACTCAACAATTTTCAACTCTCGTCCTTTTAGAATAATGTGTTCAAAAGTTTGGTTTAAATAGGATTGGACAATTCGGTTACAAATTTGGGTTTTTGTTCGGTTATAGCACGTATAGATTATTTGGGATAATAAACAATAACCATTCTATTATAACCATAAATGTTTTTTTATAAGGTTAGATTATTGAATGATTCCATTATACTACAGTTATAAAAGGTTATAACCAAAATAAGATTCAAATTCTAGTTTGGTTCATCTTAATTTTATTAATATTTTTTCTATGTTGGGTATTTCAAATAAATTATATATGAATGATTGTAACTTATTAGTAAATTAAAAAAAGAGGGTAAAACTCCTATTTCTCCCTCATGTTTGTCAACTTTACCTATTTCCCCATCATGTTTTGCATTTATCCTATTACTCCCTCCTGTTTTGCGTTTATCATATTCCTCCCTCATGTTTTCCAATTCTATCTATAACCTCCTACGTTTAAACTCCGTTAAATCCCCCAATTTTGACCGGTTTAGGTTAATTTTTAAACCGGTTAGGTTAATTTTAACCCGATTTAGGGTCAATTTTGACTAGAATTTTGGTTTAAATTTGACTCCTTTAGATTCAATTTTGACCCGGTTTAGATTCAAATTTGATCATAATTTGGCTCCAATTTCGATTTTCATCTAACTAAAACTCGAATCAGTATGAAGTTCAATAAAATTAAATCGAAATTTAAATAAAAAACGATTTTTATCGGGTTGTTCGATTTTTAACCCAAATTTGGTATAATTTTGACTCGAATTGGTACAATTTTGACCCGATTTTGATTTTGATCCAAATAAAACTCGAATCAATATAAAATTCAACAAAATTAAACCTCAATTTAAATAAAAACCGATTTTTACCGGTTTGTTCGATTTTTAACCCGAAATTGGTAAAATTCTAACTCGAATTTGGTATAATTTTTGACCCAATTTTCAATTTCATCCAATTAAAAACCGAATTAATATAAAATTCAACAAAATTAAATCAAAACAAACCCATTCTTATCGGTTTGTTCGATTTTTAACCCGAAATTGGTATAATATTGACACGAATTGAGTGCAATTTTGATGCAAATTTGAGTTAATCGTGTTTTAATCGATTGAAAATTTAAATCGGATCAAGTTGGGTGGAATTTTGACTCAAATTTTGTATATATTTGATTCAATTTTGATTTTTACTCGATTAAAAACTGAATCGCTCAAAATTATATTGAAATTTGAGTCATAATTGGGTCAAATTTGATTATAATTAGAATAAAAGGAAAACAAATTTTTTTTATTTAAATTTTGATTTAGTTTGGTTCAAATTTTATATTTATTTAGGTTTAAATCGAGTGAAAATCAAAATTGGTTGCAATTTTGATTGCAATTTGGTGTAATTTTGAGTTTCACTAGATTAAAACCCAAATTACTCAAAATTGGATCGAAAAATTATAAAAATTTCGGTCAAAATTGAAAAACAGATAAAAATCGGTTTTTGTTTAAATTAAAGTTTAGTTCGGTTAAAATTTCATATTGATTTTGATTTTAATCGGGTAATAATTAAAATTGGACTCGAATTTTCGTTAAAATTGAGCCTAAACCGGGTCAAATTTGGTTTCAAATAATGGTCAAAATTAAGTATAAACCATGTCAAAATTGGACCTAAATTATGGTTTAAATATTGAGCCTAAACCAGGTCAAAATTGAGTCTAAACCGAATCAAAATTACACCTATACCAGGTCAAAATTGAATATAAACCGGGTCAAATTTAATTCTAGATCGGGTCTCGTTGAAAATCGGGTTAAAATTGATGAGTTTAATAGAATTTTAAACGAATGGGGTTATAGACAAAATTTTTAAACTTGAGGGGAGAATAGGATGTTGATCAAAACATGAGGGATGAATAGGATGCGAAACATAAGAGGAAAATAGACAAAGTAGGTAAACATAAAGGAGAAATAGGGATCTTACCATAAAAAAATGAAATCAAATTTTATATATAAAATGATGTTTTTTATTGCATTCTCAACTTATAATTTTTAGAGAAATTAAAAAAAAAACAAATTAATTTAAAGATGTTGAGATGTTTTACCTTTAAAACAATCATCTGTTAAAAAATCAAATTTTCTAAACCATGTATTTCATACAATTATATAATAAAATGTCATTTTAAATGTTTTTAGGTGATGTAATAAATTAACTCACTTCCATGATTTTTCCTGAAAAAAAAAAGCCTAAAACTACATGATTTGAAAAGAATAAACAATTCATTAGAATGTTCCTTGTGCAAACAATCTTTTGGAACATTGTGTAGTTCCTTTGATTTGTTATTTTCATTATAATAAATCTATAGTCAACAATAAGTCTATGGTTTAAATTAAAATTTATATTTTAGATGCAAACGAACATTTTTCAATAAATCTATAAAAAGAGCATTTCAACTCTTCGATGTACAAAGAGTCGTTGAGATACATCCTTAAGGGTCCTAATTTTCTTTTCTATCAAAAGTACTAATGAAATTTAAGATCAGATTCAAATTAGAATACAAAAATCAATATTAACTTGGAACGTAAAAGTTAAAAAAACCAATTATATTGCATACGCACCATTACACAAGGAATGCATATGGTAAAAAATTTCGCAAGATAAAAAGATGCATATTCTAATGATAAAATATTCTTCACTTCACTGTTTTATTGATTTAATCTGTGTCTAAATGTGATAATTGCATAGGATCTTTTGATATTATCTTAAATGATCCGAACAATTTTTTTGCTTAGAACACTAACATTTTATAGATATCAAATGGATATTCTCATCTTCTGAAACTTTATTACTTTTAGAAGAACGCCGTTCCAAAAATCTACATATCCAGTCTTTGAGAAATACAATCAGAAGATAAACTACCATAGCTAAAACTCCATGATATGTTACTACAAACGAGTGCTTATACGCTATAAATATAACCTCATCAAAGGAAATATATCCTGATCAAAGGAAATCAGTAGTTAATAAATTACCCTTGAGATTGCTCCATTAATTTTCACACAAAAAAAACCAATAATTCCATTTGATAGCAAAAGGCAAGACTTTTAATTTCTTTTACGAGAATTAAACTTTTACTTAATATGTGATAATATGTTTATTTTAAACACCGCGGATTTATTAGTTATATCTATTTAATATCTTATCATAGATTTTGGTATTATTAAGATTAATCTTTTTCTAAATATGTTTTCCAAAGTTAATAATTTATAATTATTTAAAATTAACCGTTTCAATAATATATTTGACTATCTATTTTTTATATATATTTATTTTCTTTAAATGAAGTGTAATATTTTGTTTTTATAAATAAAAGTTTAATTTTTTTACATCTTTTTTACTTTTACATCAAAACGATAATGATATAAACAATTTAACTTAATTAATAGAATTTATATAGAAAATAGTGTTTAAAGAAATTCAAAAAATATAATTTAAGTATTTTGAAATATAATTTAACCGAGTTTCATATGTTTTTTTCTAGAACAGAAAAACCTAAATCTATGGATCTATAATAAATATATAATTACATAAATCTATAGATCTATAATAAATAGTAATTTAAATTAAATTTTATTTTAGATTTTTGTATTTTTATTTGTTATATGATCTTATTTCTTTTCATAAATATCCTAATCTAAAATCAATTCATTTCTCAAAATAAATAAAATATATTAATTATCCAAAAATAAATAAATAAATAAATAGTAGACGAAGACACTATAAATTTAAAGAAAAATTAATAATAATATTATTAAATTAATATAACCAATATAATGAGAATGTCCCGATCATTTGGAACCCTATATAATTCTATTATATTATTAGTTTGATTATAATTCTTATTAAATTTTCATTTTATATATTAGTTTTAGACTATAAAAATCTATTACTTTTAAACTCATCATTATATAGATCAATGATCTATAATAAATAAATAATATAATTAAATTTTATTTTAAACTATAAATACTTTTTTACAATCACATATTAAAATTTTAATTCTAATAATTTATTTTATTAGAATTATTAGAATTTTGTTTAATATGTGAATATATCTATTAGAAAATAGATTGTTTGTAACGTTTTTCCAAATTTTTTTCTTTCAAACTAATACTTTAAAAAATTAGAATATTCGTTTCAATACTTGACTATCTATTTTTTTATTTTTATTTTTTTTGTTTTTTTTTAATTTTAAATAATTTTTTAATATTGTTTTTATTTCTAAATAAAGGTTTATTTTTTATCTTATTATATAATTTTAATTTTCTTTACTTTATATCAAAACAATAATTATAGAAATACTTCTAATTTAGTTAATTTATATAAGAACGTAATGTTTAGAGAAATGATAAAAAAACAAATTAATTTAAAAATGCTAGATTTTTTATGTATTATAAAGAGAAACTCTTCAAAAATCCATCCGTTTTTTCTCTTTAATAATATTAAATTAACATAACCAATATAATTTTTCCATCAAATAAATATTTTAACTAATTTATTTTTTTGCATAAAATATAAAAGATTTTTATTTTTTTAATAATTTTTCTATTTTTAATAAGTTATGTTGTTTTTGCTTTATCATAAAAGAGAAGAGTTAAACTTTATGTTAATTACAAATATTTTATTTATTTTGATATATATAAAAGATCTAAATTTAGAAACGTCCAAAATAAAACATTCTTTTATTTTGTTTAAATAGATATAATCACATACTAAAAATTTTAATTCTTATAATTTATTTTATAAGAATTAGAATTTTATTTAATATGTGAATATATCTATTAGATAATAGATTGCTTGTAACGTTTTTTTTTCAAACTAATACTTTTAAAAATTTAAATTATTCACTTCAATACTTGACTTTTTATTTTTTTATTTTCTATTTTTTGTTTCATTTTGTTTTTCAATAATTTTTAATATTTTTGTTATTTTTTAATAAAGGTTTAATTTTTTTTACATTATTATATCATTTTTTTTAGTTTTACATCAAACAATAATTATAGAAATACTTCTAATTTAGTTAAAATTTATATAAAACGTTTAGAGATTATAAAAAAATAAATTAATTTAAGAATGTTGAGATATTTTGTATATTATAAAGAAAAAACTCTTCGTTATAGAAAGGGTCAGTTCAGAAACATTTTTGAAAAATCCTTCGTCTTTTGTCTTTATCAAACATGACATACTAAATAAAATCTAAATATATGATTTAGAATTTTCTTAAATTTTTTTTCTTTTTATTTTTTATATGATCTTGTTTCTTTTTATAAATATCCTAATTTAAAATCAATTTATTCTTAAAATAAATAAATCAATTACATTTCATATGAAAGAAAATCGATAGTTAATAAATTGCCTTTTAGATTGCTCCATTAATTTTCATACAAAAAATCAATAATTACATTTGGTATCTGCGAAGTGTACACTACCGATCTACCAAAAAAAAGGCAAGATTTCTAATTTATTTTATGAGAATTAAACTTGTTCATAATATGTGTTAATATTTTTGTTTAAACAATACTGATTTATTAATTACATCTTTTTAAGATCTTATGATAGATTTTTGGTATTACTAAGATTGATCTTTTTCTAAATATTTTTCCAAAGTTAATAATTTAAATTTATTTAATATTAGCCTTTTCAATAATATATATTTGATCATCTATTTTTTGTTTTGTATTTTTATTTTCTTTAATAAAAGTTTAATATTTTGGTTTATAAATAAAAGTTTAATTTTTTTACGTTTTTTTTACTTTTACATCAAAATGATAATAATATAAATAATTTTAATTTAATTATTATAATTTATATAGAAAGTAGTGATGTTTGATATAAAAAAAATTTAAACGTTCTAAAATTATATAAAACTTACACAATTATATGATAAATAATATCATTTTAAATTTTTCATGAATTATAGTAATTCTAACCGAGTTTCATATTTTTTTGTTGAACCTTAAAGCTAAAGCGATTTGATTTGAATGGTTTAAATAATTAATGAGAATGTCATGAACCCTATATAATTCTATTGTATTATTATTTTGATTATAATTCTTATTAAATTTTCATTGTATATATTAATTTTAGACTATAGAAAATTTATATAGAAATTTTAAACTATAACTAATTTTTTTACATATTTATAAAGATAAACTCTTCCTTAATATAACATTTTTTGAAAAATCCACCGTCTTTTTCTCTTTAATATAAAAGATTTTTATTTTTTTAATAATTTTTCTATTTTTTAATAAGTTATGTTGTTTTTGCTCTACCATAGAGAAAAAGTTTTAAACTTTTACTTAGGAGTGAGTGGGTTTTATGTTAATTACAAATATTTTATTTATTTTGATATATATAAAATATCTAAATTTAGAAACGCAAAAAAAAAACATTCTTATATTTTGTTTAAATAGATATAATCACCTATTAAATAAAATTCTAATTCTTATAATTTATTTTATAAGAATTAGAATTTTGTTTAATATGTGAATATATCTATTAGATAATAGATTGCTTGTAACGTTTCTCCATTTTTTTTCAAACTAATACTTTAAAAAAATTAGATGATACCCGCAGATTGTGATAATTTAAATATATTTATTTTATATTGGTATATAATTCATTAATTTGAACATTGTCAGTAGATTTGATATGCATACGGGGCAATACAAACACGCGAAATAAAATTTTCAATGTATAAATTTGAGCATTAGATTTACAAGCTGTAATGTAAACTAATAGTGCAATTTGTTTATAATGATACCTAAAACTGAGAAGGAATTGGATTGTAACACATGCGTGAAAACTCTCGAATATTGTTATATTTTGTAAAATATTGTTAAAATATAATTATGATACAGAAAAAATAATAATACAAAAAGTAATATTTCAGACTCATGTAGTTTTCATTTAATTAGGGATAAAGAGTAAAATTTTTTTGCAGCATAATGATGATACCCAATAATTAACAATATAAAGAAAATGTTATGAAATGAATCGTTCTAATTATATGAGGGGTTAACATTTTGGATATTGACTTATATTTCATCTACTTAAACGATTCTTGTGTAATATCACAAATAAAATTATAAATAGTACAAATAAAATCATAAATAGAGTTAGTGTTATATTGATGAATGTTGTCATTCCTATAGTACCAAAAGCATAAAGCTGACAAAAAATTATCAATAAGAACAACCTAAAATGACCTTATTCAAAAATGTAAATATTAATCACTGAACTTATGAATTTATTAGAAAAATAAAAGAGCATACATATTCAAGAAATATTCTACATAAAAAGATTACAGATTTATCCAAATACATCAAAAGAATAATATGTGGTCTATTTATTTCCTAAACATTGATATTCATACAATAAAAATAGATAACGCCATATTAAACTTTATCAAGGAAAAACAAAAATATAATTGATATAAAAAATTTTATCCATTAGAGAAAAAATAAGAACTTTCTTTTCATACAAAAATTCAATTGATGAGAACAAAATTTCAACTTATTAGACCAATCAAGTTTATTTTACCACAAGATATGATTATAGGGTTCAAAATAGTATAACATTAGACATGAATCATGATAAGGCAAAAGGCTCAATATTATGCATTAGAATAGCTGAACATAGTATCTCTGAACATAGTATAATAAAAGAAAACTTCTATTTCTCTACAAAGATAAATTTGTTTATAAGTCATACAAAGATTTTAAAATAAAAAATAATCATAAAAATAAGTATATTTTGTCCATGGACAACCACATATCTCTATATGATTGCAGGATCAGAGAAGATGCAAGCTTTATCATCCTTCTTGCGTTCTGTCATAGAACATTGATATGAAGATCATCGAAGAGCCGAACTCAATCATTCACTCTTTGATTTGACTGTAAAACACAAGCATTCCATAAGGATCCTGGGACGGAAGAACTCAAGAAAGGGACTCTGATTCAAGGCAAAATCCACTTCCATCATCGTCAGTCACTATTCTAGACAAAAAAAATTGTGACATCAATATCGACATAAGGGTTCATCGGAAGAAGCACCAAGGAAATCAACCTTGAGTCAGAGTTGTACAATGCCCAATATATATTGGTAATTCAGATATACCTCCATGAAATTGGGAAAAAAAATCGCAGAATATAAGTATACCTCCATGATGGGAAGTACTTTTCCAATGCTCTTTGGTGTCTACCATATGCATCATCCAATATGGAAATATAAGAACATAAGCTTGGCTCTAACCTTCCTGCACTGCAATTCATAAAAAACATGAGAAACTACCATCAAATCCTGCATATCTGCTGTAACCTTGTTCAAGGTTTTCCATAAATTTCATAACTTCGAAGATCTGTTTACAACAGTTCAACGAAGCTAATTGACTATACAGACATCAAGCTGATCAGAACAGATTCTATTTGTATCAAAACCTACAGAAGTAAATAATAAGCACAATGGGAAGATGGACACCGTAAACCCTCTCTGTTTTGATAATATATATACTGGACTATATATATATATATAATAAAAAGCAACATTATAGATTAAGTAATCAGTACCTTTTCAAGATACTCTTGCTTCAGATTGCCCCAAGGATTCCTTCCGCTTCCATAGTTGCAGAGATTCAGAGTGTACTTTAAAATTGAAAAATGTGCAGCAACCTCAATTCTTATTCCAGATTTCAAAACCTCGATAGGTGTAGAGATTCATAGCAACCACTGCTCGTACACTGCCAGCCATTGCCATTGTCATACTCTCGCCATTAGGCTGAATGAGACACACACAATAATCTCACTAAGTTAACCTTTTGGGAATTGGTACTTTCTTCCACTCCCATGACTCTATCTTTTTATGTGCATTCTCACAATGTTCTTCAAGCCCCTGCAACAGCAAACCGTGGTTCATTCTAGATGTGTGGTTCATTCTTGATCAATTTCCACATCTATTTATGAAGCATTGAACCAAAGCATCCACAAATGCTTACTAGATTTCCAAAAATGACAACACCCTTCATGTGGTCAACTCTCATGGCAATGAAATTGTTTTCCATAGCATCCACAGATATCTTCTCAACAATTGACAAGCCGAAGAAGAGGATCAACTGAGATAAACTCTCAATCCTTATTGTCTGATAAATATGTGACCTGAAAACTCCCAACAAAGGATTTTAAATACACATCTGAAACAATAAGAATAACCAAACTAACTACCTGCTGAAGCGACCTGAGAGTAGCAAGCTTTTCCAGAGCAGAAACATACTGAGAGAGCTTTACTTCAGGTAACAAAGGAGCTGAAGATAGATTCCCACCAAGATTGGAAATCTTATCCAACAAAGGCTGAAGATGAAACTCATGGTCCAAAAGATGGAAAAGATCCTTGACCTCCTGAGTTGCACAGCTCAGAACGCCTTTAGACACCTAATTGAAGATGAAACTCATGGTCCAAAAGATGGAAAAGATCCTTGACCTCCTGAGTTGCACAGCTCAGAACGCCTCTAGACACCTAATTGAAGATGAAACTCATGGTCCAAAAGATGGAAAAGATCCTTGACCTCCTGAGTTGCACAGCTCAGAACGCCTTTAGACACCTAACTGAAAATACACAAGACTCAAGATAATGCATACAGATACACAAATTCCTATAGTTGGAACTAATAGTGAATATTTTGAAGAGAGGATATTCAAATTTTGAACTATAGCGGTTTAGAAACTCACCAGTTCAGATAAAAGAGACGACCGGGAAAGCTGGAAAACAGAACAAACAGAATTGAAAACAAAAGTTAAACACAAAAACATAATAAGATAAAGAAGAATTATGTTACCATGTCTCTGCCCTCAAATTTCGGTTCGAGATTGAAACCTATGAGATTGGCCATTCTGAAATTTCGTTCTTTCTCATTCTGAAGCTCCAAATGGGATGCACCATGAGCATGACCAAAGGGAGGAACAGACTATGCAGCCAAGACAACAGATGATGTTATTAGTTGCAAATCCTTTTGGCTCAAGTTCTGATTGAAATTTTTCTGAAGGATAAACAGCTTGAACCATGCATAAGCATGGTAAAGATGGCTAGATGAAACCCAAAAAATCTCAGTCAGTTTGGAATATAAATCATCAACTATGACGACTCGGGTGTTTTCTTGACCATGCACATCAACCCATAAATATCTTCCACAGAGCGCAAAGCTTCCTGCAGAACAATTGAAGCAAATAATCAAGAAAACCATCCTCACCCATAATAATGGATAGATAGGATAACATGGAAGTAACATAGAAGAGTTCCACACATAGGAATGGAATAGACCTGCCAAAGTCCAAGCGCAATAGGTACTTTTAGCTGCTCAAATCTTGTGTCCAGATAAAAAAACCATCGTGGAATGAAGTAGCATCGTAAGGATCAGGCCGATAAATAGGGAAAATCGTGAACTTACCTTTAAAAGTGTACGTACTGAACATACATAGGGAAACCAGGTTGTGCAGCCTACATAAATTAATGGATATTAGGAGCATGTATGATCCCGACACCAAACTCGTTGAGAGCATGGAACCTTTGACACCCAAACAGATGATCAATATGTCAAACGTGATTAGTGCAGTAAAAAACTTTGCGTGCACATCAAAAGAAGAAACACAGCTTAATAAATACCCATATTCATGAACAAAGAAACAAATTGCGAGGAACAACATAGATGCCAACAAATCCAACTTTTAGAACATTCCGGTGATTGAATGTTTCCTGAATGGCATTGAAATTAATAGAACAATCAATTTAGCGACATCAAACTGAGTAGTTGCTAATCAATGGAGCATTCCGCTCCAAAAAACATTTTATAATGCAATACCAAATCGAAAAAGGACCCACCTACGTTGTAGAACGACGCCGCTGCAAGGGTTTTCTGGTAACTCACCTTAAGGACGCCGACGAAGAGATGGAGGCGGAAGAGGAGCTTCGAAAACGACGACGACGAAGAAGTGGAACACCTGGAGCCATAGGTTCCCTCGTCTCCTTCCTTGGCTTGAAATCGTTGATTGCCTGCTCTAGGTCTGATCGCCCTAACCTGTGCAGCCCGAGCGCTCTCCACCCCTGCCTGAGCCGGCGGAAATCGACTCGGTGCTCGCCGCTGCTCCCTTTTGTTTTGGCGCCCCTGCTCCCATCGGTTTTGTCCGATAAGTGAGGAGGAATTTTTTTGGAGTTTCTTCTCCATCTCCTGCCTCTCCTTCAGCTGCTCATTCAAGGCCCTTTCCATCACGCTTTGTTTGGTCACCTTTTTCTACATTTAATTTAAGTTTGCAAGTGTCACTACATGCTTACCACAAAAAGAGGAGGAAAAATGTGAAAAAGGTGTATCAAAGACCACAACATGACGTATTTGAGGAACTTACTCCATAGTGTCTTCTTTTTTCCCTTCTTCAGACGTTTCTAAGTGTGCACCAGCAATGCTTGTGCTTCTTCAAGCTCCCTCTCCTATATCTCCCGAAGGATTCTTTGTCTCCTCCTCTCCTTAAGCTCCGCAACAGGTCTCTTCTGTTCTGCCTCTTAAGTAATCCTCTGAAGCCTAAGCCGTTTTTGCTCATCTTCTCGTTCCTTTCAAAATCAAGCAGGAAAATATACAATTTGTTTTCAGCAGGTCTAAGGTTAAATATAAACATGATTTCCATGTAAAAGAAATACCATTTCCAATTGCTGACGCTCTAGATCGTCCTTCCTCTTCTCAATGATTGTTTTCCTAGCGAGCAGTCTTTTGTGCTCTTTTTCCACAGTCTCTCCTAGAGTTGGTAATATATATGATAAATAAGACGCATCACAGTGAGGTTTTCTCCATTGTGTAGCCTCACGTATCCAATGTAATTCATAATATAGGGCGTCGAACAAAAAAATTAAACAAATAGAAATGTGAGCTTACTAATTTCTTGAGGCTTGCGCAATATCGGCAAGGGTGGTTGACTCATAAGATTGTATGTCCAAGGCTTGTAACTGTCCGTAGTGCACTTTTTAAACCTAAACTTTATTCTAGCATTAGTCTGAGGTAAAATGATTCCCTCCATGACTTTGATGGAGAAAGTGCTCATGTTATGTCTCAGATGATCTCTTGCTGCCTCTCTCTGGCCTAATACGTCCACAAAGAACATCAGATTAATAGGGAAGAAGTTTCTCGATCCTGGATCATAGGAGGGAAACACGCTTGCAAGCTGCATTCAGAGAAATTTATTGAAAGCCTACCTTAATTGAGAAGTTCAAACCCCTGTTGAAAAAGAAAACTTTAATTGTACGGGTTCCTCCTCAATCCTCCATCTCCACCACTGTTGCTGCCCCTCAGTGGCTGCGCTTTCCTCCCATCTCCGCTCTTGTGTCGCTTGCGTCCTAGAGAGGCCGATTTATCAAAATAAAGGCTCTGGAATTGGAAGACGAAATCAAATCTAGGCAGCGTCCAATGAAAAAGGGAAGACAAATGGGTATTTGCAAGGTTTCGTTCAATGAAAAAGGATCCTACCTTATCGAAGAGCTCGAACACCTGTTGGCAAAGGCAACCTTAATCGCACGGGTTCTTACTAAATCCAAAATCTCCACCGGCACTCCTGCCCCTCAGTGGCTTCGCTTTTCTCCCGTCTCCGTTCCTCCATCAAGGCTCTGGAATTGGAAGACGACAACAAATGATTTTAAATACACATCTGAAACTCCCAACAAAGGATTTGAAATAAAACTTAGATATCGCATCCAAGGATCAGAAATCAGTAACACTAATGTCAAAAAATGGAGTCATCAAAGCCCATGCAGCAAATCATACAAATCAAAATAATCGAAGAAAGATATGAGATACCAATCGTTCGTTCCTGAGTGCGATCCATCATCGTCTGTTCCTCACAACTCGAAAAAATACGACATCTTAAACCTCCCACTAACATAAAACACACAAAAATAATTTAGTAACAATTGCAACGCAAACCAAAATCGATTGAATTAACCTAAAGACGAAACAAAATGTTGGCAGTATCCCATTTTTTTCTACAACACACTTTAGTACTTTGAAAAGAATAAAGCAATACAGTGTTAGTGATCACACATTTCTTTAGATTTTACCTTTTTCTTCTGAGAGCCGTTTGGAAAAATCTGTATCAACCTTATTCTTCCTTCTATGGATTCTTCTCCATTATGTCGCTGAATTCATCTAGAACCAAGAAAGTTCCGTTTATTTTATCAGAAAGTGCACCATTAAATCCAATCATAGAAATCAACTGAGGATTCATAATCAATTCACTGATATATCTCCATAGATTTGGCACAACACCGAGCTTGAGGATCAAGTCTGCAACATTCGCAGAGAATTTGCAACACCGATTTAAACTTCCTTTTCAGTTTCGATTCAAACGGAGAATTTATATTCATTGTTAAACATGTGTATAGCGCCTAAAAATCTGCAAATCCCTCGCTTATCACTTTTGTACCAGATATTTAGCATATAGCATAACTGGGTATCATGCATGGGTATCATGCAGGATAAGATTTAGCATATAGCATACCTGAGTGATGTGGTTAGCCGAGATGAGCTCGGCCGTTACGAATGATGCGTGCCATCCTTGCTTTAAGCCGAATATCTCAACCAGCACATCGTTTGCGTGTGCCTCCATAAACCCTTTACTTGCAAAATTTTCACGATAATTTTCCAAAAAACCATAAAGAGAGAAGAATAGAAGAACATACCGATTTCCTTTATCAAAAGCCGAACTTACTCTGCGGGACAACCATAAACAGCTAGTGTTGGATGCGGATTAGTCAAGCTCCATCGTGACTGACCGAACATGGATGATTTAGCTATTTGTTTGGATATTGAAAAATGATGGCGCAAAAGTACAATAGCTCGAGCTTTTCACCTTTCCATGAGAGGGACGAACTACTCGCCTGATCAAAGTGGCTTCGGAGTTGTCATCAGCTTTTGATTCCTCCTCCCTCGCCTTCAGCCACAACCGCCGCTCCTCCTCCCTCGACTTCGGCCACACCGCCGCTCCTACTCCTCTTCAGTTTCTCTTCTCCATCGTCGGCCTTCTTCAACAGCCCTCATCAGAATAAGCATAATTGTGAAGCTAAGAATAAGCATAATCGAGAAGCTAAGAGTATATCCCATCTATAATAATTCAAAAAGTGTATTCAATTTAACGGCAAAATCATAACTGCTTGAGTCAGAGTTCAGTAAATGGCACCGGCATTTTGACAGATCCTATCCAATTTCTTTGCAGTTCGAGTTCCTAAAAAAAACCAAGAAGAAAGTACACCTTATCGACGGCGTGCAATGCAGCTCCGTGGCCGCCAACTCCAGCTCCGATGATGATCAGGTCGTAATCGAAAGCTTTGGGCGGAGCACCACTACCTGAGGCAGAAGCAGCAGCGGCGGAGAAAACCTCAAGCCTCCTATTCTGACCCTGAACACGACACGAAGCCGACCGAATCGATGGCGACAAACAAAACACCGCACGCCGATGCCCGCAGATTCGGAGATTCCTCGGGTAGAAGAAGCGACGGCGGATGAACTAAACTGACAATTCGATCTGGGAGAAGAGAAACTGAAGAAGGAGGATTCGCCGGATCAAAGTGGCTTCGGAGCTGTCATCAGCTTTCGATTCCTCCTCCCTCGCCTTCAGCCACACTGCCGCTCCTCCTCCCTCGACTTCGGCCACACCGCCGCTCATGCCGTAATCGCAAGTAATTTTCCGATTGTCTTCGCAACGACCGATTTCTCCGCTTCCGCTGCCCTCCTGTTTTACGTGAGCATGACGAACATGAGATACGAAAGCAGCAGGGAAAATGAATCCGAGGGGCTTTCGGGAATACGAAGAACTTAGTTGTGCTGGGGGAAGAGGAGCGCTCGATTCCAGCCAGATTGCGCCTTCCCCTTCGCACCGCCGATTCGATTGGATGCACGCCGGAGGCCGCATCCTTGAGGCGATTGACGATGTGGGTAATGATTTTTGGCCATCTGGGCGGAGGAGAGATCGTGGTGGAGAGGCTGAGGAAGGGAAGAAAGAGGGAATGAGACGCTGGGCGTGGCAATAAACGGGAGGCGAAGAGGTAAGAAACGAAGAAACGAAGGAGGGTGAAGCAGGTTGTAAAGTTCAGTGTGAAAGGGGTTTTTTCCTCCCTGGCTGACGTGGTAGCCTGAGAAGGGAGTAAAAAGCCTCCCTTTTATAATGTTTGTATATTGATTTTATTGGAGAGGATAGCTTAGATTACACTGATCTAACTTGTATTATAAGTTACTTTTAGTTCACATAGAATATTTACAATTTGTCAAAAGCTTTCTTTATATAAGTATTTAATGTATGAGTAGAACAAACTTGTTTTAGTAATTTTATTTCAATTCTGTTTTTTAAGTTTGAAACTGTTACATCTAATTGAATATAGCAAAATATTGGATGAGATATTTTTTCTATAGTTTTTATTGATTATCGTTGCAAAAGTTAAATGATTGAAAATCTTGGTATAAAAACTTCGTTCTTGTATTGTTTCATATAGTAATTTTAGATTCTAAAATGTTGTTTCGTAATTATGTTATGTCCAATGTGGTGGTGTTGTTACATAATCCAAATGTTTGTTTTATGTTTCATATTAACATAACCAAAATTCATATTTTTTACTGTAATGAATGGTTTAGAAATTTCACAACATTTTATAGCATTTAAAAATTCAGTGCTATATAGTTCATTTCCTTCGTTATTATTGGAACCAAACTTAAAAAGGTCGTCAGAGTTTAAATATTCCTTTATCTTTCAGGTGTCATATTTAGGAGGATATCATTATTCTCTTCCCACATGTCTTCAAATCTTAATTTAAGATTTATTTTCCATACATTTTCGAGCAATTATGTATTGGGATGAATTTTCAATGTCTTCAAATTGATGTAGGCTTTAAGATCGGATTTATCACCTACAATAATGTAAAATACATCAAAACAATTATAATAAATTATGATAATTTTCTATATATAATATATTCATTTGTGTATTTAAAATAAATATATAAGTACTCGTCATACGGTATTGATTGAATTGCAATATATAAATATCACTTCAATTATTGAATGTAATGGATAATCCTTGATTGTTTCAGAAAACTTTTTTATCTGCATTATTTATTTAACATATAACATTACTTTAATATATATAATTATTAAAAAATTAAGAAAAGATATTAATTAACATTTTATTATGTAATATTTTAAAAACATTACACTGTATATTTAGATCAAATTTTCTAAAAAACCAACACAATAAAAATAAAAAATAAGTAAGAAATTTAGTATTTTAAAAATAACTAAGAAATTGACATATAAATTGACATATAATAACTAAGAAATTGACATATACAAAACAAAAATGGTTAAGGAAACAGAATAACCCACAAAAAGTTCAATACAACTTGCGACTTTTATCCGGCGAATCCTACTTCTTCAGTTTCTCTTCTCCCAGATCGAATTGTCAGTTTAGTTCATCCGTCGTCGCTTCTTCTACCCGAGGAATCTCTGAATCTGTGGGCTTCGGTGTGCGGCGTTTTGTTTGTCGCCATCGATTCGGTCGGCTTCGTGCCGTGTTCAGGGTCAGAATAGGAGGCTTGAGGTTTTCTCCGCCGCTGCTGCTTCTGCCTCAGGTAATGGTGCTCCACCCAAAGCTTTCGATTACGACCTGATCATCATCGGAGCTGGAGTTGACGGCCATGGAGCTGCATTGCACGCCGTCGATAAGGTGTACTTTCTTCTTGGTTTTTTTAGGAACTCGAACTGCGAAGAAATTGGATAGGATCTGTCAAAATGCCGCTGCCATTTACTGAACTCTGACTCAAGCAGTTATGATTTTGCCGTTAAATTGAATACACTTTTTGAATTATTACAGATGGGATATACTCTTAGCTTCTCGATTATGCTTATTCTTAGTTTCACGATTATGCTTATTCTGATGAAGGCTGCTGAAGAAGGCCGACGATGGAGAAGAGAAACTGAAGAGGGAGTAGGAGCGGCGGTGTGGCCGAAGTCGAGGGAGGAGGAGCGGCGGTTGTGGCTGAAGGCGAGGGAGGAGGAATCAAAAGCTGATGGCAGCTCCGAAGCCACTTTGATCAGGCGAGTAGTTCGTCCCTCTCATGGAAAGGTGAAAAGCTCGAGCTATTGTACTTTTGCGCCATCATTTTTCAATATCCAAACAAATAGCTAAATCATCCATGTTCGGTCAGTCACGATGGAGCTTGACTAATCTGTATCCAACACCAGCTGTTTATGGTTGTCCAGCAGAGTAAGCTCGGCTTTTGATAAAAGAAATCGGTACGTTCTTCTATTCTTCTCTCTTTATGGTTTTTTTGGAAAATTATCGTGAAAATTTTGCAAATAAAGGGTTTATGGAGGCACACGAAAACGATGGGCTGCTTGAGATACTCGGCTTAAAGCAAGGATGGCACGCATCATTCGTAACGGTTGAGCTCATCTCGGCTAACCACATCGCTCAGGTATGCTATATGCTAAATCTTATCCTGCATGATACCCATGCATGATACCCAGGTATGCTATATGCTAAATCTCTGGTACAAAAGTGATCAGCGAGGGATTTGCAGATTTGTTGGCGCCATACACATGTTTAACAATGAATATAAATTCTCTGTTAGAATCAAAACTGAAAAGGAAGTTTAAATCGGTGTTGCAAATTCTCTGCGAATGTTGCAGTCTTGATCCTCAAGCTCGGTGTTGTGCCAGATCTATGGAGATGTATCAGTGAATTGATTATGAATCCTCGGTTGATTTCTATGATTGGATTTAATGGTGCACTTTCTTATAAAATAAACGGAACTTTCTTGGTTCTAGATGAATTCAGCGACATAATGGAGAAGAACCCATAGAAGGAAGAATAAGGTTGATACAGATTTTTCCAAACGACGCTCAGAAGGAAAAGGTAAAATCTAAAGAAATGTGTGATCACTAAGACTTGTATTGCTTTATTCTTTTCAAAGTACTAAAGTGTGTTGTAGAAAAAAGTGGGATACTTCCAACATTTTGTTTCATCTTTAGGTTAATTCAATCGATTTTGTTTTGCGTTGAAATTGTTACTAAATTATTTTTGTGTGTTTTATAGGTTTAAGATGTCGTATTTTTTCGAGTTGTGAGGAACAGACGATGATAGATCGCACTCAGGAACGAACGATTGGTATCTCATATCTTTCTTCGATTATTTTGATTTGTATGATTTGCTGCATGGGCTTTGATGACTCCATTTTTTGACATTAGTGTTACTGATTTCTGATCCTTGGATGCGATATCTAAGTTTTATTTCAAATCCTTTGTTGGGAGTTTCAGATGTGTATTTAAAATCCTTTGTTGTCGTCTTCCAATTCCAGAGCCTTGATGGAGGAACGGAGACGGGAGGAAAGCGAAGCCACTGAGGGGCAGGAGCGCCGGTGGAGATTTTGGATTTAGTAAGAACCCGTGCGATTAAGGTTGCCTTTACCAACAGGTGTTCGATTTGGTATTGCATTATGTTCTTACATTTCCATATTGGATGATGCATATGGTAGACACCAAAGAGCATTGGAAAAGTACTTCCCATCATGGAGGTATACTTATATTCTGCGATTTTTTTTCCTAATTTCATGGAGGTATATCTGAATTACCAATATATATTGGGCATTGTACAACTCCGACTCAAGGTTGATTTCCTTGGTGCTTCTTCCGATGAACCCTTATATCGATATTGATGTCACAATTGTTTTTTTGTCTAGAATAGTGACTGACGATGATGGAAGTGGATTTTGCCTTGAATCAGAGTCCCTTTCTTGAGTTCTTCCGTCCCAGGATCCTTATGGACCCACCTACGTTGTAGAACGACGCCGCTGCAAGGGTTTTCTGGTAACTCACCTTAGGGACGCCGACGAAGAGATGGAGGCGGAAGAGGAGCTTCGAAAACGACGACGACGAAGAAATGGAACACCTGGAGCCATAGGTTCCCTCGTCTCCTTCCTTGGCCTGAAATCGTTGATTGCCTGCTCTAGGTCTGATCGCCCTAACATGTGCAGTCCGAGCGCTCTCCCCCTGCCTGAGCCGGCGGAAATCGACTCGGTGCTCGCCGCTGCTCCCTTTTGTTTTGGCGCCCCTTCTCCCATCGGTTTTGTCCGATAAGTGAGGAGAAATTTTTTGGAGTTTCTTCTCCATCTCCTACCTCTCCTTCAGCTGCTCATTCAAGGCCCTTTCCATCACGCTTTGTTTGGTCACCTTTTTCTACATTTAATTTAAGTTTGCAAGTGTCACTACATGCTTACCACAAAAAGAGGAAGAAAAATGTGAAAAAGGTGTATCAAAGACCATAACATGACGTATTTGAGGAACTTACTCCATAGTGTCTTCTTTTTTTCCTTCTTCAGACGTTTCTAAGTGTCCACCAGCAATACTTGTGCTTCTTCAAGCTCCCTCTCCTATATCTCCCGAAGGATTCTTTGTCTCCTCCTCTCCTCAAGCTCCGCAACATGTCTCTTCTGTTCTGCCTCTTAAGTAATCTTCTGAAGCCTAAGCCGTTTTTGCTCATCTTCTCGTTCCTTTCAAAATCAAGCAGGAAAATATACAATTTGTTTTCAGCAGGTCTAAGGTTAAATATAAACATGATTTCCATGTAAAAGAAATACCATTTCCAATTGCTGACACTCTAGATCGTCCTTCCTCTTCTCAATGATTGTTTTCCTAGCGAGCAGTCTCTTGTGCTCTTTTTCCACAGTCTCTCCTAGAGTTGGTAATATATATGATAAATAAGACGCATCACAGTGAGGTTTTCTCCATTGTGTAGCCTCACGTATCCAATGTAATTCATAATATAGGGCGTCGAACAAAAAAATTAAACAAATAGAAATGTGAGCTTACTAATTTCTTGAGGCTTGCGCAATATCGGCAAGGGTGGTTGACTCATAAGATTGTATGTCCAAGGCTTGTAACTTTCCGTAGTGCACTTTTTAAACCTAAACTTTTTTCTTGCATCTTTCTGAGGTAAAATGATTCTCTCCATGACTTTGATGGAGAAAGTGCTCATGTTATGTCTCAGATGATCTCTTGCTGCCTCTCTTTGGCCTAATACGTCCACAAAGAACATCAGATTGATAGGGAAGAAGTTTCTCGATCCTGGATCATAGGAGGGAAACGCGCTTGCAAGCTGCATTCAGAGAAATTTATTGAAAGCCTACCTTAATTGAGAAGTTCAAACCCCTGTTGAAAAAAAAACTTTAAAAAGTGTATTCAATTTAACGGAATAATATGTTGAATACTACCACACCATGATCAGAAAGAGAAATATAGACAAATAAATATTGAACTGAGATGAACATGCACAAATATTTAGAATAAGTTACAACATAACTGAAAATAAGAAGCCAATAACTCAATCATATATGTACATTACCTATTAAATATGAAGTTGCTCCTTAAATATGAAGATGCGACTTTTTTGCCAACAACTCTTGAAGCTGGCACAATATTTTCCAATTCAAACTAACTATCAACATTTACGAAGACACCAATTTTTACAATTAGAATCAAGTCCTCTAACAGCACAATGATCGAGAAAATAAATATTGATATTTTTTAAACCAACAAAAATATCTCAAAATGGATTTAACGGGCAAACAAATTCTTTAAAAATAGATAAGAAAGCAATTGCAAAAAAATGAGAGAAATATTAAAACATGAGAGATGCTCGAACAATTTCATTGTGTTCTTCATTTGCAATACCTCACATGGGCATCCGCCATAATGTTGAAGAAATTGCAGTCAAACTTTCAACGAAAGATTCTAATGCCTGGAATACACAACCGATTTCACGTGTATACAAATTAGAAAAAAATTCTTTAAAATTCCATAATCACAAAACCTACCTCCCAAACTACCCATGGATGCCTATAACCACCAATTCCATAACCAAAAATCTCCGTTTCCATCGTAACCTACAAAAACTGGCGATAGAGAAACCTTAGATATGAGTGTCAGACATGGGTGAATCTTCAACCATATTCCAAACAGCTTCAATATAAGCCTATAAGAGACGGAATAGAGGATTAAATTAATTTTAAAAAAAATGAAACGTTCATATTAAAGAGGTATGATGCAAACATGTCAATGAAATAACACATAAGAAGAAGGTAAACCCTGCAAGGACAAAATGACCTATAACCAGAAATATAATGTGGAAAAGCAAGAAAAAGTTTATTTGCAATGGTTTATGGCATTACCAACTATGTATCCATGAATCTAGCTATGAATGTCAATATAATTAGCTCTATGCCACGCTCTGCTGCACCATTTAGTCTCATGCAGTGGTGCAGACTTCTAGGGCATAACCTACCTTGGTGGAAATAGAATGTGAGAATCTAATGAATACCGTATGTGATACATATGTGAATCACTACATACATCCTGAAGATTAATGTGTTTCTATTACTGCATGGCTTTGAATCAGTAAAGTCATAGGTGATATCTGAGCAATCTCGAATCCACGGCCTTCTCCTAGGAGAATATTCTGTGCGGGTACAACCACTTTTTCAAATGAAATCTCGGTGTGCCCGTGAGGTGCGTTGTCAAAGCCAAATACTGTGGGAGGTCTCTTAACCCGAATACCTAGAGTTTTCATGTCGACTAAGATCATCGACTGCTGCTTGTTTTTTAGGGCGTTAAAGTATGCTTTCCCCTTCCATGACAAATGCAGCCGTTTTCACCACACAAAATAGCAAGCACTGCATCTAGCTCTTCTCTACACGAAAAACAAAATGACAAGAAGAAACCGATACATGTATGTTTGCATCTGCATATGCGGAGAAAGACAAAGGACTCACCATGCCAATGAGGAGCCTGCATCTGGGATCCATGGCTCCACTTGTACACCAGTTTGTGCCATTAATGACGTACGAATCGCTTTGGTCATCCAAAATCATATCCTTGCCCCTGTTGCAATATAACCTTTTTTACTGGGTACCTTTTTAATGTACATTTTTTTGTTTTCTTTTCCAGTGTTACAAATTGACCGGGTACCTTTTTAATGTACATTTTTTGTTCTCTTTTCCAGTGTGCTATCCATCTCTCATTCCACGCCTTAAATCAGAAAAAATTATGGAAAGCAATATTACCCGGCGAACCAATGCAACAAAAACTTCAATTTTAAAATGAATCAAAAGGCATCAACAAATCAGAAGAATTCGACCCGAATCAAAAGGCATCTGCAAGTGCTCCCAACCTATACCTTATAGTGCAAGATGTCCAGCGAGATATTCATATGCATCGCAACCTTCGGGACCATTTTCCATCATTTTCCCCACAAATCCTGCACTGAAACAATCCCAGCAGATTAACAAACGAATCTGAAAACCAAATATGAAGAGATGGACATAGATACCATTGCTTGGCTAATCTATATGTTGGATTTGTGTTGTCTCCTAGAATCTAACAAACATATATCTAATAGACTGGAAATTAAAACGGGCTTCAACCTTTCTCCACTGTGCCAAAATCTTAAGTGCAAGTTGCAATTTCTGCAACATCAGTGGCCTGATGGTTTATGGTTACAATGAGAAGTCATTAGCTACAAAATTTAAGAGATGAGTAGATCACAGATTATCTTGACGATTAAACCAAATGTTTTGTGGTTACGATGAGAAGATAGTAACCACAAACCAAGTAGTCATAATCTTCGACTTAAGATTTTGATGCATCCATCTTCCATATAGAACTAAGCATCCATATTTTTGGTTTGTGCATGATGAACACAATAGCTAAACCTGATGATATCGATTAGAATCGAACTCGAAAGTGTTAATCAAAACAGCCAACCAATAGGCTTCAAAATCAAAACAAAATTAGAATGGCAATACCAAGTAGCCATAATCTTCGGCTTAAGACTCTGATGCATCTATCTTCCATATTTCTAGATTTCGATATTCTACATCATGAAAACAGAAGAAAAACATGATGAACTCGATTAGCACAGAATCAAAAGTCTCAATATAAAGATGATTCGCCATCTGTTCCATTCATTGAAGAAGAATGCATGAATCAAAATAGATCATTAATGTGCCCTGCGAACCTTATTTCCTAATAAACTCAATATAAAGATGATTCAGCGTTTATTTCATCCTATAAATAAAAAGGCGTGAATTAGAATAGATCACTAATGTTCCCTACGTACCTAATTTCACAATAACCATATCTATTGTTAACTCAAAATAGAAAGAAAATGTCACGCAGTACCTAGCATAAGCATGCTCAAAGAAGTTTGGAACCCACAATTCACAGTCCAACATCGTGGTAAGCTCAACATCTGAACGTGATCGCCGAGACGAAGTTTTCCTAGATCTCCTAACCTCACCATAACCCTGGCTATCTGGCTGTTAGTCATCACCTAACCGCCGAGCCGAATTTTTCCTAGATTTCCTAACCTTACCATGACACTGGATTTGACCGATAGAAATAACATGTTTTTTGTAGTATTTATTTGTTATAAAACTCAAAAGTTTTTCGATCTTTTAATTACCTGATTGGCGAATCCAACACCAAATCTGGAAGTATACGGCCAATGAGAAGTATTGCAACATTCTTGATATCGTAATCTATGAAGGCTTTCCATGAACTGCATTATGCACAAAATATCTGCAAACGAAACGAAATCACAGGAGGTATACATCAGCGAAATCCCAACTACTTTATGAACATATATAGACAAAAAGGACATGTTTTAGAACCCATAATTCAGAATTTCCATAAGCACGTAAGATAAAACTTAAATTTCAGCTAGAACACTCCTTAATTCAAGTTTTAATACACCAAACCACAGAAGTTTGGTTTAGCGGATGAAAATCTTTCAAGAAGTCTCATGAGATTTGTTTACATGTTCATGGTGGGAATTTTGCAGCTTCATAAGTATAACTGTCTTCCTTTCTCGACTCATCTTCTCCACGCGAACCCACCTCATCCTACGATTTTCTTCTGCCGTTTGACGAATTGATCTGCATCACCCAAAAAAAAAAAATCCAAGAACCAATGAATGGGTTCATATATTTTTACAATGGAAATGCAAAAGAAAAGAGCACACCGATGGATCAAAGAAAGAACATTAAAGTGAACCTGCAGTGACCAAAACAATCCTAATCAAAAAGTGGACATGCACGACCTTAAATAACTCATTCATGACCTCACGCAAACCAAATGAATGACTTGATAAGAGTGGGGCGCTTCCTCTTTCGCCTCTACCATTGCCGAAGAAGCAAGCTGCAAAAATCACACACATATTAGAACTTTGGCACAAACAAATCAAATGTTCTCACTGATTCAGAAAAGGTAACAAAACCCTAGTTACCCAATAGATGGCATCGGCCCCATATAAAACCACGACTTACCAGTTCGTACTTGTTCCCAACGTCCTCGAACTGAGCAAAATGACTCCTCTTTCCCCTTCATTTACCCGTGATCGTAATCAATTTCCAGATTGGCCCATCAGTTGGGTCGTCTTCCATGATAGACGTGAAATGCATGCTTTAAACAGAGGAAAACCTACATTTTGGAAGAACACAACAAATCGATTGTGTTTCTCTGTTGAAAGAAATTTATTGAGTCTCTGTTGGAAGACGACCTTAATTGAGGAGCTCAAACCCCTTGATTCTATGGTGATTCTGTGTTCCAATGGTCACATGTTTTTGAAACCAAACTAAAACGATTCAGAGGCGTGCATATTATTTGCGAGGTAACAAATGAAGGCAGAGGAGACGATGAATACTATATATGTACACGAAGAAAACACTGCATTCAAGAATAACCCGTTAACAACCGGATGGAGAGAGGCTTACTCTTCAACGGATCATCGGTGTTCGTATTCGATCCCGCGTGCATCCTCTACATCATCGCTATGGAAACCCGATTGCTTCCACTCATCAATTGGCTTTTCGTCCACGATAGACATCAAATGAAAGCTTCAAACAGAGCAAAACCCAGATTTCAGGAGAACGCAACAAATAGATTCTGGTAGTGAAGACGGCGCTTTATCTAAATCGAGGAGCCGGAATGGAGGGAAATTTATCTAAACCTTAATCGAGGAGCTCTAACCTTTGATTATCTGTTGAAAGACTGACCTTTCACGCGGGTACCAACACCTGCCATCGCAATCGCTGTGTCTGCATCTGAGGAGCATCGGTTTTCTCCCGTCGCCGATTCGTCTTCCCTTGCCTCCAAGAGTGTCGGTGAGGACGACGATGTATCGGAACAAAGAGCTGCCCGCAGATGCTTCTCAGGCGCGTCGCTTTTCTCCCGTGTCCGCGTTTACTTCAATTGCATCCAAGCGCGGCGGTGGAGGCGCCGATTTATCGAAATCAAACAACGGCTGCGTCTGCTTATCAGTCGTTTCACTTCTCGCTCGTCTATGCTTGGGTGGGGGCATGAAAAACCGAGAAATCGACATCATCTACGATGCAATTCGGTAGTGTGGGGTTGAGAGGGAGAGATATGGCGGTACCTTTGCTTACCCGAGGCAGATGGTAACGAACAAAAAACCTAAAAATCTAAGCAATTGAACGGTTGGGTAGCGGGAGGGGTTCCCAACCCTCGAAATCCATGGCGGCGGCGGCATGGTTGGGTAGTGGGATTCGTTCTTCATCTGCGAAACCATCTGTTGTTGACTGAAATTCGGTATGGGCAAAATGCAAGCGGAAGCGGAAGGGGCTGGAGGCAGGTGCGAAGCGACCTAAGTCCATGGTTGCGCCGCCTACCTCTTCAGCAGCAGGTGCGCTGAAACCCTTGGCCTCTCCATCAGCGCACGCGCGGCCATAGCTCTATTCTCCGCAAGCGGAGTCACAAACAGACGGCTGATGGGGTTGCAGTTAAAACGAATAGGTTGAAGGAGAGCAACAATGGTCAAAACGGGGTGAAGAGGAAGAGGCGGCAGGAGTCAACGTGGGCAAATGTGAAAGCAAAGAAAATGGGGTTTTTTCCTCCCTCGCTGACGTGGCAGCATGAGAAGGGACGAAAAAACCTCCCTTTTATATATATGACTAGGTATATACCCGCGCGATGCGCGGGAAGATATATCATTGTAATTTTAAAAATGTATATAAATGTTATGCATTAGTTCAATGAAAAAGATTTAAACATTTCAATGGTCGCATATGACAAAGTATTGAATGAAATGCATCACAATATAAATTAGTGAATATGAGGATCAATGTTATTCTTAAATCATGCTATTAGGAGAAATGTTATATTCCCAACATTTTAAAACCAATGCGTTATTGTAATTGGTGGCTCATGGATGATTCTGTGTGATGACATGGTAAGATAGCTTCTGATCGTACAACCTAAATGGAAGAAAAAAACTATCAGTTATTAAGATAAAAACAACACTATACGTTAGTAAGTAATTGGTTGAGTGAAGAAAACGATTTTATGTTGATTTTATATATTTGGTAGTCTATTGAATATTTCTTTATAGACAACATTTGTTATGAACGATTATTGTGTGATTTCTTTATGATATCTAAGATACACAATCCGTTGGCTAATATCACTCTTGATAGTGCAACATACAACTGTCCGTGGTTGAAAACCGGTTTGGGAAGATACAATCCAATTTGATTCAAACTTTGACCCTGACTTTTATGTATAGTCATTGCATAGCATGAACGGATGGGGAATTGTCGTCTTCTTAGTGTAAATGGGAGACTTGATTCACTGTGTGACAGAATGATTCTTGGTATAAAATGGGCGAAAGCCCGATGCAGCAACTTGCGAGGGGTTGTGCTTTGCTACTTGCTATAAGGACTTTGTTACCAATAAATAAAATTACGAATTAATATTATAGATAATAATTAAGAGGGTATTGTTTGTGAATGAAAACGAAAGTATGATAATTGTGTGTGAAATCAATGGGATAGTTGTGAATGTTTTCACAAGTTTGGATGGATGTAACACAATATGTATAAGCTTATATAGATTGTCGTGTTTACGATAATAAAACAAATACTTTAAGCAACCAGCTAAAACTGTGCTAAATCAAACGAAATACCTAATAAAACAAATAAAACTGTGTTAAATCAAACGAAATAATACCTAATACAAATTCTTTATGATAATAACCACAAAACTTTAGATCATACAATTTCGAAAGAGAAACAAAAATAAAAAAATCACAATTTACAGTGTGAAAAACCTATCACTAAAATAATCAATTATTTAATTCAAGATTTAAAAAAGTTAAACATTAACAAAGACTGAATTTACATGGCTATAGGATTACAGGTCTATGTGGATCAAAACCATTCACACCAGGAGGTCCTCGTCTTAAATCTCCACTGGATGGAAAAATATCAGACGGTGAAGCATTTGATGCTATTACTGGTCTTCTAAAAGACATTCCTTGACCAAGACCACCTTGGGGACACAAATAGACTCCTCCCCTAAGGTCCTTTGAGGCATTGGAACTGTCCTGGCCTCATGAAGTGACTTCTCCTCAACTCGCATATCTTGATTTTATTTATATATATTATTTAAAATTAGTTATCCTGAAAAATTAATTTAAATTTTAATTTTAAGAAACTACAATTATAAGTATTTAAAATTATATATATATATATATGTATTATTGAAAGAAAACATTTGGAATGAAGAAAAAAATTAATGTTCATGATATCATTTACCATCTCTAATTAATGTCAATCTATCTCTTAATGATCTCTAATTTATGTCAATCTATCTCTTAATGAGTATACATTTTCTCTATAAAGACATCTGGTGGGGAACTCCATGGACTTTGATAGTTCTTCAAAGAAGCTTAAGCGCATACCCATTATCATAACAAAAAAAACCCAAAATGAAAAAACTGAAAAAAGCACAATTCGATACAAATTAACCAAAAAATAGATTTGTTTTTTTTTTGTTTCTGAAAAGGAGAAGAAAAATTCATTGGTGGTGAAGGGAGGTGAGAAGAAAAAGAAAGAGAAGACAAGCAAGTCGAAGCCAAAGAGCAAACATCAAAGTGAAACCCCATAAGACAAGAAGAACATAAGCAAGACTCAACTCGTGTGGCTCTCCACAAGCTTCAACTCTCTTCTCCTTCCTCTTCTTCCCCTTCAGGTCGTCATCATGTCGGACAATGTGGACAAGTTGGTGGTGTTCTTGGCCAAGAGAGACGGCATAGACAAGCTTTTTCAAGACATTTCAGTACGTCTCCAAACTCCTTACTTGGCGTCTCGAGTCCACACGACCCCATCTTGCTGGCGTCCCGCACGACCCCATCTTGCTCTCCGTTTTGAGCACTGGGAAGTCGCCTCCGGCCTTAGCCACAAAGCCTTCAGGTCTCTCTGTGTATGTATACATTGGATACGGAATCCGTATTCATATGGGCATACGCTAAGCTCATAAATACGACATAGTTATAACAAGTGTAATATAGTGGTAATGAACCCTATATCTCTCTGATATAATATTGGTTTCTTTTAGAACGGGGAGGTTTCTCACAGGCTTCAATGCACTGAGACCCAGTCCTGGTGCCACTCCGTTGTTTCGATTGCTCTCCATCCTTGCTAACTCAGGCGAAATGTTTTACTTCTTCTTTGATCACTTCCTCTGGTTATCGAGAATCGGTACATTGGATGCAACAGTTGCCAAGAAAATGAGTTTCATCTCTGCTTTTGGTGAATCTTTCGGCTATGTCTTCTTCATACTCATGGATTGCATTGTCATCAGACAGAGACTCCAATCCGCAAAGAAGCTCAGGTCCTCTGAGAAGTCATTGTCCAACGAACAGGTCGACGATGAAGTTAAGCAGATTAAGGGTGATATAGTGATGAGATTGCTGGGAATATCAGCAAATATCGCCGATTTGATCATCGCATTAGCCACGATCGAACCAAATCTGTTTTGTTGCAATGCTGTTACTTTTAGTATAAGTGGCTTGGTCTCAAGCTTGGGCTGGTTGGTACAGGAATTGTCCGTCATAAAGAAGAAAAAACTCAAAAGGAATGTGTGATCTGTGAGTAATTTGTTGTATTAATAAATTCCATCACAATATATGTACATTACCTTCGATGAATGTTGTGTGCAACTGATTTCTGATGCTTAAAGTGTTGAACCATGATTGATAAACGGGGAAATTAAACCTTAGAAGTACCATTTGGGTCTTGTTTCTTCTTCCATCTCCCTTAATTCTCGATACTGGTCCCATTTACCACCTGCAGTGCCCATAGGCAATGGTGGTCGGAAAAAAACTTCAACTGGTTTCGGCACACTTATAGCCACACATATCTCTGTTTCTTCATCTTTGAGTGCAATGGTGGTCGGACAAAAACTTCAACTGGTTTCGGCACACTTATAGCCACACATATCTCTGTTTCTTCATCTTTGAGATTCCTTGGCTCGGATCTTGTTGTTTTGTGGATTGGTTCAATGGATATCCATCCCAAACCAGAAATCACAACATCATTCGCTGGTCTGAAATACCCGACACTAAAGTAAGTTCAACGGTTTATCATATTGATGATTCTGATGGAATGAGAGAAAACAGAAGATAAAGGTTTCACCTTTCTGTGTCACCAAATTTTATTTGGAGCATACGTTGAGATTCTAGACCCTTCCATTATTTCACCTTTTGTTTCCCCGATGGAGGTACCAGAAGAACACCTAGTTCTTTCTGCGGAAAAACTGAAAATCAAATACAAGAACAGAGACATGATACTGAAATGGTATGACCCATGATGAAATGGAACCAACCTGATAAAATTCGTCTGCTTTTTCAGTCGGTACAACATGAATCTGCAGAGCATTGGGTCCATAGAATGTGAAAGATGTTTCTGGTAGAACCTGAAAAATGGGTCAAGTATTGTTGTCAAGCCACAATATGATGGTCGGACATAGATTAGAACACTGGTATTGGTATTACCTTCAAGACATCAATCCTCACAAGACCTCCCCAGAAAAATGTGTAATTCAAGCACTTGGCACTTTGATGTAGTAAAGTAGCTATTTCTTTTATGACCCTCAATGTCTCCATCAGAGCTTCGTTTAGCAACAAAATTTATTCCTATCATTCAGCCAATTGTGTTGTAGCAGAAAATATGACCACCAAATATGATAAGAAAAGAAACATTATTGAAGTGAGTATTTTAGCATCGTCACATTCTCCAAATAAGAAAGTTTGGTTGCTTCCATAAGAGAAACAAAAATTAAGAACGCAATTTCTTTCTTGCTAGAGAAAAAACTTAATTATGGCATGATAAGCAACACAAATTTCTGTATCCTATGCATCAATTCGAATTCTAGATTAACAAAAAAAAATGAAAGAGAAAAGTATAGATATAAGGATTCACCTATATGGAGTTGACATTGGGTGAGAGATTGGGGCAATCGTTCTTCACCCGAATGGAAAAACGATTAGCATTCCAAGTTAAGGACGTAGTCGACTCTATCGAGTTAGTCCCTTCTTCAGCTTTGCCCTAAACCAGAAAAAACAACATACCGAAATCATTGCGTCATAACCCGACACCGTAGCAAAGCAAGTCCAGAGCGCCACTTTTCTTATCTGCATGAACAGATAGAGAACATAGAGTAAGGTCTGTGATTGTTGATTTTAGTAAGGAACCAAATGTAGGAGTCATGAAAAATCCTGTAGGTCAGTATCCAACGCAGCCACCGGAAAGGCTGAAGGTTCTCCAATCGCAACGTTGGAGAGTGGATGTGGCAGCGCCGGAAACTTGGCTGGAAACGCAGCCACCTGAGAGGTTGAAGGTTTTTCGCGGAGCGACCACCGATTTCCCTGTCTGATTTGAATACTGTAAACGAAGCTGAATTTTCAGCGTCATCTGGATTGATGGTCCTCAGCGTTTTGGGGTGATGCTGTGAGAGAGAAGATACCCTGGTCTTCCCTGCGGCGGTGAAGGAGGAGAGAATGTGGGAGTAATAATGGGAAACGTTTTTCAGTGTAGAAATCGTGGGATAGTGGGAGAGAGGGGTGAAGATGACGTGGAGCGCTGAGAAGCGAGAAGTCCTGAGAAGCCAGGGATTTTTTAAACTTTTAATATATAGATTTAAATTATTCGCTTCAATACTTGACTATCTATTTTTCTATTTTCTATTTTTTTCATTTTAATTTTTAATAATTTTTTATATTTTTGTTATTTTTTAATAAAGGTTTAATTTTTTACCTTATTATATCATTTTAATTTTTTTTACTTTTACATCAAACAATAATTATAGAAATACTTCTAATTTAATTAATTTATATAAAACGTATTTAGAGAAATTATAAAAGAAAACAAATTAATTTAAGGATGTTGAGATCTTTTATTTATTATAAAAAAACTCTAATCATTTTAAAAATATTCTAAAATATTCTTGAAGATCTCACTCTCTTTTCTCTTTAATAATATTAAATTAATATAACCAATATAATTTTTCCATTAAATAAATATTCTAACATATTTATTAACTTTTTTGGATGAAATGATAAAAGTTTATATTGTTTAATAAATTATGTTGTTTTTGCTCTATTATAGAAAATAAAGGTTAAACTTTGATTTAAGAGTGATTGGGTTTTATGTTAACTAGATGATACCCGCGCTACGCGCGGATTTGTTATAATTAAAATATATTTATCTTACATTTTGTATATACTGCATTAATTTGAATATTGTCATTAGATTTGATATGCATACGGGGCAATACAAACAAACGAAATAAAATTTTCAATGTATAAATTTGAACAATAGATTTATAAGTTGTAGTGTAAACTAATAGTGCAATTTGTTTATAAAGATACCTGAAACATAAAAGAAATTGGATTGAAGCACATGAGTGAAAATTCATCCTCGAATATTGTTATATTTCGTAAAATATTTTTTTT
>CM071865.1:4167289-4183554 GCA_036759665.1 Gynandropsis gynandra | reverse complement strand
CCACCTTATAAAGATGTTTGCAAACAATTTATTGACTTCGATACTTCATGTTTTTGCATCTTTTGCATGGACATAACATTTTCCCGCGTTCTTGACACAAAGGCTGCATCGATGCAAAACTCATGAATTGCTCCAATCCGTGTAAGAATTCTTGCGTAATCTCTTCGGTTACAAGATCTTTTCTTCTATACATCCACTCTCTTGATCTATATATATTTCGATTTGAAGACAATGACATTTTTTTGAAAATGTTTTTGTTATTGATGGTTTGATGCACTCTTTGGTATGATCCAAATAGTTAACATTCCAATGGGCATCCGTTGGAATTTGCAACGGATGCCCATTGGAGGTTCACGTGAATTTATTTAAACTAGTGGCCTCGAAATTAACAATTTCGACGGGCATTCGTTGCAAATTGTAACTGTCATCCGTTGCAAATTCCAACGGATGCCCGTTGAAATCTTACCCAACGAATTAATGCCCGTTAAAAGTGCTTACAAATCCGTTATTTTTTTCATATTACAATAGTTAGATCTATGAATTACGATTTTGTAATTATAATTCATTTAATTTCGATGTCTAGTAGTGAACAAAAACCAAAATCAGCATCTTTACGTCTATTATCCAATCTAAAAACAACCCTCATAAACTGCATCACCGTCGGGAATCCTTTTCCCGATCCCGGCGGTGAGACAGTTTATGAAGGTTGTTCTAGATTCGACATTAGATATTAAGATACTTGTTATTTATGATTTAAGTAAATCTAGGTTCCGATGTAAATAGTAAATATTCAACGGACATCCGGCATCTTTACGTCTATTATCGAATTAAAAATAACCTTTATGAACTGTAACACCGTTGGGAATCCTTTTCCCGATCCCCAATTCATCAAAGTTATATTGGATTCAATAATAGATATTAAGATGGTTGTTATTGATGCTTTAGGGTAACCCTAGGTTTCGAAATATATAGTAAATATTCCAACGGACATCCATTGGAAATTGCAACGGATGCCCGTTACTCCTTCGCGGTAATTTAATTCGACAGTTGAACCTCGAAATTTACAATATCAACGGGCATCCGTTGCGATTTCTTACGGGCATCCGTTACAATTTGCAACGGACGCCCGTTGGAATCCTTTTCCTGGTTTCTAACGGATCTTCCAACAGATAAGGCCAACGGACATAATCCGTTACACTCCGTTAGAAATCGCAACGGATCTCAACGGATATAGCAACGGAAATTATCCGTTACAATTCCGTTGAAATTTGTAATGGATTACAACGGATTTTTGCCCGTTGAAAATATCAATAAATCCGTTACAATTCGTTGGTAAATGTTTCCAACGGACGGATCAATTGCCCCGTTCGTTGGAAACTGCGAGTTTTTTTGTAGTAAATACCGAACTCTTTGAAAGATTCTGAGTATTCACTTATTTTTTAATAATATATCACAAGTGTTGGGGTGTCCCTTCCTTAGGGGAGACAAGTTTCATGTTTTTCTATCGAGTTGTTAAGAGGTTTTAGTACAAAATCAGTCATATGATAATAGAATATCAGTCTAGGCTCATATAAAGTGACACCAGAGCCATGTTTTTGCGTTACTCTATCATTTTCTTATTTTTGCGTTTGATTCAATTTAATTTAATTTTTCGTTTTAAAAAAGAACAGAAAAAAGAAAGAAAAGAAGAAGGAAGAAAACAACACAAACGAGAAAAGAAAAATAAAATTGCAACAAAACTATAAAAGGAAAAAGAAAAAGGGAGGAAAAGTAAAAAGGTAGAGAATAAAAAAGGAAAGAAAAATAAAATTGCAACAAAACTATAAAAGGAAAAAAGAAAAAGGGAGGAAAAGTAAAAACGTAGAGAATAAAAAAGGAAGAAAAACAAAAAAAAAGGAAGAAAAAAATGAAAAAAAAGATAAAAATGAACAATAATAAATTGAAAAATGTCTTTGGTAGAAAATAGAAGTGTTTTAGATTAGAAATTCTAGACGTAGTGATGTTATTATACATTTGTCGCGTCGAGATCTAGTTTAAATTTGTTGAAAATTCACTTTGAATTGTTTTTTAGTTCTAAACTTAATTGAAATGGAGAAAATGAGGGAAAGACAGAAGATCGAGTGAAAATTGAGAAAAATCTTTTTTGAGAGATCATGAGCTTCATTCATCTTCTCTTTCATTTATCTTTTCTTCTTTGTACCTTTCTGATGTTCAGTTCTGAAAATCATCATAGTGAACCACTACAAGATGACGAAGTCACTCATTTGCAAACACAATTGCAATTGATGATTGATGAGTTCTGATGCATGATGCAACAACATTATTAGGTGAAAGATGTAGCATGTGATGTTCGCCAAGAAACACATGCAAGGGACCAAACACAACTCGTAATCCTTACCCTCTAGACATGGATGAGGACATGTATGCTAATGTTCTAGATGAGTATGATTCGCCCATGATATACAACCAACGCACGAGAAAAAGAGTCGACGATCACATCAGCAGCATCAAGATGAAAATTTCTACGTTCACTGGTTGAAGTGATGTAAAAGCTTATTTACAATGGGAGTTGAAGATAGAGGCGGTTTTTCACTGCCACCAATACTTCAAACTTAAGAAGGTGAAACTAGCATAAAGAAGTTCAGCAACTGCGCAATGTCGTGGTGGGATCAACTCACGAATTCTCGAAGACGTCTTAGAGAGCATGCTAACATCGCTTGGTACAAGATGCATGCTAGTATGAGGCGGTGGGTAGTACCTTCTTTATTATCATTAAGAACTCAATCAATGTCTAAGGCGATTGGTGCAAGGTAAATAAAATCGTAGAATACAAAATTCTACTGCTAGAAATGGACTTTCTGATGATCTATGTAAGATCCAGAGATAACAATGTATCAATTTCTAGGTGGTCTCAATCCTAACATAAAAAATTCTGTAGAAACCCACCATTATGTTGAGATAGACAACATGTTGCATCTTGGGATCAAGATTAAGAAATTATTTAAAGGAAGGGAAAATGATTTCAGAGGTACGAAAACTTTTCCAACTATCGGTATGAAGCAAGTCGATTGGATAAACCGAACATGGAGACAAAGGAGAGCTAGGTTGTTTGTCCTCTACAAATCTAAATAGAGTGATTTCATCATTCTCTTGACCTTTGTAAAAATCAACCAACATTATTTTCCTTTTAGATACTTATTCAATAAAAAAAATCCAGAAACTCTCATTTTCTAACTCAACAATTTTCAACTCTTGTCCTTTTGGAATAATGTGTTCAAAAGTTTGGTTTAAATACGCTGGACACTTCGGTTACAAATTCGGGTTTATGTTCGGTTATAGCACGTATATATTATTTAGGATTAGTAAACAATAACCATTCTATTATAACCATAAATGGTTTTTTATAAGGTTTGATTATTGAATGATTCGATTGTACTATAGTTATAAACGATTATAACCAAAATAAGATTCAAATTCTAGTTTGGTTCATTTTAATTTTATTATTTTTGTTTCTATGTTGGGTATTTCAAATAAATTATATATGAATGATTGTAAGTTATTAGTAAATTAAAAAAAGGGGTAAAACTCCTATTTCCCCTCATATTTGACATCTTTGTCTATTATCCCCCAATGTTTTGCGCTTATCCTATTCCTCCCTCATGTTTTGTATTCATTATATTCCTCCCTCATGTTTTGCAATTCTGTCTATAATTCCCTCCATTTAAACTCCATTAAATCCCCTAATTTTGACCCGATTTAGGTTAACTTTTAATCCGGTTTAGATCTAATTTTGACTCAGTTTAGGGCCAATTTTGACTAGAAATTGAGTTTAAATTTGACTCGGTTTAGACTCAATTTTGACCAGGTTTATATTCAAATTTAACCATAATTTGGGTTCACTTTCTATTTTCATCTAATTAAAACTCGAATCAGTATGAAATTCAATAAATTTAAACCAAAATTTAAATAAAAACTTATTTTTATCGGTTTAACCCAAAATTGGTATAATTTTGACTCGAATTAGTACAATTTTGACCCAATTTTGATTTTGATCTAATTAAAACCCGAATCAATATAAGATTTAACAAAATTAAACCAAAATTTAAATAAAAATCGATTTTTATTGGTTTGTTCGATTTTTAACCCGAAATTGGTAAAATTCTAACTTTGTTTGTTTTTTAACCCGAAATTGGTATAATTTTGACTCAAATTAGGTACAATTTTAACCCAATTTTCATTTTCATCAAATTAAAACCCGAATTAATATGAAATTCAACAAAATTAAACCAAAATTTAAATAAAACCTCATTCTTATCGGTTTGTTCGATTTTTAACCCAAAATTGGTATAATATTGACACGAATTGAGTGCAATTTTGATCCAATTTTGATACAACTTTGAGTGAATCAGATTTTAATCGATTGAAAATCAATTTCGAATCAAGATTGGGTGCAATTTTGACTCGAATTTTGTACATATTCGATTCAATTTTGATTTTTACTCGACTAAAAACCGAATCGCTCAAAATTATATCGAAATTCGAGTCATAATTGGGTCAAATTTTAATTCTAATTCGAATAAAAGGAAATAATATGTTTTTAATTTTGATTTAGTTCGGTTCAAATTTCATATTGATTTCGGTTTTAATCGGGTGAAAATCAATATTGGTTGCAATTTTAATTGCAATTTTGGTGTAATTTTGAGTTTCACTCGATTAAAACCCAAATTACTCAAAATTGGATCGAAAAACCAATAAAAAATTCGGTCAATTGAAAAACCGATAAAAATCGGTTTTTGTTTAAATCAAAGTTTAGTTCGGTTAAAATTTCATTTTGATTTTGATTTTAATCGGGTAAAAATAAAATTGGATCCAAATTTTTGTTAAAATTGAGTCTAAATATGGTCAAAATTGGTTTCAAATAATGGTCAAAATTAAGTATAAACCATGTCAATATTCGACCTAAATTCTGGTTTAAATTGAGCCTAAATCGGATCAAAATTGAATCTATACCAAGTCAAAATTGCACCTATACTAGGTCAAAATTGAATATAAACTGGGCCAAATTTAATTCTGGATCAAGTCGGGTCGAAAATCGTATTAAAATTGATGGATTTAACAGAATTTTAAACGGATGGAGTTATAGAGAAAATTTTTAAACTTGAGGGGAGAATAGGATGTTTACCAAAACATGAAGGAGGGATAAGATAAGTGCAAAACATAAGGGAAAAATATACAAAGTAGATAAACATAATGGGAAATATGAGTTTTATCCTAAAAATAAAATCAAATCTATATATATAAAAGGCAGGTTTTATCCTTCCCTATCACACTACCACATTAGCAGAGGGAGGGAAAAACCCCAAAATACCTTTTAAAAACTGAATAATACCAAAAAAACCCCTTTCAATCGGCTTGATGTACAGTTCTTCACCCTACGTTGACAGCTTCATCTCTGCTTGCCTCTTCGCCTCCTCCGCCGCTCGCTTTCACACAATTTTTCCACTGATTCATCCCCCTCCGTTTCTCTTCACCTCCCTCGCTTCCGATTTTCCCGCAGATTTCATTGTACCTACAACAATCATTGAGACAACCGTCGGCTCGATTCGATCAGCAATACACACGGTCGATGGCAAATGGTGTCCAGAGCGAGGTTTGGATCGAGAAGGGGGTTTCTTCTTTCTGTATTCCCTGTTCGTACGCCCCCCTCCGTCGCTACGCCCCCTCCTCCGCCGCTACGCCCCCTCCTCCGTCGCTTGCCATTCGCGTGTCCAGAGCGAGGTTTGGATCGGGAAGGGGGCTTCTTCTTTCTGTATTCCCTGTTCGTACGCCCCCCCCTACGCCCCCTTCTCCGCCGCTTGCCATTCGCCTTCTTCGCTCCTGAATCTGTCCGGCCTGACCTTGAGAGGTAATAGAACATGGCACATCCCTCTTTATAATCTATTATCACCAGTATTGATCTTATCCTAATGCCACAAATGGTGTCCAGAGCGAGGTTTGGATCGGGAAGGGGGCTTCTTCTGTCTGTATTCCCTGTTCGTGCGCCCCCCTCCTCCGCCGCTTGCCATTAGCCTTCTTCGCTCCTAAATCTGTCCGGCCTGCCCTTGAGAGGTAATAGATCGTGGCACATCCCTCACTTTCGCCTTTATAATCTATTATCACCAGCATTGATCTTATCTTAATGCCAGAAAGTCTGTTCGACCTTTACCTCTTTATATGAGAAAGAGCCTCTCTAGGTTTAATCGTCTCCATTAGTAACATTACATCGCCCTTTCCATTGTCATGCATTTCAGTCGACCTCAAAGACCTTTTCAGGGCATCATCTTTGTCACTCAATGCAAGAATGGAAAGAATATCTCCTCTTGAAAACATGCTCAGTATATCCTCTAATTTTTTTGTGGCAATGGCTTCACAACTTTCAGAGGCCGACGAACGAGAGCGTGCCTTTACAAGCCGTGTCTGCTGGAACCAGTTGCGATCGATGGGAGAGGCGAAGAATCTCATTTAATATATCTTAAACTCTCTTTCAGAAGCAAGGTACTGAGAATTCCAATTTGACTTGCAACAACAAGACCATTTGCTGCGAAAGCCAAAGACATTGTGCAACTGTGGCTTATTATTTGTTGTTTAAGTTGTTTTAGGAATTTTTTAAATTTGGAATGCACTTTGAATTTGGAATGCACTTGCAGATGCCAATCATGGGAGAAAGATTTAGAAATCAAGGAGATGGATCAATACAAAGAATTTGTTGGTCTTCTAAGGCAGAGTGCGGAGGAAAGAAGCGGAAAAGTAACAAAGATTAAGAGAGCATGCAGTCTCCAGTATTGGTGCCAGCATAGAAACAGCTTAAATTTACCTCGGGGATTGTTAATGTCAAAGTGAGAGGGTCAGCCTCATTCATAGATCCAAACAAGAAGGTAAAGGTTCCTTTCGGCTCAACTCTACCTTGTGTTCTTCAATACAGGATATGTTCCAGAATGTCGAAATTCGCAACTAAGAGTTAATTCTTGATGCCTTTGTCGGGTACAGATGGTACCAATGGGACAAGTGTCCATGAGGAAACTAGCGGCAGTAGGACAACAAAGTGGGAAGCTATGGAGGTGGAAGAGAAGTCATCACCAATGGATTGTTCAGTTCACGTGGCAGTGGCAGAAGCCATGGAGACTCTCTGAATGGATTCAACACAACGATGAAACACTCCTCAAGGCAAAGGCCCGTCCCAAGGCTCTGCTTAACAAGATCATCCTATCGAACTCTGCTATACCTTGCCAAATGCATTACAAAAATCAAATAAAAGAAAACTAAGTATAATCTAATAAAGATCAAATATTTCTTGGTGGAGTAAGTGTACAAGGACTGGGCTCATTGAAGAGGCATAAGGGTCGTTATTCTCGCCCCGATGAAGCCGATAGGAGGCGGAAGGTCAAGCTGGGCGAAGATGCAGATGCACAAAGTTTGGAACCGACATCTCTGGTGATGAATTGGATTCTGTGTGGTGGATTCAATTCTTCCAATGAAGCTTGTGAAATCCTAAAGGTTTGACGGGTTTTTAGATTTTTGCCTTCTGGGTGTTTTTTAGCATTCGGAACAGGAAATCTCATTGTATGGAAACTTTGCATGTGTAGAGTTTGGTGCTTCGTACGAGCGTGTGCGAGAGGAATCTGTTAGCAGAAAACGGGCAGATTGTTGAGAAAAAATAAGAACTTTAAGCGAATAGATGAATCTTCCTGGAAAATTATTGTCGATTGTTTGGTGGGCTTAGGATATGATGCGGCTTTATGCGAATCTCGCTGGAAGAGATCTCCTTCTTGTCCTACAGGTACTTTCAATGAGTCTCTGTATAAATTTCCTCTTCTGTTTCTGTTTGGTTGCAAGGAAGAGTAGGAAAGAAACCACTTTCGAGTTGCGCGGGGATTTCAGGAAATTGTTCCTTCGTTGTGAATGTGTGAAAAAACTTCAGGAAAGAAAGGTGACTCTTCGCATTATATCGAACAGAATTTTATTGCTTTTTTAAATTGGTTATTTAGCTTCTAGGGAGCGAAAATATTCGGTGAGATCCCCAAGCTTTTTTTATCATAGCTTTAAGGACAAACATCCAAAATTCATTTCGCTTAATAGTCTTTATGTTCATATTCACATTGTTTCACATTTTACTCGAATTCCATATGAGGACAAGAGACTAAATTCGGGTTTTGGTTAGGACTCCTTGGGTTTCGGTTCGGGTTCCAGATTTTGATGTTGAATCCAGTGTCATATACAACATATGTAAGTGATATGATATTCTACATTACTCATGTAGAAGCGGTGTTTCCATATGTAAAACATGATTCATCTCTTCTTGAATCCACTTGATTCTGGATTATCTACAAAAACAACAAAAAATATTCTTCATGGATCAAGTGTGTATATACATATTTCACTGATTCACAGTGACCTCACTTTGATCTAACAATTCACGACAACCTTCACCGCAAATTCACAACATCGTGGTTGCTTCGTCCAATGCGACTTCAAGTTGCTTTATGAGATATTATTGTGATTCTGATTTAAGCTGTATTAATGTCTGTTTCATTTGTCTATACAGTGTTAAGATGAAGAGACCAGAAACCAGAACAAGATGTCTTCTGTTTACAGGTATCTTTATTCAGAATCGTGAGATATGTTCTTCTGTTTTCAGGGTTATGACTCAATCGAAATACCACTTATGTTGTTGCAGGAACCTATCATTATTTTAAACCATCATTCTTCATCAAATTCAGACATAATAGTTCACGGTATTTTCGAATTGCCCAAACCAAATTTTCTTTCTTTCATTTTAAAAATTATACAATCATAATGGTGGCGATTACCGACTTAGCAGGGCCAGAAATCACCGAATAGGTAACTCCTTATGTCTATTATTATTTTTCCTCTTTATAATCTCTTAATCTTCTTTCTTTTCATCTTCCTCGAATGCTTCTTTCACTTCCTTTTCCTCAAATGTTGGTGATTCCAAAGATTTTTACCTAAATTAGTGGAGAATGGTGAACTGCAGTATCTGACCTAAATCGGTGGAGAACGGTGGCGATTACCAGAGTAGCAGAGCCATGGAGTTTCACCGATGACCAGAGAGGTAACTCCTTATGTCTATTCTTCTTCTTTCTTTTTATTATCAGCATAGCAGGACCTGGAGTTTTGCCGATAACCAAAGAGGCACTCTTCATCTTCCTCTTCTTTCACTTCGTCTTCCTTGAATGTTAGTTAATCTGAAGATTCTGACCTAAATTGGTTGATACCAGTGTAAAAGGGCAACAGAGCTTCGCCGATTACCGAAGAGGTAAATGCTTATGTATGTTCTTCGTCTTTATTATCTCTTAATCTTCTTTCCATTCATCTTCCTCCAATGCTTCTTACTCTGTCTTCCTCGAATGTTGGTGGATCAAAAATGAAGAAGAGATTGTTGTTGCGCTAGAGCAGCGAACATAATGAGATTCTGACCTTAATTGATGGAGAACAGTGGAGAATATCGGCATAGCAGGGCTGCGGAGCTTCGACGATGACCAAATAGGTAACTGCTTAAGAACTTCGCCGCGAAATGCTATTTTTATACATATTTCGAGTTTCTATGATTCATCTTAATAATTTTTTGGAATTGCGTCGATTTAACTCTAATTTATGTTTGGATTTCTTGATTGCTCATAACAAGGCTATTGCGAAGGCTGTGGATTTTCAGTTGTATTTCGTGTACATTTCTTTGGCTTTGTTAATGCCTTTTGTTTTATTTTTTTATGATTCTTATTCAAGGTTTGGTTCCAAAACTGGTGGTCAAGTGAGTGAGTGGAGTTTAGCTTCACTCTATTATTTCGAGTCATTTGGGAATGATTTTCTCTATTTATTGGTTTTTTTATTGAATTTTAAGGCTAATAAGATGGATTCGGTCCAGAATGTGCTTGGGCAAAGGCTTGGAAGAAGGTGGAGCATCTCGATGGAAACCTGTGTTAACACTGTAAGCTTTTTTAATTTCTTGGTTGAGTCGATTAAGTCCATTTAACTCTGATTTATGTTTGGATTTATTGGTTTCACATGACAAGGCTATTGCGAAGGCTTGGATTTGTTCGGTTGTGTTTCGTGTTGATTTCTTCCTATTTGTTAATGTCGTTTGTTTCATTTTTTTATATCTCTGATTCAAACTCTAGCTCCAAACGTTGTGGTCAAATTGGTGAGTGAAGTTTAGCTTCATTGTATATTTTTGAGTCATTGGGAAAGCTTTTTTTGCATTTTTTTGGTTAAAAAACGATTTGACCCTTTCTTTCATAATCATAATATCGATTTCTTTGTATTGGATATCAATGTAGTTTCTTTCTAGCTAATTAGTCTCTTCTTTGTTTTCGCGTGGAATTTGGAAATCCGAGAACGTTGAAATGTTGTCGTATGTCTTAGTGACTGATTATTGTGATTTTGGTTGTTCATTTTCTAACTTAATCGCCTCATCAAAGCTCTTTCGATTGTTTTTTAGATTAATGTTGCCATGGGTTTGATTATTTTATTGTTTGATTTAGTTTGTGATCTGATTTGATATTGCATTGTTAATGTATGAAATTTGTTTCTTTATGTAGTTTAATTGAATTGAATGTTAAGTGTTGTTTTTAATCGAATACCAGTCTAGGTGGTTGCATGAAGCAATATATGTCAAAGGGAGAACAATGCTCGATGGAGTCATCACACTTTTAGGTCTGAAAAATAACATTGTCTTTCCTTCACTTGTCTCTATTTCGCGACTTGATGTTTTTGGAATCGTTTACAGGTATGTTAGATTCTTCCAGCAAGACTCTCGACTAAAGGCAAATTATGAAGTAATATGGGACAAAGAAATTTTTTTCCAGAAACTTAAAAATCCAGCTAGAAGAAATATTTGACAGGGTTTTGAATCATGGAGGTAATCGATAACGAGGCTTTCAGACGCGAACCATCTGTTCCCGAGTACAATTGATGACATGCATTTCTTGTATGGATTTAGATGTTTTTGAAATATTTAGTGATGATGTCAACAAAGGCATTTAAATTTACATAGTGATTAATAGAAAATTACTCTACTAGATGTGATTATGAAACTATTTTTACATCACTTCAAATTATAACTTAAAAGATTATAACTTAAAAGGTATTATAATTTTTAACTTAAAAGATTATATTACAATTTTTACATTATAATTTAAATTATGAAATACTATTTGATTTTAAATTGTATAGTCTACTTGTACGGAATTGTATTTGTGGTTCATTTGTGATCAATCATTATAAAACAATGTTCAATCATAATTCTATATCAATCTCTATATTATAAATATTGGACAGTAATCTTAGATCAAATCTATGGTGTTTTTAATCCAAGACACGGCAATAGTGGTTGGTACAGATCGGGTATTCGAATATTTTTAGCTTTTCGAATTCAATCGCGTAGTGTGTTTTATACTAGAATTTGAGTTCTTTTAAATATTATAGTTTATATTTGTTTGGGGTTGGATCTGGTTTTAGTTCAAATATTCAATTTATATCAAGCCTATCAATATCTAGCTTCATTGAGTTTTTTATTCTTTTTACCTTTATATTTTTTTAATTATGTTTAATCATAAATATCTCGCAGAAATATTTGATTACTTATAAGTAGTGGAAACTAAAGCACATATCTAACATTTGACGTCGATTAATTAAACTTTGAAAAATGTTCGAAATGCACTATAATAATCAGTCAATTAATTACATCAAATTAATTGATACATTATTTTAAAATTAAATAAATTATCATATGCAAATCAAATCAAAATTGATTCACGAAAATGAAGCATGCCATAACCCTGACAGATCTATATTATGATACGAGTTTTTTTAAATGTTCTTTCACATGATGTCTTGTATTATCTTGATGTCACTTCCTACATTGTAACCTTTTAGATTAAATTTTTCATATACAAACATTGTTCCTTTCAATCATGGTTTGACTAATATCTTATATTTTTTTCAATTACATGTGGACTACTGATAACAGGTTTGAAAAAAATGGCTGCAGACATTTGATAAGAGGCCATAGAAAAGTGTCGAAAATACCCTGAAATTTGTTTCTTTGCCTCAAGTAGTCACGTCTCTTACTTCTATCACATAACAAAGATCTTAACACGAGATGTGATAATAGTTGTTGCATGAACTCATAAAACATGATTCAAACAAATCTTATGAGGAAAAGAGTGAAGATAAGAGCTTTTATAAATTTAAGAAGAAAGAAAAATAAAGCAACTGAGACTCTTAGTTCCTCTTTATTATTCTCTTATTTGATATTTAATATTATTATATTATTCATGCTATACATATATTGTTATTTTGCTTCTTGAAATAAATAAACAAATCCTTAGGTGGAGAGTTTGTGATCATTTAATAAGTTCTACAAAGTCAAATCATTACACTTTATGTGATGATGTGTTCGTTTTGTTACTAATTTTATGTAACTTATTCAAATGTATAAACTATTCAAAACATGCAATCACTTCCTCCAACAAATTACATTTTAAAATATCAAAGATATTATGAATAAATCGCAATGTTATATTATATTACATTATATAAATTTATTTTTTTAACTTTTACTTCGAAAATAATAACATTGTATTTGTATTGACCGATTTATATCTCAAATGTCATGATAATGTTTGAATTAATGATATTATATACAATATTTAAGAAAAATCCAATTTAACTATCATAAAACCGCGTAACGTGCGGGTATCATCTAGTTTTATATATAAAAATGATGTTTTTATCTGCATTCTCAACTTGTCATTTTTAGAGAAATTAAAAAAAATTAATTTAACGATGTTGAGATGTTTTACCTTTAAAACAATCATCTGTTAAAAAAATCAAATCTTCTAAAACCATGTATTTCATACAATTATATGATAAAAATGTCATTTTAAATGTTTTTAGGTGAGGTGTAATAAGATTAACTCACTTTCATGATTTTTCCTGGAAAAAAAAAGCCTAAAACTACTTGATTTGAAAAGAATAAACAATCCATTAGAATGTTTCATGTGCAAACAATCTTTTGGAACATTGTGTAATTCCATTGATTTGTTATTTTGATTATAGGTTTGGTTAAATTTTTATGTTAAACATTTATTAGTCTATAAAAGATATTTTTATTGAAACGAACCTTTGAGGTAAAGAAAAATTATAAAAAGTGGTTAAACTCATCGTTATAATAAATCTATAACAATAATAAGTCTATGGTTTAAATTTAAAATTTATATTTTAGACGCAAACGATCATTCTTCAGTAAATCTATAAAGAGAGCCTTTCAACTCTTCAATGTACCAAAGAGCTGGTGAGATACATCCTCGAAGCCCTAATTTTCTTTCCTATCAAAAGTACTAACGAAATTTAAGAACAGTTTCAAATCAGAATATAAAAATCAATATTAACTTGGACAATAAAAGTTAAAAAAACCAATTATATTGCATACCCACCATTATAAAATATTCTTCACTTCACTGTTTTATTGATTCAATCTGTGTCTAAATCTGACAATTGCATAGGATCTTCTGATATTATCTTAAATGATCAGAACAATTATTTGTTTAGAACGCTCTGACATTTCATCGATATCAAATGGACATTCTCATCTTCTGAAACTTTATTGCTTTTAGAAGAACGCCGCTTCAAAAATCTACATATCCAGTCTTTGAAAAAATGCAATCGGAAGATAAAATACCATAATATGCTACTGCAAACGAGTGTTTATAACGCTATAAATATATCTTCATCAAAGGAAATCAATAGTTAATAAATTACCATTGAGATTACAAAGTACCAAGCGACCCGAGACGCTCAAGCGACCCGAGACGCCTCAACAATGTGCCTAGTGACCCGGGACGCCTTGACAAAGAGCTTAGTGACCCGAGACGCCTCAACTCCAGTGACCCGAGACACCTCAATCTCAACTCCAATGTCTCGAGACGCCTTGAAGACTTCGGCGACCTGGAACGCCTTGTCCCGAGACGCTTCAACCTCAACTCCAGTGACTCGAGACGCTTCAGCAAGACACTCTCCTGCGTCCCGAGTCATTCCCAGGCGACCCGAGTCATCTCAACTAGAAGACTCAAGGACAAATATGGTATTCCAGCAACTCAAGGGCAAATGTGAGATTATGGAGGTTTAAGCACACACATGTGCTCAACAAACTTCTCTCTCCTCTCTCTATAACAATTTCCGTTGGGTTGTTGCAACTATATGTATACGTATGTGTATGTATAGGCGAGCATCTATATATATACTAAGCTGTAAACATTCTGAAATTAATGGAGTATGTTTTTACAAAAATGAGTGTTGCAATTACAGAGGGTTCTTCTTCTTCTTTTCGGGGTTACATTCATTTCATTTTATTTACATGAGATTGCTCCATTAATTTTCCCACAAGAAACCAATAATTCCATTTGATAGCAAAAGAATTAAACTTTTACGTAATATGTGACAATATTTTTATTTAAACGATTTATTAGTTATATCTATTAATATCTTATCATAGAATTTGGTATTATTAAGATTAATCTTTTTCTAAATCTTTTTTCAAAATTTAATAATTTATAATTATTTAAAATTAACTGTTTCAATAATATATTTGACTATCAATTTTTAATATATATTTATTTTATTTAAAAAAAGTTTAATATTGTATTTATAAATAAAAGTTTATTTTTTACTTTTACATCAAAACGATATTCATATAAATAATTTAACTTAATTAATAGCATTTATATTGAAATTAATGTTTAAAGAAATTCAAAAAATATAATTTAAGTATTCTGAAATATAATTTAACCGAGTTTCATATTTTTTTGCGAGAACAGAAAAACCTAAATCTATTGATCTATAATAAATATATAATTATATAAATCTATGGATCTATAATAAATATGTAATTTAAATTAAATTTTATTTTAGATTTTTTTTTCTTAGCTCTCTGTATTTTTATTTTTTTATATGATCTTATTTCTTTTCATAAATATCCTAATCTAAAATCAATTCATTTCTCAAAATAAATAAAATATATTAATTATCCAAAAATAAATACATAAATAAATAGTAAACGAAGACACTAAAATTAAAGAAAAAATAATAATAATAATAATAATAATAATAATATTAAATCAATATTATCAATATAATTTTCTATCAAATAAATATTATAACCAATTTAAATAAATAATTATCTTAAAAACACTTTTTTCTATTTTTTAATAAATTCTGTTGTTTATCTCTTAGAAAAAAACATTTAATAAGTTCTATTGTTTAGCTCTACTGTATAAAAGAAGGAGAAAAAGGGGTTAAATTTTGATTTAAGGGTGATTAAGTTTTATGTTAATTACAAATATTTTATTTATTTTGATATATATATATATATGACTTAATTTGAAAACACCAAGAAACTAAAACATATTTTTTTTATTTTGTTTAAACTGTAAACTCATATGTTTTCAGAAAAGTTTAGATAAAAAAAATAATACATAATATTGCAATTTTAAATAGTATATATACATTATTTTTATTATTATGATTATCTAAAAATAATATTAAAAATTTTAGAAAGATATAATTAACATTTTTAATTTGTCATGGTTTTTTTCTATTTTTTTATATCTTATTCATGTTTATTTTTATTATAATTATGATTGTATTCTTTGTAAACATATCTTTTCTATAATTCTATAAATAAAGAGATTTTTATTCATATTTAACATGAATTCATGAAAAAAGTTCTCATGTACATCCTGCTTTTCTTTTATATATCTTTTGTTTTTAATTTATTTCACAAGAAAGCTATCCATCATCTCAATAAATACAGATATATTAGAATTTTATTAATATGTGATTATATCTATTATTTAATAGATTGTTTGTAATTTTTTCAAAATTTTTTCCAAACTAATATTTAATAAATAAATAAATTTTTGTTCCTTTATTTTTTCTTTAGTAATTTTTTATATTTTTGTCATTTTTTACATATTTATAAAGAGAAATTCATCGTTTTACTAAAAAGTCAGTTCATAAACATTTTTGAAAAATCCACCGTCTTTTGTCTTTATCAAATGTGACATACTAAATAAAATCTAAATATATGATTTAGATTTTTCTTAGATTTTTGTCTTTTTATTTTTTATATGATCTTGTTTCTTTTTATATATATCCTAATTTAAAATCAATTTATTCTCAAAATAAATAAATCAATTACATTTCATATGAAA
>CM071865.1:4105794-4154309 GCA_036759665.1 Gynandropsis gynandra | reverse complement strand
TATAGTTATAAAAGATTATAACCAAAATAAGATTCAAATTCTAGTTTGGTTCATTTTAATTTTGTTATTGTTTTTTCTATGTTGGGTATTTCAAATAAATTATATATGAATGATTGTAAGTTATTAGTAAATTAGAAAAAGGGGTAAAACTCCTATTTCCCCTCATATTTGATATCTTTGTCTATTATCCCCCAATGTTTTGCACTTATCCTATTCCTCCCTCATGTTTTGTATTCATTACATTCCTCCCTCATGTTTTGCAATTCTGTCTATAATTCCCTCCATTTAAACTCCATTAAATCCCCTAATTTTGACCCGATTTAGGTTAACTTTAAACCCGGTTTAGACCTAATTTTGACTCAGTTTAGGGTCAATTTTGACTAGAATTTGGGTTTAAATTTGACTCGGTTTAGACTCAATTTTGACCAGGTTTATATTCAAATTTAACCATAATTTGGGTTCACTTTCTATTTTCATCTAATTAAAACTCGAATCAGTATGGAATTCAATAAATTTAAACCAAAATTTAAATAAAAACTTATTTTTATCGGTTTAACCCAAAATTGGTATAATTTTGACTCGAATTAGTACAATTTTGACCCAATTTTGATTTTGATCTAATTAAAACCCGAATCAATATAAGATTTAACAAAATTAAACCAAAATTTAAATAAAAATCGATTTTTATTGGTTTGTTCGATTTTTAACCCGAAATTGGTAAAATTCTAAGTGGAAACTAAAGCACATATCTAACATTTGACGTCGATTAGTTAAACTTTGAAAAATGTTCGAAATGCACTATAATAATCAGTCAATTAATTACATCAAATTAATTGATACATTATTTTAAAATTAAATAAATTATCATATGCAAATCAAATCAAAATTGATTCACGAAAATGAAGCATGCCATAACCCTGACAGATCTATATTATGATACGAGTTTTTTTAAATGTTCTTTCACATGATGTCTTGTATTATCTTGATGTCACTTCCTACATTGTAACCTTTTATATTAAATTTTTCATATACAAACATTGTTCCTTTCAATCATGGTTTGACTAATATCTTGTATTTTTTTCAATTACATGTGGACTATTGATAACAGGTTCGAAAAAAATGGCTGCAGAAATTTGATAAGAGGCCATAGAAAAGTGTCGAAAATACCCTGAAGTTTGTTTCTTTGCCTCAAGTAGTCACGTCTCTTACTTCTATCACATAACAAAGATCTTAACACGAGATGTGATAATAGTTGTTGCATGAACTCATAAAACATGATTCAAACAAATCTTATGAGGAAAAGAGTGAAGATAAGAGCTTTTATAAATTTAAGAAGAAAGAAAAATAAAGCAACTGAGACTCTTAGTTCCTCTTTATTATTCTCTTATTTGATATTTAATATTATTATATTATTCATGCTATACATATATTGTTATTTTGCTTCTTGAAATAAATAAACAAATCCTTAGGTGGAGAGTTTGTGATCATTTAATAAGTTCTACAAAGTCAAATCATTACACTTTATGTGATGATGTGTTCGTTTTGTTACTAATTTTATGTAACTTATTCAAATGTATAAACTATTCAAAACATGCAATCACTTCCTCCAACAAATTACATTTTAAAATATCAAAGATATTATGAACAAATCGCAATGTTATATTATATTACATTATATAAATTTATTTTTTTAACTTTTACTTCGAAAATAATAACATTGTATTTGTATTGACCGATTTATATCTCAAATGTCATGATAATGTTTGAATTAATGATATTATATACAATATTTAAGAAAAATCCAATTTAACTATCATAAAACCGCGTAACGTGCGGGTATCATCTAGTTTTATATATAAAAATGATGTTTTTATCTGCATTCTCAACTTGTCATTTTTAGAGAAATTAAAAAAATTAATTTAACGATGTTGAGATGTTTTACCTTTAAAACAATCATCTGTTAAACAAATCAAATCTTCTAAAACCATGTATTTCATACAATTATATGATAAAAATGTCATTTTAAATGTTTTTAGGTGAGGTGTAATAAGATTAACTCACTTTCATGATTTTTCCTGGAAAAAAAAGCATAAAACTACTTGATTTGAAAAGAATAAACAATCCATTAGAATGTTCCATGTGCAAACAATCTTTTGGAACATTGTGTAATTCCATTGATTTGTTATTTTGATTATAAGTTTGGTTAAATTTTTATGTTAAACATTTATTAGTCTATAAAAGATATTTTTATTGAAACGAACCTTTGAGGTAAAGAAAAATTATAAAAAGTGGTTAAACTCATCGTTATAATAAATCTATAACAATAATAAGTCTATGGTTTAAATTTAAAATTTATATTTTAGACGCAAACGATCATTCTTCAGTAAATCTATAAAGAGAGCCTTTCAACTCTTCAATGTACCAAAGAGCTTGTGAGATACATCCTCGAAGGCCCTAATTTTCTTTTCTATCAAAAGTACTAACGAATTTTAAGAACAGTTTCAAATCAGAATATAAAAATCAATATTAACTTGGACAATAAAAGTTAAAAAAAAAACCAATTATATTGCGTACCCACCATTATAAAATATACTTCACTTCACTGTTTTATTGATTCAATCTGTGTCTAAATCTGACAATTGCATAGGATCTTATGATATTATCTTAAATGATCAGAACAATTATTTTTTTAGAACACTCTGACATTTCATCGATATCAAATGGACATTCTCATCTTCTGAAACTTTATTGCTTTTAGAAGAACGCCGCTTCAAAAATCTACATATCCAGTCTTTGAAAAAATGCAATCGGAAGATAAAATACCATAATATGTTACTGCAAACGAGTGTTTATAACGCTATAAATATATCTTCATCAAAGGAAATCAATAGTTAATAAATTACCATTGAGATGTCAAAGTACCAAGCGACCCGAGACGCTCAAGCGACCCGAGACGCCTCAACAATGTGCCTAGTGACCCGGGACGCCTTGACAAAGAGCTTAGTGACCCGAGACGCCTCAACTCCAGTGACCCGAGACACCTCAATCTCAACTCCAATGTCTCGAGACGCCTTGAAGACTTCGGCGACCTGGAACGCCTTGTCCCGAGACGCTTCAACCTCAACTCCAGTGACTCGAGACGCTTCAGCAAGACACTCTCCTGCGTCCCGAGTCATTCCCAGGCGACCCGAGTCATCTCAACTAGAAGACTCAAGGACAAATATGGTATTCCAGCAACTCAAGGGCAAATGTGAGATTATGGAGGTTTAAGCACACACATGTGCTCAACAAACTTCTCTCTCCTCTCTCTATAACAATTTCCGTTGGGTTGTTGCAACTATATGTATACGTATGTGTATGTATAGGCGAGCATCTATATATATACTAAGCTGTAAACATTCTGAAATTAATGGAGTATGTTTTTACAAAAATGAGTGTTGCAATTACAGAGGGTTCTTCTTCTTCTTTTCGGGGTTACATTCATTTCATTTTATTTACATGGTATCAGAGCTACTGATCCTAAGTAAAACATACTTTTGATCTTAGCTATGGCTGCAAATTCCTTTCCATTTCCTATGCATGTGAATATTTCAAACTTTGTTACTATAAAACTTTCAGATTCTAATTTTCTGTTTTGGAAGACTCAAATAGAGTCTCTCCTACGAAGCCAGAAATTACTAGGGTTTATAGATGGTTCTACACAAGAACCTCCTCGAGTAATTCATGAGCTAAAAGATGGATTAACGGTAGAAGTGTCTAATCCGGTTTATGAAGCATGGTTACAAACGGACCAGCTCATAAAATCCTGGATAATTGGAACACTTAGAGAAGAGGTTTTCAGTCATGTTGTGGGTATGGATTCAACTATGGAAGTTTGGACTTCTCTGATTAATCATTATAATCAGAGGTCTGTTGCTAGGGAGTTTGATTTGTTGGCATCTCTACAGCTTTTAACAAAAGAAAATAGAACGTTGGCTGAATATTTAAGCCAGTTTAAGTCAATTTGTGACAAATTGGAATCCATTGGTAAACCCATTTCAGAACCTATGAAGATTTTTAGATTACTACATGGCTTGGGTAGAGAATATGAAGCATTTACAACAGTTATTCAAACTTTAATGCACAAACCCCCATTTCCAACATATGAGGATGTTGTGTCACAACTGAATAGTCTTACTCTGAGTAATTCATCTACACAGTTTTCTGACATATCACAGCATGTAGCCTTCCCTGCTCAACGAACCTTTAATGCCTATAATTCCTACAATTCAACAAATGGAAGGGGAGGATCTGGATACAGAGGTGGCAGATCCAACTATAGGAATAACAAAGGATATACAACAAGAGGAAGAGGTTTTTCTCAGCAAGTATACTCCTCTTCTCATATGTTTAAACCTCAGAACACTGAAAATGAACAAACAGCTACAAATGCTAATCAAAATGGTTCTATAAGGCCAGTATATCAAATTTGTGGGAAGAAAGGGCATGATGCTCTACGGTGTTGGCATCGTTTTGACAATGCCTTTCAAAATTCTGATGTTCCACAGGCTCTAGCTGCTTTCCATCACAGCAGTCCAGCTCACACAGACTGGTTTCCAGACTCTGGAGCCTCAGTTCATATCACTAATTCAGCTCAGGATCTTCAAAGTGCTACTCCTTATAAAGGTTCAGAAAATGTGATGGTTGGAGATGGATCGTTTCTTCCAATCACACATGTTGGTTCTACATCAATTCCAACTCAGGAAGGTACACTTCAAATTCATGATGTTTTAGTTGTACCAACTATTGCCAAGTCTTTGCTATCAGTGTCAAAATTAACTCAAGATTATCCTTGTGAGTTTGTTTTTGATGCTAATGGCATTTATGTTAAGGATTCTATGTCACAGAAAATTCTACTCAGAGGAAACAAGCATGAAGGAATATATGTGTTGCACAATTATGGTTTCAAAGCTTTCTACTCAAATAGGCATTGTGTGGCTGATCAGTCAATCTGGCATCAGAGGTTGGGACATGCCAATAACAGTATTCTACAAGACCTAAAAAGAAAAGGAGCTATTAAAATAAGTAGCTCTTCAAAAACCTTGTGTGAAAACTGTCAGATAAGCAAAAGTAGTAAATTGCCATTTTCAGAATCTGAATTTCATGCATCAGAACCATTAGAAAGAATCCATTGTGATTTATGGGGTCCCTCACCTGTTTGTTCTGTAAAAGGATTCAAATACTATGTTATTCTGATTGACAACTATTCTCGGTTTAGTTGGTTCTATCCACTTTGTCATAAATCAGATTTCTATCAAGTGTTTGTTTCTTTTCAAACAATGGTAGAGAATCAGTTTTCAACAAAAATTAAAATGTTTCAGAGTGATGGTGGTGGAGAATTTTGTAGCAAAAATTTTCAGACTCATTTAGAGAAATCTGATATTAGACACCTTATATCTTGCCCAAACACTCCTGAGCAAAACGGATTAGCAGAAAGAAAGCATAGACATCTTACTGAATTGGCATTATCCATGATGTTTCAGGCAAGAACACCTCTGAAATATTGGGTAGAGGCATATTTTACGGCCAATTATATCATAAATTTGTTGCCCTCTACTTCTTTAAACAGAGATAGTCCTTATTTTATTCTGTTTAAGAAGGATGTTGATTATTCAGCTCTTAGAGTGTTTGGATGCTGCTGTTACCCTTGGCTAAAACCTTTTGCTAAACATAAGTTTGATCCTAAGTCACTGAAATGTGTATTTTTGGGATACAGTGAGAAACACAGAGGCTATAGATGTCTTCATCCACCAACAGGCAGAATATATATAACAAGACATGCTGTTTTTGATGAAGTTTTGTTTCCTTTTCAGCAATGTTACAGTCATTTAGTTCCAGAGGCTCAAACTCCATTATCAAAGGCATGGAGTACAGGTCATAAAGGAGATCATACTGTCACCATTCCTCATGTTTCAAGGTATGAAAACCCTTCTTTTTTGCTGGATAATTTGCCATCTAATACAGCAGAACTAGAAGTATCCACTTCTTTTCAGACTCCAGAGTTCTCACCTACATCCTCAAATATATTATCCAATCCATCTTCCAACACCTCTTCACAAACATCATCATTCCCTATGGAACCTATCACAACTGAAAATACCATTCCCAACATCACAGAACCTGTCACCAATACTAATACAGATTCTGCAAACAGTCATCCTATGGTTACTAGACTTAAATCCGGAATTATTAAACCCAATCCCAAATACATTTTACTCACCACCACTGATATACCTCAAGAACCAAAATCTGTAAAATCAGCCTTGAAACATAACGGATGGTACCAGGCTATGGTCTCTGAAATAGAGGCTCTGAAACTGAATGACACTTGGTCATTAGTACCTGCTGAAACTGAGATGAATATTTTGGGTTGTAAATGGGTTTTTAAAACCAAACTAAACTCTGATGGGACCTTAAATACATTGAAAGCAAGGCTTGTGGCAAAAGGTTTTGATCAAGAAGAGGGTATAGATTATGTGGAGACTTTCAGTCCAGTGATAAAAACTGCTACTATTAGAGTTGTTCTATCCATAGCCACGGTAAATAATTGGAAAATTACTCAATTAGATGTCAAAAATGCTTTTCTGCATGGTGAATTGTCTGAAGTAGTATTTATGAAACAACCACCAGGGTTTGAGGATGCTGATCATCCAGATTATGTTTGCAGACTGCATAAGTCACTCTATGGCTTGAAGCAAGCCCCAAGGGCCTGGTTTGACAAATTCAGTACGTTCTTGATTGAGTTTGGTTTTAAATGTAGCACGGTTGATCCATCATTGTTTGTCTATCATCAGGGAGCTGATATTTTGTATTTGTTACTGTATGTTGATGATATGGTTTTGACAGGCGGTTCATCTACCCTGTTACAGACTCTTGTTACAGCATTACAGCAGAAGTTTGCCATGAAAGATCTTGGTAATCTTCATTATTTTCTGGGTGTTCAATGTCAGTTTTACAGAGGTGGTTTGTTTCTTCATCAAGAGAAGTATGCTCTTGATCTTCTTGGCAAAGCAGGCATGCTGGAATGCAAGCCAATAGCCACTCCCTTACCTCTCAAACTGGATCCATCATCAATGTCTTCAGATAAGTTTTCTGATCCTACGTATTTTCGTAGTCTTGCTGGAGGGTTGCAGTATCTTACACTGACTAGACCAGACATCAATTTTGCTGTCAATCTTGTTTGTCAATGAATGCATGATCCAACCACTTCAGATTTTGCATTACTGAAACGTGTTCTGAGATATATTAAGGGGACTATTTCTCTTGGGCTTCACATTCATGGTTATAGCAGTTTTGATCTCTCTGCCTTCAGTGACAGTGATTGGGCTGGTTGTGTATCTACTCGTCGATCTACAACCGGATTTGTACTTTTCTTGGTGCTAATCTTGTGTCGTGGTCTGCAAAACGACAACCTACGGTTTCAAGATCCTCTACTGAAGCAGAATACAGGGCCTTGGCATCCACGGCTGCAGAGGTGACCTGGTTGAAATTTATACTCCGAGATCTTGGAATTTCTCAGTCCACTCCATCAGTTCTACATTGTGATAATCTTTCAGCGACATATCTTACCGCCAATCCCAAGTTCCACGACCGTTCCAAGCACATTGAGCTTGACTATCACTTTGTGCGGGAAAAAGTGGCCTTGGGGTTGATTATTGTTAAACATATCTCTAATACTTTTCAGGTTGCTGACATTTTCACTAAATCCTTGCCAAAGACTATGTTTATTCAACTCAGGAACAAACTGAGTGTCAACGTTCCTCCGGACATCAGTTTGACGGGGGATGTCAAAGTACCAAGCGACCCGAGACGCTCAAGCGACCCGAGACGCCTCAACAATGTGCCTAGTGACCCGGGACGCCTCAACTCCAGTGACCCGAGACACCTCAATCTCAACTCCAGTGTCTCGAGACGCCTTGAAGACTTCGGCGACCTGGAACGCCTTGACCCGAGACGCTTCAACCTCAACTCCAGTGATCGAGACGCTCCCGAGCCATCTCAACTAGAAGACTCAAGGACAAATATGGTATTCCAGCAACTCAAGGGCAAATGTGAGATTATGGAGGTTTAAGCACACACATGTGCTCAACAAACTTCTCTCTCCTCTCTCTATAACAATTTCCGTTGGATTGTTGCAACTATATGTATACGTATGTGTATGTATAGGCGAGCATCTATATATATACTAAGCTGTAAACATTCTGAAATTAATGGAGTATGTTTTTACAAAAATGAGTGTTGCAATTACAGAGGGTTCTTCTTCTTCTTTTCGGGGTTACATTCATTTCATTTTATTTACATGAGATTGCTCCATTAATTTTCCCACAAGAAACCAATAATTCCATTTGATAGCAAAAGAATTAAACTTTTACGTAATATGTGACAATATTTTTATTTAAACGATTTATTAGTTATATCTATTAATATCTTATCATAGAATTTGGTATTATTAAGATTAATCTTTTTCTCTTTTTTCAAGTTTTATTAACATTGATTATTATTAGTAGATATTAAATTATATTAATATTTATTATTGTTGTTATTGTTGTATTTGTTGTTGTTGTTTTTAATTTTAATTATTATTATTATTAATTTTAATTATGATTGTTGTTGTTATTATTAATTTTAATTATGTATTTTGTACACGTATTGTACCATTTGAATACAATGTGTGTATAATCAATATTATTATTATTATTATTATTATTATTATTATTATTATTATTATTATTATTATTATTATTATTATTATATCAACATTGTACCAACATATTGTACATATTTGAGTACAACCAACAACAATAACAAATAATAATAATAATAATAATAATAATAATATTAAATCAATATTATCAATATAATTTTCTATCAAATAAATATTATAACCAATTTAAATAAATAATTATCTTAAAAACACTTTTTTCTTTTTTTTAATAAATTCTGTTGTTTATCTCTTAGAAAAAAATATTTAATAAGTTCTATTGTTTAGCTCTACTATATAAAAGAAGAAAAAAAGGGTTAAATTTTGATTTAAGGGTGATTAAGTTTTATGTTAATTACAAATATTTTATTTATTTTGATATATATATATATATGACTTAATTTGAAAACACCAAGAAACTAAAACATATTTTTTTTATTTTGTTTAAACTGTAAACTCATATTTTTTTAGAAAAGTTTAGATAAAAAACAATAATACATAATATTGCAATTTTAAATAATATATATACATTATTTTTATTATTATGATTATCTAAAAATAATATTAAAAATTTTAGAAAGATATAATTAACATTTTTAATTTGTCATGGTTTTTTTCTATTTTTTATATCTTATTCATGTTTATTTTTATTATAATTATGATTGTATTCTTTGTAAATATATCTTTTCTATAATTCTATAAATAAAGAGATTTTTATTCGCATTTAACATGAATTCATGAAAAAAGTCTCATGTATATCCTGCTTTTCGTTTATATATCTTTTGTTTTTAATTTATTTCACAAGAAAGCTATTCATCATCTCAATAAATACAGATATATTAGAATTTTATTAATATGTGATTATATCTATTATTTAATAGATTGTTTGTAATTTTTTCCAAACTAATATTTAATAAATAAATAAATTTTTGTTCCTTTATTTTTTCTTTAGTAATTTTTTATATTTTTGTCATTTTTGACATATTTATAAAGAGAAATTCATCGTTTTACTAAAAAGTCAGAAACGTTTTTGAAAAATCCACCGTCTTTTGTCTTTATCAAACGTGATATACTAAATAAAATCTAAATATATGATTTAGATTTTTCTTAGATTTTTGTCTTTTTATTTTTTATATGATCTTGTTTCTTTTTATATATATCCTAATTTAAAATCAATTTATTCTCAAAATAAATAAATCAATTACATTTCATATGAAAGAAAATAGATAGTTAATAAATTGCCTTTTAGATTGCTCATCAATAATTACATTTGGTATATGTGAAGTGTACACTACCGATCTACCAAGGCAAGATTTCTAATTTAGTTTATGAGAATTAAACTTGTTCTTCATATGTGATAATATTTTTGTTTAAACAATATTGATTTATTAGTTACATCTATTTAAGATCTTATCATAGATTTTTGGTATTATTAAGATTAATCTTTTTCTAAATATTTTTTCCAAAGTGAATAATTTAAATTTATTTAATATTAGCCGTTTCAATAATATGTATTTGATCATCTATTTTTTGTTTTGTATTTTTATTTTCTTTAATAAAAGTTTTTATATTTTGTTTTATAAATAAAAGTTTAAATTTTTTACGTTTTTTTTTACTTTTACATCAAAGTGATAATAATATAAATAATTTTAATTTAATTATTATAATTTATATAGAAAGTAGTGTTTAAAGAAATTCAAAAAATATAATTTAAGTATTTTGAAATGTATGATATAAAAAAAGTTTAAGCGTTCTAAAATCATGTAAAATTTATACAATTATATGATAAATAATATCATGTTAAATTTTTCATGAATTATAGTAATACTAACCTGAGTTTCATATTTTTTTGTTGAATTGAAAAATCTTAAAGCTAAAGCGATTTTATTTGAATTGTTTAAATAATTAATGAGAATGTCTTGAACCCTATATAATTCTATTGTATTATTATTTTGATTATAATTCTTATTAAATTTTCATTGTATATATTGATTTTAGACTCTAAAAAATTTATATACAATTTTTAAACTTTAAATAATTTTTTACTTATTTATAAATATAAACTTTTCCTTATTATATCATTTTATTTTTTTTACTTTTACATCAAACAATAATTATAGAAATACTTCTAATCTAGTTAAAATTTATATAAAACTTTTAGAGAAATTATAAAAAAAATAAATTAATTTAAGAATGTTGAGATCTTTTTAAGTATTATAAAGAAAAACTCTTGGTTATAGAAAGAGTAAGAGTCTTTTCTTTTTAATAATATTAAATTAGTTTTTACTATTTTTGAAGATCTCACCGTCTTTTATCTTTAATAATATTAAATTAATATAAATAATATAATTTTTTCATCAAATAAATATTCTAACAAATTTTTTTAACTTTTTTGGATGAAATGATAAAAGATTTTTATTTTTTATTTTTCTATTTTTTAATATATTATAGTGTTTTTGCTCTACTATAGAAAATAAGGGTTAAACTTTGACTTATAGTTGATTAACTTGGACTGTGAAAGCTTAAAAACCAATTATATTGCATACCACCACACAAAAAATATATATGGTAAACAATTTACAAAAAAAAAGTAAAAATTCACATTCTAATGATAAAATATTCTTCACTTCACCGTCTTCTTGATTCAATCCATCAAATAAATATTCTAACAAATTTATTAATTTTTTTGGATGAAATGATAAAAGGTTTTTATTTTTTATTTTTCTATTTTTTAAAATATTATAGTGGTTTTGCTCTATTATAGAAAATAAGGGTTAAACTTTGACTTATAGTTGATTAGATTTTACCACGAAGCCGTTGGGATACATCCTCAGGGATCCCACCATTTTCTTTTTATCAAATGTACTAAATGAAATCGAACATAAAAATTAATATTAACTTGGACTGTGAAAGCTTAAAACCCAATTATATTGCATACCACCACACAAGAAATACATATGATAAACAATTTACAAAAAAAAGTAAAAATTCACATTCTAATGATAAAATATTCTTCACTTCACCGTCTTCTTGATTCAATCCATCAAATAAATATTCTAACAAATTTATTAATTTTTTTGGATGAAATGATAAAAGATTTTTATTTTTTATTTTTCTATTTTTTAAAATATTATAGTGGTTTTGCTCTATTATAGAAAATAAGGGTTAAACTTTGACTTATAGTTGATTAGATTTTACCACGAAGCCGTTGGGATACATCCTCAGGGATCCCACCATTTTCTTTTTATCAAATGTACTAAATGAAATTGAACATAAAAATTAATATTAACTTGGACTGTGAAAGCTTAAAACCCAATTATATTGCATACCACCACACAAGAAATACATATGATAAACAATTTACAAAAAAAAGTAAAAATTCACATTCTAATGATAAAATATTCTTCACTTCACCGTCTTCTTGATTCAATCCATCAAATAAATATTCTAACAAATTTATTAATTTTTTTGGATGAAATGATAAAAGGTTTTTATTTTTTATTTTTCTATTTTTTAATAAGTTAGGTTATTTTTGCTCTACTATAGGAAAGAATGGTTAAACTTTGACTTAAGAGTGATTGGGTTTTATGTTAATTATAAATATTTTATTTATTTTGATATATATAAAAGATATAAATTTAGAAACGCCCAAAAAAATTAAAACATTCTTTTATTTTATTTAAATAGATTTAGTTACATATTAAATAAAATTTAAATTCGTATAATTTATTTATAAGAATTATAATTTTATTTAATATGTGAATATATCTATTAGATAATAGATTGCTTATAACGTTTTTTCTTTCAAACTAATACTTTAAAAAAGTTAAATTATTCGCTTCAATACTTGATTATCTATTTTTCTATTTTTTCATTTTATTTTTTAATAATTTTTAATAAAGGTTAATTTTTTTTACATTATTATATCATTTACTTTTTTTATTTTTACATCAAACAATAATGATAGAAATACTTCTAATTTAGTTATATAGAAATTATAAAAAAATAAATTAATTTAAAAATGTTGAGATCTTTTATGTATTATAAAGAAAAACTCTTTGTTATAAAAAGGGTCAATTCAGAAATACTTTTTAATATTATCAAAAATTTCACCGTCTTTTCTTTTTAATAATATTAAATTATTTTTTAATATTCTAGAAAATCTAACCGTCTTTTCTTTTTAATAATATTAAATTAATATAACCAATATAGTTTTTCATCAAATAAATATTCTAACAAATTAGAGGCGAGCCGAGCTGAGCTAGGATTTTCCAGCTCGTTTAAAAAACGAGCCGAGCTGAGCCAGCTCGTTTTTTGGCGAGCTGAAGGCGAGCTGAGCCGAGCTGAGCCGAGCCAGTTCATTTTACACCCCTACTAATTTAGTTATAGAGAAATTATTAAAAAAATAAATTAATTTAAGAATGTTGAGATCTTTTATGTTTTATAAAGAAAAACTCTTTGTTATAGAAAGGGTCAATTCAGAAATACTTTTTAATATTATCAAAAATTTAACCGTCTTTTCTTTTTAACAATATTAAATTATTTTTAATATTCTCGAAGATCTCACCGTCTTTTCTCTTTAATAAATATTCTTAAAAAATTCACCGTCTTTTGTCTTTATTAAATACGCACCATTACACAAGGAATGCATATGGTAAAAAATTTCGCAAGATAAAAAGATGCATATTCTAATGATAAAATATTCTTCACTTCACTGTTTTATTGATTTAATCTGTGTCTAAATGTGATAATTGCATAGGATCTTTTGATATTATCTTAAATGATCCGAACAATTTTTTTGCTTAGAACACTAACATTTTATAGATATCAAATGGATATTCTCATCTTCTGAAACTTTATTACTTTTAGAAGAACGCCGTTCCAAAAATCTACATATCCAGTCTTTGAGAAATACAATCAGAAGATAAACTACCATAGCTAAAACTCCATGATATGTTACTACAAACGAGTGCTTATACGCTATAAATATAACCTCATCAAAGGAAATATATCCTGATCAAAGGAAATCAGTAGTTAATAAATTACCCTTGAGATTGCTCCATTAATTTTCACACAAAAAAAACCAATAATTCCATTTGATAGCAAAAGGCAAGACTTTTAATTTCTTTTACGAGAATTAAACTTTTACTTAATATGTGATAATATGTTTATTTTAAACACCGCGGATTTATTAGTTATATCTATTTAATATCTTATCATAGATTTTGGTATTATTAAGATTAATCTTTTTCTAAATATTTTTTCCAAAGTTAATAATTTAATTTATTTCATATTAGGCGTTTCAATAATATATATTTGATCATAATTTTTGTTTTGTATTTTTATTTTCTTTAATAAAAGTTTAATATTTTGGTTTATAAATAAAAGTTTAAATTTTTTACGTTTTTTTTACTTTTACATCAAAATGACAATAATATAAATAATTTTAATTTAATTATTATAATTTATATAGAAATTAATGTTTAAAGAAATTCAAAAAATATAATTTAAGTATTTTGAAATGTTTGATATAAAAAAATTAAATTTTCTAAAATCATGTAAAATTTACACAATTATATGATAAATAATATCATTTTAAATTTTTCATGAATTATAGTAATACTAATCGAGTTTTATATTTTTTTTGTTGAATATAAAATCTTAAAGTTAAAGCCATTTGATTTGAATGGTTTAAATAATTAATGAGAATATCCTGAACCCTATATAAATCTATTGTATTATTATTTTGATTATAATTCTTATTAAATTTTTACTGTATATATTAATTTTAGACTAAATTTTATATAGAATTTTTAAACTATAAATAATTTTTTTATATATTTATAAAGATAAACTCTTCTTTATATTAAAGAGTCAAACATTCTTAAAAAATTCATTGTCTTTTCTTTTTAATATAAAAAATTTTATTTTTTTAATAATTTTTCTATTTTTTAATAAGTTATGTTGTTTTTGCTCTAATATAGAGAAAAAGTGTTAAACTTTGATTTAGGAGTGATTGGGTTTTATGTTAATTACAAATATTTTATTTATTTTGATATATATAAAACATCTAAATTTAGAAATCGCACAAAAAAATAAAAAATTCTTTTATTTTGTTAAAATAGATATAATCACCTAGTAAATAAAATTCTAATTTTTATAATTTAAATTTATAAGAATTAGAATTTTATTTAATATGTGAATATATCTATTAGATAATAGATTGCTTGTAACGTTTTTTTTTTCAAACTAATACTTTAAAAAATTTAAATTATTCGCTTCAATACTTGACTATCTATTTTTCTATTTTCTATTTTTCTTTCATTTTATTTTTTAATAATTTTGTTATTTTTTAATAAAAGTTAACTTTTTTACATTATTATATCATTTTATTTGTTTTTTACTTTTAATCAAACAATAATTATAGAAATACTTCTAATTTAGTTAAAATTTATATAGAACGTTTAGAGAAATTATAAAAAAATTAATTTAAAAATATTGAGATCTTTTATATATTATAAAGAAAAACCCTTCGTTATAGAAAGGGTCAATTCAGAAATATTTTTTAATATTATCGAAGATTTCACCGTCTTTTCTTTTTAATAATATTAAATTAATATAACCAATATAGTTTTTCATCAAATAAATATTCTAACAAATTTATTAACTTTTTTGGATGAAATGATAAAAGGTTTTTATTTTTTATTTTTCTATTTTTTAATAAGTTATAGTGTTTTTGCTCTATTATAGAAGAGAAGGGTTAAACTTTGACTTAAGGGTGATTAGATTTTACCACGAAGAGGGATCCCACCATTTTCTTTTTATCAAAGGTACTAAATGAAATTGAAGATCAGATTGGAATACGAAAATTAATATTAATTTGGACTGTAAAAACTTAAAAACCAATTATATTGCATACCATCATTACACAAGAGATACATATGGTAAAAAATTTACAAAAGAAGTAAAAATTCACTATTCTTCACTTCACTGTCTTCCTGATTCAATCCGTGTCTAAATCTGACAGTTGCAGAAGATCTTCTGATACTATCTTAAATGGTCCGAACAATTTGATGCTCAGAACGCTCTGACATTGTTAGATTCTATCTCTGTCTTTATACAGAGTCTTGAAGAATGTTTTTGAATATCACAACAATGCTTCTCTTGGGCTCCCAAGTAAGTTCATTACGGTGGCTGCTATATGTGACGGTGTCAGTCCGGCCTCGGCCAGTTGATCCACCGGCGACCCGTGTTCAATGTATCGATCTGGCAGCACCATCGGTCTCCACTGTTCCCAATTGAAACATATGTTAGAGTTAGATGGCCGAAGCAAATGTATGAATCAGATACATCATTCAAGTACTTACCTTGAGCTTTCCGTCCAGAAGGCCATCCAGTGCGAGGAACTGTACTACATGAGATCCAAACCCGCCAATCGAACCTTCTTCGACTGTAATCAGAATCTCGTGCGACTTAGCCAGGCTTCGAATGAGTTCACGGTCTAAGGGTTTGCAAAATCTTGCGTCTGCCACCGTAATCTTCACATCGCGTTCTTTCAGCATGTAAGCCGCTGCTAAACAGCTCTGAACCGCCGAGCCATAGCCCAAAAGCGCGACTCTATCGCCTTCCATCATGATCCTCCCTCTCCCAATCTGAAGAGAAATCAAGCAGATGGTATTACTTCCTCGAAAGATCATAGTATTTCCTCATGTATATATATATATATATATATATGATACAAAACGTACCTCAAGAGGAACACCCTTGTTCCCAGGGGGAAGAGGGACGCCAATGCCATTGCCTCTGGGGTAACGGAAGCAAGAAGGGCGGTCATCTATAGCTGCAGCCGTAGCAACCATGTGGAAAAGCTCAGCCTCATCGGATGGAGCCATCACTACCATGTTTGGAAGACATGCCATAAATGTCACGTCGAAGGCTCCACAATGTGTTGGACCATCTGCTCCCACAAGTCCAGCTCTGTCCATTGCAAATCTCACCGGCAATTTTTGCAGATCCACGTCATGTACCACCTACAGACAATCTCCATATCAACATCCATACATTGTGTTGATGGTTTATGTTTCGAAATGCTGAATGCTATGAACTTACCTGATCATAAGCCCGTTGCATGAAAGACGAGTAGATTGTACAAAAAGGCTTAATGCCTTCACACGCCAAACCTGCAGCGAAAGTAACGGCATGCTGTTCCGCTATTCCAACATCAAAACATCTCGTGGGGAAGCGACGTTGAAAGAGATTCAACCCTGTACCACCTCCCATGGCAGCATGAATGGCAACTATATCTTTGTCTACCTCTGCTTCTGCAATCAATGCCTCGGCGAAATAGGTTGTGTAAGACTGAGTCTTAGCACTACTTTTGAATAGTTTACCCGTTGCGGGATCGAATTTTACAACTCCTGAAAGATAGACGAAGAAGAAGAGAATCAAGAACTTTTCACGCAAAGATGCGAACGGAATGTCTTGACAAATTTTCACCTACAATGACGGAAAAGTTGTATTGTACGTATATAAATGTATTTACCATGGTATTTGTCGGCAGCTCTCTCAGCGTAAGGATATCCTCGACCTTTCTCAGTCACGACATGGATAAGCACCGGTCCTGTTGTTCTGGAACTCTTCACTTCATTCAAGATGGTCACCAAATCATCTATGTTATGACCATCAACTGGACCAATATAATATAAACCAAGTTCTTCAAACAGCGTAGCTCCAGACCCGCTTATCATTCCACGAGCATATTCATCAACCTTTGCAGCCAATTGATGCATAGTCCCACCAAATTGCTTCGTAACGCCCTGTGAGTAACAAAAGAAAAAGTTTCAAAATTCGATTAGATTCGCAAAATTACCACTAGACCGTTGTCAGTTCTTCGTACTTAACGTAACGATATTTGACAAAGGCAACAAACAGAGTACTTGCCTTGGCAACTTCCCTTAACTCTCTGAGAGGTCGATTCGATTGTAATCTACTAAGAGCACTGCTTAAGGCACCAACGGGAGGAACAGGTCCATCTAAAGTAGCCGTAGGCAACGAGACTTGCTTGTTATCATTGAGAATTACAATCATGTCAGAATCCAAGTATCCTGCATTATTCATCGCTTCATAAGCCTGTCCCGCTGTCATAGCGCCATCTCCTATTACAGCAACTACATTATTGTTCCTCCCCTTTAAATCCCTTCCCACCGCCATACCTGTTCACAAGTGAACCTCTGTATTATTCGTCGCTTCTGTAAGAAATCACTGTTTTTTTTGGTACAAGGCAAGAACCAGAAGAATTACCCAAGCCTGCAGAAATCGTGGTCGAACTGTGCCCTGTGCCAAAGCAATCATATTCGCTTTCTGCTCGCTTGGTAAAACCCGACAATCCATTAGTCTGTCTTAATGTATGCATTTTCCCCCTTCTCCCCGTGAGAATCTTGTGAGGATAAGACTGTCAAGACAAGAGACAGAAGAATTAGATACTGTTAAAAAAGAAACAACTCTAATAGCAATAACATATAACATCCTAGTACCTGATGTCCAACATCCCAAAGAATCTTGTCTTGAGGAGTATTAAAGATGTAATGAAGGGCTACAGTGAGTTCAACAACACCAAGACTAGACCCCAAGTGTCCACCAGTTTTAGAAACATTGAAGATCACATCGGATCTCAACTCGTCAGCAAGTTGTTTGAGTTCCTTCATCATTGGAAAAGCCAAAAAAAGCATAAGCCTTTCATTCATGATTGTTTGAAGGGACCAAAAGAGGGATAAATCAATGTATTTGGTCTGTAATTGTACCTTGACTGAAAGATTTTTCATGTGGATTGGATAACTGATTGTGTCCAATAAAGGAGTTGGTGGTCTATGGGAATAATATTCACCCTCCTCTGTAATTGATGCGTAAACGCCAACTGATTTTCTTTTGGACTGTTCCAAATCCAAATTGCAGAACAAAAAACAACAATAAATCTGTCATTTTTCCATCCGATTTCATGGGATTATACACCAAATTACTACCAAAAACACACGAAAAGAACACAAACCCGACAAATTATATGTCTAATTTCACATTATTCCGACAAGTATGGTGATTACTACCATCTGAAGATAGATAATACATCTGGGGTTTGACAAATGAATAAACCCAGTGAAAAAGGTCTTATGACTCACAATTGCAAAGGAGATTAATTTATTTTATATTCAACAAAAATGAAATAAACCCATTATTCTATTCATGATTTAGTCAAATGGGTACTCCAAAATCCACAGAAATTTTACTATTTTATGACCTAAATTAACAAACGAAGAAACGACGGAAAGTTATTTCTTCATAATTTGACTGAAGTAAACAAGAAACAGTTATCTGTAACTCCTTAACTACATGTCATTCAGCTTATCATCTACAGAACCTTCTTACATCAGTGATAACATCCAAAAAGAAAAAAATAAGAAATCTTACATGGGTGTTGGTGTTGCTCGGAAACAAAGATGGAAGATTTGTTGACAAGAACGAAGAAGAAGACAGAGATGTTGTCTTGTAAGAATCCGATGATGTCCCTCTCCTTATGTAAGAAGGTAACGCAAATGCAGAGAGAGCCATTTCTGACAATTTTTCCTCCGAGAGAGAAATCCAGAGAGATAGAGAGAGAGAGAGAGGTAAGGAAGGGACAGAGAGGACTTGAGAAGAACACGTCTATACGAAAGTACCACCCAATTTATAGGGAATAAGAATTTTGAAAATTAACTAAAATGAAAAAAATGTTTTCAAGAAAAAGAGAATATTTAATAACAATAAAAATCATGTGAATAAACATTCACTTGATATAAGCAAGGAAGAAGACGATGAACATGATGTAGGTGGCAGTAATGGTGGATTACTTGTGAGCAGAGAAACTTAATGGCTGAGAAATAAAGACAACCAAGTCAATTACATATTATGTAATTCGGTTTGGACATATTTATTGTCTGATATATTTTTTTATATAATAATAGTAGTTTGCTTAGATATGGAAATATCATGTGCAGAGAGAGAGAGAGAGGTTGAGTTGGTTCGTGATCCGAAGGGTTGAGCCTATTCTGATTGGACCACGTCACCCAAAAATCCACCTTTTGGATAAATAGATAGATACAAATATTTCCTTATATATATATAGATATATATTTCCTTTGGTAGGAAGGTATACATACACTGCATATCATCGATGATTATCTAAAATACGTGGGAAAATAAGTAAAAAAATTATGTTATGTTATTTTCATTTTTTTACTATTTACTTTCTGGGCATCAAGACTCATAAATGATCAATACAAGTACAATGCTCATATAGATATCTATAGAAAATTATATGGATATATTTATATATATATACAAAACTATGTCTATTTATGTACACAAACGAAAATTATGCATATTTTGTAGTCATACGTTGAGATATATTACAAAATTGTCCATCAAATTATATATTAATTTTATTTTAAAAAACTAAATTATTACACTTTTACGGAAAATAAAAATTAAAAAATTGGAAATTCAAATCTATAATATTGGTTATATAACTCATTCTTTTGGTTGGTTCTACTGGTAAAATAATACCATAGAAAATTAAAAATATATATATCCGAAAAAGATGTTACTTAAATTTAGAATTTCAATAGGAGTGAAATGTGAGTATTGCGTCTCATGCTTTTAAAATACAAAAACAAAACATGTCAATTTCATAGTTAAACTCTTAAGTCTAAAGTCATATGTTTTTATAAGTGAAATATATTTTGCTTCCTTATAAATTATTCATAATGTATTGAAAGCTTTCGTATTTGTGTAATAATAATATTTTAGTTTTCTATGTATTAAACATTAATGGTTCGTATGTTGTTAAATATTTGAAATGATTATATTTATATTAAAACAAGTTATTCCTTTTTATGTTTTAGGGTTTAAAGGATTTATCTGTTATATATATATATATATATATTAGGTATATACCCGCGCGACATGCGTGAAGATATAATATTATAATTTTTAGAATGTATATAAATGTTATACATTAGTTCAATGAAAAACTTAAAACATGTTAATGGTCGTATATAATAAAGTATTTAATGAAATGCATCACAACATAAATGAATGAATATGAGGAATAATGGTATTCGTAAATCACGTTATTAGGAGAAATATTATATTACCGATATTTTAAAAATAGTGTATTATTATAAATGATGGTCCATGGATGATTCTGTATGATGATATGGTAAGATAGCTTCTCAGACCTAAATGGAGAATAAAAATATTAACAGTTATTACAATTAAAAAAATGTATTGTGCAGGTAAAATTTTATCTTATAAGGATGAATTTGAAAAATATATGTAAATTCAAAATTAGTTATAATATTATCTTTGTTTATTTATATGTTTTAATTTTTCATGGATCATTTTCTTTGTAAAAATTTAATAAATGAAAAATTATGTATTTATTTATTTTAATTATAGAGAAAATATATATTAATTAAGAAATAGATTAAATCTAAATTAAAATAGACATTAACTACAGATGGTAAATGATACCATGAACATTATCTTTTTTTATTCTAAATATTTTCTTTCAATAATATATATTATTCTAAATATTTGTAATTTTAGTTTTTTAAAATTAAAGTAAGTTAAAATTAATTTTTTTTCAAGACAACTAATTTTAAAAAAAAATAAAACAAACTCAATATTTTTTAATAATCATTTTGCTAAAGTTTAATAATTTACTGAATTTTATTTCAAATAAATATATAATTATATTTTGTTTTTTAATTATTTAGTAATTTAATAATTTTTTTTATTTATTTATATGTATAATAACTAAAATATCCTCTAACTTTAATATAAATATTTTCTTGTTTATTCAAAATATTAATATTACTAATATATAATTCATTTAAAGTAATTTATGAATGGTAATTAATATCGAATAAAAAACAAAAAAAATTAATTTGATAATGTGAAAATACATAAAAAATCAATATTTGTTAATAATTATTTTATTCAAATTTAATAATTTATTAAATTTTATTTTAAATAAATATATAAACATTTTTTATTTTATTATTTATTAATTTACTAATTTTTTCTTATTTATTTACATATTTAATAATTAAAATATCATCTAAATTAATATAAATATTTTGTGTTTTTTTAAAATATTAATATTACTAATATATAATTCATTTAAAGTAATTTATGAATTGTAATTAATGTATACTAAAAAAAACAAAAAATTACCTTGATGATTGGAAGCTTGAGAAGAAAGAATGCATTAGAAGTCTCCATTTATCCAACTTTCTATATATTAACTAGGTAAAATATTTGTGCGGGTTATTATTTATTTAACATACTTTATAATTCTTACATGTACAGTTTTAATTGTATATATATATATATAAATTAATTATAAAGTGTTTAAATTATTAAATTGTGAAGATTATGTGATGTTATATTTGTATTTTATATATATATATATATTGGTAATTATATGTATACATGATATGTGCTATTAATATAAAGTTATTATATATATATATATATTGTGGATTTACACATATGAAAAATCACTTTAATATATTGTTAATGCATATTAATATGTAATTAGACCAAATCAATTCAAATTAATTGTAAATAAATCATAATTGTAAATGTATTAAGTAGTGATAAGATCAAATTAATTATAAATTAATAATGTATTTTATATATATAATACATATTCGTAAATATATATATATTCATATTGTTAATAAGTTAATTTAGAATTTATTGTTAATAAGTTAATAAATATATATATATATTAACGATTTGGAGACGGAAGAATTCGTCCCTAAATGTGTTTGCAGACGGATTATGGACAAAAAATAGTAGTCTGCAAACGAGCGTCACCAAATAAATATTGTCCGCAAATAGTCTGTAATTTCGGACCACATTGCCATCTGCAAATCGACGGAAAAGGCGACCAGTATGCAAACGAAAGAGTCGTCGGAAAAACATCACAAACTTTGAGGACGGGGCGCGACCCATCCATAGATTTGCGGACGGGCAACCATCCGTCTACAATTTTAAAAAATAAAAATAAAAATTTATAATTACAATTAATTATATTTACAATTTATAATTCTGATAGATAATAATGATTAATTAATATTTACACATAATTAACGTATATTACAATTTTTTTTGTAGTATTTCCGAATTATCGTCATCAGAATCATCGTCCTCGCACGCATCCCAATAAATAGAAGACATTTTGTCTTCATCATGCGTATCAACCGTTAATGTCGTCTTTCTGATCAAGCAATTGAGATACGATATTTCACATCTCGTGGTCTGTCGCTTTTGTCTTACCTTTGGAGGAAATTAAATGTTGTGATGTCATTCCTCCAAGACCAAAAATGCGACCTTTATACAGTGTAACTTGCTGTGAGACAAATATCGAAATTTAATTACAATTATAAGTATCAAAATTATATTAAAATGTAATAAATTTACCTCGAAATACAACTCATTATATTCTTTCTGATTAAGAGAAGGGCGTGTTCCGTTTTCTCTCCACGGAATTTGGGACATTCGTTCCGATGTCATGTTCTGAATATCGTCATTAACACGTTTTGCTCTGCATCTACTAACGAACCATCAGATTTCTTAATTTGTGTACGTTCCACCAATTCTACGTATGATGGTTCAAATCCTTTCTCTTTCGTCTAAAACAAATTTTAAACATATATTTTAAATATTAATCAAATTTTAATTGTATAAATTCCTAAATAATATTATAATTCTTACCAAATCTTCGTAAACTTCCATAAAGAATGAGAACCAACGATATGTACGCTTATCTCATATCTTTCTCTATCAGAACGACAAGATTGACTTGCTCGTTTTCTTATTTGCTTAAAACCGGGATCATCCCAATAAGTGCACATTTGCTCCCAGACATTGTCTGCCATCCAAACAGATTTTGTTTCTTCTCTCGATCTTTTTTGCAATCGTTTACGAGAGCTTTAAGATGAACTTCCGTAATCCGTTCAAATTTAGACTTTACTAGTCCGGTAATCTCAGGATTCTAATAAAAATTTTGCAATCATCAAATGATTATTTTATTTAAATTATTATTTGAAATTTTGATAAAAATAAATATTATTAAAAACATATCACAAAATATTTCCACCAACGTTCCTTAATATTAGGATCGATCCGCATCCAATTATATGATGGACGATCGTAATCAGCTTTCATCGTCTTTTTTATATGACGAGAAAGTTGATCGTAATCAAAACCTATAAATCAAAATTAAGATAAATTAACACTTAAATAACTAACTGTTACAAAGTTACATTTGAATGTAGTGATGCATACCACAGTGCGCCGTTTTCATGAATCGGATCTAAACAAAGAAGTCTACGCATTTCCTCATCCATTGATAACATTTTTTCCATTGTTGGTCCGTGATGCATCATTGGCTTGATCGGCGGTGACATATGTTGAAAATCAAGATAAGATATATATTGTACTGATCTAGTGTTCGAGAAAAAATTTGGATACATAAAATTCGAAAATCCCGAATCAGATTGTCGCGTTTGTTATGGAGGAGATGGACCATTAGCACTTTCCTCCGAATTAGAACGGTTTTTTGTGTTACCGCCTCTTCCAACGCGATGAGACATACTAAAATTTAAAATTAAAATATTATAATCGTTTTTAATTTAAATTTTTAATTCACTACATCTTTTAAAAATAATTATTAAAACAATCAGATAGGTCGAGAGACAGTGAGGCACGGACAGACGGAGAGGGATGCACGGAGATGCACAAACGAATGTGTGGACGATGTCGGGTTGTAGGAGTCACGGGTGGTAAGAGAGTTAACAAATTTGGAATGATGGGGAAGGAGCCGTGCTAAAAAAAATTTATATCCATTTGTGGATGGGAGGTAAAATATGTCCGCAAAGCGTCACTAGTGATAGACGACAAACATTATTGTTCCAAAGTCGTCTGTAAATAGGGACGGACTCAGAACGACCATCCGTAATTTCTGGACTTAAATAAAAGCCATCCGAGTTTGTCCTTACTTACAGTCGATTTGTGGATGATTCTTGACATGCGTCTGTAATTGTAGAGAGCGACGAAATGTCCATCCTTAAATGCGGATTGTTTTAAACTCATGTCTGCAAATATGGACGGCTCTAACACTTCCATACGTAAAAATGAAGTCATTCGTAATCTATCCCTAACTACTCATCTCGAGCCTTATCCGTCCGTAATCTGAACTCGTCCATGATCAGTCCCAACTACGCATTTTGAGCCTTATCCGTATACAATTCGGACGATCTATACCCGTCTGCAATATGTCTCTAAAGTTTAATTGTAAAAATTATATTTTGTGTCATCGATCAAATATTCGATGTCGTATGTCTCTCGTAGTCTAACCTTTCCCCATTGCTACCACAACCCCCTATGATCCAACTCGTGACCCGACACCATCTGTTCGTCAGTCTCTACCGTTAACTACTCATATTGTTCATTTTCAAATATTTATAAATAGGATATTTATATTGAATAATATTAGCTTGTCATATTGTCCATTTCCAAATATTTTTAAGTTACAAAAATTTCAACATTGAATAAACTGATTTAACAAATCAATAAGAAATAGAAAAAATGGTTTATTGTTTTGAACATCCGATAACAAGGTTAACATGAATCGTCTTCAGAGTCACATATTTCTTTCGTTGATTCTTGTGTTTCTGAATTTGATCAAATTCTTCTTCTTCTTTTTCTTTTATTCCTTCATAAAGATTATCTTCATTTGTTTCACTTTCTTCTATTTCACCATGTGACTAGTGCTTCAACAGTACTTTCATCATTAGCAATAATCTCGGTAATTTGTTGTTGCATTGCCTATTGTTGCTCTTTTGTATTGTCGATAAATTTATCCTTTGGAAGTATCTTCATTACGATACCCCAACTGAAGGTCGTCTAATATGTGGATAAAAAAGTAACAAACTTGATCGACTTGTGATGCAAGAATAAAAGGCTCGTATTTTACAAAGCTTCATGTCGCGTTAACTTCTACAACACCTAATGTGTTTGTTATTGTTCCGTGATCGATTATTGGATTGAACCAATCACATCAAAATAATATCACTCTTAAGCCGATGTAACCTAGAAAAATATCAAATATAAATCAATATAATCCAAATATCATACATGGTATGGATAACGTTATTTTAGAGTAGTAATGAAACCTAGATATTCCAATTGTAAAATTTCTTTCAAAATCCCATAAAAATCTAGTCGTTGGTCGATTCACAATGGTTTTCACCTTTCATACATACACCATAGTTTATAGTTAACTTCAATTTTCTGTGTTCATAAGTAAGAAAGTTGTAACCACGTGTAAATTACATTGGCCAACTAATAACTTTCATAATTGATCCTTTAACAAGATCTCGTGGCCACAATGGGTGATTGCCCATCTTAATCTGAAAATTTCAAATAATAGTTCAAATAAAATAATCATTTGATTATTTCAGCAAAAATTTTATTGAAATCCCGAGATTACCGGACTAGTAAAGTCTGAATTTGAATGGGTTGCACGAGTTCGCCTCAAAGCTCTCGCACACGATTGCAAAAAAGATTCAGAGAAGAAAAGGAAACATGTTTTGATGATAGACAATGTTTGGAACAAATGTAAACTTATTAGGATGATCCCAGTTTTAAGCAAAGAAACGAGCAAGGAAGTCAATCTCGTCGTTCTGATAGATTTAGTAATATTTATAATTTTGTTTAGGATTTTATACAATTGACATTTAATTAATATTAAAAATATATATTTGAAATTTGTTTTAGCTGAAAAAGAATGGATCCAAACCGTTATACGTAGAATTGTTGGAACGTATACACATTAAAAAATTTGACGATTTGTGGGCAGATGCCAGAGCAAAATGTGGTCATGAAGATGTTCAAAATATGACATCGAAACGAGTGTCTCAAATTCCGCCGAGAGAAGACGGAACGTAACCTTCTCTAAGTGAAGAAGAATACAACGAGTTGTATCTCGAGACGGCTTAAGGACGGAAAAACAATTCCATCCGTAAATTTGCAGACCGGAGTATAGTCCTTAAGTCATCCGTGATTACGGACGGATTTGGGACCCCTTTCAAGGGCGTCCGCAATTTACGGACGGTTGTACCATTCGTCCATAAATTTTGGGACGTATTCGGGACGGTTCGTCAGGAAATTTTTTTCTTAGTCCATAATCTGTCCTTAATGGGTCCAGAAATTATCTATTTAACCTCTCTTCCTTCTATCCGTTTCTCACACGCAATTTTCATATATTTCTCAACATATCTTGTTATCGTTTCTGATTATAATGATATCATCATCGAGATCGAATATTTTCGTTTCTAGATAGTGGATGTATAGAAGAATTTATCCGGAAACTCAATGTGTATCGAAGGAGTTTATAGAATACGTTAACCAATTTATGACGATGGCGACAAATCAAAAAGTTTATAGAGAAACCGGTAAGTTGGTTTGTCCATGCGTCAAATACAAAAATGAAAAATCCGTTAATGAGAGAACAGTTTGGAATCATCTTTATTTAAGAGGGTTTACTCCAAATTATTTTATTTGGTTATCTCATGGAGAGAATTTTGCACCACGACCTAGTAATGTTGTGGAAAATTTTAGTAGGAGTATTGTACATCATGAAGTATTTGAGACTTTTCAAGATGTAGAAATGAACCCTTATGTAGAAATGGTGCAAAATGTATTCATTGAAAGAAATGAAGATGGAGATATTGAAGAAGATCCGAATGAAGAAGCGAAAAGTCTTTTTGAAATGTTAGAAAGTGCTAGGCATCAAATTTATGATGGTTGTAGAAGTGGTCTTTCACGGTTGTCTCTATCCGCACAGTTGATGAATTTGAAGACTGAAAATAATCTTTCTAAGAATTACATGGATTCTATATTGCAATTAGTAAGAGTTTATCTGCCTCAAGATAATAATGCAGTTGAGTCATATTATGAAACGAAGAAGATGATGAGATCATTAGGTTTATTGTCATATCAAAAGATTGATATTTGCTAAAACAATTGTAAGATTTTTTGGAAAGAAACTTCGGATTTGAGCAATTGTCGATTTTGAGGAAAAGATCGGTTTTATTTGACAAGGAATGTAAAATTGGTTCCGTTTTGTCGTATGTGGTATTTACCAGTTATAGACAGGATAAAAAGATTGTATCCATCGGAGAAAACTGCAAGCGACATGATATGGCATGCTGAGCATTCAAGTCGTGACGGAGAAATGTGTCATCCCTCAGATGGTGAGGTGTGGAAACAATTTAACAAGGTGTATCCTGATTGTGCATCTGAGAGTCAAAACGTTTATTTAGGCCTTTGGACTGATGGTTTTAATCCAATTCGGGATTTATGGGAGAAATTATTCGTTGTGTTCAGATATTATGATACCGTACAATTTACTATCAGATACGACGTTTCGGGACGATAAAATTTTACATTACGAGGTGATCTTATGTGGATAATAAGTGATTTTCCAGCTTATGGTATGCTATTTGGATGGGCAACGCATGGTCGATTGGCTTGTCCATATTGCATGGGGGAAACAGATGCTTTTCAGTTGAAATATGGACGAAAGACGAGTTTGTTTGATTGTCATCGTCGTTTTCTTCCTCCTTATGATACATTACAACACAAAAAGAGGAATTTCAAAAGGAATATAGTTGTGTGGAAATCTCCTCCTCCAGTTTTGACCGGCAAATAGATATTATATGAACGACTTCTTGCTTTGGGTATTCCTAGGAATATAGATTATGGAGGGAACAATCATCCAAAAATCGATGGTTATGGAATTACCCATACTTGGTACAAGAAGACCATATTTTGGGATCTTTCATATTGGAAAAATATGAAGTTTCACCACAATCTTGATGTCATGCACATAGAGAAATTTTTTTTCGATAATATCATCAACACGGTACTGAATGTCACAGGAAAAATGAAGGATAACATTAAATCACGGAAGGATCTAGAAGAGTATTGCTCAAGGAAGCGGTTACATATAAGATAAGACGGTAAAGCTCTAGTTCCGATATTCAGATTATCGAATGATGAGAAATATAAATTATTGAAATTGTTGAAGGAATACGTGAAATTTCCTGATGGTTATACATCTAACATCGAAAGGTGTGTCGATATTCATGGAGGAAAGTTATTAGGGTTGAAAAGTCATGATTGTCATGTATTCATGCAAAGACTACTTTCCATATGTTTTTTCTGAATTGAGGGACAAACATGCACACAAAGTAATTGGAGGTATCATTGATTATTTTATTTATATAGTATAATTAATGATTAATAATTTACATATATTAACTATTAATTACTAACTAATACTTGAATTTTCAGGTATTGGCATATCTTTCCGAGATTTATGTACGAGAAACCTAAGTGTAGATATGGTTCATAGACCTAAATGTAACAAAGTTACTATACTATGTAACTTAGAGAAGATTTTTCACCATCATTCTTCGATGTTATGGAGCATCTGATAGTTCATTTACCACACGAAGCCGCATTAGGAGGTCTAGTTCAATTTCGTTGGATGTATCTATTCGAGCGATTTATGTTCCATCTGAAGAGTAAAGCCAAACAAAAAGTTCGTCCAGAAGGTTCAATTGTGGAACAATACGTGAATGAGGAGATATCTTTCTTCACTTCTTACTACTTCAAGCCACATGTTCAAACGCGAAGTAGAAATTCAGACAAATGTTTTGATGGTGGTGTGGTATTTTCACATCCAGTACCAGATGTTCCAGATATATTTTACGGAGTTGGTCGAACAGCTGGTAAGACGAAATATCTATGGTTATCATAACGAGATCTACAAATCACACATACATATATTTTACTCAACTGCGAACATCTACGGTCTTTTGAAAGGTAACATCCTATAAATATGGATTCAATATTGTATGCGTATTTTATTTGTAATATTAACAGAATTTTTCTGACATTTTTCAGGATGATTGATGATGTATTGAAGAATACATATATGAATATTTATGAATCACAACTCGGGGAACTTAAAGAAAGAGATTTCTCCACATGGATAAGAAAATATGTAAGTAAATGATAGATTAATATTAATAAATTACTTTTATATATAATATGCTTTATCGATGATTGTTTCATTTGTAATGCAGATTGAGATTGACAATCACCCGTTATGGCTACGCGATCTTGTTAAAGGACCAATTGTAAAAGTTACGAGTTGGCCAATGTATTTTATACGTGGTTACAACTTTCATACTTATGAGAATGAAAAATTGAAGTCAACTATGAACTATGGTGTATGTGTGAAAGGTGAAAGGTATTGTGAATCGACCAACGAACCAGATTTATATGGGATTTTGGAAGATATTTTGCAATTGGAATATCCAGGTATCATTACTAATCCAAAAAAATTTATTATCGATACCACATATGATATTTTAGAATATATTGACTTATATTTGCCATTTTTTGTAGGTTACGTCGGTCTAAGAATGATGTTATTTTGATGTGAATGGTTCGATCAAATAAACGGTCGTGGAACAAGAATAAAAAAATTAGGCGTCGTAGAAGTTAACTCTACACGAAGATATGCAAAATACGAGCCTTTTATTCTTGCATCACAAGCCGATCAAGTTTGTTACGTTTCTTATCCAAATATGAGACGATCTTCAGGTTGGCGTTTCGCAATGAAGATACTTCCAAGGGGTAAATTTATCAACAACGCAGAAGAACAACAATTGACCATGCAACAACAAACCACCGAGATTGTTGCTATTGATGAAGTTACTGTTGAGCATTGGCACATGGTGAAGTCGGAGAAATTGAAGATGAAGAGATAGAAGGAAAGGAAAAACTTGAAGAATTTGAATCAAATTTAGAAACACAAGACTCGACGAAAAAATTATGTAACTCTAAAGATGATCCATGTTAACTTGTTATCGAATGTTTAAAATAGGGGTGGACATTTCGGGTTACCCGGACTGACCCAATCCGAATAACCCAACCCATAAGATATATGTGTTTTATAGAAAAACCATATGGGTTCAATATCAAAAACTCAAATGGGTTCGGGTCGGTCCGGGTTCGGTTTCGAGATAACCCGAGGAACCCGAACAACCCGAAAAAAAAAACCAAAAAAACCCTAACCCTAAACCGTGAGTCATCACACAACTCCCTCTCTCTCTCTCACTCACACGTTTAAAGCCAGTTTGAAACCCGAATTATCCGTACTTAAATAATCTAAAAAACCCGAAGAACCCGAATTATCCGAAATATCTAAATAACCCAAATACAATTCGGGTTTTTTGGATTCAATTTTTCAAAACCCGAACAACCCGAGCAACCCGAACTCGGACTAAAACCCAAGGAACCCGCCCCCAAAACCAAATGGATTTTTTTTCATTTTTTTATAACCCGAGGAACCCGAACCCAGACCGAACTTGAGGAACTCGTCCTGAAACCCGGATTGTCCACCCCTAGTTTAAAATAATTAAAGAATTGTTATTGTTAATTTTATGTTGAATCGACGAAATATATATATAATTTTTTATGAATTGTTCTCGTCTTTTTCTTTGGTCGGTTCCCATCTCTCGATGGAATATATATATATAAGTTTTTATGAATTGTTCACGTCTTTTCCTTCGGTCGTTTCCCGTCCCTCGATCGATTTTCGTCCCTCGATCAGTTCCTGTCCTTTAGTTGGTTACTGTCTCTCGGTCGATTCCTGTCCTTCGATCGGTTCTTGTCCCTTAGTCGGTTCCCGTCTCTCGGTCAGTTCTCGTCCTTCGGTCAGTTCCAGTCTTTCGGTTGATTACCATCCCTGGGTCCGTCCACAAGCTGTCCGCAATTGCGGATGCACGTAACGTTCGTCCGTAATCACAGACAGTTTTCGTACGCTTCTTTCGCCCGTCTGTAAATTTTAAGGACGCACATCTCAACACCGCCCGTCCGTCCAAAAGTCGTCCGAATTGCGGATGCACGTACCGATATCGTCCGTAATCACAAACGGTTTGCGGGCACTTCTTTCATCCATCCGCGATTTCGGACGGTTTGCAGACGACCTTCCTAACCCCATCCGTGAATCTCTATAAATTTCTCGACAAAGGCATCGTTTCCCTTTCCCCATTGCTTTGAACGAACGCCGACCTTAACCTGGAAACCTTCGCCCAGCCACCGCCTCGTCCAGCCGCCACCCTTTGATTTTCTCCGAGATAAGAGTAATTCTAGTCGTCCGTTCAATCTCTTTTTATGTTTCAATCTCGCTTTCAAGCCATTTGCTTCATGTGTAATTCCAACCGTCTGTGCGTTTCAGTTGTTCGTGCGTTCCAGCCGTCGTCGGTTCCAACCGTCCGTTCAATTCAGCCGCCATCGTTTCCACCCGTCCGTTCAATCCAAGATTTCAGGTTTCATTTCGATCTTCCGTTCATTTCATGTTTAGGGTTTCATTTCGTTCATGTGGAAAACGAACCATATTTTTCGCTAAACAAACCATGTTTATAAGTATACAACTTATTAGGTAATCCGTATCGAAATAAATATCGATTTTGGTTTGTGTTTATGGTGGATGAATAGGTATGTAGGTAAGGTGTTCGATGAAATATCTAAGAAATGTATATTAAGTTACAACTAAATTATATGAGTAATCGTGGATATATTAAGTTATGTCTAAAACATATATTAAGTTATTTAAATTTTATGAGTTATGGTTATTATTTAGATATGTATTAAGTTATGTGAGTTATGAGTTATGGTTATAATCTATATTAAGTTATTTAAATTATATGAGTTATGGTTATAATCTATTATATTTTGTTTAAAAAACATATATTAAGTTATATGTTTTTTTAAAAATTAACAAAACACATATATTAAATTATATATGTTTTTTATATTACAATTAATTAATGTTTAATTAGAAATTAAAATTTTTAAAATAAACATTCAATTAAAACTTTATATAATATTTTAATTTAAAGTTTTAGTATGTCGTGCCACGTTGGAAGAGGTGGTAACACCAGAAACCGTTCAACATCTGAGAAAAGTGCCAATGACCCATCTCCTCCACAACACCACAAACAATTATATACAGTATTTTCGGATTTAATGGATTCAAATTTATTTCCAAACATTGGATCATCATAATATATGTCGTATCCATTTTATCAACAGATGCCACCACCGGTCGAGTCAATGATGCATCACGAGCCTCCGATGCATCAGGTACCAACGGTGGAAGAACTTTTAGCGATGGATGAGGAAAGACGTAAACTTCCTCTTATAGATCCAACTCGTGCAGACAGTGCACTTTGGTACATAAACTAAATTTAAATTCAACTTTGTAACTAGTTAATTAATTAAGTCTTAATTTACCTTTCATTTTGTTTTATATGTTTGGTTTCGAATAGCTTAATCATCATGTAACAAAGACGATAAAAGCTGATTATGATCGTACATGTTATAACTGGACGTGAACCAATCCCGATATGAAGGAACGACTTTGGAAATCTTTCGTGGTACGCTTTTATTAATATTAATTTCACTCAAAATTTATTCACTCAAATTTAAAATTTAAAATGATATTTCAATAAATAATTATTTCATTATTTTCAGCAAAAAATTTATTGGAATCATGTAATAATCGGACTAGTAAAGTCCGAATTTGAACGGGTTGCGGGAGTTCGACTTAAATCTCTCATAAACGAAATGAAAAGATATCGAGAGACAAAGAGAAAACCTGTTTAGATGTAAAATAATGTCTGGGAACATATGTGTGTCTATTGGGATGATCCTAGTTTTAAGGAGAGAAGCTAGCGCGCTAGTCAATCTCGTCGTTCCGATAGAGAAGGATATGGGATGAGTGCACATACTGCTGGTTCCCGCTCCATCGCGGAGGTTTATGAAGATTTGGTAAGATTTTAAATTTTTAAAGTTTTAATACGATTGATATTTTCTTAATAGTAAAAAAAATAAATTTTAAATTTGTTTTAGGCGAAAGAGAAGGGATCTCAACCGTCGTACGTGGAATTATTGGAACGTACACACAAGAAGAAATCTGACGGTTCGTGGGTAGATGCCATGGCAAAACATGTTCACGATGATGTTTTGAACATGGCATCGGAACGAGTGTCCCAAATCCCGCCGAGAGAATATAGGACGCAACCTTCTCTAACTCAAGAAGAATACAATGAGATGTATTTCGAGGTAAATTAATTATAATTTTAAAATAAATTTCTTATTGATAATTTTAATTTAATTTCAATATTTTGTGTAGCACGTAACATCGTACAAAGGTCGTTTATTTGATCTAGGAGGAATGGCATCAAAACATACGAGTTCCTCCAAACCGAGGAACTTCGAAACACAATCTCAAAGATGCAAGAGCAATTAGTACAACAAAGTTCATCGTTCAATGCTCTAGAAAGGAAAGTTGAACAATCAAGAAGGGAAGTTGAACGATTAAGAAGAGAACGTCAAGAGTGGCTTAGGATGATGAAGGATCACATGCGCAATATCAATTGGGATGCGGCCGAAAACAATGACTCTTACGACGATAATTCCCAATTACCACCAACAAGCTTGTAAATACATAATGTTAATAATGTATAAACATTAATTAATTAATATCAATCTAAAATTTAAAATTTAAAATTTTATTTTTATTTAAAAAAAAGATTTGCGAACAGGAACAGTGTCGTCCGTAAATTTTAAGGACGGATCACGACCCGTCCCCAAATTTCAAGTTGTTTTCCCGTCCATATTCGGGTCGGGTTTTCCGTCGATTTTCGGACGGCCTTTTAGTCTGAAATTACGGACAATTTGCAGAATCTATTTTCCGTTCGTATTTGCGAACGAATTGCGGGCGGTTATGTTTTTACGACGCGCGTTTGCGGACGGATGTTAGGCGTCTCTAATCCATCCCTAAATGAGTTTAGGGACGGATTTATCAGTCTGGAATTCTCAAATTTCTTGTAGTGTAAATTTATTATAATTTAATATAATTTTTGTTTAACTTATAATTGTAATTAAATTTTGATATTTCTTTCACACCAAGTTACACCGTATAAAGATTGCATTTTTGGTCGAGGAATGACATCACTACATGTAAATTCCTCCAAAGGTAAGGCAAATGTGACAGCGCAAAATACAAAATATTGTATCTCAATTGCTCGAGTCGCAACAACGATCAGAAAGACGACATCAACAGTTGATGAGAATGTTGAAAGAAAAAATGTCTTCTATCAATTAGGATGCATTCGAGAACGATAGTTCTGATGACGATAATTCGGAAATACCACCGACAAATTTGTAATATACGTAATTATGTATAAACATTATTTAATTAATATTATCTTTTAAATTTATAAATTGTAATTATAATTCATTGTAATCAAAGTTTTTTATTTTTTTATTCCTAAAAAAATATCGACCGAAAAATGTTGTCTAGAAGCCGTCCCCAAACTTTTATGGACGAATGATGGCTCATCCGTAAAATTGTGGACGGGTCACGTCCATCCGTAAATATTGCGATGTTTTCGATGAATTTTTCTTTCGCATATTGATCGCCTTTCCCGGCCTTGCAGTTCGAAATTAGAGACATTTTACAGACTGAGATTTTCGTCAGTATTTGCGGACAAATTACAGACATTTTTTTGTTTGACGACGCTCATTTGCGGATCACTATCTTCCGTCCCTAAATGGTTAATTTCTGGTAATGTGCGCACATTAGTCTAGAGGAATAGTTCGAGTCAGTGCTTTCTTGCTCGGGTTGAATGCTTTCAACTCTTCCAACTAATTGTTATTCTCGACTTTCTTTACTTGTACACAAATCATGTGGGCTTGATTCAACGCCTCATGACATCCTCATGAGTGGTAGCTACTTTTTCAATGTCCATATGAATGAGCACGTTCTGAATTTTTTTGCCCTTGTCCTTATGATTGGTCTTTATATGTTTTGTGTCTTATCCATGATCTCGTGGTCATCATAAAAAATCTTAGATGCGTTGATTTCCTTTAAGAGTAAGGGCGTTCAAATCTAATATGATAGTTATATAGATGTTGAGGATAATTCTAGATTTAATTTTAAGAAGTATATAAAATGCGAGTACAAACTTGTAACGAGATTTGTAATATTTGGCATGTTTTAAATGGTCAAATGTTATTTTATTAAAATCTTTTATTTTATTGTATTGATAAAAAAAATTGTATTATTAAAAAATATATCTCATTATCTCACCATTCTCTTTTTCACATCATCATCTTTTTTCTAAAATTTAGGCTAATATATATTGTAATGTAGAAATCACAATGTAGTCTATGTAATATTAATTGCAATATAATCACGTCATATTTATTACAAATGATCATAATATAAAAGTCATTAAAATCATAATACACTCTTTATATCAATTACGCATGACACGCTAAATGATATTTTACATTTTAGTTTTAAAGAAATGTTACAACTTGGAAAGAATGTGACACAAACGGATTTTTAAAGGAACATTAAGTAGAAACAATTAGATGTGAAGCAACATGGATAATTCTATTACCATATAGATATCTCAAGAAACATGGTTAGTGTCTTATGTCATGTATTCTAATCTCTATAATGTAAATACCATTTAATTAAATATTTTAGATTACTGCTTATATTACTGCTTATAGATATCTCATGTATAATCTCTAATCTCTATAATGTAAACATATAGATATCTCAAATACCTTTTTTATATTACTGCTTTTGTGATTCCTCCCTCCATTTTGATCATAATTCTAAAAACTTAATATATTAACTAAATATTTTAGAAAAATTAATAAATCATATTAAAATTCCAAAAAATCGATTTTAAATCCTAAAATAATAGTATCTAACACTAGAAATATACATTTAATAATTTAAATAAATTTGCAATAAAATTTACGTTTTTAATTGTTTTGTATCGGTTAAAAGATTCTATTAACTTTGTTAATAAAAGATTGAATATTTGTACATTAAAATCAAGTTAATCACTTATAACACAATTTATTTCAATCCGTTTAAAAACAAAAACTTTTAAAAATAATAGTATATTTACCACATATAATCGAATGAATTTTGATTAAATTTAAAATTATCTTAATTATACAAAAATAATTTTACACATAATGTTTTATTAATGGAAAAAAAATAAGATGGATACCTTTAAACAAATATTTTGCAAGCTTATCGTTTCCTAAAATTAATAAAACATTTCTTGGTAAAAGTAATTTAAAACTTCGTATTGTAAAAATTTACATTTTCCATGTAATGACTCGAATTTTAAATAGTAACATTTCATATTTTATTAATTTTCAAATAATCTTTATTTTGTAAGATTCTATATTATAACACGTTCATATTTTTAATTTTATTATATATATATATATACATAGAAATCACTATAACATAAATTATATACGGACTAGGAATTATTCATTAATGAAAATTTAAAATGGATTTTTTTCTATTTTAATATATAATTAAAATGGATTTTGAACATTATAAATTAAATGTGGGCATTCAAATTTTAATATAAGCACTTATACACCTCATTCTTGTACTAGAAAGTTAGAATCATTATTTGACACGGATATGACCAATTATTCAGCCGCCAAAATTTTGATTAAGGAACGTGAATATTTTATCTAGAAACATAATTTTAAAATTATTAGGAATAATCAAGAAAATTTGATAACTTCAAAAAATAAATATCTAAACATTTAAAAATTTGAAATATAAAAATATTTTATATGTTTAATACTAAAAAACTTATAAATAATTTAAAAATAGGTTGTTACCTTATTACTAGATCTAACTAAAATTTTGTATTAAATTAATAAATATAAACATAACATTATTAAAATAAATAACATAAATTATTAAATATATTATTTTAAATATTTATTTAAATCAAACAATTAGATTATCAATTTAAATGTTTCATTCTCTAATTTAATAATTTTTTCAATAAATTCAAAAAATATCTGTAAAATAAAATTGTTGAAAAATTAGAAATAAAAATTACATCTAATTTTAATCATAATTACCTAAAAAATGTACAAAGTTAATAAAAATTACAAATAAAAATAAATAATATAAACAAAATCTAGAAACCAAATAAAAATTGAAATTATATTCTTACACACTTTATTAATACTAATTAATAATTTGATTATATAATTATTGTTATGAATCATGTAAAAAAGTAAAATTATCTAAATTTTATTTAGGTAACTTTTGAAATGGAATTAAATGATTGAAAATTATATTCTTAAACGTTTTATGATAATAAAATAAAAATTAAAATATAAAATAAATTAAAATATATAAAATTTTTAAACGCTATTTTATTTCAAATTATTTTTAAAGTTTATAAATTATTTAATTGTTATTTTGAAATAGATTAAGTATTTAATTATTTTATATCTTGATAGAATAAATTAATATGTGAAAAACTATTTATATTTTGGTGTAAAATAAATTAATAATTATTTATTTTAATTTTAGTGTGAAATTAATTCTATTTTATAAAATAAATTAAATATTACTTAATTTTAAAATTAATTATATTTGTTTAAAATTAATACAAAAAATTTATAATATTTTTGTTAAAATTTAAATATGATGTAAATTATTATATTTTAAATACGATCATTTTTCTTAGAAAATCATGCTAATTAATAATTTAATTATATATTTAAAATAAAATTTATTAAAATGTAAAATTTTATTTATATAAATTTTTAAATAAAATTAAATGTTTTAAATGTATATTCTTAAACATTTTAAATATAAAATATTTATTTATTTTATTTTTTATTTGAAATAATTTATATGTTTAAAATTAAATTAAATAAAATTTTAATATGTATTTTTTTAATAGTATATTTGTTGAAAACTAATATTAAATTTTCGGAAAAATATTAAAAATAAAAGAAATATGTATTTTTCTTAAATAACTTTTATTTTTTGAAAAACTATATTGAGTTTTCGGTAAAATATTAAAAATAAAAAATATATGAATTGTTTTTTTGTTTTAATAATATTACAATGTTTTTATGAAATATTTTGTTGTAGAATTTTTTGGTTTTTATTTTAGTAATATTAAAATGTTTTATTAAATATTTGTTTGTACAATTTTTTAATATTTTTTTAAGACACGTTTTTTATATGAATGATTTTTTAAAATAGTTAATTCCTTTTACACATTAATAGTGTTTAAAGAATTCTCGTTTTTTCTTTTTCTTGTAAAAAACCCTTTTTACAACCTTTTACATATATAAAAAAATTTATACATAAAATTTACTTTGACATTTTTTCGAATATAAAAAGAAATCATAGTTACACACGTATGTTTAGTAGGGGCAACATTTCTAAAGCGACAACCTTTTTCCCTTTTTTCCCTAAGGTGGCAAATTTTATTTTATAAAAAGAGAAGAAACAGCTCCAGAAAGGAAAAAGCTTTGGCTGTTCCGATTTGGAACCATGACACCACTAAGATAAAGAATCTGTCATATCTTTCTTTTTATAATAATTTCACAGGCAATTCACCACATTTACATTTTATTAATTCCGATTAATATAAATATTGTAATGTAAATATAATAAGACTCGGGTCCATATCACCATTCTAGAGTTGTCGTCACCATATAAACCTTTGCATTGAATTGCTCAACCTTTGCATTATCTCTTTGCATAAATCCTAATCTTCTTCTTCATGGAGAATACTGAAGCTCACTTTCTCTTTGTATCAGTCCCAGCACAAGGACACATCAACCCATCTTTGCAACTCGCCAAACGCCTCGCCGTCGCCGGAGCTCACGTCACCTTCGCTGCCTGTATCTCCGCCTTCCGCCGCATGGTCTTCAAAGGCCCCGTCCCCGACCGCCTCTCCTTCGCTCCCTTTTCCGATGGCTTTGACGACGGCTTCAAACCAGACCCACAAGACCCCAACAAGTACATGTCCATGATGAAGCTTCGTGGTACTGAAACCATAACCAAACTCGTCAAAGATCACAACGAAGTCACCACTCAAGACCCACCCCAAGGACCACGACCGCGACCTTTTACATGCATCGTCTTCACACTCCTCCTCCCTTGGGTCGTCGAGGTGGCCCGTGAGTTTCACCTTCCGTTCGCTCTTCTCTGGGTTCAACCTGCTGTTGTATACGACATCTTCTATTACTACTTCAATGGCTACGCCGACGTTATCTCCGGCACCGATGACGACGACGACAACCCTTCCGGTTTGATAAATTTGCCGGGCTTATCACCGTTCCGTCGCTGTGAACTCCCTACGTTCGTTCTTCGGTCGAACAGCAATAACTTTTTCTTACCGGCGTTTCAAGAACAGATGGATTTGCTCAAGGAAGAAAGCAATCCGATTATCCTTGTTAACACCTTTGAAGAACTTGAACCCGAGGCCTTGAATTCAGTCCCTGATTGTAACATGATACCTGTTGGTCCCTTGATAACCTCGAGAGATGATTCATTTGGTGTTGATCTGTGTCAAGACCCTAAGGTCTACGTGCAATGGTTGGATACAAAGCCAGATTCATCAGTGGTTTACCTCTCATTCGGGACAATTGCCGTGTTGAACAAGAAACAATTTGAAGAACTCTCTAATGCGCTTATAAAGGGTCGCCGGCCATTCTTGTGGGTCATTACCGAGAAGATATACAAGAGCGAAGAAGACAGAGATCACGAAGAGGACCACATAGCGAGTTTCAGACAAGAACTCGATAAACTAGGACTTATCGTGCCATGGTGTGATCAGCTTCAAGTTCTGAATCACAGATCAGTTGGGTGTTTCGTGACACACTGCGGTTGGAACTCGACGCTGGACAGCTTAGTATCGGGAGTCCCTGTTGTGGCGTTCCCGCAAGGGGCAGATCAGTCAACAAATGCGAAGCTTATAGAAGAGAGTTTTAAAACAGGAATGAGAGTGGAGTTGAATGAAGATGAAGGTGTTGTGAAGTGTGGAGAGATTCAAAGATGCATAAAGGCGGTAATGGAGGAGGAGACAGCAAAAGGGTTCAAAAGGAATGCGACGAAGTGGAGAGAATTAGCTGCAGCAGCTGTAAGAGAAGGTGGTTCGTCGTATAACAATCTGAAAGCCTTTGTCGATAACCATATGAGAAGGTTTTCAGATTGAGAACTTACTGAAAAATATGAAATTGATCAACTTTTGTTAAGAATCTTTGAAAGTTGCTTATCCTAAGACTAAGATTTTCATGTTAGATGTTTTACTTACCAAACAGCTTCCTAAGAAGACAGCCATGTGTTCATTATCCAATGGTTTCCTTTGCATCCCCAGCTTTCGCTATGTGCAAATACTCATTTCTGTACAGAAAATAAAGGGCATAAGAGAAATGATAGCATGATCTTATCGAAAAGCAAAACAAAATTATGTGTTTGGAAGAACAAGTTACAATAGGTGGAGAAAGCTTGTGTACAACTCAGATCTGGTAAAGCTAGAGATTTTGAACTACTTTTGAAGAGTAACTACGCAGCTAATCCGCGTAGAAGATATCTTCGCTGTTGAGGATTCAACCATTCGTTTTTTGTCGTGAAAGCTATTCATTGACGAACAAACCATTGAGAAGGTTGGAAGAAGATGACAGATCATTCACATTGTCATCAAAAAACCCAATTGAAGCACTTTCTTTTCTGGACTTTCGCTCTTCAATGATGGACTCTTCTGTTTCAGCACAGAAATTCCGTCTGCCTTGTCTTACGGGTTTATCAGCCACTACAAATTTGCTTCCATCACGAACTCGTTCAGTGAATCCAGCCCAAACTGTAAGAAGTTAACGTTCCTAGGTGTTAATATATCTAGTAACGAACGAAATTATTAAGCAAAGCAAAATCATAATTTCAAACGGGGCAAAAACTAGAATGTATTGATCTTGCATAAGATTTAAGTTATAGCATCGAGCTCCATTAACTACGATAGCCTAAGAAAGTTGCAATGAGGACTGATTATGCCAAACCGATGAAGATAGATAAGCTTGGCATAAGAAAACCAATCAAATAAGCAACATCAAAAAGTTCTTTTCAATCTAAAATCAACATCAAGAAGAATCAAACGAGAACCGAAAGAGAGGAATAAGTCCGAAAATACCTCCAAAGTGATGCAAAACAATAGAAGCTGCCACGGTAACATTCAAAGAGGCAGTGCCACAGCCATATTGGGGAATATATACGAAAAAGTCGCACAATTCACATTCCTTGGCCGATAACCCTGTTCCCTACAAAAGCACAAATTCCTTCATGACTTGGAACCATTTTTTGTGCCCTAGACTCTATAGTTACTCACAAGTGAAGAGACAATAATGTAATCAATCAATGGAAGCTTGATGTTGCATAAACTGGTAACATAACTGAGCTAGCAGAGTTGCTCAATTCTTACAAAATCAACAAAGCAAATTCAAAAATCCTAACCTCATTGCCCAGAAGGAAAGCTGTGTTCCTCTTGAATGGATGCTCGTTAACGGCAACAGCTCCATCAGTAATCTCTACGCCACATATATCACAATCTTTCTCCTTAAGAAATCCAAAAAATGAAAGTGAGATACCTTTTCAAACCCAATACAATTTAGCAAATATATATATATATATATATGAACATCCACGAAGCAAATTCGCAGAACCTAGACGAAAATCAGATGCATCTGGGTTGTGTACGCATAGATCGAACGATGACAGAGAGAAACAGAGAAAGGAAGAGACCTTGAGGAATGCGCGAGCTTCTAGGAGTGAGTGAAAATGGCGAAAGCCAACGTGTGAGGCGGATCCATGGCTACCGAAGGCGTTGAAGTCACGACGTCCGACGAGGATAAGCTCCGTCACACCGAACGCCGTGGCACTCCGAGCAAGTGTCCCAACATTATGCCGCTTCGCTATGTTGTGAACCACGACGTAGCTCTCGAAGCCCACCATTTTCTTCTTCTGTATCTCTCCGAACTCTTGCAGGGTTTAAAAGCGAGGGATTTGGTGCAAAATCGCAGACCGGTTTAAACCATTTTTACCGGCCGGTTTAAACCATTTTTACCGGCCGGTTTAAACCATTTTTACCGGCCGGTTTAAACCACGATGAAACCAAAGACCGGTTTTGAAAGGAGTGGCCATTGAGGGGAGTTGTACTTGACAAACACAACAAACCCTTTCTCTGATTCTTTCTTCAATTCAAACTGTTGGGAGCTTCAGATACAGAACCATTCATAAAACCCTATGCTGTTTCTTCTTCCTCCTCCTAAAATCCCCAGAAATTTTTCTATTTTTCCTCAATGACCCTCTGCCTCTGTATCAGAGCTTCGAGGGTTTTCTCCATTGATGCTTCTACTCTCCCAAAGGTACGCTTTTTCTTTGCCTTTTCTACTCTCCATAATTGCCCAACATCTTCATCTTCCTCTTCCTCCTCTGACGCTGATTCCTATTTCGCTCATCTCATTCTGAGCTCCTTCCGGTACAAACCCTTGTATTTATCCAATCATTCGTGGTATTCCGATCAGTTTCGCCCCCTCCTCGATGACCCGAATACGCTTATTAGAGTCCTCAATATGATTCGTGTTAACCCGAGAATCGCTTATCACTTCTTTCGCTGGATCCAGAAGCAACCTAAGGTTAATCAATCTCCCTCCACCTTTCTCCTGATGCTTGAGATCCTTGCGGAGAGTGATTTGAGGAGGTCTGCATTCTGGGTTGCCGAGAGGCTCGTTGACATTGGTATGCATGGAATTGTTGATTTTTTGATTGATGGGCATTCAAATAAGCAGATTGCCCTCAAGCTTCTAGATCTCTTGTTGTGGATTTACGCCAAGAAATCCATGGCTGAGCAGTGTTTATCAGTATTTAACAAGATGGTGAGGAAAGGCTTCTTGCCTGACGTCAAAAATTGTAACAGGGTTCTGAGGATTCTAAGGGATCAAGGGATGTTGGATAAAGCCTTGGAGGTCTATCAGAATATGGTAAAACATGGTATTAACCCTACAATTGTCACCTATAACACCATGTTAGATTTTTTATTTAAGTTTGGAGAAATGCAGCAAGTCCTTCAAATGCAATTGGAGATGCAAGACAGAAGATGTCTACCTAATGAGAGGACTTACAATGTGTTAATCAATGGTTATTCCAGGAAAGGTAAACTCGAGTTGGCCAGAGCACATATAAAACAGATGTTAGAGTCTGGATTTCCGGTTAAAGCTCATTCATATAACCCGTTGATATATGGATATGGCAAACACGACTCCATTGTTGAAGCGTTGAACGTTACAGATGAAATGGTAAATATGGGTGTTTCTCCATCGCTACCCACGTATAATTCGTATATGTTTATCCTATGCAAATATGGAAGAGTAGATGAAGCCAAGAAATTGTTGCAGGATATGGTAAACATGAATTTAAAGCCGGATATAATTTCGTATAACACTCTGATAAATGGGTACTGCTTGTGTGGGAACATGGGCGAGGCGTTTCTCTTGTTTGATGAGTTGAGGGTAAGGAATATATGCCCCAGTGTTGTCACCTATAATACTCTTATACACGGTTCTTGTAGATCAGGTAACTTAGAAGTTGCTCAAAGGCTTAAAGAAGCCATGATCAGACAAAAGATTTATCCCGACGTCATTACATACACGATTCTTATGGACGGATTTTGTAAGAATGGGAATTTCTCTATGGCAGCAGCATTTTACGATGAGATGTGGAGGAGCGGGATTAAAGTTGATAGGCGTGCATGCACTACAAGGATTGTGGGTGAATTAAAATTGGGCGACTCAAATAAAGCATTTGCTTTACATGAAGAGATCCTAGCAAAGGGATTTCCTCCTGATTTGATCATCTATAATGTCCACGTACATGGACTTTGTAAGGTGGAGAATCTGGAAGAAGCGACTGCGGTTGTATATAAGATGGCAAAAGACGGTCTTGACCCAGATCATGTTACTTATACCACCATTATTCATGCTTACTTGAAGAAAGGTCAGTTTAAGTCTGCAATAGCCTTGTACACGGAAATGGTGACCCGAGGTTTCCTTCCTTCTGTGGTTACATACACTGTCCTGATTCATGCTTATGCGGCAAGGGGAAGCCTAGAAGAAGCCTTGACGTTTTTCGGGGCGATGATAGAGCAGAGAGTTCTACCTAATGTCATAACATACAATGCTCTGTTAAATGGTCTATGCAAAGCCAGGGAGATGAATCTGGCCTATAAGCTTTTCTCTGAAATGGAAGAAAAGGGAATTTTACCCAATAAGTACAGCTACACGATACTAATAAACAAGAACTGTGAGCTTGATAATTGGGACGAGGTTATAAAATTGTACAAAGACATGCTAGACAGAGGAATTCAACCAGATAGTTGCACCCATAATGTTCTCTTCAAGCGGTTAGACAGAGATCATAAGGCTCGTGAGATTGAGTTCTTGGAAAAGTTATTACTCGGCTAATGGAGAACCCGAGGTGATGGCCTAAAAGGCTTTTGGAAGATCAGTTTTGGTGTACAAGGTGCATGGTTAATATTACAATAACAATGCACAGTGCGGTTGATCGCTCAGCTGGTTAGGTTCTTATCTGTTATTTTCTAGATTTGCTGCATATGAAGATGAATCCTTTCCGTTTGTTTGATTATAATGCAGGGTATTGGTTTTACCACTCGTGCAGGGAATATACTCGAAGCTTTGGCGCGCATCATTTAAAGTGTTTGCAATTAAAGGGGCACCTTTGTTTGATTCAATATTTGCATAGATTCTTGAGTGAGTTTAGTTTTAGGAAAGAAAATGGGTGAAACCTAAGGGGATAGCAAGAAACCTCACTCAATAAAATAGAAGGGAAGCATATTTATTTTTTTTATATATTCTTTGGAGATAATTTTTGAGGGGAATATGTATATTATTTCCATTGAGGGAAAAATAAAAGTTAAAAGTTCTTCATTTAGTCTTTAGTTTAAAGAAATCAAGTTTTAGAACCTTTGACTGATAGTTTTAGATGCATTTTCTTATAAAAGTCGGTTACAAAAGTAGCGGCCGCAGCTTTGGAAGTGGGATGGTGAAGAGAAGAGAGTAAACGTCCTGAAATTCAGGGCTCCAAAGTCGGATCTCGAAGGTAAAATTTGTTCTTTGGAAGACTATTTCAGGATGCCTTCTTGTTGCCACTGGACAGAATCAGGCTGATGCAATGTTTTCTCGAAACGTCGTGTCTGAATTCCTTTTTATCCATTGGCAAGTCTGATTCTTGTCTTGTGGGGCGGAATCCTTTTTATCAGAACATGTTTCAGGTGGATCTGGTTGAAGTAAAGACATGATGAAGCCGACAATCAAATCAAGAACTCTCTATATGATACAGAGACTTTCGAAGAATCTGTAGCTCTCTGAATCCTTTGGAGACAAACATCTTTTCAGAAGCTATAAGCAAACTTAGTACTGTAACAGGTAAACACATGAAAATTGGATAGATAGATGCTTATTAAAGTTAAATAATGGCAAGTGTTTTTACTGTTCATATGAAGATCAAACCCAAGCATGGCCATGGCCATGGCCATGTCCAGTGTCCAATGTCCATGCCCATCTTCTAGTTTCTTCTGCTTCTACTTTCTCTGTCTTTAGCTCTTAGTCTCCATTCTTGATTCTCCATTAGCTTGGCATTTGGCATCTCTGAAGGAATCCTCTGATCAGACACCATTATTTGCTGTAATGATCAAACAAAGATTTGACCCCAAATGAGGCAAAATTTTCGATGGTCATTACTCAGCGTGACCAAGAGGTAGTTCACCGTATACGCCAGGAGCCTCTTAGCGTATGCGGTGACCCAATTCCTAGCATAGGCGATCCAAAGCGTAGCTTTATAGTCATAAACAATGTTTAGGAGGAATATGCAGTATATATCCAAAATAAAAAAATAATGTATAAATATAAAAAAATTAGTAATTTTTATTATTTAAATAATCATATTTATCTATATTATTCAAAACAATGAATAATATTGTATTATGATTCGTAAAAAGAAAGATAAAATTATTAATTTATAATATAGTCTCTACAACTTTTTATTGTTCAAAACTTGTTTCATTTATTGAAACAATATATTAAGTCTAGATTGATATTTAAATCGTCTAAAAAAGTCGGACAGTCTAGATAGACGTCTAAATTGCGTAGACATTCATCTAAACTAGGGGTGGGTCAACCAAATTATTCGGGCCGATCAGAACAATTCGAATCGTTTGAAATATGGATTATCTTAAAATTTTATATGAGTTCAGAATCCATTCAGGTTTGGGTCGATCCGGTTTGGTTTCGGATAAAATCCGAGTAACCCGAACAACCCGATTTAAAAAAAATAATTTAAAATTTAAAAATATATAAACATTAAAAAAATACCGGTATATTTTTTTATATATATATATTATGTTATATTTGATATTTTTATTTTTTATATTAAAAAAATTATCTAAAGAGTTTTAACCCAAATAACCCAAATTATGTATAATACCCGAACAACCTGAATAATCCGAATTACCCGAAGAATCTAAAAAATATCCAAATGTGATTCGGGTTATTTTGGGTCCAATGCTTTTGGACCCAAACAACCCAAACCGAATCCGGATCGAAAACATCCGGGTTCAATTCGGGTCCAAGTTTTTAAAACCCGAAGAACCCGAACCGAGCCAAAACCCGAAAAACTTGAACCGAAATCTGGATTGTTCACCCCTAATTTAAACCATCTAAACGACCATTGAATGCCTAAAGAAAATTCTTAGACAAAATCGAAGGGTTTAATGGTCGCCAGACCGATCTTTGGAACATTGTCGGAAACAAAGGATTCTAGTACACCCATGAGGCCAAGGTTTCTACATACATGCGTAAGTGCGTTCTTTAAGTTGCGTTCAAAATCCCATGAGTAGGTGTGTGAGAGAGGGAGTTTGCGTTTGGTAGCATGTAACACTACCTTCAAAACTTCATCAAGCTAAAAGTGATTCAGAAACAAAATTTGAGTCTTGGATGTGACGAGGAAAGTTGTAAATGTAATAAACGTATAGACCATCCTACCAGTACTACTTGAACTCCAAATTTTCAATTACGAAATAACTAAAAAATAACAAATGTTAATATATATTATCAAAATTAAAGTAATTAACTTATATTTTGAGATATACTTAATAAATCTATAGCGAATCAAAGATGGTTAAAAATCATCTTCTTTTGACGGAGTCTGAGATGTTGGGTCTAATGTCATTTTTTAAAAAAAAAATTATCATGTATTTGCTTAGTTTTGGCATTGACACAAAAATCATCCAATTTTTATGAATTTTTCTCGAGAAACTCAAAATATTTCTCGACGTAACTATGGATCATCTCGACTTCAATGATCCATCCAGAAATCGGGGAGAAATATAAATAGCAATTGTCACTTGTCACTTGTCATGTTTATCTTTTCAGCATTCACTACAAGAAAAATTAAATTTCCAGACCGCAAAATCCGTCCCTAATTCGTCTGGAAAATGGTTTCCAGACGTTTTCCGGACGGATTTTGTCGGTCCGTAAATAAACGTCGCTAATAAATTTTCGTCCGAAATTCGTCCGAAATTCCGGACGGATTTAGTAGTCCCTAAATCGTCCCTAACTTTTTTTGAAAAAAAAAATTCCGGACGGA
>CM071865.1:4033206-4044491 GCA_036759665.1 Gynandropsis gynandra | reverse complement strand
TTTTTATTTTTTTTTTCAAATATTCCAACGGTCATCCGTTGCAAAAGGTAACGGTCATCCGTTGCAACGTTTTTCCCGCCAAATTTTTTTCCCACCAATTTGCAACGGACATCCGTTGCCAACCCTAACGGTCTTCCGTTGAAATATTTTCCCGTTGCAATTGCAAATTCCCGCCACATTTTGCAACGGACGGCCGTTGCACACCAACGGCCGTCCGTCACAACTTTTTGTAACGGTTATCCGTTACAACATTTGTAACGGATTTTTCCGTTGACGTCCGTTACAATTTTGTGACGGATACTGCCCGTTGGAATTCCGTCACGAATTGTAACGGATCCTCGTTTGCAACGAACTTTTCGCAACGGATGGAAATCCGTTGGTGTCCGTTGCAAAGGACCATTCCCAACGGATTTTTGGCCGTTTCCAACGGAAATGTCCGTTGGAAATGGCCTGTTTTTTTGTAGTGAACATATTGAAATTGATTACCATTTTGTCCGTGAAAAAGTAGCTCTAGGATCTGTTATCATCAAGCATATATCTAACACTTTGCAAATTGCAAATATCTTTACAAAATCATTACCGAGAGAACAGTTTATTAATCTTTGGAACAAACTAAATGTTGACTTACCGCCAACCATCAGTTTGAAGGGGAGTATAAGTCCAAATATTCAAGATGCCCGAGCGGGCAACATTTCTCAGCCCGCACGAGTAGCTCAAGATAGAGGCATCTCACTCAATACGCACGGGTCAGCTAACTCTCTCACAACACGCTCGGACAATGTCACTCAGCCCGCACGGGTAACTCAGACATAAGGTCTCCCTTACCAGAACAAGAACATGATCAGTTGCAGAGGATCTTCTTTAACAACTTCAGCAGTCAATACATACAAGAATATGAAGACCGTTAAACAAGATAACAGATTCACTATCTTGGGTTTTTTATCAACCTATATATTGTATACCATTTTCTATAAATAGAGGATGTATAGGCTCATGATGAACATGCAAAATACAATTTTTGAAATGCAGTTTTTCTTCTTCAATTCTCCTTAATTCTATTTTCAAACTCTAAAAGTTCACATATTTGTAGATGTTTGGTATTTATCAACCCCTACACGGACTCGTATATATTATATAAGTATTAATTCAATACACAAATGTTAGTCGTTTATTGATGCAAAGCAACATTGTAATGGTGGTAATAGTAGGAGGAATGGGTGGGGAGTGTGCATGCAATATGGTACTTCCCTCCAATTATCATGTTATATTATATTGTATTACTTATATAAATCTATATATATTCATGTATGTTCAATCTTAAGGACAAATCATACAGACAGCTGTCTCTGTAAATTAAAGATCATGTATTGATTAATTAAGAAAAATTACGTATTCGCTTTAGGCAGTATTCGTAAATGTATAGCCAAAAAGTTTATAATCTTTAAACTAAAATTATTAGTATTAATTAACGCAATGTACCAAGATTATTAGTTAATTGCTACTTTCCAATCAGATCATATGCGTATTTATTTAATCTTTTATTCCAAACCTAACCCTTCAAGAATGGCAATCTTGTGATTTGCTAATATACAAAGAAAATAAAATAGGTGATATAATATCGAGGATAAATGAATTTAATTGGTTAGAGAACAATATATATAAAATTTTTATTTTATCTGTAATCGAATATTTTTTGGAAAATATATCCACATTAGTCAGAAAAAAAACCATGGATAAGCAATGGATACGAAAGATTATTAGTTTTTTTTTCTGAAAATATAAAAAAATGCTAGTTTTGAGTGATAAAGAAAAAATTGTATTCTTGTAGTTTTAATGAAATATGATGCATGTAAATAATTTTTTAATTCAATTGTAAAAATGGTGACCGTTAAAGAGAAGAAAATATTTTGATGGATTCGATTGTATATGGATAGATTTTGTATGTCCCCGGCTTATATGGATAGATTTTGTATGTCTCCCACTCAACTAAAAAAAACTAGAAAAGAAATTCTGTACATAAAATTAAAATATGTATTTTTTTACATTTTAATATGAAATTATTATCAATATTAATTTTTTTTTTGAAAATATGGATTCTAAATTCATTAAGCCTCTATTCGAATACTCTTATTACATATAGACTGAGATGTCCTCAGGCAAAAAATATTGTCAAGATTAGTGCGAGATGAATTTTTTCTTCTCTAATTTAATTATTTTTATTATTTTAAATTCAAGACAATTTCGTTTGGAAGTGATTTTTTATGTTAAATAATGTAAGATTAGTTGATGGAAGAAAAAAACACATACCTCCGTGCACTTAATTAATTATTTTATTAGAATTTAAAAATAATAGAGTTTCCAAATACCGGGGAACGGGATTAACCGGTGGCACCTACCCTCACTTCTCTCTCGATCGATGTATATTTATATGTATGTATTATGTCTAATATGGCATCGGTTTTCAACGCATCACACAAATCTATAATAATAGCATAAAAAAGAAAATGAGGGGCGACTCAGTTGTTCATGTGATGATGGTCTCTTTCCCAGGACAAGGTCATGTCAACCCTCTTCTTCGTCTCGCTAAACTCATCGCTTCAAAGGGTTTACTCGTCACCTTCGTCACGACCGAGCTATGGGGTAAGAAGATGCGTCGACCCAACAATATCGTCGACGGCGAACTCTACCATGTCGGAAAAGGCTTCCTCCGGTTCGAATTCTTCGACGACGAGTGGTCTGAAAACGATGAAAGACGAGCCGACTTTGCATTTTTCTTACCACAACTTGAATTTGTTGGACGCCGAGTGATCACTCGTCTCGTTAAGACATACCAAGACAAGAATCAACCTGTTTCTTGTCTTGTAAACAACCCTTTTATCCCTTGGGTTTGTGATGTCGCCGAGGAGTTTCACATTGCTTCTTCAGTCCTTTGGGTACAATCTTGTGCGTGTTTCGCGGCGTATTATCATTACCATCATGGTTTAGTTCACTTTCCGACGGAATCGGAGCCGGAGATAGATGTACAGTTACCTTCCATGCCATTGTTGAAGCACGACGAGATCCCAAGCTATCTTCACCCTTCATCTCCTTTCTCTGGTTTTAGAAACGCAATTCTCAAACAGTTTGCATATCTTAACAAATCCTTCTGTGTTCTCATAGAAAGCTTTGACGCGTTAGAACACGAACTCATTGATTACATGTCGAAATTATGTCCCATCAAAACCATCGGACCGCTCTTTAAAATCTCCCAATCCGTTAACTCTAACGTTAACGGAGACATATGCAAATCATCATACGATATCATGGAATGGTTAGACTCAAGACAGGACCATTCCGTCGTGTACATCTCCTTCGGGACCGTGGCTTATCTGAAACAAGAACAGATCAACGAGATCGCGTTTGGCGTCCTGAACGCAAACGTGTCGTTCTTGTGGGTTGTGAGACCTCCACCAGATGAACTCAAAGTGGACACTCACGTTATACCTCAAGAACTGAAACAAAACACTGAAAAGGGTAAGATCGTGGAGTGGTGTCACCAAGAGAAAGTGTTGTCGCACCCCGCGATTGCATGTTTCTTAACGCACTGTGGATGGAACTCAACAATGGAGGCTCTGTCCTTGGGAATGCCGGTGGTATGTTTCCCACAATGGGGAGATCAAGTGACTAATGCGGCGTACCTAGTGGATGTGTTCCAAACCGGGCTTAGGCTCAGCCGGGGCGCGGCGGATGAGAGGATTGTGAGTAGGGTGGAGGTGGAGGAGAGGCTGAGAGAAGCCACGACAGGGACTAAAGCGGAGGAGTTCCGGTGGAACGCGTCGAAGTGGAAGACGGCGGCTGAAGCTGCGGTGGCGAAGGGTGGTTCCTCGGACAGGAATTTGAATGACTTTGTGGACAAGTTGAGTTACAATGTATAGTAGTGTGAGCAAGTGAATTTTAATATGTGGTTGGTTTGTGCAAAATAATTTTAATATTTGTCTGTGAAACGGTATTAAGGTTTATACATCCTCAAAATATCCGAAATATTCCTTTCGATTTGTAATATTCTCCACAGTAGGTTTAATTTTTTAAAGCAAACGTAAATATTAAAATCTAATATTCCCACAAAATGGATTCAAAGCTCACAAAATCCAAAAAGAGCCCCTACAATACCAGAACACATTCCTACAATATCAACAGCTGGCATATACGTTCTAAAGGGTGAGAAGGCAGAAAATAATTCAGAACAATCATCTGAATCCAAACATTTTCTTTAGTAAAGGACGCCTCTGCAAGACCTAACTTCGAAGAATGACACCTGAACATAGTGCATTAACTCTTAGAATGATTAAACAAACCTATATAGCATAAGGAATATTCTTTTTGTCTGTCCTTTCTCGTTTGGCATTTTGTAACCCCTGCTCTGTATAAAACAGAGTGGTAGTGTAAACAATCGGACATCCGAAATTAATGAAAACCTTCCTTTCTGTCTTCAATTATTTTCAACATTCTCTTCTTTCATGTTAGTTCATTGAAGCTTTTATGGTATCAGAGCTTCGGTGAGGCAAATTTCCTTTTCTTTAATAAAAAATGGAGGCGTAAGAACTCTTCCCATTCTAAATACATGTCAATATTTTAAACTTTATCACACTCAAGTTTTTCAATACAAATTATCTTATTTGGAAAATACAAATAGAATCCTTGCTGGAGTCACAAGATCTTCTCAGCTTCATTACAGGAGAAACTCATGTTCCATTCCAAACCATTACAATAACAGCAAATAATGCAGTAAATCAAATACCAAACCCTTTATACTCCTCTTGGAGAAAAACAGACAACTTGGTCCAGTCATGGATTTGTGGGACACTCACCGAAGATGTTTTTGGGCTGATTGTTGGAATCAAGACTTCCATTGGCGTCTCGAAAGCCCTTGCCAGACACTGGCATCTCTCCAAACCATCACCCTAGAAGGCAAAAAAATACCAGCATATATGAAGGAGTTTAAATCGTTATGTGACCATCTTTCATCGATTGGAAAACCAGTTTCAGACTCCATGAAAATTTTCAGATTTCTTCAAGGGCTTGGGAAAGAATACGAAGCTTTCACCACTGTCATCCACACATCTATGCACCGAGAACCTTTTCCCACATATGAAGATGTGGTAAGTCAGCTGACAAGTATCGCTCTCACTAGCAAGGTCCACAAGGTTCCTGAAATCTCACATCACCATGCTTTCACTGCACAAACTGGTAACAACAGTACTTTCCTTACTAGTGCCTCAAACAACTCCAACTTTGCACAGGTAACTACTCCTACTCTACATGACAAAACATGTATAATGATCAATGTGGAAGATCTAATTTTACTTCTAGCGGCAGAGGATTCACGTAACAAATATACTCTAGCACCTCATTTCCTTCTCAAAAACCAGTAACCAATCTTGGCAACTCAAGGCCATTCTGTCAAATATGCGGTAAAACGGGTCATGTAGCATTAAAATGCTGGCATAGATTCGACAATTCCTTTAAATCTCAAGACATACTACATGCACTAAATACTTTTCAAGTTGCAGAAACGTTAGGGAATGATTGGTATCCAGATTCTAGAGCAAGCTCACTCATGACAAGCTCCATAAAACACCTCACAAGTCATGAGATTCATGGTGATTCTAACAATGTAATGGTTGGGATAGATCACTGCTCCCAATAACACATATTGGATCATCCAATCTAGCTTCTTTCTCAAGTACATTTTCCTTTCAAACGTTCTTGTAGTACCAGGTTTGGAATAATCTTTACTATCTGTTTCACAAATAACTTCAGATATTTCTTGCTATGTTTTTTTACTCTAATGTGTTATGATAAAGGATCAACACACACACGAGATACTAGCAAGAGGTTTTAAGATTAATGGCATGTATGTGCTTGAGTCTTCTGCACCAAAAGCTCTCTTTTCAGTAAGACAAAGGACTACTCCCGCTAACACTTGGCATAGAAGGCTTGGACATCCTAATGAAGAAATTCTCCATAAACTTCGGCTTAATGACGTGATAAACTTTCAGAACACCTTCTTTACTTTCTGTGATTCTTGTCATCTTTCGAAAAATTATTAGACTTTCTTTTGGAAAATCTGTTTCTATTACAACAGAACCTTTAGAACTTCTGCATTGTAACCTTTGAGGTCCCTCACCAATTCCATCAGTTCAAGGTTTTAAGTTTTATGTTGTGTTTATTGATGATTTTACTAGGTTTTGTTGGTTTTATCCTCTTAAAACCAAAAATGAATTCTTTACTGTCTTTGTCAATTTTAAAACACAAGTTGAATTGCATCTAAACAAGAGAACAAAGGGCTTCCAGTGTGACGGTGGTGGGGAGTTCAGCAGTCATCTCTTCACTCAACATTTAACACATAATGGCATAAAGCTGCGTATATCCTGCCCCTACACCCCAGCACAGAACGGTGTATCAGAAAGAAAACACTGTCACCTATTTGATCTTGGACTCTCTATGCTATTTCAGGCACAAGTACCTCTAAAATATTGGGTTGAATCATTTTTTACTTCCAATTTTCTTATTAACATTTTACCTTCTGAGGATCTTTCACATACAAGTCCCTTCAAGATGTTGTATGGTAAGGATCCAGATTATACATCTCTCAGAGTTTTTGGTAGTTCCTACTACCCTTATCTTCGACCCTACACAAAACATAGACTAGAACCTCGCTCCCTACATTGTGTTTCTCTTGGCTATAGTGATAAATATAAGGGTTACAGATGCTTATATTCTCCAAATGGTCGAGTTTATATAGTGAGACATGTTTCTTTAATGAAGTCAGTTTTCCTTTTTTTTCTGTCTATTCTGCATTCACTTCCATGTATGACACTCCCATACTACATGTTTGGCAGCAAGGATCCCAAGTAAGTCCTCAATCCCCTATATCTCCTACAAATTCCAGTGCACACTTCCAATTACCACTGTCCATAATAGAACAAGACACACACTCTCTAGGCCAACACCTAGACAGATCCTGTGTTACCAGTAATCACTCACAATCCAACACCAATTCCCCTACAGTTCAGTCTGCCAATCAGTCTCCTCCTCCTTCAATGCACAACTTACATCCCATGATAACTAGAGCACACTCAGGAATAATCAAACCAAATCCAAAATATGCTCTCTCTGCTACATCAGCAGTTCCTTTCACACCCAAAACCATTGCTTCGGCACTAAAACATTCAGGTTGGACAACCTCTATGAAATAAGAAATTGATGCCTTAAGACTTAATAATACATGGGAACTAGTTCCTCCTCAACCTCACATGAATATTTTAGGCTGTAAGTGGGTATTCAAACAAAAATTAAACCCCAATAGAAGCCTGGAAAGACTTAAATCCAAGCTGGTGGTTAAGGGCTATCATCAAGAAGAAGGCATAGACTTCTTAGATACCTACAACCTTGTTGTCAATACCTCAACAATTAGAGTAGTTTTAAGCTTAGCTACTACCCAAAACTGCACAATACGACAGTTAGATGTCAGTTCCTTCCTACATGGTGAATTAAAAGAATCATTATTCATGAAATAGCCCCCTGGCTTTGTAAGCCCAGATTTTCCAAACCACGTTTGTAAACTAAACAAAGCTCTTTATGGCTTGAAACAAGCTCTTAGAGTTAGGTTCAACAGATTCAGTTCCTTTCTCATTGAATTTGGGTTTGTTTGTAGCTCTGCAGACCCCTCTCTCTTCATCTATCGACAGCAAAATGTTACTCTTCTTCTTCTCCTATACGTAGATGATATGCTCCTAACATGGAATTCTAGCTCCCTAATCTCCACCCTCATCACTCAACTTCATACAAAGTTTCACATGAAAGCCTTAGGAGACTTGCATTATTTCTTACGAATTCAGATTAAACATCGTAAAAATGGCAGTTTCTTCATAAAAAAAGTATGTTTTAGACATTCTCCACAAGACTAACATGCTCTCATCCGAACCCATTCCTACATCAATGCCATTAAAACAAACATTTTGTGTTTCTGATCAATATGCATACACCGATCCTACACATTTTTGTAGTATTCTTGGCGCTCTTCAATATTTAACGTTAACGAGACCAGATATCTCATTCATAGTTAATTTTCTATGTAAAAAATGCATTATCCATCTAATGGGGATTACAAACTACTCAAACATTTATTAAGATATCTAAAAGGTTCTTTACATCAAGGATTATACATTCACTCTAACAGCTCTCTAAACATGCATGCCTACAGCGACAGCGATTGGGCAGGATGCCAAGACACTAGCCGATCCACTTCAGGGTTCTGTGTCTTCTTAGGCAGCAAAATTGTGTCTCGGTCTGCCAAGAGACAACCAACGGTCTCACGCTCCTCAACAGAGGTTGATTATAGTGCCATAGCATCCTTAGCTGTTGAACTCACTTAGCTATCATTTCTTCTTAGAGACATTGGCATTCCCCAGCCTACACCAGCGGTTCTTCACTGCGACAACCTGTCTGCAGTATATCTGTCCACAAATCCGACCTTTCATAAGTGCTCCAAGCACATTGAGCTTGCTTACCACTTCATACGAGAAAATGTTGATTTAGGCTCTATTGTTGCTAAACACATTCCCGATATCTTGCAGGTTGCTGATATATTCACCAAAACACTTTCTCGTGGACACTTCTATAATCTGCGCAACAAACTTAGCCTTGGGTGATGAACCTGGCACAAGTTTGAGGGGGATGAAAGCTCACAAACTCCAGAAAGAGCCCCTGCAATACCAGAAGACATTCCTGCAATATCAACAGCTCGCACATACACTCTGAAGGGTGAGAAGGCAGGAAACAATTCAGCACAATCACCTGAATCCAGCAATGCCTACAAGCACCAGAAACATTCTCCTCAGCAAAGGACGCCTCTGCAAGACCTAACTCCAAGGAATGACACCTGAACATAGTACAATAGTGGTTAGAATGATTAGGCAAACCTGTATAGCAGAGGGAATATTCTTCCTGTATGTCCTTTCTCGTTTGGCATTTTGTAACCCCTGCTCTGTATAAAACAGAGTGGTGGTGTAAACAACAGGGCATCCGAAAATCAATGAAAACCTTTCCTTCTTTCTTCGATTATTTTCAACCTTCTCTTCTTTCATGTTAGTTCATTGAAGCTTTTATGGATGAGATTATTATATTTGAGTTGTTACATTTTTCATATCTAGTTGGTTCTGTATTTCAAAAACTATGAGATATACAAATAACTGTAATTCTATATAGAAGTATAATTAGTCTATTATTTGTATGTTTTTTTAAGTATATTCAGATGTACAAGCATATACAATTGCTAGGTTATTTATTTGCATTGCCTAAATTCTTTATTGTTTTCAATATTTTAAAATAAATTTTCGATTTTTGGATATTTAAACTTTTGATAAAAATATCGGAAAAAATTTATACATTTGTAAATGTTTATAAAATAAGAAATTTCAACTACATTAATACCTATTTAATTCTCGAATTTAATTTATGTGTGTTAGTTAGGCTTGACCATTTCAGGTTTCGATTCGGATATAATGGGTATGGATTATTCGGATTTTAAAAAACAATAATTAAACAATAACTGAATTTAAATCGCTTCAGTTCGGTTCGGTTGTACAACAGTTCCGTCTGGTTATATCAATAAAATATTGTAACTAAAGTAAAACTCAAACTCTAATTTATTCGGTTATTATTCGATTATTTCGATTTTACTAAATATTTTATCATATAAAATGACAAATAAATGATATTATTCGAAATATTTCAAATAATTCATATATTTAAAAAATATAATATAATATCTTATTATTTAAATTTGATATGTAATTTTAATTATTAATTATATTAGATAAATATTCATTGTATAAATATCATTTTTCTATGTATTTTTTATATTTTTATGTAACCAATCGGTTATCGACAGTTATTTGGTTAATAACCAAACCGAATCGAATCTATTCGGTTTTTTCATTTTCATGCGATCGGTTATTTTATCTATACCAGAACCAAATCGAATGACCATAATTTGGTTCAAATTGGTTTGGTTTTATAAAAACCGAAACCGAAATATCCATTCCTTAATGTTAGTGTTAGATTAAGACAAGTTAGTTATATAAAACTAATATCTAATATACTCTAAAACAAAATCCTGAGTTAACAGTAAAAATACCACGTGTCATAATGCTAACTGTTGGATCGCCTCTTTTTTTTGTTGGACAATTCTCCACTGTTAGATGTAATGTTGTTAATGTTCACACGGTTTTAGTTCAAACCCAGCACCCGACGGCTCCCTCTCCACCCAGCACCCGGCGGCTCCGTCTCCGCCTCCCCTGCGCCTCCCCCTCCCCCTCCGAACCTCGCCTCCACCGACCCTCGCCTCCGTCGACCCTCCCTCTCCACCTGTCTCGCCTTCGCCGCCCCTCTCCTTCCCAACCTCGCCTCCGCCGACCCTCGCCTCCCCGCGCCTCCCTCTCCACCTGCTTCGCCTCCCCGCGCCTTCCTCTCCACCTGCCTCGCCTTCGCCTCCCCCGCGCCTCCCTCTCCACCCGCCTCCGGCAGCTCTCCTCTCTACCCGCGTCGCCCTTCAAGATCGGATTTTTATTTCCTCCTTTGCTCCTTATCGCCATGGGGAGGGGAGGCACGACCGATGGGAGGGGAGGCGCGGCGTCGGCTAGGGTAGAGGGAAGGAAGAAGATTTAGGGCTTTTTTTCAAAAATCATAAACATTAAAAAAATTTAAAAAAATCATAATTTATTAGAAAAAGGGGAGGCACGGCGGCTAGGGGGATTATCAAAAATGCCCCTGTAGGGCTAAAGTGCTTCAAAAATACCCTTGGCTGAAAAAAAAAAGTTTCAACTTCAAATCTACCCTTAAAATATTGATAATCCCATGTTACCCTTTACGACATTTTTTCTCTCTCCTCTAGAGCACCTCTAATTCTCGCGCGAAAATTACTGTTCCCCCACACCACAACAGATTCGGCGAGAGTAGCTTGCAATCGGCTACAAAGGGTACAGCGCAAATGTTCACCTGTATGTAAACGCACCGAAGCTACAAAGGGTACAGCGCAAATGGTTAAGGATTATTTGAAGGAGGAATTTGCCGGAAGTTATGAAACACCTCCAGCAAAAGAATTGATGGCTCGTGTAAAAGCAAAATATGGTGTCAATGTATCGTATTTGATGGCATTAAGAGGCAAATGCGGTGCTCAAAAGGATATTCGTGATGATTTTGAACATTATAGGAGGCTTCCAGGGTGGTTGCACATATTTATA
>CM071865.1:4012094-4024358 GCA_036759665.1 Gynandropsis gynandra | reverse complement strand
TCACATTGGAAATGGAATAAATGCTTAAATTGCGTCCTTCTCGAAGTAATGCACGTCGTATTCATCTAAGATTCCTCTCAGCTTCGTTATTGTCTCGTGAGGATAACACTTGGTGGTGATCTTTGGGACTCAACAGACTCACTGACACTCACACCCATTTCAAATCAATAAACCATTCTGGGACTCGACAGCCTGCAAACCCTAGAAATCGACGCTCAACCGACCATCGCGACCCAAACCGACCCACTGAGACAACCGACTCTTGCGACTCAACCGACTCATTGAGACTCAACCGACTCATTGACACTCACACCATTTCAAATCAATAAACCATTTTGGGACTCGACATCCTCCAAAACCCTAGAAATCGATCTACTTACACTTATTGACGCCATTGAAGATTGACTCGTGCTCTCTTCTCCACCGCTGCTGATTCTAGCCATTTCCTTCTTGGCAACTTCGAATTTCCTTCTTGCCAACTTCTAATCGATCCCTCTCAAGTTCGAAATCACTTGTTCTTTCTTGGCTTTTACTCTCCCAGAATGCGGGTTTGGCTTTTACTCTCCCAGAATGCGGTTTTTCCCACGTTCGAAAATTAAGGGTAAATTTGTCTTTTCTCCAGTTTTTTTTTTCCGATTAAATAATTATTTTAGGGAAGGGTATTTTTGAAGCGTTTTAGCCCTACGAGGGTATATCTGATATTCCGCCCGGCGGCTAGGGTAGGAGTAGAAGAAAAGAAAAAAGATTTAGGTTTTTTCAAAAATCATAAATATTAAAAAAATTTAAAAAATCATAATTTATTTAAAAAAACATAAATTATTTTAAAATTTTATTTAAAAATATAAACTCATAACATTCATAAATTATTTAATTTTAAAAAAAATTATAACGAAACTTATCTTCAATTTAATATTAAAATTAAAAAAATTAAATATTATTTAAATATTTATATAAATATTTTTTTTAGATCTTTATATCATTTCTGTAAAAAAAACTCTCCCGCGGATACAACACTAGTTTATTCTACTAGGAAGGAACCCGCGCGATGCACGGTTTTTATCATTTTTTTTATAATAGAGTTGAAATGCATATGTCATAAATGATTCATATCAAAAACTCATGTAAGGTTCGTATAATCGATGATGGTTATCTATTTTATATCTTATTTTACGAAAAAATGATCAATATATTTGAATTTTATTATAAATACCTAAGTAGTTGTTATAGTTCAATAGCAAGAGCAAGAAAATCAAATTTTGATATAATCATCTCATAAATTATTAGGCTAAAGAGTAGATATTTTGAGAATTTATAAATATTCTCTCACAATAGAATGCGATATAATATTTGTTGATTTTTTTCTTTTTATACAACACGTTTTACTTTTATATATTAATAAATTTAAATTAATAAAAATAGAATTGATGATTGGACTGCTACGTCAATATTGATGCGATTTCACCAGAAAGTAACAAAAACTCGAATTTTAATATATAAGATTTAATTTAATTTTTTGAATATGATGTTTCATTTATAACATTTCTTTTTTAGTGTTATTTCAAAAAATGTTTCGTTTTTTCTTCATTATGTATATATTTGATGATAATAACATCAAAATTATAAAAATATAAAAAAATGATATGGAAGATGAAAGGTTTTTGTGTATTCATTAGAATAATTTATGGTAAAACAATTGAATTAAAAAATAAAAAGTTGAAAGAAGATATGGTCATGTGAAAACAAATATGTATATATTTTAAAATATATATATAAATAACTAAATAGAATTTTAATATGGATATAAAAAATATATATCTAATATATATGAATATATATAAATATATATGAATATATATATAAATATGAATATATATATATAAACATATATTTAACAAATATATATTTTAAAATCTATATATAAATAAAGAATTTTTTATGGATAAAATAATACATATCCAATATATATGAATAATTTTAATTAAATTAATTAGAGAGAAGTAACTTTTGGTATTAAAAAAACTTATTTTTTTTACATTTAATAATCCTTGCTGAGGTGGCTTCACCAGAAACAACCTCGCAAGGATTATTATATATATAACTAGATGACAACCGCATTACGTGCGGATTTGGGATAATTAAAATATATTTATCTTACATTTTGTATAAAATAAATTAATTTGAGCATTGTCTATATGAATAATTTTAAAATTTTAAATTAATTAGAGAGAAGTAACTTTTGGTATTAAAAAAACTTAATTTTTTTACATTTAATAATCCTTGTTGAGTGGTTTCACCAGAAGCAACCTCGTAAAGATTATTATATATATAATTTTGGTACTCATTCGATATTGTTCCCACGGTAATATTTGATTGGATGATTATCCTAAAAGTAGAAGAAATAATTAAGAGAGATATTAATTGCCAGAGACAAAAGAGAAGAGATGCATGTGTCTACTTTAAGTGTTGTGTTTCCTTTTCGTCGTTTAGTTCAACAACCGCTCTCGCTTGGCGTGGTTCATTTTTACTTATGCGTTTGCCATTTAACGCGCTTCAGTGGTGGCTAACCAATCCAATCACAATCGAAAATTCATATATTTTGTAATTTTAAAAATATAAAAAATAAGTATTATTTTATGGTGTATTAGATTGTCTTTTATATGAATAAATTTATATATATATAATGTTGCATAATTTTAAATTTTTAAAATTGACTTTTATTTAATTAGATCAGAATCTAATATTATTACATGAGATCATATTATATAATATTGTGAATATATTTTACGAGATACACAAGATATTATCTAATATCATATTGAATATTAAATATATTATTTGACATTGTACAAATATTCAACAAGATTATATTTTTTTCGTTTGACGTTATATATCTATATAAGAAATTTTTTGTGATTAATAACATAAACTGTAATTGATTTGACTTATTTCATGATATAGCCGCATAAATTATCATGTTATTAGAGTCTCTATAATGGCTTATGTTTTATTTTTTATCGTTTAAACCACCACCTTAAAAATCAGTTTTTTAGATCACGTTTTGGTTTTATTTTTCTCTTTTAAAATAGAGTATCTTTCTACCAAAGATCAAAATTTTCTTCTTATTTCTTCTCTAAGCTTCTTCTTTGTTTTAAACCAAAACATTGAACCAAAACCCCGAACAGTTAAAACCTTGATTGGATTACTGATGACCACATGTTTGAGTATATAGACATAAAATGACTCTCGATTGATTTATTATTGACCCCATGTCAGGGTATAAAGGCATAAATTGACCTCCGATTGGGTCGTTGTTGATCCTGCATCCCAGTATGTAGATGCAAGATGACTCACGACTGAGTATATAGCCAACGACTCTGACTGTTGAGTATATAATGTTTTTATTAACTTTGAAGTGCAAGGGAGTTTTGATGGAGTTTGTATCTCATTTCTCCTTGTACTCAGCTATGTTAACTCACAATCTAAATCTAACGATGGAGACACGAATCCACCAAGGAACCCGACTCGGTCACAAACCGCTAAATTATTGACGTTTTTCTTCCAAGTTCGGCATTCACAATTTGCAAGCTCCAACTTGAGAGAGAATATTTAGGGGTACAATTCTTTTATTGATACAAGAATATTCTCTAAGAATATATAATATTTTGATAATATTTTCCAGGATACTCAGATATTATCTAATATTGCTTTAAGTATTAAAAATATTATTTGAGATTATAAAAATTTTCAGTAAGATTATATTTCATTTTTTCGTTTAAAATTATATATCTACATAAAAAACTTCTTCGTGATTATTAACATAAGCCAAAATTGATTTGCTTTTTTTCAAGATACAGTCGCATTATTTATCATGGTATCAGAACCTCTGCAAAGATTTCAATTTTATTTTTTCTCTCATTTGAACCACCATCTTAAAAATCAAGTTATTCAATGATGTTTCGACTTTGTTTTTCTCTTTGAAAACGGATTATTTATCTACCAAAGATCAAAATTTTCTTTCTTTTTTTCCCCTAAGCTTATGCTTTGTTTTTAACCAAAACCTCAAACAAAAAGCCCGAATAGTTAAAAAAACCTAAATCAACCAAATTGTAAGACAACCTTCGATTGGGTTATTGAAAACCCTATGGCTACACATATAGGCGCAACCCCTCGGTTGGACTATTGATGACCCCATGCATGGGTATATATGCGCAAAATGACTCTAGATTGATATATTATTGATCTTACAGCTGGTATAAAGCCTTAAATTGACCTCTTATTGGGTCGCTGATGATCGCGCATCCGGGTACATAGAAGCAAGATGACTCACAATTGAGTATATAGCCGACGACTCTGACGGCTGAGTATACAACCATTTATTAATAACTCTAAAGTTCAAAAAAGTTATGATGGAGCTTGTATCTCGTTTCTCCTTGTCCTCGGTCTATTAGCCAACGAACTAGATCCAACCGATTGAGACAAAAATCCAACAAGGAATCTGACTTGATTTTAAACCGCTGAGTTATCGACGTTTTTATTCTAAGTTGATCGTCCACAATTTGCACGCTCCAACTTCAGGGAAGGTACCATAATATTCTTTGAGATCATTTATAATAATCTGAGTATATTTTCTGGGATATTCAGGATATTATTTGATATCGCATTGAAAATAAAAGATATTATCTAAGATTGTACGAATTTTCTGTAAGATTATATTTCCTTTTTTCGTTTGGCATTATGTGTGTGTGTATATATATATATACAACTCTGTCGTGATTAATAACATAAGTCGGAATCAATTTGACTTCATTCAAGATGTAGCTGCATAATTTATCATGGTATCAGAGCCTCTGCAAGGACTTATGTTCTATTTTCTTCTCTCGTTTGAACTGCTATCTTCAAAATCAAATTATTCTATCATGTTTTGGCTTATTGATGACCATATACCTGGATACATAGGTGTAAACCCCGATTGTATTATGATGACCACATGATTAGATATATATATATATATATAGGCATAAACTAACTCTTGATTGATTTATTTTTTACCCCACGTCTGGGTATAAATGTGTAAATTGACCTTGGATTGGGTCGCTGATGATCCTGCATCCAAGTATGTAGATGCAAGATTATTCACGACTGAGTATATAGTCGACGAATTTGAAGGTTGATATAACTAGTTTTTATTAACTTGTACAAGAGAGTTACAATGAACCTTGTATCTCGTTTCTCCTTGTACTCGATCGTAAACTCCTAAGTTATTGACGTTTTTCTTATAATTGAGCATCCACAATTTGCACGTTCCAACTTGAGGAAAGGTATTAAGGGATACGATTCTTAGTATTGATACAAGAATATTCTCTAAGATCATATATAATATTCTGAGTATATTTTCTAGGATACTCAAGATATTATCTGATATCGCATTAGATATTAAAAATAGTATTTAAGATTATACAAATGTTCTGTAAGATTATATTTTCTTTTTTCGTTTAACTTTTTATATTTATATAAAAAACTTTTTATGATTAATAACATAAGCTGGAATTTATTTGATTTCTTTCAAGATGCAGTCGTATAATTTATCTTGGTATTAGAGCCTCTACAAGGGCTTATAATTTATTTTTCTCTCGTTTGAATCGCCACCTTCAATATTAATTTATTTGATCATGTATCGACTTTGTTTTTCTCTTTGAAAATAGAGTATCTTTCTACAAAATATCAGAATTTTCTTTTTTGTTCTATGAGCTTCTGCTTTGTTTTTAACTAAAATCTTTAACCAAAACCCTGAAAAGTTAAAAAAAAAAACAAAATCGACCGTAAGATAATCGACAATTGGGTTATTGATGACCCCATGCCTAGATATATAGGTGCAAACCCCGATTGTATTATTGATGACCACATGATTGGGTATATATGCATAAAATAACTCTTAATCGATTTATTATTTACCCCACGTCTGGGTATAAAGGCATCACCGATGATCATGTATTAGAGTATATAGATGCAAGATGATTCACGACTAAATATATAGTCCACGACTCTGACGGTTGAGTATATAATGATTTTTTATTAATTTTGAAGTACAATAGAGTTGCAATGAACCTTTTATCTCGTTTCTCCTTGTAATCAGCTCCGTTAGCCACACGATCCAGATCTAAGCAATGGAGAGAAGAATCCATCAAAGAATTCGATCGAAAACCACTGAGTTTTTTACGGTTTTCTTCCAAGTTGGACGCCCACAATTTGTACGCTCCAACTTAAGGGAGGTATTAAGGGATACAATTTGTTATTGATACTTGAATATTCAATGAGATCATATATAATATTCTGAATATATTTTTCGGGATATTATTTGATATCGCATTGAAAATAAAAGATATTTTCTGGGATTGTACGAATTTTCTGTACGATTATATTTCCTTTTTCCATTTGTCATTGTGTATGTATATAAGTAACTCTTTCGTGATTAATAACATAAGCCAGAATTGATTTGATTTCTTTCAAGATGTAGTCGTACAATTTTCTCATGTTATGATAAGTTGTCTCATATCGATTAGGACATGCACTTTGGACTCCTATATATGGTATTGGGCAACCCTAAACTCTCGAACTAGCTTTTGAGATTAGTTAGACCCAAGCTCATAATTTGATATGGTATCAGAGTCAGATTCATTTCGATTTGAATATACCGATATTGGGTCCCCAGTTGCGATGTGCACTTTCTAAGACCGAGTCTGGGTGTAAGGTGGGGTGTCATGATAAGTTGTCTCACATCAATATTAGGACATGAACTTTGCACTCCTATATATGGTACTAGACAATCCTAAATTCTTGAGTTAATTTTTGGGATTAGTTAGATCCAAATCCATAATTTGATCTCATGCATTTATTAATATAGTGACTAGTTAAAAGTTTTGTTCTTATACATTTGTCATGATTGTTGTTTTATATTCGAACAAATTCAATCCTCATTAGCTTGTTTTCTCTTCTAAAAAAAATTTATGAAACCGAAATAATTCAAATGAAAAGTTTGAAAATTTTATTTATTCGGTTTTCTGAAGTTAAGTGGTTATAACCATCAAATGCAAATGAGATTAATGTGTATAATTGCATACCAAATAGAGAGAGATTAATGAACATCGTGAGCAACAAACCAAGATTGATGACAGGATTAAGTTAAATTTGCCACCACTATTTTCTAGACCCACCTTCGAAATAAAGTATATAAAGTTAAGATAATAAAATAAATAAATAAAGCAGAAAAAAGTGTTTGATTTTGCTACAAATTTTAAAATTAATTTTAATTTTGGTGTCTTAGAATTCGAAACATATGTCAAAAAGTATACCTGAAAAAAGGAATATTTTTCCCCTTGGATTAGAACAACTACAAAATCTATCAAATGTAGACTACCCTTATACTAGGAAGAACTAAGAGGTATATGTTTGGGACTAATACAATAAAAAAATAAGATGAAAAGATTAACCCTATAATATAGAGACCCGTAATGCAAAGAGATCAATATGTTGATATTGACGAACGCAGAAACCACAGAGAGATCGATTAACGACAACATAGGAAATTAGCAAATGAAAATGCATGAGATCGACGAACGAAAATATAAAAAGATCGACGAACAGTGAAAAAGAAGACGGTTCGCAAACACAGAAGGAAGTGATGGAGAGAGGAAAGTCTCAAACAGAGACTGAATACATAATTTGAGCTAATGGTATTACTGTAATTTGTATAAAATATGAATATTTTGACAATTTTTTATTTGTTCTGATATCTACAAATACGTCTAATAACAGAAAATTTGGATCTAAATCCACAGATATTATAATTTTATTATCCTTTTTTTCTTTTACAAACACATTTTCATTTTGTATCTATAATATATTTTTTTCTTACTATCTGTTGTGCAAATATGTGAAAATCCCTCTTGGGGCTTACATTAATCGTAGAGTATATTATATACATCAGTGTTTGTAACCAAATAGGAAATAAACTAATGAAGAGAATATCTCCATAATGACGAGAATATCTCCATATAATTACAAAATATTTGCCCATATTTGGTATATCTCTGTTACGCCCCCTCAAGATGGAGCATGTAGATCGCGAATGCCCATCTTGGACCGTAAATGACGAAATGGTTGAAAACCGAGCGCCTTCGTGAAGATATCCGCTAGTTGTTCTGCTGAGCAAACATAAGCTGTGGAGAATTGTCCACGAAGCAACTCATCTCGTATGAAATGGCAATCTATTTCGATGTGCTTCGTTCGTTCGTGAAAAATCGGATTCTTTGCAATATGCATAGCCGCCTGGTTGTCACAAAACATGTGCATAGGATGCGGATGAGCAACATGAAGAATGCCAAAAGTGCCTTAAGCCACTTGAATTCACACGTGAGACCCGCCATGGACAGGTATTCCGCTTCGGCCGAAGACCGCAAAATCGTTTGTTGTTTTTTAGTCTTCCAAGCAATGGAAGATCATCCGAGAAGAACGATGTGACCGTTCAAAGATCGACGTGTTTTTGGACATGTGGCCCAGTCGGAGTCGCAATAACCATACAAGCGAAGATCACTGTCGGCCCGAAGCATAAGTCCATGACTCGGTGATCCTTTTAAGTAACGGACCACGCGTAGAGCCGCACGCCAATGATCTGTCCGAGGCGTGTTCATGAACAGGGAGAGAACGTGAACCACATAGATGAGCTCGGGCCGAGTGCTCGTGAGATAAATGAGACGCCCAATAAGTCGAAGATATTGCTCTGGGTTATCTAGAAACGGACTGTCTGATAACGCCAACTTGTGGTTCTGTTCTATCGGAGATACCGCGGGTTTGGATCCCAGAAGACCGCATTCAGCAATAATGTCTAAAGTATACTTCCGTTGAGACAAGTAAAACCCTTCCGACGTGCGAGCCACTTCGATGCCAAGAAAGTACTTCAATGGTCCAAGGTCCTTCATGTGAAAACAATCATGAAGGTAAGCCTTAAATGCATTTAAAAGGTAAGTGTCGTTACCACCAATAAGAAGGTCGTCGACATAAATCAACACGTAGAGCTGAGATGCGCCGCGTGTGAGGGAAAAAGTGAGTAATCCGACCAAGACTGTCGGAAACCATAACGGGTAAGGGTCGTTGTGAGCTTGGCGAACCAACAACGAGGGGCTGGTCGGGGTCCGTACAGGGACTTGTGAAGGTGGCAAACTTGACCCGAAGTTGTCATAGAGTAGCCCGGAGGAAGCTTCATATAGACTTCGTCACTCAAGTCTCCATGTAAAAACGCATTATGTACGTCCATTTGATGGACAAGCCAATTCCGAGCTGCGGCGATAGCAAGAAATAGGCGAACCGTTGGCATCTTTGCAACCGGAGCAAAGGTCTCATCATAGTCGACACCATCCTTTTGTCGATTTCCCAAGACAACCAAACGCGCCTTGTATCGTTCAATCGTCCCATTAGAGTTGTATTTGATCTTGAAGACCCACCTATAGCCAATTGCGGTTTTTCTAGGGGACAGAGAGGTCAATGTCCAAGTTTGATTAGCATCGAGCGCTTGAAGCTCATCGTTAATGGCCCCAATCTACTGAGGACTATGAGACGCTTCATGGAAGGTATGGGGCTCATGTCCTGCAGTAACAGAAGCCAAAAAACCCTTTGCGGTGGAGAGAATTTAGAGCATGTAAGGTAATTGGCTATAGAATACGATGAGGTACCTTTGGAAACCTGAGAGGGCGAGGGGAGAACACAAATGGGATCGGTGAGACATTGTGCGGAGTGTGTGAATTAGTCCCGGAGACGAACAGAGGGAGTGTGTGCGTGCTGAGGACGAGAAACTGGTGGAGCAAGTACACCTGAAGACTGTTCCGATGAACATGCAGCGTCGGCCGCAGACGCAGGACACAACAAATCAGTGGACTCTGTCGCGAAGTCTGCCCTCGCGGGCGGTTGAGAGGCTGCCCGTGCGAGTGGCAAGATACTCGTGGAGTCTGCCCGCGCGTGCGTTTGAGAGTCTGCCCGTGTGGGCGGTTGAGAGTCTGCCCGTGTGGGTGGTTTGATAGTGATTCCCCGCGTCCCCCGCCCCTTGCAGAGGAACCATTCTTGCGAGGACGTTTGTCCCACCAGTCGGGATAGCCAAGAAGCTCGAATCAAGACGTAATCTCATGGCCTTTACAGTGGCAATGACTACAGTGCATATCTTTATTCTTCGCAAGCGGCATAGACGGCATAGGTGTCGTAGTCACCTGAGCTGCAACCCAACGATATCACCGTGTTCCTCCTTAGACCACTGAATCGTCTGGTAGCGCTCCTCCTGAATGATTTTGTAGTGTACCTGATTGAGACTTGCCAAAGGCTCGGCACCGAAGATGTGAGAACGCACCATTCCAAACCGAGAGTCGTCCAGACACATGAGGAATTGCATCGTTTTCTCTTCTTCACGCTCGCATACAAGATCCCCCTGAAGCGTCCCACATTGGCACGAGCGCATAGGTTTGTAACCATCGAGTTCTGTCCAAAGCTTCTTCAATTAACTGAAGTATGCTTGAACAGAAAGTCCTTGTTGCGAGCATCTCGCCAAATCGGTGCGAATCTGATACACGCGGGACATATTTCCTATCGAAAATTGTTGTTTCAAGTCATCCCACAATACTCGGACTTCATCCACCACAGACACATCTGCTCGCAGTTGCGGGTCCAAAGTGTTGAAAATCCATTCCACGAGCATTGAATTTGCCGATCCATTTGGCTCGACAGATCCGTCAATGAAACCAAGCTTATGTTTGGTCCGCAACGCATGAGTAATATGTTTTGCCTAATCAGCGTAGTAATATGGGATTCCCGAAGTCCATCCGCTTAAAAACTGAGTGTGGCATGATACTCACGCTTGTCCCTAGATCACACAAAGCATTTTCAATATCCATATTACCTATTGTGCATGGAATGGAGAAGCTTCCGGGATCTTTCAACTTTGCTGGCAGCTTGTTCTGAAGAATTGCACTGCATTCCTCGGTGAGTGCTACCGTCTCGTTCTCTTCGATATGCTTCTCTTTGGATAGTACCTCTTTGATGAGTTTGGCATGATTAGGCATCTTTTGGAGGGCTTCCATTATGGGATGGTTGATGTCAAGCTTCTTAAGACAGATGTCAAGCTTCTTGAGACACTCTACAAATCTGCCCACTCTCTCTTGGTTCTTACTGCTTACCAATCGTTGAGGATACGGTATCGGAGGTTTGTACGCTGGAGGAGCAACGTATGGCTTATCTAAATCTGGTTCGACTCCTTCCATAATCGCAACCTTACTTTTTCCTCTATTCATGGATGTACCAGCAGCATTCCCTCGCTCTTTCGAGGGCGAATTCTCAACCACATCACCGCTGCACACAGAAATAGCATTCACATACTCTCTCGGGTTCAGCTCGGGTTTACCTGGGCTGTCCGGGATTCCGAGAGGATAAGGCAGCTTGTTGTGCTATGGAGTTCTCTAAACTCCTCAAATGTGTACTCAGAGACTCTATCTGAGATTTAAGCTCGCTAATCGCTGTCCCCACATCCGCGTCAAATTTGGCTTGTTGCTGTTTTTGATCCTTGATAAATTCAAGCATCACCGCCTCAAGGTTCGATGGAGGGGCTTGCGGAGCTTGCTGATCTTGCTGGAATTGCTGGGTGTTTTGCTGATATGGCTGCTGCCTTTGCAGAAACTCCGAATACTTTACCGGTTGAGTCGTTCGGTATGACAAGTTCGGGTGATTCCTCCAATTCGGGTTGTAAGAATTCCCGAACTGAGTGTTGCCTTACTGCTGGGCATAATTCACCTGTTCGTAATCCTCACGTACCGTGCATTGATACGCTACATGCTCCGTATCTCCACAATTCACACACTACATGGCATTCACTGCATTACCCATAGCTCTGTTCTGATTAGGCTCATATAAACGACGAGTGCTATTAGGCATACCTCTCGGAGTTGAACACATGGTGTGGTTCATGGCGAGGTTATCAATCAGCTCGAATGCCTCCTCGACGCTCAGATCCATGAATGATCCCCTGGCAGCGTTATCCAACGTCGTTCGATGCTCATCTGAAATTCCGTTATAGAAAGTTTGGATAACGTACCACTGCTCAAGACCATGGTGTGGACACAACTGTAGAAGATCCTTGAATCTACCCCACGCCTCAAACAAAGTCTCTCCATCTCTGCATCTGAATGTTGTGATTTCCCCCCTCATCTGAATCGTCTTGCTCGGAGGAAAGAA
>CM071865.1:3999902-4011758 GCA_036759665.1 Gynandropsis gynandra | reverse complement strand
GGACAAACAAAGAACAATTTACGTAGAAGGAACGAAAGAAAAGAAAACAAAAACAAAAACAAAAAACAAAGCAAGAAAGACTCTAGGTTCGAATCTAAGACGCGTTGACAATAGTCCCCGGCAACGGCGCAAAAAATTTGATGCATTCTCAATTGATGCATTCTCAAAGTTAAATAAAATAACCTAAACTAACCGCAAGTGCACGGCACGTGTGTAGTATTTTAGGTGTCGATCCCACAGAGATTACGCAACACTATCTAAACTCGAACTATGAATCAAACTTGCTAACGAACGAATATGGATGAAGAATGAAATACTGAAAGTAAATAAATGAATTGATTCTTAACGATAGGACAAACGTTCTAGGAATCCAGTTTCACCACAAGACTACCGAAACCGACAATCGATCTATCTATCATGCAATCCCAGTTTAAGCTTTCTAAGACAGACGATCCTAATATGATATCTACCCTCTCTCAAGGCACAGACACGTGATCTAGACAAGTTGCCCCCTACTTTCGTGACTGACACCTTGAACTAAACCCATAAGAACTATGATTCATCCGTTTTACCCTCAACCGTTGCTACCCTACTTTCGTGACCTAACCTCGATTGTTCTAAACCTGATCTTCTAGGACTAGAATTCTCCTTTCGGTTCTTCTCCTAAGTTCTAAACCTAATCTTCTAGGCCAGAAGCGACAGACTCTGATACCATGCAAATATGTGAAAATCCCTCTTGGGGTTTACATTAATCGTAGAGGATATTGTATAAATCAGTGTTTGTAACCAAATAGGAAACAAACTAATGAGATATCTCCATAATGACGAGAATATCTCTATATAATTATAAAATATTTGCTCAGATTTGATATATCTCTGTTATGTTGCAAATTATATTGATAAAATAGAAATAATAGGAAATATAATATATTTTTTCTACTATCCTCGCAAGTTATATTGATAAAATAGAAATAATGTGAAATAAGAATGTTATATACTAATATTAGAAGACCGTGGTTGAATAGTAACCTATGATATATGTCATGTGCACCTATTTTTTGCTGTCTTTTCAAAAATATCACTTTTAATAATAATAATAATAATAATAATAATAATAATAATAATAATAATAATAATAATAATAATAATAATAATAATAATAATAATAATAATAATAATAATAATGGTTTTTATAAGAACAATATTTTTCATAATAGTATTAGGTTAACATAAATTGCTTTTATCTTATTTTTTTTTGTTAAAAATTATTAATAAACATTATTGTAATATAGAGAGATTATATTAACAATTGTCTCAATAGAAATTAATTTTTAAATTTTTTCGAATGATCTAATTATAATAAGAAAAATATTAAATTGTATGACTTAAATTTAAATATAAATCAATTCGATGGTATAAAATAAAAATCAATAATATATCTACAATTTAAAAATAAAAAATATTGACCATTTTGAAAATATATAACATAGATATTTGAACGTTTGAATTATTTATTTAAGAATTTTATAGAAATAAATAGAAAATCAATCCAAAATATTTTAATATTAAAAAATTTATCATATCAACGTGAACGAAGTTCTGAGTTCTAATCTAATATATGTTAGGAAATATAGCAACTGAATATTCTCAAAATATCTCTTGTATGTTTTGTGAGATGTATTAGAAAAATATCTATAAATGGAAGATCTCATTTATTGTATATTCTCTATAATTCTTTTGTATATAAAATTCTTTGTAGATGTTCTTTCTGTAATAAGAGAAAACTTTTATATGGTATCATAGCAGTGAAAAGTCTCACGACAGAACCATTTCTTTCTCATTTTTTTCCGACAACCAAATCTCTTAAGGTCAATTATCTCATCATGGCTACTGATGGATCTGCCAGTCAAACCTTAGAAACAACTGTCACGTTTGATGAACAAGAATCCCAGAATAATCTACTCACAGTTAACATGAATCATGTTGCCAAATTCACAGCCATCAATTACCTTCCATGGAATATTCAGGTACGTGCTCTCCTTGAAGGACATAACCTTCAAAGTTTATTGTTGATGATGTCACTCTTCCACCATTAACCATCACGGTTAATCGCACCACAAGTGAAAATCCAGCCTACACACCATGGAAACAACATGACAGGCTTCTCTTTAGTGCTTTCTTAGGAGCGATTTTTGTTACTCTTCAACCTCTCATAACTCGTAAAGCTTCTGTCAAAGAGGCATGAAAAACACTTGTAAACACATATGGGAAAACCACACGTTGTAATGTTATGCAACTTCGGGAGAAATTAAATAAAGCACCAAAGGCTCACTCTTCATTGATGAATACCTTCGTATCATCACATCAACTGCAGATGAAACCATTGGATCATGAGGATATATTTGAAGGCATCCTTGATGGTCTTCCCGAGGAATTCAAACTCATTTTTTATATGGTTCAAGCCAAAGATAAGGCAATATCCATTGAATAGCTTCATGAAAGCTGATCAATCATGAAGCAATGCTTGCCTCTGTTACCCCATCGATGCAGATGTCTCCATTCCCCATCACTGCACACAATGCTCAATCTCTTCCTCAACAATAGCAATGAAACAATCAAAATCAACACTAGAATCGCAACAACAAAAACTTTCAACGCCAATCCAGAGGATATCAGGGTCATTGCTAGAAATTAAAATGAGCTGCCGGCTCGCGAGACAGCTCGGGCTTGGACCATATTTAAGCGAGCCAAGCTGGATATTTTCTAGCTCATTTAAAAAACGAGCTGACGAGCTGAGCCCAAAACGAGTCTGAATTTAGAGAGCTGGCTCGCGAGCAAAAAAAAATCATGTAAAAAAATAATATATTTTACTTTTTTATACTAATATCATATATTATATTACATATTATAGTATTTTTCCTTTTTCTAACAATTAATATAATAAAATAAAGAAACAATAATATTTTAAATTACATAATGATATACACATATTGATATAACAATTATAATGTATTTTATTTTTCTTTTTTGCTTCATCTTCTCCAGCAGCACGTCCATCGGTCTTCCTACTCTTGTGCTGTGAACAGTGCGTCGTTCTTCTCCCAAACAACAGTGCGTTGTTCGTCCATCGGTCCTCTCTCCTGGTGGTCGGTCTCTTCCTCTTCCTGTGAGCAGTTCGCCGTCGTCTCTCCCAACCGAGCATAGCACGTCGTCTCTCCCAGTCGAGCACAGCACGTCGTCTCTCTCAGCCAAGCACAACACGTCGGTCAGTCCTCTCTCTTGGTGGCAGGCGGCTGTTTCATTTTGTCCTCGGTTGTTTCCTTTGGCTGTTTCATTTTGTCTTCGGCTGTTCCTTATCAGAGTTAGATAAAATAACCTAAACTACCCGCAAGTGCACGACACGTGTGTAGTATTTTAGGTGTCGATCCCACAGAGACTACGCAACACTATCTAAACTCGAACTAGGAATCAAACTTGCTAACGAAAGAATATGGATGAGGAATGAAATACAGAAAGTAAATAAACTACTTGGGTTCTAATGATAGGACAGACGTTCTAGGAATCCAGTTTCACCACAAGACTACCGAAACCGACAATCGATCTATTTATCATGCAATCCCAGTTTAAGCTTTCCAAGGCAGACGATCCTAATATGATATCTACCCTCTCTCAAGGCATAGACACGTGATCTAGACAAGTTGCCCCCTACTTTCGTGGCTGACACCTTGAACTAAACCCATAAGAATTGTGATCATCCGTTTTACCCTCAACCGTTGCTACCCTACTTTCGTGGCCTAACCTCGGTTTTTCTAAACCTGATCTTCTAGGACTAGAATTCTCGTTTCGGTCCTTCTCCTAATCCCTAACACATGCATCTACGTAAAGATAAATACAAAGTGGTTTCGGGATAGCCAAGGGCTAATCCCTTCTCCTAGAACAAACAAACTACTCGCTCATGCGTCTGTAAACAAATATAAACAAAGTAGAAAGTCTAAGGAACATGAAAACCAAGAGAAACCGAAGTGTCGGGTTGATCTCCAATGCTCCTTGCTTGCCTCCTCGCAAGAGTTTCTTCTCCAATCATGAACTGAATCAATGTCTAATGTAAGCTGTCTCTGATGACGTCTTCTGGCCTCTTTTATGCCTCCTAAGTCGGTCTAAGTGTTGCCTTAATTGCCCCCACGAGTTCCCTTTTGTTTTAAGTTAATTTTACTTTACTTTGCTGGTTTCTCGGGTCGCGACCCGCTCGGGCGCTGAATGTGCCCGCTCGGGTGCGGCTAGGGTAAGTCGTGCAGGTCGTGGGGCTGCAAGGGATGCCGGATCGGGCATGATGAGTGCCCGCTCAGGTGCAAGGCGGGCAGAACGCGCGAGTCATGGCCTGCAAGGGATGCCCGATCGGGCATGATGTGTTCCCGCTCGGGTATGAGGCAGCTGGTCGGGCATTTCCTTGCCCGAGTCGTGCGTGAATGCGCACCAAAATTCGCCGTAGCCTTTGCCCGATCGTGCATGACTTGTGCCCGACCGGGTGGAGGCTCTTCATGCTAAATCTCGTCCTGTTTGCCCCGTGATGATCCTCGAAGTTTCTCCTTAGCTCCGTGCATGTCCTTTTAGCTCCAAAATGAACCAAATACGCGTAAAAACCTGTAAGAACATGAAAACACGAGAACAAGTAAAACGGATACGGAATCATACGTAAAGCAACTCATATATATCAAAAACGTCCCTAAAATCGTGCAAGAAATACGTATGAAAACGAGATGATCATTCCATACAACAACACTGCATTCTGTGTTCGTCTTTTCCTTCTGCCTTAAGATGATGAGGTTAGTTTTTTGTACCTTGTAACTTCTATTTTCTTTATTTATTTTCTCTCTTTGTTGTAACTTCTACTTTGGCAAGACATTTGAAGAAAATATGTCCTACAAAACCTTCAGCTAAGGATATTAAGGGAATGTTTAAGGATGCCGAGGGAAATTTGAAGGTAACAAAAAAGTTTGATCAAAATATTGCTGAGGAGAAGTTAACTAAGTGCATTGTATCACATGATCTCCCTGTCTCTTTTGTTGAGTATGAGGATTTGAGAGATTGGATACACTATCTGAATCCGGAGTTTAAGTGTTGTTGTAGAAACACTATAGCTTCTCGTGTTTATGAGTTCTATTTGAAGCATAAAACGAGAGTGAAGTCTGAATTGGAAAAAATTCCTAGTAGGATATCGTTGACTTCGGATTGTTGGACGGGTATTAATGGTGAGGGTTATATATGTTTGATAGCACATTATGTTGACGAGGATTGGAAGTTGAATAGTAAGATATTATCTTTTGTTGATATGCCTCCTCCACATACCGGTGAAGCATTAGCTACTAAAATCCATGATTTTTTGAAAGAATGGGGGATAGAGAAGAAAGTTTTCACCATTACTCTTGATAATGCTTCAGCTAATGATTCTTTACAAGAGGGTTTGAAGGAGAGATTGTGCTTAGATAATAACTTGTTGCGCGAAGGTGAATTCTTTCATGTAAGATATTGTGCACATATCTTAAACCTCATCGTGCAAGATGGTTTAAAGTCGCTTGGTGATGTTGTGAGTAAAATCAGAGAGAGTGTGAAGTATGTCAAAGGGTCGAAGGGAAGAATGGATGCATTTGAGAAATGCATAGAAGTAGAAGATGGTATTGGTAGTTATGGAGTTGTTTTATCCATGGATGTTGCTACGAGATGGAACTCAACCTTTATTATGCTTGAGAAAGCTCTCAAGTATCAACGTGCTTTCAATAGATTCAAAGTGGTGGATAAAAGCTACAAGTATTTTCCATCGAGGGATGAAAGGAGTAGGGCAGAAAGAATATGTGAATTATTGAGTCCATTTCACAAGATTACTAATTTGATGTCCGGATCAAGTTATTCGACTTCAAATCTATATTATGGACAGATTTTTAGAATTGAAAAATTGTTAAAGAAGCATGGAGATAGCAACGATGGTCATATAAAGAAGATGGCTTCGAGTATGCTAGTCAAGTTCAACAAATATTGGGAGCATTATAGTATTATTCTTGCCATGGGAGCTATGGTTGACCCTAGGATGAAGAGCCAATTTATAAGGTGTTGTTTGAGTGAACTTGATATAGATTCTTCTAAGGAAAAGTTGGACCTCGTGAAGATGAAAATGTATACCCTCTTTAAAGCATATCAAGACAATTCAACCATTGGCGGAAAAGGTAATTCTAGAGATGCATCATCTTCTCAACGTGCTATCTTTCCGAGTGAAAAAGGGAGCGACTTCGAAATGCTTGATGTAAGTTTTTTTAATAATAATTGTTTTACTTATCGATATGTTATTTTAAATATTTACATGGAAATGTTATGATATAGGATTTCTATTGTTTTGATGAGTGTCCCGAAGTTGGAGAAGATGAGGGAAAGTCACATTTGGATATGTATTTGGATGAAGAAAAGCTTAAGATGTCGGATTATCCCCATTTGGATGTCTTGGGATTTTGGAAGGAGAATAGACATAGATTACATGATTTTGTATACATGGCTTGCGACATATTGAGTGTTCCTATAACTACGGTGGCATCCGAATCATCATTTAGCATTGGTTCTCGCATTCTAAACAAATATAGAAGTCGACTTATTTCTACAAATGTACAAGCATTAATTTGCACACGTTCTTGGCTTAAAGGATTTGAAGTCGAAAAAAAAGGTAACTTTTAACTTTTTCGTTAGTTATTTATTGTTATAATGTGCATTAATATATATTTGCTTCTTTTTTATATAGATCTTGAAGGAGAAGAAGATACCATTACTAAAAAAGGAGATGAAATTTAGTACAATGATATTTGATACTTTTTATTCGAGAGAGTTAATTTTTATTTAGTACAATGATATTTACAACATTATGTTTGAATTAATGTTTTCATATTTTCGATATTTTATTTGGTTCGTTTGATATGTTTATCATATATGTTATTACAAGTTACAACTAATTCAAAACAATTAAATAGTGTGGCTCGCGAGTCAGCTCGTTTTTTGGCGAGCTAGAGGCAAGCCGAGCTGAGCTAGGATTTCCAGCTCGTTTAAAAAACGAGCCGAGTAGAGCCAGCTCCTTTTTTGGCGAGCTGAAGGCGAGCTGAGCCGAGCTGAGCCGAGCCAACTCATTTTACACCCCTAGTCATTGCTAAGCTTGTGGTTTATTTAGCCACAATGCTTAGCGTTGTTCTCGGTTCACTTGATTTATGCTTCGAATACAACAATGGTTCTCCACATTAGTAGCAGTGGATCCCCTTTCCTCGGCCATGGTAACCGCAAGCTCATATCACAAGTGTCTCTCCATATGATGCAAGCCAATGGATACTAGACACTAGCGCTTCACACCACATAACTTCTAATCTTCAAAACTTGGCTCTCCACAATCCTTATGAGGGAGCAGACAATGTTGTTGTTGGAGATGGTTCAAGTATTCTAATCACTCACACGGGTTTCTTCTCTCTCTCTCTCTCTCTCTCTCGCTACTCCTATTTGCACTATGCATTTTAATGATGTTTTTTGTGCTCCTACCATGAACAAGAACCTTGTTTCGGTTCGCCATCTGTTTAAATCTAATGGAGTATCTATTGAATTTCTCTCTGATGTTTTTCAGGTAAAAGATCTCAGCACGGGGACGTCAATCCTACACGAAAAAATTTAAGTATGGTGTGTACGAGTGGCCTACTCCCCTTTATTTTCTAAGTTTCTACATTTCGAGCATAAAGTCCACTTTACCTAAGTGGTACTCTGTGTCTAGGACATCCGTCTTTACATATCTTGTATCAAGTTGTTTCTCAGTTTAGGTTACCATTGTGCAAGGATTCCACTTCCACGTTCTGCAATTCTTGCTCTATGAATAAGAGCAATAAACTTCCATTTTCTATGTCTATTATCACCTCTACTCGACCTCTTGAGCTTATTTACTCTGATGTTTGGATGTCTCCAATTTTACATATTGATGACTTCAAATACTATGTTCTATTTGTAGACCATTATACATGTTACTCTTGGCTCTATCCTCTTATACGTAAGTCTCGGGTCCTAGATACATTAACCAAATTCAAAGCCATAGTTGAAAAAAATCAACATCAAAATCGCATATCTATATAGATAATGTCGGTGAATTCATTGATATGGCTTCTTTTATTGCTTCTCATGGCATCTCACATTACATCACTTCTCCTCATAGTTCTAAACACAACGGAACTCAGAACGTCGTCATAGACTCATAGTTGAAAATGGTCTATCTTTTCTCATGCATACCTCCTTGCTTGTCTCATTTTGGTCTTTTGCCTTCACTACCACCATCTATTTGATCAACAGACTCCCAACAACAGTTCTTAACATGTGTAGTCCTTTTGAATGTCTATTTCAGGAATCGCTAAATTACACTAAAATTTGAGTCTTTGACTGTATATGTTTTCCTTAGCTTTGTACCTACTCTCTTCACAAACTAGATCCTCGTTCACGTCATTATATCTTTCTTGGTTACTCTACTGAATAGTGTCTATCTCTGTTTTGATCCTACTACAATTCTCATGTTTGTGTCTCATCATGTACAATTCCATGAATCACTCTTCTCATACACTAATCAATCCAAATTCGTTCCGAGTTTGTCCTCCTCTATTTCTTTTGTTTCTGAACATAATTCTCCCCCTAATACATTAGTTCACAAAACTTCCTTGTTTCATCTGCCCCTCGTCACACTATCCTCCATTAGTCAGTGCCGATGCTTAGAGCCCTCACCAAACATCACTGAAATACTCCATATAAATGAAAATAAATAATATATCTACAACCTAAAAAGTAAAAAAATATGGACATTTTGAAAATATATAACATAAATATTAACTTTTGAATTGTTTATTTATAAATTTTATAAAAATAAATAAAAAATCAATCAAATATATTTTAATATTAGAAATTATGATATCCGTCTTGTATGAATTTCTGACTTCTCACCTAAAATATATGGGCAATAAATTATGAGACTAAAAAATAAAATTAGGAATTTCGTGGGACAAGGGATATATATCCAGAACCACATCCACTTATTACAATAACACATCTCGGAGTGGTGTGAATACACACAATTCAACAGAAAACACATTTAAACTCCTCTGTTTCCTTACACATAATTCAATACAATACTCTTTTGACATGGAAACTGAGTGTTCTTCACTTGTTCATGTAATGATGATCTCTTTCCCAGGACAAGGCCATGTCAACCCTCTTCTTCGTCTCTCCAAACTCATCGCTTCAAAGGGTTTCCTCCTTACCTTCATCACCACTGAATTATGGGGCAAGAAGATGCGACACACTGACAAGATCGTCGACGGAGAACTCGTTCCTGTCGGAAAAGGGTTTCTCCGGTATGAGTTCTTCGACGATGAGTGGTCCGAAGATGACATGAAAGGATCCGACTTCATAACCTACGTAAAACAGATCGAACTCACCGGAAAACGAGCCATCTTGAGGCTTATCAAGATCTTCGAGGAAATGAAACAACCTGTTGCTTGTATCGTAAACAACCCTTTTATCCCTTGGGTTTCTGATTTTGCCGAACAGCTTCAAATAGCTTCTGCCATTCTATGGGTTCAATCTTCCGCCTGTTTTGCTACGTATTACCATTACCATCATCGTTTAGTTCATTTCCCCACTGAAACAGATCCTGAAATCGATGTTCAATTACCATGTATGCCTTTGCTTAAGCACGATGAGATCCCTAGCTTTCTTCACCCTTCATCACCTTATGGACCTTTCAGAGATATTATTCTTCAACAGTTCAAGAATCTTAACAAGCCCTTCTGTGTTCTCATCGATACTTTCGACGCCATCGAGCATGAAACAATCGATTACATGTCGAAAATATGCAATCTCAAGCCTGTTGGACCCCTCTTCAAACTCGTCAAATCCATCACCGGAGGAGATGTCTCAGATCCCTCTGATCATAATCACTGCCTTCAGTGGCTCGATACACAACATCAGTCTTCTGTTATCTACATCTCCTTTGGAACTGTGGTTTATCTGAAACAAGAACAGATCGACGAGATCGCTCATGGCATTTTAATGGCCGGAGTTTCATTCTTGTGGGTCCTGAGACCACCTCCCGAAGGAATCAACTTATCACCCCACGTTTTGCCACAAGAACTGAAACAGAACACGAGAGGAAAGGTCGTTGAATGGTGTCCGCAAGAGAGAGTATTGTCGCATCCTTCGGTCGCATGTTTCGTGACGCACTGTGGATGGAACTCAACGATGGAGGCTTTGTCTTTGGGAGTCCCCGTGGTTTGTTTCCCTCAATGGGGCGACCAAGTTACAGACGCCGTATATCTCATCGACGTTTTCAAAACAGGACTCAGACTGAGTCGCGGAGCCGCGGAGGAGAGGATTGTGACAAGGGAAGAGATGGTGGAGCGGCTGAAGGAGGCAACGGTTGGACCCAAGGCGATGGAGCTGCGGCGGAACGCTTTGAAGTGGAAGGCGGCGGCGGAGTCTGCGGTGGCGACCGGAGGATCTTCCGACATAAACTTAAAGGAGTTTGTTGACAAGCTAATAGAGAAATCTAAGAAAGTGAAGCACTGTGACAGTGACAGTGACAGTGACAGTGACAAGGGACAGTGACAGGGTCAGTGTCTTTCCTATCCGACAATTACTTTTTTTGTTTCTTTTGAAATTTTCACGTTCTCTGTCTCTCTTTCTTTCTTGATTAGTTAGAAACTTGTAATGTTGTTCCACGTTAGATTTATTCTTATTTATATACATACGGATTGACCAATTAGATTATGGTATTATCTAAATCTCTGGAGGGGCATACGGTCCGGTAATTTTGAAATTTAGAATAATGGATCTCAACATATATTAGATTTTATAATTTTGAATTTGAATTTGTAATTTTTGGATATCCAAAATATCAAATAAATAATTAATTAATTCATATCCACAGATTATTGAATATGAGTTCAGTTGTGTGTTCAAAAATACCAAGAATGTCTTAGGTCATGTCCTATAAGAGCATTCGAATATGGATTCAATAAATTTAGTGTCTATTATTTTTAAAAATATAATTAATATTTTGAATAATTGTACGTTAAAAAATAAAAAAGGGTCTATTTTAATTTTATGGCACAGGATCTCTTTTCCAACGATTTTTTGATTGAGCCGGCCCTGAAAAATACTAACTATAGAAAAACATTGGATAAAACTCCTTTTCCCACCCAAAATTTGGGTACTTTGCCTATTTCCCCCTTATGTATGGCACTCATCCTATTCCCCTTTCATGTATCACTCCTAATCCTATTTCCTCCTCAAGTTCTCTAATTAATCCTATTCCCTCACACCGTTTAAAATTCTGTTAATTTTGACCCAAACCCTAAACACCCTAATTTTGACCCAATTTCATATCCAATTTTGACCCGACCCGACCAAAATTAAAATTAAATTAAATCCGGTTTACCCAATTATTAACCCGGTCCGTTTTAATATAATTTTGACCGGTTTACTGAATTTTGACCCAACCCAATTTATGATAAGTTTGATCCGGTTTACTGAAATTTTGACCGGTTTTGTTGAAATTGATCCGGTTTTTTCACGGTTTTGTTGAAATTGATCCGGTTTTTTCACGGTTTTGTTGAAATTGGCCCGCAACAATCAACGCGTACGTAGCTCAAGTGCTTCTCAACAACCGTCAGGAGTTCAACAACGAAGAGGGAGACATCAGCAGCAATTTCCCAAAAGCCAAGTCCCTCTTCGTCATCAATGAAGCCCAAGGAACTCCATCAAGTGGCTTCGTGAACAATAGCAACAACACAAGCAACCTTGCCATAT
>CM071865.1:3982642-3999834 GCA_036759665.1 Gynandropsis gynandra | reverse complement strand
GGTTTTGACCCGATTTTGTTGAAATTGACTCGGTTTTTCCCGGTTTTGCTGGAATTTTTATCCGATTTGCTGAAATGGATCCGGTTTTGACTCGATTTTATTGAAATTAACCCGGTTTTGTCCCGATTTTGCTGACAACTCAAAATACATCTTCGTTTTCCCCATACGTTTAGGTAACGTGTATTTCACCGATCATGCATTATATTGTTTTTATTTTTTTCTAACATATTTTTAGCATCTTTTTGCAGAATCATAATGGTGTTGTGAAACTCAATTTGAAGATATTTGTTTATGTTCTTTTCTTGTTTAATACGTTAGTACTTTTTTTATATTGTTTGTACATTTTACAATGAGTTTTTTTATAATAGATAATTTTGGATGAAATTTAAATTAAAATCGAATAAGTTAAAAATTGTAAGCATAATCGGGACAAAACCGGGTTAATTTCAACAAAATCGGGTCAAAACCGGATCAATTTCAGCAAATCGGATAAAAATTCCAGCAAAACCGGGAAAAAATTGTTGAAATTGACCCGTTTTTTCCCGATTTTGATGGAATTTTTATCTGATTTGCAGAATCATAACGGTGTTGGGAAACTCAATTTGAAGATATTTGTTTATGTTCTTTTCTTGTTTAATACGTTAGTAATTTTTTTATATTGTTTGTACATTTTACAATGAGTTTTTTTATAATAGATAATTTTCGATGAAATTTAAATTAAGATCGGATAAGTTAAAAATTGTCAGCAAAATCGGGACAAAACCGGGTTAATTTCAACAAAATCGGGTCAAAACCGGATCAATTTCAGCAAATCGGATAAAAATTCCAGCAAAACCGGGAAAAACCGAGTCAATTTCAACAAAATCGGGTCAAAACCGGATCAATTTCAGCAAATCGGATAAAAAAGCCAGTAAAAAAACCGGGACAAAACCGGGTCAATTTCAACAAAACCGGGTCAAAACCGGATCAATTTCAGCAAATCGGATAAAAATTCCAGCAAAACCGGGACAAAACCGGGTCAAATTCAACAAAACCGGGTCAAAATCGGATCAATTTCAGCAAATCGGATAAAAATTTCAGCAAAACCGGGAAAAAACCGGGTCAATTTCAACAAAAACGGGAAAAACCGGATCAATTTCAATAAAACCGGGTCAATTTCTACAAAATCGGGTCAAAACCGGATCAATTTCAGCAAATCGGATAAAAATTTCAGCAAAACCGGGAAAAAACCGGGTCAATTTCAACAAAAACGGGAAAAACCGGATCAATTTCAATAAAACCGGGTCAATTTCTACAAAATCGGGTCAAAACCGGATCAATTTCAGCAAATCGGATAAAAATTCCAACAAAACTGGGAAAAAACCGGGTCAATTTCAATAAAACCGTGGAAAACCCGGATCAATTTCAACAAAACCGGATCAATTTCAACAAAACCGGGTCAAAATTTCAGTAAACCAGGTCAAACTTATCATAAATTGGGTTGGGTCAAAATTGAGTAAACCGGTCAAAATTATATTAAACCGGACCGGATTAATAATTGGGTAAGCCGGATTTAATTTAATTTTAATTTTGGTCGGGTCGGGTCGGGTCAAAATTGGGTATGAAATTGGGTCAAAATTAGGATGTTTAGGGTTTGGGTCAAAATTAACACAATTTTAAACGGATTGGGGGAATAGGATTAATTAGAAAATTTGAGGGAGAAATATGATTAGGGGTGATACATGAGGGAAGAATAGAATAAATGCGATACATGAGGGGAGAATAGGCAAAGTACCCGAATTTTGGGTGGGAATAGGAGTTTTACCCGGAAAAACATTATAAGGAATGGATAAAGACCTCATAATATCAAAGTCATCTGATTTTTGCCAAAAAAATCGTGGACTTAGCAATTGCCACAAAATATTTCAAACTTTTGAGCTTTTTATTTTTTATTGAAGATTATATTTTTTATACGTGTAAGATATTCCATATTTAGCAATTTTAGTTTATCAATAACCTTTGAAAATAGATTTAAAACAGATTAAATACAATACATTATATTTTGAAAACTACAATAGATTTAGGTTTTAAACTTATAATTTCAAATTCATCATTCATAAATTTACCAAAATACGTATTTTTTCTAATTGAATAAGCTTTCATTTTTTTTTTTTTGCTTTAAGACACTTGTAAAAAATGTGATCGGTTTATATTTTTTCGCATGTTATTGTTGTATTACTGATGAATTCATATTGAAATATTTTTGAAAACTTATAGACAGACAATCAAATCAATTAATATCTTGAAGAGACCACAATGCACAACACAATACTAGTTTTATTTATCAATCAATCTTTTAAGTACACTTGTTTCCTTTAACAACGTACTAAAGATTTCCGCATATAACTCCCCCTGAGTTAGATGTAAATAAACGCTAAATGTCTCTCACACTTTTTTTACGATATCCCACTAAGTACACTTAAAACTCTGTGATCTACATTCACTCTGTTTTTTGTACTTCTTAGATACTCGCCCAGATAAGTTAACTACACTTTTTATCTCGAGTTAAGTTATCTATTCTTCACATGTGCTCAGCTAAACCCATCGATTTTCCAGCCGCACATCCTTGCCGTTTTTCTTCATATCTTGATTTCTCTTGATCCTCTTTTGACTTCGTCTTCTTCTTCTCATTCTTCTCTTTGACTCCTTGAAGTTCTCCTCATTCTTCTCATGAAACTTTCTGCTCCTTATCTTTCTCAACAACCTGATTTTACAGAATTATATTCTACGTTCCTAATTTACTGCATTAACAATCTCCCCCTTTGAATTCTTATCACATAAACATATATCAATCAACACATAGAATTCAAATACAATGCCATAAATATTCAAACATAATGCAATAACCAATCAGCTTAACAAAGTTCAAACAAGTAAGTAATGAAGTACACTTAAAGATGTAGCAGGTTCATAGGCGCAATAAAAATATGTCAGCTTAAAAAAAGGAAAACATTAGTTCCTTGATCTTTTTCCCTTCGCTTTACTAGTTATTGGTTCCATCCTTTCTGTAGCTACACTTGGTTCTCCCCCTGTTTCTGTGATAAGAAATTCAAACAATGTATATCGGAATCAGAAACCGAAAAAACACAATAGGAGGTAAAAAAGACTTCACTAGTTTACTCTGATTGATGCTTCAGTAGACCGGTCAGTTCCTTTTGAACATTCTCCAAATCGGACATGATTGTTGCGACCTTCTGTTGTAAATTAATGATGTTTTGAACCACATCATTCCCAGCATTTTCAGTGTTGTCAGAAGATGGCATCTTAGCCATGTACCGCTTCTCCAAAATAATCCATGGAGGAATGTTCTCTCGTAGTTCTTCCTTCCCCACAATGTCTAGTATTTGTTGAGTCAGAATGTTCTGAATCAAGCAAAGGAACGGTATAATAAACTTAGTGGAGTTGGATAGGCCAAGACCAATGATGGAGTCCAAGAACACTTTTCCAAGGTTTATGGGAACATTATTCTTTAAGCAGTAGAGAAAAGTGACATTGTCTTGTCTGATCCCATCAATCTTCTTGTTCGGGACCCGGTTCATGCGACTTATCTTGTTTAGTAAAGCATATTCCTAATTCAACTTTGAATTAGGAATCTGTCCCGTCCATTTCAACAGAGCTCCATGAGTAAGCTCTTTTGTGACCTCATCCATATCCAAATCAATTTGTAGTTCCTTAGCTCTTGTGGTATCAACATTCGGTGTGCCAAGGAAACTATTGATGATCACTGCATCAAACTGGACAAGCCTACCCCTAATATATATCTTCCCAAACATTAGAGACACAACATCCTCAAGTTCTGGATTTAGATTTGCATAGAACTCGTAACTCAACTCTTTGCTTACAGATACAACCGATGCTACTGTGTGAGTTAATTTCTTGTCGACTAACATCCTCCAGATGGACAGATGTTTAAACTGATTCATGCTTAATCCTATTTCCGAAAAAATCTCTCGTTCCTTGAGAGTCTTAAATTTGGATGCATTTGTTTCCTTGTAAAATTCCCTTTGAAGGAGATATGGGTACCTTGCCTTGATGACAAAACTTGTGGTGTGGGTGATTTCGCCGGATTTTGCACATCCGCTCGAACATCTCTGTGTGATGATGAAGTAGAGAAATTGTTTTGAGAATCAGATTTGGAGTGTGTTTCGACTTGAACCATTGGAGGTGTGGTTGCACGCTTATTATGTTTTTTCTTTGGAGCCGGTTTTATCGTGGCCATGACCTTATACCTCTTTTCGTTGATTCTCGGAGGATCGTCTATAAATGTAAGGTCTCCAACTCAGACTAGTACATTGTTGTACAGTAAGGTGGCATCATCAGGAAGTTCATATTTCTCGATTTTGGTTGAGAAATCTGCAGAGAAATTTCATTTCTTCCCCTCTCAAGTTTTGTTTAGGGTTTGTAAAGTTCACTCGAAATATGAAAGGCAGCAGTTCAGAGAAAAATGCACAGACGGTTTCAAAAATGAATAGCAGTTCAAAAATGAGAATAATTGCACCAGTCACGTCAGCCACCAATGAATCAAATCACATAAACCATTTTTCAAAAATCGTCTTGTCTAAAAAAATCACTCGAGTATGTAAATTTTGTTTCTTTATTTTTGAAAAAAATAACTGATAAGAATAATGAATAATTAAAAATAATCAGATCGTTAAGATGAAGTCAAATAATACATAAGACTGACTATCTAAGTACACTTACGCAAGATTGTTTTTCACTCAAGACAAGCTTCAGCCAAAAATTGTCTCCCCCCTTTTTTATTATTATTTTTATTTCAAAAATCATCAGCTTCTAAGACGTTTTTTAGATATCCTTTGTTCATATAACAAGCTCATTGATTACCTTTTTAGGTATACTCTTATGAAAATGAAATTAACATAGAGGAGTATTTAAACTCAATTTAGCTTTGTATCATAGGACGTTATAACTGAAACTGAATACCTCTCAACTTAGACCCGAACATATACTCATAACACGTTTTTCTTAAATCTGCATAGAAATAAGTATAAAAACTGTTAGAGGAGTAAGTGATGCAATTAAGTACACTTAAGTTACCGGAAAGGAAACTTAAAAAAAACGGGAGAATTTATTCAATAGGATGAGCATGAGTCATCTAAGTGTACTTAAATCATACAGACTTATAACTTATTTTTCTTTTTCTTTGTAAGATCATCAAAAAATTTAAAAATTCATCAATTTATCACTTATAGCAAAAAAATCATCAAAACTCACAAACACCAAGTGATTTCCTTAAAGAAACAAACCGATTCAAATCCAAAGGTTTCGTGAAGATGTCTGCTAGTTGACGTTCCGTAGATACATATTCCACTTTCATTTGCTGTTGTTCAACCTTTTATCTCAAAAAATGATGTCTAATCTCAATATACTTTGTCCTGAAATGCTGAATTGGATTTTTCAAAATATCTATGGCACTTGTGTCATCACACCATGCAACAAAAGTTTTAGAACTCATACCATAATCCATTAACATCTGGGTCATCCATATAAGTTGAGTGCAACAACTTCCCAGAGCAATTTACTCAGCTTCTTCTGTAGATAGTGACGTAGAATTCTGCTTTTTGTTATGCCAAGATACCAAATTGTTTCCAAGAAAGAAACAACCGCCAGAAATGCTTTTTCTGTCATCCGCATTTCCTCCCCAATCAGCATCACTGAAACCAGCAAGTTCACAGTTAGTATCTCTGGTGTACACAATTCCATATTCTATTGTACCTTTGATGTATTTAATTATTCATTTCACAGCCAATAAATGTGATTTGTTGGGTTTTGCTTGATATCTGGTGCAGATCTCTACACTCAAACACAAATCAGGACTACTTGCGGTAAGATATAGTAAGCTTCCAATCATACTCCTGTAAAGTTTCACTTCTACATCTTCTCCATCTGAATCCTTCGTCAGCTTAGTTGTCGTCGATATGAGAGTACTTGTTGACTTGCTCTGGTCTAATTCAAATCTTTTCACCAGATTTTTCGCGTATTTGCTCTAAGATATGAATAATTCGTCGTCAAATTGTTTCACCTGCAATCCGAGAAAATAATTTAGCTCACCAAACATACTCATCTCGAATTCTCTCTTAATGGTTTGAACAAACCAATTGACTTTATCCTGCGATTTTGACCCAAAAACAATATCATCAACATGGATCTGCACAACTAGAAGAATATCATCAGAATTATGAATGAACAGAGTTTTGTCTACTCCCCCTCTCTTGTAGTCGTTTTGGATCAGAAAACTTGTCAACCGTCCATACTATGCATGTGGAGCTTGCTTCAATCCGTATAGGGCTTTCTTCAGCTTGTAAACATGTTCTGGATTATGCAGAACTTCGAAGACTTTTGGTTGTTCGACATAAACTTCTTCTTGAAGTATACCATTAAAGAAGGCGCTTTTGAAATCCGTCTGAAATAACTTAAAACCAAAGAAACATGCAACACCAAGCAACATTCGAATTGATTCTAGTCTGGCAACATGTGCAAAAGTTTCATAAAAATCAACACCTTCGACTTGCGTATAGCCCAGTGCAACTAACCTTGTCGTTTCCAGACAATTTCTCCATGTTCGTTAGTTTTATTTTTTAATATCCATTTTGTGTCGATGACATTTAAATCTACAGGACAAGGAACCAATGTCCAGAAATCATTCTTAACGAATTGTTCTAATTCTTTATGCATAGCTTGAATCCAAGATTCATCATCTAAGGCATCACGAACACACTTGGATTCTATTTGAGACGTAAAACATGCAAATTTGACCATATCATGATAATTCACCCTTGGTTTATTTCGTGTTTTTCTACCATCTCCAATGTTACCTATGATATCATTTATTGAATAATTTCTATGCACCATCGTATGTTCCAAGTGAGTTTTGTGATTGTCGTACTCTGAATGATCTTCGTCCGTTCTACACTCAGCACCAGTTTGCTCAGCATGTACACTTGGATGTTCATTAACTGTTTCTGACTGTTCTTGTACTGTATCTGTAGAAAATGGAAATACAATACTATCAGTCAAATGATCTTCATCAAACACCACATTCACAGATTCAACAACGATTTCGGTACGCAAGTTAAATATTCTGTATGCAGTTGTATTGGTACCATAACCAAGAAATATTCCTTCATCGCTTTTAGCATCAAACTTACCTAGATATTCCCTGTCATTCAACACGTAGCAGGTACACCCAAAGACATGAAAATATCTTAAGTTTGAACTTTTACCTTTCCACAATTCGTAAGGATTTTTCGACATACCTGGTCGAATATACACACGATTAATGATGTAACATGTTGTATTTATAGCTTCTACCCAAAACCTAATAGAGATAGATTTTCCATGCAGCATAGCCCGAGCCATCTCTTGCGAAGTTCTGTTCTTCCTCTCAACAACACCATTTTGTTGTGGTGTTTTGGGTGTAGAGAACTCATGAATGATACCATGTTTTTGAAAAAAATTCTGAAATCAAATTCTTTCCCGTGATCACTTTTGATTCTTTCAATACAGCCTTTTGTATTTTTCAGTTGAAGAAACAAATAATGAAATAGTTCAAATGTGTTTGATTTTTCTCTTAAAAATTTTATCCATATGTACCTTGAAAAATCGTCAACAACTACAAAAATGTATCTCTTCTCACCAAAGCTTTCAGTCCTCATTGGACCCATCAGGTTCATGTGTACCAGTTCCAAAATTTTGTGATGTACTTTGACCTATTTTCCTAATTGATATGGTTTACAAACTTCAGTTCTATCAAGATTCAATTTAGGGATACCTCTGACTACAGTTGAGCTTGATAGTTTCACAAGAGAGCGATAGTTCACATGTCCTAGTCTTTGATCCCACAAAGATAGAGTATCATCTGTTGCTTTGAGACAGTTTTTCTCTTCACTCCATACATAGCAGTTGTTTGAAGAACGTGCACCTGTAAGAATACATTTGTTATCAGAATCCATCACTTGACATTCTTTTTTATTAAATTGGACCCGATGGTTGCTGTCACACAGCTGACTGATACTAATCTGATTAGCTGTCAATCATGCTACATATTGCACATTTTTCAGAAGAGGTTGTCCAGGAGAATTTATATCTCCTCTTCCAAGGATTTTTCCTTTGTTTTCATCTCCGAATATGACACTACCTGCATTCTTCATTTCTGTGAAATTTGATAGGAGTTCTTTTGAACGTATCATGTGTCTGGAACATCCACTATCAAAGTACTAGATATTAGATTTATCTTTTTGAGCATATATATATGCAACATTGCAATACAAATCACTTTTTTTGATCAAAATTTGTTTTATTTTAGAAGACATATACTTACATGTGTCATACCTGAGTTTTATGTGGCATGTGGTCTGTTTGTGTCCCCTGACTCCATAGAAATAGCATATCACTGTATTCTTCTTTTGATTCACAGCTTGATACCTCTTTCCAGTGTTATGTCCATGAAATGGAATCTGATATTGCCTTCTAGGGTTGTATCTATAAGTGAAGTCTGATACTGTCTTCCTGAATTGTATCCATGCAAAAGAAATTTTTTATTTCTGTTTTCATTGAATACTCTGAAATCTTGTTCCCTTTTTAATGTGTTGTTAGGTTGTGATTTTTTCTGCCTTACATTCTCTTGTAAATCTCATCTAGAAGCAAATTTATTATGTGTCTCATCGGAGTTTCTTGTATAACCAATTCCGTGGTTATCTCCTTTTCGTTGTTTTATCGAAAGCAGGTGATCAAGTTTATCGGTGCCATTCGAGAGCATTTTCAGTTGTTTGTTTGTTTCTTCAAGTTTACTCTTGACGTAGCACACTTCTTCTTCTTTCAGTATTATCTCCTATTTCATTTCTGCAATTTGAGCTTCCACCTTTTCATTTGTTTTGACTAGTTGAACATTAAGTGTGCTCATTTTTAACCATTCATTTTAGATAGTTTCCACATCTGCTTCATCTTCCTCATCTTCAATTTCTGCTTCATCTGCTTTATTGCTTTCTTTATCAGTTTCATCAATTATCCAATGAAAGCAACAAAACTTGATAATTCTTCTTCATTGTCGTCTTCAGATTCTGAACTTGATTTCACTAAACATGATCAGTGATTTTCCCTTGACCAAGTTTACATCAGCACATTCATTCTTTGTATGTCCAAATCCTTTACATTTTTAGCATTTCGTTTCTCGTAGTGGTTTCAGAACACTCTCTTTTTTCGAGATACTTGGATAATCGGATTTAAAGTGTCCGAATCCTTTACACTCATGACATTGGGCTCCGGACTTGTTATCTTTCTTATTTCCTTGTTCATCGGTAGATGATCTTCTCAATCCTAAGCGTTTTTTCATAAACTTTCCAAATCTTCTGGTCAGTAGAACAATATTTTCTTCAAGATTATCAAGTCTAGAATTTTCGTTGGTAGCCTGAAGAACCACACCCTTACTTCCTTCTTTTGTTGATACGCCTTGTTCGAGTTGAAGTTCTAATTCATAGGCCGCCAAAATCCCAACATCTTTAAAACTTGTAGTGTCCGTATTTAATGACATACTCATCGCAACTTTTTAAGCATGAAATTTCTTTGGTAGACATCTGAGTAGCTTTTAAACAAGCTTCCTATCATCAAGGTTTTGTCCAAGTACACTTACTTCATTAGCGATTGCATTCATTCGGCCACTGAATTCCTTGACACTTTCGTATTCACCCATTTCCAGTTTTTCAAACTGATGTTCCAGAATATCTAGACGCGTTCTTTTGATACTTGTAGTTCCTTCATGTATGGTCTTTAGAATGCCCCATGCGTCATTCGCAGATTCACATCCTTGAATTTTCTTGAACTCATTTATGTATACAGAAGAAAAAATGGTTGTTAAAGATTTAGAATTGAACATTAAGTTTCTTTTCTCACTTGACGTCCATTGATATGAAGGTTTTTCTTTGACATTTCCATTTTCATCGATCAGTGTAGGTGGATTCAACCCATTCTTTACGGCACTCCAGGCATCTTCATCGATTCCTCTTATGTTTGCTCTCATTTTAAGTTTCCAATACCCATAATTTCACGCATCAAGCATACAGATCTCTTGGTCCTTCCATATTGTTGTCTTCTAGGATCTCGAACCTGATCTTAGAATTGCTCTAAATTTAGGTTACCTGCTCTGATACCAATTGAAAACTTGTAGACAAACAACCAAATCAATTAATATCTTGAAGAGACCATAATGCACAACACAATACTAGCTTTGTTTACCAATCAATATTTTAAGTACACTTGCTTCCTGATAACACTGAAAGTGTATCAATTTTAGGATAGGTTTTAGTCTCATTTTCGCATATATTAAATAGATAGGTTTACATATCCGATATGATTATTTGTTACATACACCCATTTTGTTGGTTTGCAGGTTTTAAGGCGACAAGGCCTGAATGAGCTTAAAAAGACGGATTCCTGAACAAAACCACGTACTTTGAAGATAAATCCACTCAGAGCCAAGATCAAGCCTTAGAACCCAAAGGAACACCCGAGCAACGAGCGGAAAAGAGAAAATTCAAGACCTCAAGGGTGCCCGGTCGGGCACCGTAGTCCACTGCTCGGGTAAAACCTACGGGGTTTTATCCGCACATCTTGCACGACCCGGGCACGAAGGCAACGAGATCGGGTAGCCTTACCCGATCGGGCGCAAGACGTATACCCGCTCGTGCGTTAATTTTCATCCCAAATTCCCCGAGAGTTTGCACGACTCGGGCCGCTCAACCACGCGATCAGGTGCTGATGCCCGATCGGGCTCTATGAAGGAACACGACCGGGCGCACCTCTGCACGAACGGGTAACAGTGGTGCCCGAGCGGGCCGTGTATTTCGCAACAACCTAGATATTGCATTCAAACGACCTAATTTATAGAACAGAAGAGATCTAGAGCAAAGGGGGCGACGTACAGGGCAAGGAAAGGCTTGGAAAACATCTGGAAAGGCTGGGGAGACGTTGGAGAAGAACAGAAGCATCAATCCTTACGTCGGTAACACGATAGGGAAGGTCGAGGCACCGAATTTCCTAGAGTCTATCATGTTTAGAATTATGTTATCTTCGTTTTCTGTATTCTCCATGAGTGAGAAGAGTCCCAACTACGGGTAGGGATATCGGATTGTAACGGGTGAACAATGATTTGCGTTAATGCTTAGATTTATTGATTTATTCTTGATTATCGGTTCTACGCTTAACATTGTCACTCTTACGCTAGTGCTGCCTGCTTAGTAACATAGGATTTCAGACTTTGCTGGAAGGATAAAGAATGAATCCGGACCTGTTAAGTTGTAGGTTAAGTTCGGCTAATGAGAATCTGACCGGTCGGTTAGTCGTCTTAGGAATTATGATTGCGTTCGTAAAGCTGCCATGGTACGGGTTAATCACTGCTGGAAGGTAGGGTTGCACGTACTCATGGTTAGGAGGTTCAGGCTCGGAAGAATCACTCCTCACCTTAGAGCATGAATTTTCCGTTGTCAAGATAAGTCGATAGGTTTATGATCCTTAGTTGTTTCATCCATACGATTCCCAGTATCCCGACACCCGTAGTGTTCGTCATATCCGAGTTTACCCCAACCTAGTATCGTTGTCACCACTTAGGTTAGTTTTAGATATTTAGGACCATATCCTCATCTATTTCTATTCGTCTTAGTTTAGTTTCATTCTTAGTTTTGACTGCTTTAGTCCCCAGAGATCGACCCTGATACTACACGATCCGTATACTTGTGGTGAAGTGGTCTAGGAAAATTTATAACTCGTGTTACCCCACGTCACTTCCTTTTACAACGTACTAAAGATTTCCGCAGATAACTCCCTCTGAATTAGATGTAAATAAATGTTAAATGTCTCTCATACTTTTTTACGATATTCCACTAAATACACTTAAAACTCTGTGATCTGCATTCACTTTGTTTTTGGTACTTCTTAGATACTCGCCCAGATAAGTTAACTACCCTTTTTAACTCGAGTTAACTTATATATTCTTCACATACGCTCAGCTAAACCCACCGGTTTTCCAGGCGCACATCCTTGCCGTTTTTCTTCATATCTTGACTTTTTTTATCCTCTTTTGACTCCTTCTTTTTCTCTTCATTCTTCTCTTTGACTCCTTGAAATTCTCATCATTTCTTTCATGAAATTTTCTGCTCCTTATCTTTTTCAACAACCTGATTTTACAAAATTATATTCTACGTTCCTAATTTATTGCATTAACAATTTTCTTAAACATCATGGAATTTTTTTAGCTAATCAAAAGGAATTTTAGTAATTTACAATATTCTTTCGACTCGCAATTATGTTTACCATTTACGTTTTTATTGATTGATATTTAGTGGATGAACCATAGAGTAAAAACACTTGATGAGTAAAAATAATTTTATCTTTAGATCAAAATATCAAAATGCAAATCGATTGTATTTTGGTCTACTAAATCGAATCTGATTGACACCATTTATTTCGAATTTTTTTTTAATTTATTCGGTTTATTCTAGTTTTCGGTTAATTTACTCATTCAAACTTTTCAATTTTTACAAATTAATTTTTTTGAATGTTTAGTTAATAAAAAGTGTTTTAGACTAAGTTAAATAATTTCGTGAAAAAATAGAACTATACTAAATTTCAATAAATCACATGAGTAAACAAAATTAAAACAATATTCTCCAAGGATAATATAAGATGTCATTGTCAACCACAGATACATTTTTTGTTAACTAAAAATTCATTGAGTTTCTAATCATACCCTAAAACATAAATATAGGTTTTGTTCACTAGAAATATATAAATGTTACGTCATTGTCAAATAAAAACAACATCATGTTTAACTAAATCAACATTGAACATAACTATCATGTTTAACTAAATCAACATTGAACATAACTCTAACTCCAATGATCGTGGAGAGACCGACCAAAATAAAAAAGTTTAATATTATTACCAATAATAACATAGAATATTAAGGGTAAAAGAAATTACAAAAACATAAACTCCAAGACATGGTTGGTTCATAACAAAGATGGTCACTTTTAACACATGATTTCATAGTTAAGATAATTGTACAAATAAAATCTTACTATTACCGTCTCTATATATAAAGACCATATTTTTCTTACAGTACATTTGTTTTCCCACTTCCCTACAACTGAATATTACTGTCTGAGAGAAGAAAAAGATGAACCAAACCAAATAACTAACCAATGAACCCTCATCGAGCCCGAAAAATAAATGTCACGTATTCAACGATACTCGCCTTCCACGCCCTCAGCTGACCCCTCGGAGAATCTTCCAATTTCCTCGACGATGGATCCATCTCATGTATGGATCAATCTCAATCTGTTTGTATAATTTCTTATATATAGTTTTTTTGTTCTTCCACATGTAGTGTTCAACTACCGGAGGCTCCTCGAGGAGTCCCGCTGGTAAGGACGATTGAAGACGTAAATTTTGGTATGAGCACGGCCTCGTTGCTTACAGCCTTGGACGCTGCTAACTCTTCCAAGCGTTTCCATGTCATCTCTCGTTTCGCCTCAAGCTCTTTCTCTTTTGATTCATCTTCTTGGAATTTGGCTAAGCATTCGTCGAATAGAACTTGGTCCATGTCACAACATACCTTTCTTACATTCAATGTCAAACTCTGAACAGCTTGGTTCCAGTGCCTCCGAGTGTTTCGTTCCAAGGCAGGAAGGATTATGGGCATAACAACGTTGTGGTTCTGCGAGATTAGGTTTCTAATGTGATCGTTGTTCCACAGAAACAACGCCCGTTCAGCGACCTGACAAAGAAACAGAGAATCAAATCCAACTAGATTCTAAAGCAGATAATTACGATTACCCATTAATCGATAAGGTTTTTATGTTCTATTCAGATAAGGCGTAAAACAGAATAACTTCGAGCCGCACCTGAAAATGTGAACTGTTGAGGCAACGAGCAATTTGACGGAACAAAGGCACCATACAGCGCTGAAATTCAGCTGATTGAGTTGCTTCCAATACTTCTTCCAATTCCCCGAGGAACATTACTTCCTTTGAACTGTTAGTTACTGGCCAGTACTTTAGAAGGCCTCTAATAACAGTATCGGCAAGTTTAAAGTCTTTCTCTACGAATTGAACGATGCAATAAGATAGCTGTTGGTGGTAGACTGATGCACACTTAGGCTTGTGGAGAGGAATCAAGGCCCGCACAAGGAAGAGTTTGTGCTCTTCCTTCAACGGTAAAGCGAATCCATTAATTATACTTCCAAGAATCTCAAGCAACTCAGCAATGCCATTATGTTTTTCTGTCTCGAAAATGAATCGGTAGAAGATATTGTTTATGGCCTTCCTGATGAAGGGTCGATGCACCATGAACTTACCATATATCCGATGCAGAATGGTCTTTAGATATTCTCTCTCTCTTTGGTCTTCAGAATCAAACAGATCCAACAGCCTCAATACGAATGAATGGTCAATGTATCTCTTTGCAAGCTTTGCTTCAGTCATGGATGAAGCCACGAATCTTAACAAAAGCTCATAGACAACTTGTAGATGAGGCCAAGCTGGCTCCAATGTAGGTTCATCCTCATCCATATCAAACATTTCTAAGATTTTGTTATCGTAATTTTGACAAGGAAATGCCCGAAACAGATTAAACCCAATCATCTTTGTGATCTCCTGCATTACCACATCATTGAATTTCATCGAAACCGTTGCAATATAATCGACTAACTCAAGCAGCGTCTGCCGCTTTATCTCTTTCTCTCTAAGGTTCTTCGATGGGTCAGTAAAATCAAACACAATACAACACATATGCAGCTTCCTAATGAAGAGATTCTGCTTATCTGAACCTGAAACATCACGAAAACTCGGCAAAGCTTCATATACCCCAGAAGGTGGAAATGAACCAGCTTGACGAGTATCAATTAATGGCTTCTTCCTTTGATTGGTTCTATTGGAGTTTGAAGATTGAGGAGCAAGAGTCCCATTGGCATTACGAGAACTAGATGAAGATGACTTTGAAGAATTTGAAGATGGCTTTGAGATATTACTCGGATTGGGACTGTAATATGAGTTCAAAGATTGAATCCCTCCATCTCCATTCGAATCATTAACCGATGATTTCGAAGGTTTTCTGGGCAATTTCCCAAATATCTGCTTGATCATATTTACAGGAAACCCTAACCCTACCTTCTCTATACCTTTACAAGAATCAATCAAACCTTATCAGTTCAATTAGCTCAACACCACAAATTCTCGCAATCATATACACTGAAATTTGCTTCTGAATCAAACCCTAATGTCGATACACCGAAAGGGCCTGCATGCAGACGAATCCGTAATTAAATCGAAAGAACAGACTTACCAATGAGGCGGAAATTCAACCGGAAAAAGATCAAAATAACCAAAAGAGAACATCTTACATTTCACAAATGAGCAGATAAAGATCTGGGGGGTACCAGGCACAAACTCAGAGAAACCCTAGAAATGCGAGCTTCAAAAAGAAGGCCCAGCTGATAAACCCAGGAGAAAAACACTCCTTTTGGCCAAATTGAATCGAGGGAGAGAGAGGGGAGGAGGCAGGAAAAAAAACTGAAATCCAGAAAGAAAATCTGGAGGAACAGAACACAATAGGAAGATTAACGTTGTAATAAACAAAAATAGAAAAAAAAAAGAAGATCTCTCTCTCTCCTCCCCTTCTCCTATGGATTTTTACTGTAATCTATACCTATCTTTCCTTGGATTCAAAATAACAGACAGAACAAGAAAAGATTTTAAATAATTAAAGAACAATTAAATAGAAAAAGAAAAAAAAACACAGAACACAGAACAGAGGAAAATCGATAGATACCAAAAGGGACGATTTTGACAGAAGGGCAGGTTAAGCTTAATTTACACTTTTGTCCCTGAGATAACGGAGCTTGTGTGTATGGTCTTCAAGCAGTGAATGGTCAATTCGTAATTTAATATATCTAATATCATGAGGTCATTGTTTTTTTCCAGCACAAAAAAAGAAAAGAGGGTCATTTGTTTTATAATCTTAGTTATTAAAGCGATAAATATAAAACCGAGAAAACAGACTATTTAATTATAGATCCAAATAGATTATTTAAATTAAAGCCAAAATTTAGAGTTTAGATTTAAATATTAATTTTTGGATTTTCTCAAATTTAAATAAGCAAATAGTATAACTCTTTGACTTGAGTATGATTCTGAGCGTTGACCAATGAATAAAGTCAAAGAAGATTGGTCAAACACTTGCTTCTCTCAAATTGACAATCATCATATATGAGAAGGCTTCGAATCAAAGGAGTTGTTATTGAGTTGATGGATCCTTCTATCAGCTGGCTCAAGTCCTCAAGGCGCGATAAGTGTGAGATGATTATCCATTAGATATAAATTATATATATACATATATTAAATATTAGATAATTTTGATTTTTTTATTTAAATTTAAATCTAATCGATAGTAGAGTCTCGTTTATTTTGATTCTAATGTTATGATTTTGAATCTTGATCATGATATATATGTTGTGAAGTAGATTAAAATTGCTATTTCAGGAAGTTGAGATATTTAAGGAGAACGAATTCAAATCAAGGATGACTGAAGGAAGTCAAAGAAAAAATTAAGGAGAAGAATGATGAGTCAAGTTGAATCTGGTAGATTCAATGCTGAAGAAAGATCAGCAAGACGGCGCGGCTGAAGAACCGGAGAGGGTTGCTGAGCCGAGCGGAAGACAGATAAGTTAACCTGAAAAATAAAAAGAAGGTTAACGATTCTGGACTGTATGACTGAAGTACACGAAATAGAGAAATAGAGAATTCTAAGGTTTTAAGTGTACTTAGTTAGATACTGTACTGTGCGGAGAAACAGTTGAGGTTGTATTTACGTCTAATTCAGGGGGAGTTATCCGCGGAGATCTTTAGTACATTGTATAAACTGGCAAGTGTACTTAAAGATTGACAGATAAATAAACGAATACTGTTTGATATTTCTGATCTCTTTGGTTATCGATTCACTAGTTATCTTCTACAAGTTTTATCAGTTGGTAGAACGGGTAACCAACATTTAGAGTAAATCTAAAAACTGGTTTGAGATCCGAGAAGACGACTAAAATGGAAGGACCAAGAGACATGTATTCGTTTGGAAAACCTGTCATGTTAGAC
>CM071865.1:3944950-3963799 GCA_036759665.1 Gynandropsis gynandra | reverse complement strand
GATCGTGATGAGTATATTTCTACGGGGGCATACATTGTTTACCTTGGCAGCCATCCCATTTCTTGGTCTTCCAAGAAACAGAAATTCACTGCTAGATCATCTACAGAAGCGGAATATCGTGCTATCGCAGACACAGCAGCAGAACTTCGATGGATCACGTCTCTCTTAACGGAACTTGGTATTTCTTCGTCACAACCTCCAGTCATTTATTGTGACAACATTGGTGCAACGTATTTGAGCGCAAATCCCGTTTTTCATTCTCGCATGAAGCATCTAGCTTTGGATTACTTCTTTGTTCGTCAACTAGTGCAAGGCGGTATCCTTCGAGTTTCTCACGTCAACTCCAAGGATCAACTAGCGGATTTACTCACTAAACCGCTCGCTCGTCAGCCATTTCTTACACTTTGTCACAAGATCGGCATCACCGAAGGTGCTCCATCTTGAGGGGGCATATAAGTGCAAGGGACATAAATGTAATTTAGGTTGATTAGGGTTTTCATATCTCTTGTATATTGCTATATAACTGATGTAATTATTCATTCAAGGAAATATACGAAAACCTTTCTACAATTTGAACCGATTTTGATACAATTAAATAAACTGTATTCAATTTTGATTTGAAATTAATTAAATCGCACAAGTATTTTGATTTTGATGAAATTATTTAAAAATTAACATTTATTGTTTATGTGTGTAGTAAATTTATATCTAATTTACTAAAATGTAAACTTTAAATTAAATCAGGTCAAAATTAATAATTTCGGGTTAAAATCGAGTCAAAATTTGGATCACAATTGGGGTTAAAATCGGGGCAAATCGATTAACTCGATTTGATCCAATTTTGATATAAATTAATAAAATTATACTCAATTTTGACTCGATATCAATTCAATTGAATAATTAGGTTGATTTATCATTGATATTCGGGTCAAAATTAAGTAAAATTCGGTTTAAAATCGAGTCAAAATTAGGTCAAATTGGATAGTATTCGGGTTAAAATGGGGTTGGTCAATGGATAATTAACGGTGAGGGTTTTAGGCAAATTTTTAATAGTTTAGAGGAGAATTCGATGTAAACTAAAAATCGAGAGGGAAATCGGATGAGGGTAAAAATCAATGGGAGAATAGAATTAAAACAGTATTTTCGAGGGGAAAATAGATTGTTTTTTCTTAAATATAATATATGATATATATATATATATTATAAAATTGGGTTTATTGACTGGACTGTCACGTCAATGTTGAGGTGGTTTCACTACATCGCACTAAATTTAACTTTTAGTATATAAGATTTTGATTCTAATAATTTTAAACTTGAATTATTCAGATCGACCCAAACTCAAACGATGTTCAAATTTAAATCGATTTTATTTTTATAGAATTTGAAAATTCGAACCAAACCCTATAGTTGACACACGTTAAAAAAGAGAACGAGAACATGATACATTATATAGAATATTTGTGTCAATCCATTCATAGTCAATTCCATTCCATTTTTACTAAACCCGATATTTGACATATGTTGAAAAAGATAATAAGACATAATGCATTATGCATGAATCAATTCATTCATCGTCAATGAATTTTTAAGTTGGAAATTCATGCATTGTATAGTTTGATTCGAGATGAAAAAAATAATCATCGTTACTTTGAAATGTATTAGAAATATCACAATGAAATATATAAAGGATGTTTGTCAATTCATTTATTATCAATTGATTTTGAATTAAAAAAAATTCATATAATTAATCACATAAACATACATTTGTATTGTAGGGCCATGAAACCTCTCCTTAATCAAACAATGGTAAAGATGTTCCTCCACAGAGTGATGGTATGCATGAGGATCAACGTCTTTTACGCATCTTTGGATATTGGACCAACATTCCACTATTCACACATAATGCTTATTCATTCTGGCATAAAAGGGTTAAATGATCTGGAATTTCTTTGATTATCAGTATTTATCGAAATCCTCATAAATTGAATATATGTGTATATAAGTGTGTACATATATACATGGGAATCACTTTATACTAATAATATCTAAATTTTTAAATTTTTTCTTTCAATATCTAAATGTTCAGTGTGCTTATATGTTGTAAAAGAGTCAAAACTATAACTTAATATATATGAATTATACATTAAAGTTATTATTACGAGTGTTAATGGATTGACAAAACTATAACTTAATATATATGAATTATATATTAGTATTAGTATATATAATTCTGATCCAAACCATAAAACAATGGATTGGTTCAAAAAAATTTTGATCCTAAAATGCTGAACCTGAAAAAAAAGATTCATATACTAAACTGAAATTTTTTGTGATCTATAAATGTTATTTTACATTTTTAAAATTTTTTATTTTTATTTGTATTGTTTTATGATATTATTTTATTTATATATTATTTTTGAAAATTAAAATTTATTTTTTAACTTTATAAAAAATAAAAAATTTATAAACTGTTTAATAATTAATTAAAATTTTCCGATCTATATAAAATATAAACTTAATCGAATTGAAGTAAAAAAAAGTTACTCGGTTTATAATGAATTGAATTGAACTTGACTAATTAGTGTAGAAATATTCGGCTAGCAATATTCGTGTATATACGTTTTCCATATTCGTAGGAGATTTGTTACGAGGATTACGTGAACAGTTTGGTAGTTTCCTTATTCTTGTTATGCATTTGGTTGTATATATGTGTCGATGTTACCAGGAATAAAGACAAGAATTCACGCATATATTTCCATGGTATTAGAGCCTACCAAGCTCTATATCGCCACCGTCGTGTTCTCTTCTCTTTGATTTCGCCGATGTCCTATACCGGTGTTAACTCCTCTCTGTCGACATGAGTTCCGAACCTGTTGGAGTCGACTCACAGGCTTCAGATGTCGCAGGAGATTCTTCCACTGGAGCCGCCATGGCTCGTAGGAACGCAAGCAACCATGGACGGGAGATATCGGTTTACTCCCCGTTCTATCTTCATCCATCCGAAAGACCGAGCACGATCATAACTCCGGCCCAATTGTGCGGTGTCTGCAACTATGAGGAGTGGGCGAAACACGTTCGCCACATCCTCAATACCAAATGCAAATTAGGCTTTATTGACGAAACAATCTTGCGTTCGTAGCCTCATGAGCCTGAAATTAGCGAATGGAGGCCCATTAATTCGATGTTGGTCGAATGGCTCTTCAACACCATTGAGCTGCAGTTGAGAATGACCGTGACTATTGTCGAAGAGGTACGTGATTTGTGGGAAGATCTGAAGCATCATTTTTCGGTGGTCAATGGGCCTCGGGTACACCAGATTCGAGCGGAGATGCTCACGTGCAAGAAACAAGGTTAATCGATCCAAATCTACTTTGGAAAACTAAAGAAACTGTGGGACGAGTTAGATGTTTATAAACTCGTCCGAGTATGCACGTGCGGGCATTGCTGCTGTGGAGAACTGTCCACTCAGATCCTTCGTGATCGTGAGGATGAACGTATCCATCTTTTCTTTCTTGGGTCGGATGACATTCGTTTTTGCACAATCCGGTCCACGATCCTTAGCATGAAGCCACTCCCAAAACTGAATCGCATTTACTCCATGGTTGTTCAAGACGAAAGGCATCAGACTGTGACTCGCTCCAAGGATGAACATGTTGAGGCAGTGGGTTTCACAGTGCAGACAGGGGTTCGTGCAGTGACAGTACAAGCTCGGGATAAGGGACTCTCGTGTACTCATTGCCATAAAACCGGTCACGATGTCTCGACGTGCTATAAGCTACATGGCTATCCTGAGGGGTGGGAGGAGCGCCCACGACGTACGGGCTCTCACGGATGTGGCCGAGACAGTCCGCTCAGACGAACGCTTCACGGACGAGGCCTTCGTCAGCCCGTGCTAATGTTGTCCAAACATAAGCTCCCGCCAATGCAGCCAAGGTCGAAAAAGTCTTTGACCGCAGCTATCTGTCAGATTTCAACAAAGAACAATGGTCCACTTTGATGAACCTACTCAAGTTACAGCAGCCCGTCTCCGATGATCGACAATCCGGTAAGACGTGCTAAACTGAATTTCTGCTTGATTCCGGTGCATCGTACCATATGACCGGGAACATTGAATTTTTAAATCATGTCTCGGACATACTTCCTTGTCCGGTAAATTTGCCAAACAGACAGAGAAGTATGGCGACAAATATGGGTTCCCTCCATCTCGATGAAAACTATTGTCTTCGTGACGTGTTATATGTTCCTTCTCTACACGGCACTTTGTTTTCTATCGCAAAACTAATTCAGAATCTCGATTGCATAGTCACTTTTTCTCATTATTTTTACGTGATTCGGGACCGTGCTACGAGGATCCTGATTGGAGCAGGTGAAGAAAGCGACGGGGTGTACAAGTTTCGCGGTACAATGAATGTTCGAGCAAATAAGGTCAATTCGTTGATATCTCGTGATTTGTAGCACCGACGTTTAGGCCATACTTTCGACAGAGTCTTGAAGTTTTTACCGGTTTTTTTAAGAATAAGACCGTAGATCATTCGAATCCTTGTGATGTTTGTTTTCGGGCAAAACAAACTCGTTCGTATTTTTCAGACAGTCGTACTAAGGCAATGAATTGTTTTGACTTGATTCATTGTGATGTTTAAGGATCTTACAATATGCCTTCGTCAACCGGTGCTCATTATTTCTTGACGATTGTAGATGATCACTCTCGGATTGTCTGGATTTATCTAATGATGCAGAAAAGCGAGGCTAAGCACATCTTGCCTAATTTTTGTTCCATGGTGGCGAAACAACATGGGAAGACGGTCAAAATGGTTTGTTCCTATAACTGCGGTGAGTTCTTGGCATTACAATCCTATTTCTCTGCCATGGGTATTGTTCACCAAACATCTTGTGCTTACACGACTCAACAAAATGGATACGTTGAGAGGAAACATCATCACATACTCAATGTTGTGCGTGCTCTTATGTTTAAAGCATTCCTACCGAAGAAGTTTTGGGGGGAATGTGTTTTGGCTGCTTCATACATCATCAATCGCACCCCCTCAGTCCTCCTCAAAGGCAAGACACCATTTGAAATTCTGTATAGATCTCCTCCATCGTTGGATCGACTACGTGTCTTTGGTTGTTTATGTTACGTCCGCACAAGAAAACAATCGTCGGACAAATTTGCGGGCCATGGAAGGCGTTACATTTTGCTTGGGTTTTCATTAACTCAAAAAGGATGGAAGGTTTAGGATCTTATCAAGGAGGAAATCTTTATCTCGCATGATGTTGTTTTCTTCGAAGATCAGTTTCCATTGGCTAGCGCCGACAGTCTTGAGGATAATCCAGATCACGAGCCTTATTTGACCTCTCGACCCTCTATTCGAGTCTTGGACGATGCCGAATTTACTAACAAGGGGTGCCCGCATACTCCAGGATTCGCTGACCCAGGAGAATCCTCTCGACAGTTTACAGCCACTGAATCTCCTATCACAGACGATGTTATGGTGGATTCCGCCGATTCTCCTGCACCAGCTGACCCAAGTCCCTTTGAAGACGATGATAACTCTGTTTCTAGTCCTCCGACTTTGATCCCAGATATTCTACTGGGTCGCGGACATAGGCAAAAAATGCCCTCAATTCGGTTGTGCGATTATGTCACTTATTTCGCTCGTTGTATGCAATACCCCATTTGTTATCTTCACTCTTTCGGCTCTCGGTCCTCAAGTGCATGTTCTTTTCCTCTCATAAACTTTTGACTCGTGGTAACTTTTCTGCTCCACAACAAGCATTTCTGGCAGCCGTAACTGCAGGCATTCAACCGCAGACTCACGCTGAAGCTACACGGTCTCCTGAGTGAACAATTGCAATGAAAAATGAGTTGGATGCGTTAGTCTTGAATGATACTTGGGAACTTCAACGCTTACCACGCGGAAAGAAAGCAATTGAATGTCGTTGGGTTTTCAAACTCAAGTATACCGATGGATCTGTAGAACGACACAAAGCGAGACTTGTCATTTTGGGGAACAAACAAACCGAAGGCATCGATTACGACGAGACCTTTGCTCTCGTGATCAAACTCACTACAGTTCGGTTATTTCTCTCCATTATCACGACTCGGAATTAGTTCGTGCACCAAAGGGATGTCCACAACGCATTCCTCCATAGTGATCTCGACGAGGAGTTATATACGAAACCTTCCCACGGATTTCTCACGTCCGACTCGTCCTTGGTTTGTCGACTTAAGAAGTCCTTGTATGGCTTCCGTCAAGCTCCACGTTGCAGGTTTGTCAAGCTTACGACAGTGCTTCTCAAGTATGGATTTCAGCAATTTTAGTCCGATTATTCTCTTTTCTCCTTACAGCGTGGGGGTACATGTCTTCATGTTTTGGTGTACGTGGACGATCTTTTGATTGGTGGGAATAATTCCAATGAGATCGATGTTTTCAAGGGTTACATGCGACAGTGCTTTCATATGAAGGATCTTGGCGCCTGAAATATTTCTTGGGAATCAAGGTGTCACGTGGTGCGTAAGGCTTTTATCTTTCTCAGCAGAAATACACATTGGACATTCTTTTAGAATGCGGTCTCTCCGGGTGTAAACTAGTCGTCACTCCTCTCGAGCAAAAGCATCAGCTCACGTCTTCTAAGAGTGTGTGGCCTACTCTAATCCGGAATAGTACCGTCGGTTGGTGGGCCAACTCTTCTACTTGACTCACACGCGTCCGGAAATAAACTATGCGATACATACCCTTTCACAGTTCATGCAGCACCCACGCGACGACCATTGGTCCGCCACTCTTCGGGTAGTTCGGTTTAGAAAGGATTTCCGGGACAAAGCATCTGGTTGCATTCAGATTGTGATTTGGCTCTTCGAAGATCATGTGACTCTGACTCGACAAAATGTGACTCCAATTCTGTTGTATTTTTAAATAAACATATAAATATTGAGAATATTTCCAATTTTGTATTTTTGATGTATTTCTAATTAAAAATATAATTATAATATAATATAATCACTTCATACTTTTCAATAATCGTGATTATCTAAACAATGAAAAGATTTCAAATCCTTTTAAAAACTAGTGGGCAATGATTAATTGACCCAATGGGCATTACGTTTTGATTTTGTCTATCTGTATGTAATTATTTAAATAATTGGAATTTTATGGATCCACCAAACAGATGTTGTGTTAACCTCAATATTAAAATGCGGTCACCTATATTATTATTCGATTGAATTCTTACAACCATTTCTATATATAGAGAGAGAGAGAGGGACAAACATATGATTTTTGTCGTTGATATTTTTTTGTTTAATAAAATTTCGTGACCCTATGGATCATCAACCATATATGTATTCGATTTTATCTCGTCTTAATACCAAATAAAATTTTAAAATTTGAATGCAAAATTATAATTTTTTTAATAATTTAAATAAATATGTACTTCTTAAAATAATTAATAAATTAAAAATTTATACGGATATCAATTGAATATTAAAATTAAAATGAACAACGTAACATATGTTCTGGTTCTGGGGTTTAACTCCAGGATGTGATGAGTCGACATCGAGGTGCCAAACGACTCCGTCCAACCAAAGAGGTGAATAGGATCCCAAACCAAATAACGAGAGATAAAGTGAACCTCCTCTCTTTTTGTCGGTTCAGCTGAGCCCCTGACTTTGTCCGTGTCACAGTTCGAAATGCCTCGACTTTCACACTGGGACTGAGACATGGCCCGGCAAAGTAGAGAGATTCAACTCAAGCACGAACCGCCCTTATCCTCCCGCTTCTGTGGTTCAGCCTCACTAGATCTCGTTTAAGACATTATGGCTTTTGGGTCGACCCCGATAACAAAGAAAAAATCCATAAAAATTTGGATTTTTATGGAATTTATTTTCGCATAAAATAAATGATATTATTTAATTTATAATTTGTTTAGTTATAATTATTTATCAACCAAATACTATTGAATTATTTCTAGATTTCGGAAAAAAATAAATCTCATGATCCACTAAATTATATGTGTATAAATTTTATAAATAAGTCAAAAACTCATTAATTTTATACTCAATTATTCAATTGATCTTATTGTGAATTGTATCAAATGTTGTTGTGTTTTTCTCTTTTTATATTTATTCTTCAATCATTGTTTGTAATAGACTTTTTCTAGTGTTTTTTAATTATAGAAAAAATTATATTCTTTTAGAATATTTTTTTATTTGCTTGAAAATAAAGTTTATTGTTTACTTATTAAAATATTTTAAAATTAACTTGTTTATTTTTTTCTGATTTTTTAACTTCCTAACATAAATATTAGCGGTAAATCTAAAAAACTAATAATAATGTATTCATTATCGGTTTATTCTTATATTTATCTCATAATAATTTTCAAAACATATCCATAAGAAAAAGTGTATCAATTTAGATGAATTATATCTTTCACTAATTCAAACTTTGATTAACATTATTCTTTCTGGAAAAAAAAAACTAAATTTAGATTGAAGAGACATTTAATATTAATATATCTATGATTATTAATTAAACCAACCAACCAACGTTTAGATCTTATATTATTCTTTTCCAATTTCCAATAATATAATGTTCATAAGAGATTATAATAACTTTTATCTTTTTGTCCTGCAAAAGTCAGTGTCAGAGTTTGTGTCTGTATCCTAAAAAAACAAAAAAAAATCTGAAATTATTTCCTTTTAAAATGTGTATATCTAACAAACACTATTCAATATTCCACTTCCCAAAAAAAACTTAGTCATCATGGGCTCCTCTCAAAACGACGGCGTTTATCAACCGCTTCTACAGCCGGTGGTCGCGTTGACGCCGCAACGATCGGCGTCTGATCACAACGGCGACGGCGAGCTAGAGCGCGTGCTATCAGACGCAGAGACGCCGCTGCTACGGCGCGTGACGCGTGCAACGTGGATAGAGACAAAACTACTCTTCCACTTAGCCGCACCTGCAGTGATCGTTTACATGATCAATTACTTCATGTCTATGTCCACTCAGATATTCTCCGGCCGCCTCGGAAACCTCGAACTCGCCGCGGCTTCCCTTGGAAACACCGGCATCCAAGTCTTCGCATATGGCCTAATGGTACATAACCCTAAATTCTAACATACCATATTCTTATTCTTACGTATAAATTACCCTAAAATTTTACGATGAACAGCTCGGAATGGGAAGTGCGGTGGAGACACTGTGTGGACAAGCTTACGGTGCGAGAAAATTCGAGATGTTAGGCATTTACCTTCAAAGATCAGCAGTATTACTTAGTCTTACAGGAGTGGTACTTACAGTGATATACATCTTCTCCAAACCAATCTTACTCTTCCTTGGACAATCACCAGATATTGCCTCGGCGGCCTCTCTCTTCGTCTATGGTCTTATCCCTCAAATATTCGCTTACGCCATTAACTTCCCAATCCAGAAGTTTTTACAAGCACAGAGTATAGTGGCCCCAAGTGCTTACATCTCAACGGCGACCTTGTTCTTACATCTTATCATGAGTTACGTGGCTGTGTTCGTACTGGGGATGGGTCTATTGGGGGCGTCACTGGTGCTGAGTATCTCGTGGTGGGTCGTGGTGGTGGCTCAGTTCGTGTATATAGTGACGAGCCGGAGATGTAAAGAGACGTGGGGAGGGTTCACAGTGCAAGCTTTCTCGGGTCTATGGAGTTTTTTCAAGCTCTCTGCAGCTTCTGCAGTGATGTTGTGTCTTGAGACTTGGTATTTTCAGATTCTGGTGTTACTTGCTGGTCTATTGGAGAATCCTCAACTCGCTCTTGATTCTCTCTCTATTTGGTAAGTTTTTTTTTATAATTATATTTATTTGTGTTTTTAGTAATATCAATTGCTATTGTAGTAAAATTGGATTTTATGTTTGGAAAAAAAGGTTTATTGTCTGAATAGACAACTAAAACGAAATTATTTCAAATGTATATGTCCTGAAAATTTTTAATTTTTTTAAAGATTTTGGATCCTTTTTTATTATAATATCAAATAAATATTTTTTTATCTTGTTGCACATTTTTTTTTTTGCATTTCTTGTTTACTATATCTAATAGAAAAAAATCTAATTTTTCATAAAAAAATACTATTTTCTAGTAAATAAGGAATCTTTGCTAACAATAACTATAAATAACATGATAAATTGAAGTTCATGAACAAACCAAATTAATTATACTTTAGAAGTAAAAAAATGGAGAGTAGAAAAAAAAACTTTTGTTGGTATAGACAAAAATAAAATGTACATATGTATATTGTTTGACTAATTTCAAAAGATCAGGGAATCATTATATTATACTATATATATATATATTAAAATATATATACAAAACTTTAGTGCACAAATCGAAATTCGATTCTATTATTACAGATTCGGTGGAGAAGAATAGGGACAATAATGTTAAGTCATCCAAAGGCATCGATCATATCTTTACCAATTTGTTTTTTATTTATTTGTCATTTAGTTTATTCTTTTATGATATTTTTTCTTTAGCAGCCATTTTTTTATAATAATATTCTGTGGTTAGATTTTAATTATTTTAATTATATTATTCTTCAAGTGGGTCGTCGTACAATTATTCTATTTCTCTTAAAAGTACCTGCCAAACGGCATTTCACCTAATCACCATATAAAAAGAATTTGCACCCTTTTTGTAGGAGTGAAAATATATAATACTTTCAGTAACTCTAACAATAATATATTAAATATATTAAACGGAACATGACAGTGTCCCGGATTCGCAATGGACTAGGGAGGCGTTTTTATGTCTATAAATTCAGACGGATAAATCTATAAATTCAGACGGATAAATATTTTGTATGATCATATCTAACAATGAATAATTTGATTTTTTTTAATTAATATATCTTGTTTTGCGACACTTAAAAGTACACAATTGAATATTTGATAAAACTTTTCTAAGCATGAGTTTATTACACTTATTGTTTCCCTATACAAATTCCAGGCTTTTATCATTAATTGTGTTCTCACTAATGTAATTTTTTTTAAATTTAAAATTTTGAATTTGGGTAAATATATGTTTTGTGTTCTCCATTAACTAATTCAATTATCTTATATCGTATAACATTTTAGAATTTGATTATGTAATTTTTTCTAACTATTTTGCCACATTACTCTTTACAACAATAATATCTAGCATTATTTATATTAATTAATGAAAACTCAAAATTTGGTGAAAAAGTATTTTGTATCATATGTTATTCATTTATTATATATGTCGTATTAAATTTTAGAATTTGATTCAATAACTTTTTTAATATTTGGGTTTTTGTTTTTGGTTGAAGTATGACTATATCCGGATGGGTGTTTATGATCGCCGTTGGATTCAATGCGGCCGCAAGGTTCGTTATTTCTTGTCCCTTTATAATGCATGTGATCCACCTAAACATAAATCTAAAAATATTTTCTTTTTAACCCTTTAAATTATAAAAATTTGCAAATTTTCCGAATATTTTCATATATTGGCTAAATCGGTCCAAACAAAAGCTTGAATATGAATGACTTGAGACTTGATATGTTACAAAATGGTTTCATCAGTGTAAGAGTGAGCAATGAACTTGGAGCCAGAAACCCTAAATCCGCGGCATTTTCAGTCATCGTTGTCAACGTTTACTCTCTCATCATAACTGTGATCATAGCCGCGATTATATTATCTTTACGAGACGTCATAAGCTATTTGTTCACGGAGGGAGAAGTCGTGGCCGCAGCCGTATCTGATCTTTGCCCACTTCTCGCCTTAACACTTGTTCTCAATGGCATCCAACCAGTTTTATCAGGTATCATCTATTTATAAAACGTAAAACATTTGAATTGGTATATAAGAATATGAAGAATTTATATTATTTGAATGTATATGATCAATCTAATCATTACGATATTGATGCAAATAAATTGACATATATACACACATATTATGGAAGGTGTGGCGGTTGGGTGTGGATGGCAAACCTTTGTGGCGAAAGTGAACGTTGGGTGTTATTACATTGTTGGAATACCACTTGGAGCTCTATTTGGTTTCTACTTTAAGTTTGGTGCCAAGGTAAGGAAGAAAATCTTTACTTATTCATCCTGTTTTCTTTTTATTTATTTTCTTAATTTCGTGATTAATGGATCGATCCATACGTCAACTAAATCGATGAATTTGTAGGGAATATGGACGGGAATGATATCTGGTACGATCATGCAAACGATTATATTGGCATGGGTCACGTTTACGACAGATTGGAACAAAGAGGTAAGATCACGTTCTTATACATATATATATATGTGTGTATATATATAAAATAACTGAAAACTATATTTTGATATTATATGGAATGATGTTAAATGAGTTTAGATCAAACTAAATCTAAAATTTAACTTAAAAGTTTATGATTATCAAGTACTATATAAAATGAGTTTACGATTCATGTTTTAGTAGATGTCAAACAACACAACATAACATTATTTTTCACATATAGATTCGATCTTATAACATGAACACATTACAGTTGAATTATAACATTGAAATATTTAAATCAAAACAAACTAGATTTTATATGATCATAAACAGATTAAAAAATTAGATTATCCAATACAATATATATAAATTTATTATTTATATTATTGAGATGATAAAGGACTATTATATACTATTTGATATTTTTCGTTATTCGGTTACGATATATAGTTTTCACCTTTGATTCGTTCCGATATTACAAAACAAAATTTAATAAGAATCATTTGGATTTTAGGTGGAATTAGCTACAAAGAGGTTGGACATATGGAGCAATCGGAAAGAGCCATTGACTTCAGAAGTGAAATAACTCCAAGTTAATGTCACAAGCAAATGGACCGATCTATTGAGTAAAACGGATATACTCCGGTTAATCGACACAACCGGTTTGATATCTTTAAGTCTTTGTTATTCGGTTTATATATATTATTCACGTTGTATGCGACATTTATGATTTAATAAATGGATTTGAACTCATTATTCCGGGAACAGTAAGATTTTATATTTTAAATATTTAAACCATCATATAACATAAACTTTTCATATTCTACAAAGTTATGCATTGAATTAAGACAATGGTCCTATTACATATTTGTAAATGCATGTGTTCATACATAATCATATAAGACAATAAAAATTATATCTAGGGCCGGCTTAGGCGCTGTTCAATAGGAGCCTTGGAACAGGGCCCCAGTTGGATGGGGGCCCAATATTAAGACAATTTATTTTAGAAAATTAGGCCAATGTTTTTTATATACGTATGTGAGCAATCGACCCGCATATATATATATATATTATATAGAAAAAAGCCTTAAAAATGGATTTGTATCTTTTATATATATGTATATATAATATATATATATATATGCGGGTCCATTGCTCACATACGTATATATATTATATATATATGAATTAATATATATGAATTAATAATGGAAGTCTCATAAACTAAATCTATATATTAAAAATGCAAAACTTTCCTCAACTTTCATGCATTTTCGTTTTTCAACAAACTACGTTAGTATTCTAAAAAATTACCATCCTACCCTTTATTCCACTAACTATTTTTCTCCCACCACAAATGTCTTTTCAGTTTCTTCTCCATCCACTATTCATCTCATTCATCCATATTCAGTTTCATTCGACGATCTCTTCCTCTTCCAAAAAATCAAAATTGAATGACTCTTCCTCTTCTCTTCCAAATCCTCAGTGACTCTCCATCTTCCTTTCTCAACAAAGGGATTCAATTGTGGAAACCCAACCGGAAGCTTCGTCTAGGTTCTTTGGTGTCTAGGTAAACCCAACCGCAAGTACATGGATGCATCGAAGGGTTTTTGCAGAGTTGTTGGCCTAACATTTGGAACCACAGAAGCGTCACCAGATCTGCTGGAGGATGAGGACGAAGACGAGGAAGTTGTTCCAGAAGGTGAGGCGGATCAAGGTGATGTTCACATAAGGCCTATCCCATGGAAGCCCACCCCTTTAGTGAGTCTCTCAACTTATCCCACATGATTAGCCTGTAAATGATGTTTTCTCTACCTATTTATGAATCCTTGCCTATGCAGTATATCTTGTTGGAATAATGCTTAATTTTTTTGTTTTCTTTCAATGTCTAGTTGTTTTCTGAAATAGATCTGCAGCTCGTATTCAAAGAAGTGTCATCCAAATTCCTGCGGATGCGTATTGTAGAGGTATCACACTTTTTTCTTAATAGATTTGGAAAGATGAAAGTTTCTTGAGAAAGAACACAAGACCATACATTTTTTCGCTGTCTGCACACTTCTACTACACATTTTTCCTTGCGTGGGATTGAGAAACAAAACTTAGTTACTTGATTTGCATCTCATGCGTCCTTATTTTACCCCATGCATAGGGTGGTAAAAGAAGTGATGGCCGAACTGTGGATGGGATTCGTCTGATTAGCTCAAGATATGGACTTCTACCAAGAGCACATGGTAGTTCTCTTTTACACGTGGCGAAACTCAGGTAATGGGAAATATCGTCTTTGAAGCATTCCTTTGCGACTAAGTCATATTTAGATCTTCTATACTTATAATACGTACTATATGCTAAAAAAGTGGTACATTCTCCTATTGAAAATATTATACTCAGGTAATGTGTAATGTGTTTTTTGGAGCATTTGGGGGTGATAGAACTCCTCTTATCCTTTCTGACATTATTGGAGCTGAAGATGCATCGAGAGCTTAAGGTTGTACCACTTGGAACATTTATGTATCTTCTGAAGATCGGTTATTTTATATTGGGTGAATTTTCCATTGGTAAAGAAAAAAGGATGCATAAACGTTCAAATTTTCTTTGTAATAATTTAATATTAAAATTGTTTGAATGAGCAATCTGCTCATTTCTGAGAATCTTGTAGTGGTGGTAGGCTAACAAATATACCAAATGTATCAAGGTTTCAACTTCTCTTATTGCTGTCTCATATCGATAGCTTGATTCTAATAGGAGAATTGACATTGCCCTTATATGTTACGGAAGCATCCATGCTTCAGATGTTATTTCTGTTCGAGTTAGACGAGATTTTAGTGAAGACCCAAGAGTTTGTTTCACGTCATTTTGTTAACCTAGGGTGTGGGAACAGGTTGTTCAAAAGGGCGACACAATTGTGGATGCAACATGTGGAAATGGTTACGATATCTTGGCAATGCTGAAAATGGTGGCGAATGAATCAGGTGTTGGTCGTGTCTATGCAATGGACATTCAAATCGAGGCCTTAGAGAGTACTTCGTCTTTGCTCGATCAAACTGTTGGTCCAAAAGAGGTGAGACACCAAAATATTGTATTGGATTTAGCAACAAAAGACAACATTTTTTGTTTATAGTTAGCTCCCATGAATGGTTTTACTTAACGGTGATAAATTTGAAATTGTTGTAGAAGGAACATGTAAAACTCTTCAACATCTGCCACAACAAGATGGAAGAAATCATCCCTGAAAACTACCATGTGAGGTATCCTTTTCAGATAAAAGTAAAACCCGCATTATTTTCAAACGTATTCAACGAGCGAATACGTATTTCTGATGATACTGTCTGTGAATCACTTTACAATTGCCCTTACCAAAAGTTTTAATCTTTGTTATGATCATAGACTTGTAGCATTTATTCTAGGGTACCTTCCTGGAAGCAACAAGTCGATAATCACCATTTCAGACACCACATTTTCAGTACTAAAGGTAGTAGAACGAATCTTACTTTCCGGTGGGATCATCAGCTTAGTGGTTTACATTGGTCATCCGGGAGGAAGGTAGAACCCATTTGTAGATCTCTCAGATCAAAACATTTTCTGCTCAGTCTCTATTTTAACATAAATGCAACAAATGTTTGATACATTCCTTTTGGACCATCGTACAGGGAAGAGTTGGAATCGGTTGAAGCTTTCGCCTCTGGTTTATCGATTAGCGATTGGATATAGTGATTGTTAGGATCTAATGATATATAGTGATTGTTAGAATCTAAATAAACTGACAAATTGAGATGTCTATGTCCATGGTTTAGGTTGAGATTTCTGGTGAGCATGATGCTCCTTGGAACCATCTCAAAGTATGTATTGTAAGGTAAATGAAAGATAATGAACGTGACCAAAGCTGTGTCGTGGTAAATGCCAATGCCCTGAAAGCGAAATTTCGGTAAGACCGTGGTGCAACCAAGACCGATCGCTTCCCCAAGGTTCACACAGCAGCTCCCTCGAACGCGTGCACTCGCGAAAGAGGAAGATGGAATAGCTTTTAGACTCGTATAGAAAAACTCGTATGAAAATATTGTAGAAACTTTGGTTTTTTCGTGTCTTTCTTCCCTTGGCCGAAATGGCCTTTTATAGGCATCCTAGGAGCCTCCCATAACCGCCCAACCATGAAAATAGGTCGGCTACAAAAATAATGGGTCGGCTCCATGAAAAAAGGTCGGTCGTAACAAACAAAAAAAAAAAGTCTCATGGGGGCAAGATGGTCATTTTTCCCAACAATCCCCCACAAAATGACTATCACAATTTTAAAACACACGAGTAAAACGAATAATGTAGGAATTGAATTACTTAAACATCAATATCTTACGATTGAATTGATGCGTAGTGATGTGAGGCAACAACTTAAGCTAGTGAAAGTGAATTGCTTCTTGAACTTTCAAGAGCTTAAACTGAGACCCCCACAACACGTATCAATTCCTTGGTATTTGCTATTCCGCGATACGGTTATAACGCTTTTAAAGGCCATGCGTTTTCTATTTACCTTGGTTCAATGAGTGCTCTAGAAAGAAGCTCAATTTTCTTTCATAGAAGGCGGCCCACCTTCACACTCATTTATAACAATAACTTCATCAAGTCCGATATAATTACAGACCACTCAACAATAGAGCTATGAAGTTATTAAGTCCATAAGACTTCCATATCATCATCCATCAAGTCTTTCACAAGACCGCTCAACGTCTAGAGCCATGGAATAAGTCCTCTTGACTTACATCTCAAATATCCATCAAATCCTTCATAGGACCACTCAACCACTAGAGTTATGGAATAAGTCTTTCCGACTTACATCTCATCATCCATCAAGTCCTTCATAGGACCACTCAACAACTAGAGTTATGGATTAAAAACCACAATATAGGAATGAACTATCTTAATTTAACCCAGAGGTTTAAGTCCCATTCCTTTTGAAGATTCTTGGATAATTCTTCTCGATAATCCTTTTGTCAAAGGATCTGCCAAATTTCTTTCGAATCTCATAAACTCTAAAGAGATCACTCCATCCTTTAAGAGATGCTTAACTGCTCCATGTCTTATGTGAATGTGTCTTCTTTTACCGTTATACACATAATTCTTTGCAACTCCAATGGCAGCTTGTGAGTCGCAATGCAAGGAGACAGGAACATTAGACCCCCACAATGGAATATCTCCTAATAGGTTTTTCAACCATTCAGCTTCTTGACCAGCCAATTCAAGAGCGATAAACTCTGATTCCATAGTAGACCGAGCAATACATGTTTGTTTCGATGATTTCCACGAAACTGCTCCTCCACCTAATGTAAATACATATCCACTGGTGGAACTCACTTCATCATTATCTGTCACCCAGTTCGCATCACAATAACCTTCTAACACTGCAGGGAACTTGTTAAAATGTAAGCACAAGTTAGTTCCCTTCAGGTATTTCAATAATCGACGAAGTGCATTCCAGTGTTCACTGTTTGGATTATGAGTGTATCTACTTAGTCTAGTCACAACATATGCAATGTTTGGTCTAGTGCAGTTCATGAGATACATAACACTTCCTATATCTTAGCATATTCAGTTTGTGAAACACTATCACCGTTGTTTCTTTTAAGATTCATGCTTGGATCATAAGGAGTTCTTACAGGCAGTTCATCAAAACAATCAAACTTCTTAAGAATTTTCTCAACATAATGTGATTGCCACATAGAAAATCCATTTTCCGTTTTATGAATTTTAACACCAAGAATAACATCAGCTTCTCCTAAGTCTTTCATATCAAAATGAGATGATAAAAATTTCTTGGTTTCAATGATGACTTCTATGTTTGAACCAAAAATCAATATGTCATCAACATATATGATCATGATCACACAATCAGACCCAAACAACTTAGTGTAAACACATGAATCTGACACATTCACTACGTAGCCATGGTTTACCAAATCAAATTTTTATTTTTCATACCATTGTTTAGGTGCCTGCTTGAGACTGTAGAGGGATTTTCTGAGCTTACACACTTTGTTTTCTTGTCCAGCTATGATGAATCCCTCTGGTTGTTCCATGTAAATTTCTTCTTCCAGGTCTCCATTTAGAAAGGCCGTTTTCACATCCATCTGATGTATTATGAGCCCTCGAATAGCTGAAAGTGCAATCAAAGATCTAATGGTAGAGATTTTAGTTACAGGAGAATAAGTATCAAAATAATCAATACCTTTCTTTTGAGTATATCCTACTACCACTAGTCTAGCCTTAAATTTTTCAATTGACCCGTCTGGTCTAGTTTTCCTCTTGAAGATCCATTTACACTTAATGGGTTTACTTCCCTTAGGCAAATCAACTAAATCCTATGTGTGATTCATTATTATTGAATCTATGCCATTTTGTTGAGGTGTATACGGTGCCGTAGTTTCGTGAATGATACCATTCTTACTACAAAATTCTTCAAGAAATTTCGTGCAATATTCACCACCTCTATCCGACCTAAGTCTTTTAATCTTTTTATCTAATTGGTTTTCTACTTCAGCTTTATATTTTAAAAACATTTGAGCAACCTCATCTTTAGACCCTAACAGATAAATTTTCGTATATCTAGAAAAGTCATC
>CM071865.1:3927012-3942624 GCA_036759665.1 Gynandropsis gynandra | reverse complement strand
TACTCATGGATTTGGTCCATGATCGGTTTGTCGTCGACCATTTGGAACTGAATCCATTTTCCTACAACGTACTTCTTCCTTCCAGCATCATCAGAACCATATCTTGTTTCCAAGATATCCCAGATTTCTTTGGCATGTTTGTATTTAACAAATATATCAAACAATGCGTTGGACATGTGGTTTAAAAGATGGCCGCGTACCGTTTTGTTGTCTTTGTCAAATTTCGATTTTACCTCGTCGTCCGCTTTCTTGGATTTCTCGGTTTGAGGCGTGGCCATCGGAGTGGAGGGCGTGACAAGGGGTTGTTCAGCATCAAGGATGTCTGTGTGGAGGACGTAGTCAACGTCTAACTGCTCAAAGAATATGAGCAGTTTCTGGGACCACCGACGGTAGTTCATACCGTCAAGAGGCTCCAGCTTGGAGAGATCGGGCAGTGATCGTGGTGGGAGTGTAGCAGCCATGGTCACGACTTTGAAATAAAAAGAAGTTTTCGCTTTCAGAATGTAAGGTAAATGAAAGATAATGAACGTGACCAAAGCTGTGTCGTGGTAAATGCCAATGCCCTGAAAGCGAAATTTCGGTAAGACCGTGGTGCAACCAAGACCGATCGCTTCCCCAAGGTTCACACAGCAGCTCCCTCGAATGCGTGCACTCGCGAAAGAGGAAGATGGAATAGCTTTTAGACTCGTATAGAAAAACTCGTATGAAAAAGAAACTTAAACTTTGGTTTTTTCGTGTCTTTCTTCCCTTGGCCGAAATGGCCTTTTATAGGCATCCTAGGAGCCTCCCTAAACCGCCTGAAAATAGGAACAAACAAAAAAAAAATCTCCTGGGGACAAGATGGTCATTTTTCCCAACATGTATAACTTTGTTTAACAAGTATTTTGATCATGTTTCGTCTCATTTTATACTCTTGATCTCATGTTCTATATTTACATAATATTTGTTTATTAAAAACAAAATAAATTATTTCTTTTATATACATTAAATAATCTAAATTTATTTATATTGATTATTTTTATTGTATTATATATGACAAAATTTATATAACAAAATAAATTATTTTTATAAATTTAAATTATTTTTAATATAATAAAAAATATTATCTCGATCGCACGGATTCAATTCTAGTTAGTATTAATTTGGGAGTTTATTGAAATTCTTTTATTTTCGCAAAACGCTCCACACAATTTGATAGCAATCCGAAACGCGATACGCGCAAAGGAGAAAATGCGTTTAGCGTTGAAGGCAAACGTGGGGAGCGAGTGACAGAAAAGGCGAGTGGGGAGGTACGAAGAAACCCAAAAAAAAAATAATCTGCAGATCCCTAAAAATTCACGGGGAAAAAAAAGAAAGAAAGGAAAGGAACCCTAGATTTTCTCCACGCTCCTGCTTCCTCACTCGCCTGCTTCCCCACTCGCCTTCTGTCTCCGTTTGCTGCTTTTGCTTCGCTCTCGCCACGTGAGATTCTGTTTCCTTCTTTGGTTTCTCTCTGTCGTTTTCTGGAAATAGCTGTTTGGCTGCCGAGAAAATGCGAGAAAGTCTCGAGGAAACCCAGGGCTTTTCCGTGCTTTAATTTCTAATTCCGCGATTTCTTTACTTCCGTGTCTTTCACATGGAAATCCTCTTCGTTTATTTGGTTGTTGTGGTGAAGTTGGTGACTTATGAGAAAATGGGTTCCCTTTCGGGGTCGAAAGGCTGGAACTTTAGAGCTTGGTCGTAAAATTATTTTATTTTCTCCTAAGCTGTTGATCCAATTCTCTGTTGCAGTGGTTTGTTATGTGCGGTTTATGTGAACGACATAGATGAGCTGCGAAATTCTGCTCATGTCTAATAAAGGTATATGTATATGTTTCGGTTCTTATGAATTTTGTTGTGCGATTTTCAGGTGATAAAGTGAATTATCTATTGGAAACATTTGAATTTTTGTGTTCATGGAAGCCCATGGATTGGTAGTGTCTTGTGGGTATGATAAGGATTCCAGTGAATCCAAATGTGGCTGATTTCAGAATGGATTCTCAGGAGAATCGAGTCAATGGAGGTGTTGATGAAAATATGGTTGACGTTATGGTTGAATCACAGAACAGAGATGTAGGAATTGTTGATGACCCCAACGTAAGGGGTTTGGGAACTAGTGGGGACGTGGATCTTGAGCCAAGAAATGGTATAGAGTTTGAATCACACGAGGCTGCCTACTCGTTCTATCAAGAATATGCAAAATCAATGGGTTTTACCACCTCCATAAAAAACAGCCGCCGTTCGAAGAAAACAAAAGAATTTATTGATGCAAAGTTTGCTTGTTCCAGATATGGAGTGACACCTGAATCCGAGAGCGGTAATACTCGCCGGTCAAGCGTGAAGAAAACGGATTGCAAAGCGAGTATGCATGTGAAAAGAAGGCCGGATGGGAAATGGATAATTCATGAGTTCATCAAGGATCACAATCACGAGCTTATGCCTGCTCTTGCTTATCATTTCCGGATTCAGAGGAATGTTAAGTTGGCTGAAAAGAACAATATCGACATTCTACATGCTGTTAGTGAACGGACCAGGAAAATGTATGTTGAGATGTCGAGACAATCTGGTGGATATAAAAAGATCGAGTTTCCTCAGGCCAACATCAATTGTCAGCTTAATAAGGGTCGATATTTGGCGATGGAGGAAGGTGATTCTCAAGTGATGCTTGAGTACCTGAAGCGTATCAAGAAGGAAAACCCAAATTTTTTTTATGCTATAGACCTAAACGAGGAGCGGCGATTGAGAAATTTGTGTTGGGTTGATGCAAGGAGCAGAGATGATTATGTCAGTTTCAGTGATGTTGTATCATTTGATACCACCTATGTCAAATTTAATGATAAGTTGCCATTGGCTCTTTTTATCGGGGTAAACCATCACTGCCAGCCCATGTTGTTTGGCTGTGCATTGGTTGCAGATGAGTCAAAGGAGACACTTGTCTGGTTGTTAAAGACGTGGCTTCGAGCAATGGGTGGTAGAGCTCCTAAAGTTATACTCACTGACCAAGACAAGGTCTTGATGGCAGCCATTTCTGAGGTCTTGCCAAACACTCGTCATTGCTTTGCGCTGTGGCATGTGTTAGAAAAGATTCCTGAGTCTTTCTCCCATGTAATGAAAAGGCATGAGATCTTTTTGCGAAAATTCAACAAGTGCATTTTCAGATCGTGGACAGATGATCAATTTGATATGAGATGGTGGAAAATGGTCACACGTTTTGAACTTCAGGACGATGAATGGATTCGGTGGTTGTATGAACACCGGAAAAAGTGGGTGCCTACGTTTATGAGTGATGTGTTTCTGGCAGGAATGTCTACGTCTCAACGCTCTGAAAGTATGAACTCTTTCTTTGATAAATACATCCATAAGAAAATTACGCTGAGAGAGTTCATGAAGCAATATGGGGCAATGCTGCAGAATAGGTACGAAGAAGAATCTGTTGCAGATTTTGATACATGGCAAAAGCAACCTGCTCTTAAGTCTCCCTCACCGTGGGAGAAGCAAGTGTCAACTGCTTACACCCACACGATATTTAAAAAATTCCAAGTTGAGGTTTTGGGGGTTGTGGCTTGTCATCCTAAAAAGGAAAGTGAAGATGGAACACTGGTGACATTTAGAGTGCAAGACTGTGAGAAGGATGATGAATTTCTAGTGACATGGAACAAAGCCAACACAGAACTTTGCTGTTTTTGCCGTATGTTTGAGTACAGAGGTTTCCTTTGTAGGCATGCGTTGATGGTTCTACAAATATGTGGTTTTGCCAGCATACCGCCTCAATATGTTTTGAAAAGGTGGACAAAAGATGCTAAGAGCAGACAACCGGCTGAAGAAGTTACAGACCAGTTACATAACAGAGTTCAGCGTTATAACGATTTGTGCAAACGAGCCATTGAATTGAGTGAGGAAGGTTGCCTGTCTGAAGAAAATTACAACATTGTTCTACGCACACTAGTTGACACCCTAAAGAACTGCGTGGATCTGAATAATTCGAGAAGCAACATCCTTGAGTCTAACAGCCAGCCTCATAATACCCGTGAAGAAGAACACATAGCTGCTGTGAAATCTTCGAAAAAGAAGACTGTTGTCAGGAAAAGAAAGGTGGGTTTTTAGAAATTTTATTCAACTTTTATAGAATCCTACTATTTGCTGTTTATGAAGTCTCAAAATTGTGTCTTTTGCAGGGGCAACCAGAGGCTGATCAAATGCTTGTTGAGCCTCAACATAGCATTCAACAACTGGTTTGTCCTTTGATTCTATTTTCTATGTAAATATGTGAAATGCTGCGTACTAGTTAACAATGCATTTCCTTTCATCTGCATGTTGGTTGATCTTTATCGTTTTGTCGTTATAAGTTGTTGGGCAGTGACAAAATATGCACTGATTCATCATAGAATGGGAGGGATGATTTCGTAGGTTAAAAGTCACACTGTGCCTTTTGATTTTCTTCTGTGTAGGACAACCTCGGCTCTGAGGGAATGAGCCTTAATGATTACTATGGGACTCAACAGAACGTGCAAGGATTGGTATGTCCCTGGTTTTTATTTCTTTATGATATTATTAATCTAAAATGCTATCGTACATATCTATTCCCATGGACTAAACCAGTGTTTTAATGGCGGATACAGTTAAACTTAATGGAGCCACCTCATGAAGGCTACTTTGTAAATCAACGAACAATCCAAGGCCTGGTGAGTTATGTTTGTGAACGGTTGAATCTGAGCATCAAATTCTGTGCTTTAGTTGATTGACTGAACATTTCAAATTGGTTTGTCACGAGTTCAGGGACAACTGAATTCCATAGCACCAGTGCATGATAGCTTCTTCGCGAATCAACAAGGGATGCCTGGGCTGGTACATTACCCTTCTGCTATAAGAAAGATATCTCACTGAAAAGTTCTCCAAATATCTCAACAAATGATTTCATACTGATTCTTGCATCGTTTCCACAGGCACAACTGGATTTCCGGCCACCAACGAATTTCGCGTATAACTTACAGGTTCAGCTTCCAGACGTGTCGATTTCAAGCCATCCATGGGCATGCTCTTTATGTCTTAACCACATGTTAATCTCAATTTCAGGATGAGCACCATTTGAGATCTGCTCAGTTGCCGAGCAGTTCAGCAAGGCATATATGACTGACAAGTAAGTAGCTTTGCTAGTTTTCCCTGTTCCATTGGAAGCCTTGCATCAAGAATCTTTGCAAAACCGCCGTTTATATGACAGCTTAAGATCTTCCAAGGAACTGACATACATAATATCGGAGTTAGGTTCTTTCTGTTTTATAGAACTGAATAGGGATCAATCATTCCTTTCTGTTTTATAGAACTGAATAGGGATCAATCATTCTCTGTAAGTTTCTTGGTTTGCTTTGGAGTTGCGAATTTTTCATCTTGTGAATCTTCAGATACCCGAAAATCATGCAACAAATACAAATAGAAAAATCTGATTTTTTTTGTTTGTATTTTCAATATAATTGATAAGGGAGTTATGGATATTTGAAAAGAGGAATTGTGGTGATTCTCTTCAGACCGTCTTTCATGAAATAGAAAGGTGGATCTTCTATATTAGATTCACCTGAATCGTTCCATCTATCCTCATGACCTTAAGTTCTAATATGCCATGCTAATGAGCCTTGGATGTCCGGATCTCAGGGTCAAGATATGAACAAATGAAACTATACATGTGGTTGATAGTTCTCACAACCACGACGGCTGACCTATACATGTGGTTGATAGTCCTCACAACCACGACGGTGCAATTATCAGGAGCATGATCTACCATTGAAATAAATTATGTCATGAGGGTTTCGTATCGTGGGATCATTATGCCAAGCCAAAAGTAAGAGAAATCTCACCCTTATTTTTCCTTTTGAAGCCTTTGCGCCGCTGCACAAAAAAGGGCGTTAGAGGGATCCTACCTATGCTAATTAGCTCGTAATGGCTTAGTCTGTCTTAACAATGAGGGCTTTTATCATCAAGTTTAACTCTACCCATTTTCTTATTTTGGTAAAACTGTATCAAACCAAAATACCAAACATTAGGGCCACTTCCCATGGTGTGATGGATGGTGTGTACTAAGACTCAAAGAACAAATTCACTGTCGTGTGATTGACCAACACATTCTATTTGTACAGATATGGAATAGAGGTGCATTTAATTCTTTTTTGTCTAATAGAGTTTAGTTCAAGTTTTTTTCTTTTCAACGCGGGGTAAAGCAGTTTGGTAGCTCGTGCGCTTTTACCCAGATGAAAGATACTTGATAAGCCGTCTTACTCGCAGTTTTGGCTTCATGCGGATGAGTTATAGCCTACAATCTGAACTAAAGGCGAGTTTTTGGAGTTAGCTGATCTTTGTTATATCACATCTTTTCGTTTATCATTTTAGCACGAGTGTCGTTGAGGGCGTAGAGGGCATGATAATTTGATGTCATCATCACCTTACTGTGGCTTATCATCGACAATCTATTAAGGGTTCCAAATTCATTGGTAGCAACTAAACACAAGGATTTGCTTGTTGTTGAACTTAACCTAACACCTTACCATACAAGCTCATGATACATCACCCGTGTTCGAGCACGACTTCTCTTTTACAAGGATTTGTGGCATGTCAAGCGTTGGTAAAATTCCTCGCTTTGCATTAAATTAAACCACATGTTCTTTCGCTAGTGTGGTCCATGTCAATTTCGTCTGCAGTGGCAGGCAATCCCAGTTTAGATTCGGGTTTTGATTTGGATTTGGATTTTTCGGGGTATTGAAAAATGGACTCGAATTGCAATAGAATGTTTTTCAGTTCGAGTTCTTCGGGTTTAAACTTGTATTCTAATTGTTCGAGTTCTGAAACATTGTATCCAAAATAATCCGAATTACATTTGGATAATTTGGATATATCGGATAATTCAAATTTTGATTCGGGTTTTACGAGTTTTTGGGTTCTTTGAGTATGAAGCAGAGGACAATCAACAGAGCAAACGACGTAGCATGCAGATAGAGCACACATACAAATATGGGTGCTAAGTGGATTGATCCAATCGAGTATAACTCAATCCGTTATAGATTGAGTTATTTTTAAATTAGCACAACTCAATCCATATTTTATATATTGGACTCTTTTTAAAATAGTCCATCCTACCAAATCTCGGGGGTGATATGGGTTCATCCGCGAGTTGAACTTTTTTTATACAATATTTAATAAATAATTTATAAAAATAATTAAAAATTTATAAATAATATAAATAAATGTCTAAAATTTAAATAAAAACATCTAAATAGTTTGGAACTTTAAAAATTAAAATAATTCATGAAAACATAAATAAAGTCTAGAAATTCAAATAAAGACAACATTTAATTAAATATTTTGAAAGTTAAAATTTCAAAACATAGTTTCATATTCATGGATGGTTTACATATAGATTTTGTGTTCCTTTAAAAAATATTATAATTATATTATTACTTAATATAAATTATATATATATATGATAAATATATAACTTTAATCTAATTTGCAGATTGATCTGTAGCCATATGAGTTAATCCATATTGACAACACATTTAGCACATTTAGCACCCTTCCAGTCGGAGCACATAGACAAAGGAGCATGCAAACATAGTAGAGTAAACGACGGATGACACGAAAAATGAGGCAGCGTGAAGGAGGAAGCAGACGACACGGTTAGTGAGGCAGTATAAAGGAGGAAACAAACGATGCGAGAAGGACGATGTGAGTAGAACAACGAACAAAGACAAGATCGACGATAGAGGGAGACAATATCAGCGATGAACATAGACAATATCGATTCGCGACGGACGTACGACGACAATATCGATTCTTGGTTAAAAAAGAAAGACATGAAGGAAGGGAAGATGTCGCGTGCTAGAAGAAGATTAGAACTTCAACAACTTATTTAAAAATGTTTGGGTATCTAATCACATTTTCTTTAATTAATAAATTTATAAATGAATAAAAAATATTTTTAGACAAAGTAACATTAAAACGATTTATATTTATCCTTGTTACTTCTTAATAATAAAAAAAAAATTAGGGATGCTAGTTGGGTTGGCCCAACCCAACCCATAAACGTTCAGCAACATAAATGTTGCTTAATTTGAGTTCACTTTGTCCATGCATTACGTAGATTTTGCAAACAGAAACATAAACAATCGAACGAAACAAAAATCACGCTCAGAATGATAAAGTTTTGAGAGAAATGAGAGAGAGAAGTGAAGAGGATGAACACGAAATTTTCTGAATAATACTCTGCTACTTCATTTCAATTTTTTTAATACATATATGCCTAAAAGCATTACAAAATATTATCCAAAACATGCTCAGAGACATAATTAAAGTTTTTGTCCGTTAATTACTAAATATGGATAAATTTGACTTAGCCAAGAACCCCTTGTTCTCGGCAAAAATAGCAACCTGCACCTGTGGTACTGGTGCAGGTTCTTCACGTTGATTATGAGGTCTTCACGTCCTTTCACGCCTCGTCCTTGTCTTGAGCATCTTCTTCCATCCTTGGTTGCTATCTTGTCGCCTGCTTCAGCCTGCATGATCAACTCCTCGATGTTTTCTTGTCTGCTGAAGTCTGCAACTCGATCAGCCGTTGCTCTGCATTTTCCTGTGTCTCGGGTCTCCACATCCTTCCTGGTCGCATCCCGCTTCTTCACATTACGCCTGCCCATGTCCCGTTCCTCAGCGTCCCGCCTAGCCGCGTCCTGCTTCTCTATGTCTCGCCTAGCCGCGTCTCGCTCCTCAGCATCCTGCCTGGCCGCGTCCCGCTTCTCAGCGTCCCGCCTGGCCACTTCCCGCTTCTCAGCGTCCCGCCTGGCCGCATCCTGCTTCTCAGTGTCCCGCCTGGCCGCGTCCCGCTTGATTCCTTCTTGGATCGCTGCATCCCAGTCTCTTGCGTCTCGGATCGCCGCGTCCTGAGTCATCCGTTTGTCATGGACAACTTGATCAACTCCTTTAATCTCTCTCTTGATCTGGTTATCCATGACTCCCAGCTTGTTCCTTAGTTCATCAAACCGTTTGGTTCTCAATGATTTTGTTAAAATATCCGCCACTTGATCTTCCCCAGCCATATATTCCAACTTTATCTCACAATTGCTGACAACCTCCGTTACAACGTGAAATTTGATTTTAATGTGCTTTGTCCTCTTGTGATCCATCGGATTTTTACTGATTGCAATAGCTGTTATGCTATCAGAATGAATGACCAATGCATCATTCATGTCAAATCCCAGTTCTGCAAATAACCTTTTCAGCCATGCAACATGGTTTGTGGCTGCACACATGGCTGTATATTCAGTCTCTGCACTAGATTGGGCGATGATAGTCTGCTTCCGTGTTCCCCAGCTGAACACTGCACTCCCTATAGTGAAGCAGAACCCTGTGGTGCTCTTAGAGTCCTCCACACTACCAGCCAGATCAGCATCCACAAATCCTTCCAATCTAGCATCTTCCACTTTCTGAAACCACACTCCATAATTTTTAGTCCCATAAATGTACCTTAGCACCCTTTTTGCTTCTTGAAAGTCTTCTCCGTTGACTTGGCATTGCTTTTGGACAGATATGAAGCTGAAAATGCCAAGTCAGGTCTGGTTGCTGACAAGTAGAGCAAGCCTCCAACCATGCTCCGGTACTTGGTTGGATCAGCCAGTTCCACTCCTCCTTCTGAATTCTTACTGTATGGTGATAAGGGCATTGAGATACTTTTTGAGTATTTCATCCCAAATTTCTTCAGCAGTTGCCAGCATACTTGGCATGGTTCATAAAGATACCATTAGCCATGTAACTGATTTCAAAACCCAAGAAAGTACCTTAACTTCCCAAGGTTTGTCATCTCAAACTCCCTGTTCAATTTCTCCTTGAACTCTTTGATCAATCCCTCATCATTCCCTGAGATGATCAGATCATCTACGTACAAGCAGATGACAACAATCTTGTGGTATTTTTCCTACACATACATTGCAGCGTCACATCCACTCCTCTTGCATCCTTCTCCAGTGAAGAATGAATCTATTCTGCTGTACCAAGCTCTAGGAGCTTGTTTCAAACCATACAAGGCCTTCTTCAACTTCAAAATCTTGTCTTCAACTCCTTCTATTACATAACCCAGAGGTTGTTATATGTACACCTCCTCTGCAATTTCCCCATTAAGAAATGCAGACTTGACATCCATTTGGTGGAGGCTCCACCCCTCTTATGTCGCCACAACTATCAGGGTTCGGATGGTGTCATGCCTGGACACAGGATGTGTGAACCCCCTTGCTACCAGTCTAGCCTTCAACTTCTGCATATTGCCTAACTCGTCATTTTCACTTTGTATATCCATTTCACACTGATTACCTTATGCCCTTGTGGCAACTCAACAAGTTCCCACATTCCATTCTTGTTGATCATGTCAATTTCAGCGTCCATGGCCTTCCCCCACTCATTGTCTGTCACAGCTTCCTCAAAGGTCACTGGCTCTTCCACAGCTGAATAGCCAGCATTCATAGATTTGGTTTGACTCTCCTTCAACAGGTTCAACTTCTTCATGTATGTCGAGAGTCTCATCATCCGGTGAACCTGTCTTGAAGAGCTGCTATTCCCCTCTCTGCTTCCTCTGGAGTCAGACTGACTCAATCTGAAAGGTATTGGGGTAAACTATGGTTATGTACCCCTGCTCCCTCCAGACCCTTGTCCTTCTTCAGCCATGCCTTGATGCATCCTTTGTTGTTCCCCTTGTTTTTGCCTTAGTGTAAATGGGTTAAAACTGGGAACATTAGTCTGTGTCCTGTTTTCAGACTATGTCCCCCAGTCCCAGGCCTTGTCTTCTTCAAAGACAATGTCTCTTGCAACGTCTACCCTTTTTGTGTTTATCTTGTACACACGGTATTCTTTATTCATGCTGCTATATTCAACGAATATAGCCTTCTCAGAGCGGTCAACCAGCTTCTGCCTCTGCTGTGCTGGAATAAGGACATGACAGAGGCTCCCAAATACCCTCAAGTGGTTTAGACTGGGTTTGTGGCCACTCCACACTTCCAATGGGGTCTTGTTGTCCATGACTCTTGTAGGGAGTCTGTTCTGAAGGTAGGCCGCCATGAACATGCCTTCAGCCCAGAACTTGTTTGGGAGACCCTTGTCTTTGAGCATGCTTCTGGTCATTTCCATGAGCGTCATATTCCTCCTCTCTTCCACACCATGTTGCTAAGGGGAATAGGCAACACTCAGCTGTCTCTGAACTCCATGCTCCTCTAAAAGTTCATCAAAGGGTTTGGAGTTAAACTCCCCTCTCCTGTCTGATCTCAGCTTCTTCAGTTTCTTGTCGGTCTGATTTCAACCAGGTTCTTGAACTTCTTGATCATTAACAATGTGTCTGACTTCAGCCTCAAGAAGTACACCCACAACATGTGTGAGTAATCATCCGTGAGTGTCAGCACATAGACACTCCCATCCAAAGATGGGGTCTGCATAGGGCCACACAAGTCTATGTGCACTAGTTCTAGAATTTCCTTGGACTTCCCTTCTGCTTCCTTTGGAAACTCCAATCTTGTTTGCTTTTCTTGTAAACATGCCTCACAGAGCTCCTTCTCCACCTTAAATTTAGATAGTCTCTTCACCATTTCATGGCTCTGCAGCTTCACTAAGTTGTGCAGCCCTACATGTCTAAACCTCTCGTGCCACAGGTTTGACAGATCACTCTCCTTGGCTAAGAAAGTTGCTTCTTCAGGCACCTTCCACTTTAATGGATAGGCCATCTTTACCATAGCCACTTCTGCAACCTTGGCTTCTTTCTTGTCCCTAATCAGACACACATCCTCCATGAACTCCACATGGTAACCATTCCTTACCATCTGTGGAACGCTCAGTAGGTTTTTGTCTAGTCCAGGGACTAGAAAAACTTCCTTGAATTTTGTCCTACCCTTAAGGGTCATTACTTCAATATCACCCTTCCCAACAGTCTGTAGGGTGGCTCCATTTCCAACCCTTATGGGCACCTTCACTGTCTTGTCCAACGAGATGAATTATCTCTCATCCCGGGTCATGTGGTTGGTTGCTCCACTGTCTATGAGCCAAACCTCCTCTTGATGTCCTTCCCCAACCACATGGGCAGCAGTGAAAAGGAAATCCTCCTCGCCTTGCTCCTGGTTTGCTTGAGCTTGGTTCGGAGGACCACTTAACAGTCTCTTGAAAAATGTCCTACTCTACTGCATGTAAAACACTCCTTGGTTTTGTAGGACTTAGATCCTTCACCTTTATCTTGTTTTCCTTTAAAATAACATTTAGCTTCAATGTGGTTGTCTTTTCTGCAAACACCACACCATTTCTTTCCCTTGGACTTCTGGTCTGATTTCCCAGAAATCTCTTACTTGTATCTGACTTGGATCCTGATTTAACCCCTTTGTGTTTGGCTTGGAAAGCTCCCTCTGGCCCTTCACCACTTCTATCATCCAGCCTGTACTCCTGAGTTTACAAAGCTATCACTAACTCAACCACAGTCAGGACTATCAAGTCCTTAGTCTGTTCTCTGACCCCCACAGGGTCAAACCTCTCCTGTAACGAACATAGAATCTTGGACACCAGTGCATCCTCTTTGATGTCATCTCCATATGCCCTCATCTCGTTCCCCAGCTCTATCACCTTATTAGCAAATCCTTGATAGACTCCTTCTCACCTTGCTTCAAAGTATAGTAGGTTGCCCTGAGTCTTTGAAGTTTAATCATGAACGTCTTGGGATCCCCTTGAAACCTTTCCTTAAGAAGATCCCATGCAGCCTTTGACGTCTCACATGTGGATAGATGTGCTATGAAAATCTCCTTAGAGACAGCGTGGTAGATGAGTTCCAAGGCTTTCTGGTCTTTTGTCTCCAACTCTTCCCACTCATCAATCCTCTTCGGTCTCTGCTCCTCTGAGGTCTCCATGCCTAGTGCAGAAAACTCCGGGATTCCCTCAGTGACCACCTTCCACAGACATTTAGACCTTAGGGTGGCTTTGATTTTTATCACATATAGGTTGTAGTTCTTCCCATCAAACACCGGGACAGGTATTGTGTTCTACATCTTGTCTGGGGTCTGAATCAACTTCTGATATGCTCAGCTGTTGGATGTTTTCTTCCTTCTTTTTATGCTTCAATAGTGCCACGGATTGTGCTTCAAGCTAGTGCCTTTGTGCACCTCTTGGCCTTGAGATCCAGGAGGCTCTAATACCACTGTTGTTTTTTCAGTGAACTTCAGCAACATAAATGTTGTTTAATTTAAGTTCACTTTGTCCATGCATTACATAGATTGTGCAAACAGAAACATAAACAATCGAACGAAACAAGAATCACACTCAGAATGATAAAGTTTTGAGAGAAATGAGAGAGAGAAGTGAAGAGGATGAACACAGAATTTTCTGAATAATACCCTGTTACTTCATTTCAATTTTTAATACATATATGCCTAAAGCCATTATCCAAAACATGCATTAAAGTTTTTGTCCGTTAATTACTAAATATGGATAAATTTGACTTAGCCAAGAACCCCTTGTTCCCGGCAAAAATAACAACATGCACCTGTGGTACTGGTGCAGGTTCTTCACGTTGATTATGAGGCCTTCACGTCCTTTCACGTCTCGTCCTTGTCCTGAGCATCTTCTTCCATCCTTGGTTGCTATCTTGTCGCCTGCTTCAGCCTGCATGATCAACTCCTCGATGTTTTCTTGTCTGCTGAAGTCTGCAACTCGATCAGCCGTTGCTCTGCATTTTCTTGTGTCTCGGGTCTCCACGTCCTGCCTGGTCGCGTCCCGTTTCTTCACATTACGCCTGCCCATGTCCCGTTCCTCAGCGTCCCGCCTAGCTGCGTCCTGCTTCTCTATGTCTCGCCTAGCCGCGTCTCGCTCCTCAGCATCCTGCCTGGCCGCGTCCCGCTTCTCAGTGTCTTGCCTAGCCGTGTCCCGCTTCTCACCGTCCCACCTGGCCGCGTCCCGCTTCTCAGTGTCCCGCCTGGCCGCGTCCCACTTGATTCCTTCCTGGATCGCCGTGTCCCAATCTCTTGCGTCTCGGATCGCCGCGTCCTGAGTCATCAGTTTGTCATGGAAAACTTGATCAACTCCTTGAATGGGGTGGGTTATTTTTTAGATCAGCCCAACCTAGCCCATATTTAAAATGGGTTGAGATTTTTCAACCCAGCCCATACCACTACAAACCGCGGGTTATATGGATTGACCCGTGGGTTGAATTTCTTGTTTACAATTGTATACTAATTAATTAATAAAAAGGTCAAAATAATCATAAATAATTCAAACAATGTCTAAAATTTTAAATAAAAATATCTAAATACGTTAAAAAATCTTCAAAGATAAAAATAATTCATAAAACAATAGAGAAAATCCAAATAAAAGTTTAAAATTCTAAATAAAAACATTTTATCTTCATTCTTTATGTTCTTCATTATCCATACCTATAAACAAAACAAAAATAAATACATAAATCAAATAATATATTAACCAAAATTATAAACAAAAAATAGATATATTTGAAATTATATTACCTTCTTCGTTATCTTTAAAACCATGCATCCAAGAACGAGAACAAAGTAAAACTTGCACATTTTTCAGGGAGAAGGCGACTTCTGTATTTATTCAAAATCCGAGAACCAATACTAAAAGATGATTCAGAAGCAACAATAGTTATAGAAATGCTTAGCACGATGTCGATTATCCTTCCAATAGCTCATGACATCCAAATCGGGATAATCCGACATTCTCAATTTCTCTTCATCCAAATAGATATCCAAAAATGATTTACCTTCTTCTTCATTTGTCTCAGAAATATCATCAAATTCATACGAATCCTATAATGATAATAACTCCAAATCAAATAAATAAATTATATTGAAAATATAAATATTAAACTTAAAATACAAACAAAGTAGAAGACTTATGCCCAAATGTTGGTTTTGTTGGCTTGCAATACATATTACTATATATAAATTAGATATTATATATATATGTGTGTATAATGTTTAGCTAGTTCTAATATATGTATGTGTATATATAATATATATAAAATGTATTTTTAATTTTGACTCACGGGTTGACCCGTAGCCCATATGAGTTAGTCCATATGGTTTGACTAAAATTTTAGCCCAACCCATGAATCCATTTTATATACGGATTAAAAAAAATTCAACACAACCCGCACTTATACGGGTTGGATTAGGGTCAACCCGTGCATTGACGAACCATTCGACACCCCCAAAAATAATTTGAAAAAAGTAAATCAACCCTATAAGGTAACCTCAGAACCAAAAAAGAATAATACATATTTTCCAACTAAATAAAAAAAAATGTGATTCTAACTAAAGTAAATTATTAAAAATATATAATCAAAATTTATCCAAATAAAATAAATATGTTTTTACAAGCCGATATATTTCCTCGTTGTGGTTTTGACGACTTTTATCATATTGATATCTATTCTAACTTTCCCAAATCCAAATATTTTAATATCTGTTCTAAAAATCGGCCTAGGCGGCGCCTAGGCGCTAGGCGGTGGCCGGACGCCCCGATTAATCACTAATCGGAGGTTCTAGGCAGACCGGACGCCTGGGTGGTCTAGGCGGGGGGGGGGGG
>CM071865.1:3894039-3926823 GCA_036759665.1 Gynandropsis gynandra | reverse complement strand
TTTTCATTATAGTTATATAAGTAATAATTTGTTTCTTGTGTAAGTAGGTATGCACAAAAAGACAAAACCGACTTGATAGTAAAAGATGGAATAATCTTGTTTATTTTTAATTTAATATGAGGTTGATGGTTTAAAATAAAAATAAATGAACAAGACTTTGAATGTGTTTCTATCTAATGATTCGTATCATTTTCAAGATTGGATTGTTGATAATGGAAAAACGGACGATGAATCAATGGAAGAATATGAAGGATCAAACCAAAATACGTTGACGTATGAATGTTCAAGAGATCGAGTAAATGGATGATTTTCTTATACATTGAGAGTTTGATGAATCATATTTTGATTCCGATGAAGAAATTAACATACAGTTTGAATTTGATTAACAACATTTCAATAAAGAAAAAGTTGAATGATTATAAATGTTTTAAATTAAAAATTTGGATTAATATTACATTTTATATATATATATATATAACTCCGTCTAATCCGCCTAGACACCGTCTAAGCGTTCTAGATGCTAGGCGTTGGGTGTCCGCCCGCCTAATGGCTAACTCTTTTTTAAACCTTGATTTTAATGGAACTATATATATACAAATATTTTTCATTTAAGATTAAACTTTTGTCATATATATATATATATATATGACAAAAGGAGATCTTAGATCTCTCTCTTTCATTTAGATATTTCATCATGTACTGTTACAAAACTGAACTTGTTCGGAGAGACTGAGGAGAGAAGAGGAGCCACAGACTCCACTTTCCCAAATCAACGGTCCTAATTTATTCTACCAGTCTTCCTTTGACCATATCTCATCACTTTTTTAAAAAATTAAAAAAGAAAATAATCAATAATTAAAAAAAGTCCATAAATAAATGCTTAACGAAGCCTTGTCTCTTCTTTTTTTCTTTCTTACCAAGATCTCTCTGAGTCTCTCTCTCTGATGATATATATATATCAATACGACCATGGCTAATCCCAATGACTGGTCTCAGTTCTATGAAAACCAGAGCTTCTTCACGACCACCGCAACCGTTGCCACCACCGTCACCACAACCTCTGCCTCCGGGGATGCTCGCCTCAGCCCAGAAACCGGTCGGGTTTCGAAGCCCGCACGACGGCGATCGAGGGCCTCTCGCCGGACACCGACCACGCTTCTCAACACCGATACCACTAACTTTAGAGCCATGGTTCAGCAATTCACCGGCGGTCCCAGCGCCATGACTTTTGGTTCGGGTTCGGGTTCTGGTTCCGGTTTCACTCTCACTCCGCCGTCTTCGAACACCGCTCTTGGCGTAGGCATCGGCGGAGTTTCCCACGCGCGACAGTCGTGGCAGTACACGCTTCAGCATCAAGCCACCCACACGCCGCTGCAGCATCAGCAACGTCCGTACATGTTATCCCTGAACAACGTGAATCCTAACATTATGGGTGTTATCGGAGGTGCGAACGCCGCTATTTCCGACGTGATTCCGGCGGATGAAGAAGGCGGTGAAGGTTCCGATCAGCCGTCGCAGGTTCTTGGATCGAGGAATGAGAATATTTCTTCTTGGCTTCAATGAGAAAACGATCCGATGATGAATGAATTCTTTAGTTTTTCTTTCTTTCTTTTTAGATTTTTGTTTTCCAATAAGCAAAAAAGGCATAAATGTTAGGTGCTGACTTTCCTTGTCATAGAATGAAAACTTTTTGACTTTTTGTAAATTTAGGGTTTTTCTTTTTCATACTTAAAAATTGTTTTCTTTGTTACATCGAAGTTGAATTTTTCAATAAATTAATAATTAATCTGGTTTCATGAAAGACATACATACATATAATAATATCATAACTATAATCTTATTTTATATTTCTCATTTGTTTTATATTTTTTGAAACAATATTGTCTTATATATGCTGCTATATTTTTTTTCTTCAAAATTTTACTAATGTAAATGTCATTTATAAAATGATAATTTGAGACTTTGAAATTTGAATAAAAAATAATCGATATCACCCACTTGCAAATTGAACTAAGACATTAAATACAGCTTAAATCTAAAGTGAAAATAACCTAATAAAATGACACATAAAATTTATATACCGAATCGTGAGAAAGTAATCACAACACACCCAGCATTCATACTTTATAAGACATTCAAATAATTAAATACTTAAAAAATATTTAGGCCAGTAAAGATTGTTTAGATTTTATTATTTCGTTATGACTAATCCTGAATTCCACATGATTTTTACACGAAAAAAAATTTACAATTCGAACATATATATATATATATATATATAAACATTTTATTTTATTGAAAGTGAAATGTATATGCATTAAGAGACAAGGGATATGATTTGGTGAAGTTAGGCTACCAAAACGTGTAGAATCTAACGTGATCGTTGATTTTATTGGTTTATTTTATTTATTACTCCTTTTCTTAATATTAATGTTTTTTACGTTCCATACAAATTGCATTTTAAAAGTTCATTTTTCCCAAAAACAATATAATTTTAAAAAATAATATTTTTTTTAATATGTGAGATTTTTTTCATCTAAGTGGTATATCTTTTTGGATGGAAAAATACAAAACTCCTCCATATTTATTTTTGGAAATTCACTATGATAAAGAATACAATTTTACACCTCATTTTTAACGATTGAGTTATATCAATGGACTTAATGAGCTGAAATTTACGAGCAAATCATTTTAAACTTAATATTATATATGTACCAATTTTTATGTCATAAGTTGGATTAATTAATTTTAAACAATTTGCATTGCTTCCAAACATAATAAAATTGGTTTTAAAATATTTTTAAAAGATATTAGGCAACGTAATTTAATATTTTTAAAATATTTTTAAAACAATAGAACGTAATTTAATAATTAGAATCAAGATAACCAAATACATGAAACAATATCAGTTTTATTTACGAATCAATCTTTTAAGTACACATGTCTTTCTTTATAATGCACTTAAGATTTCCACGAATAACCCCCTCAGTTAGATGTAAATAAACGCTAATCGTTATCGCTCTACTTTTCACTGTATCGTTCTAAGTACACTTGCAACTTCATGATTTACTCTCACTTGTCTGTCGTACTTCCAAGATACCTCAACTTCGATATGTCAACTACTTTTTGTAGCATGTTAACTAGTTCCAGGTAAAATTTCCTAGAGAAGGCTTTCGATGGGACATAGTGGTACCCTTCCTTGGTGATGGAACACGAGGCACTGAGGATCGTTCGTGGTCCGACATATTCCGCTGAACGCTCTTCTCAGATGACGAGCTAGAACTTCCCTGTTGTGGTTCAGGGATAAGAGACGCTTCAACTGATGCTGTGGGAGGTGTGGTTGGACGTGTACTTTGCCTTCTACATGGAACTACTCTCTTTGTCGGCATTGTTTTGTATCTTTTTCCGTTAATCCTCGGCGGATTATATGTGAATATCAGATCTCCTACTCTCAGTGGTACATTGTTGAACAAGATTGTTGCATCATCTCCAAGCGCACGAATTCCTAAAGCTTTGGTGTTCATGATTGACTTTGTTTTGGATAAACTGCATAGAAATCTCACTCTCTTCTTTCGCAAATAACAGTTAGGGTTTTCGAAAATACACTCAGATGAAAGAGAGAACGATTCAAAACAAATGCATCAAACGATTCAAAAATGAAATAACTACACCAGTCACGTCAGCCACCAAAATATCACATCACAAAACCATTTTCAGAATAAACCGCCCTATTTGTAAAATGTAATCACCCGTTTATTTTTTTTTATATATTAAAACTTATCTTATATGCAATTTTTTGTTTCATTCACAAAAACTTCAGTCATATTCACCTTTTTGTTATTATTAAAATTATCAGCTTCTAGGACGTTGTTTAGATATCATTTTGTTCATATAACAAGCTCCTTGATTACATTTTTCAGGTATACTCTTATGTAATAATTTCAACATAGAGGAGTATTTAAGCCCAACTTAGCTTTGTATCATAGGACATTATAACTGAAACTGAATACCTCCCAACTTAGACCCCAACTTATACTCATAACAAGTTTTTTTTTAATTCTGCATAGAAATAGTCACAAAAACTGTTAGAGGAGTAAGTGATTTTATTAAGTGCACTTAAGTAGACTGAAAGTATACTTAAAACATGGGTGTTTTATCAACAAGATGAACATGAGTTATTTAAATGATCCAAATGTACTTAAAACCTCAAGACTTATATTTTATTTCTTCTTTTCTCTATAAGATCAACAAAGTTTTTTTTAAAAACTCATCATTTTATCAGAACACATGGAAAACTTCAGAGTTTGCAAACACCTAACGATTTACTTACAGAAATAAACCGATTCAAATCCAATGGTTTTGTAAAGATATCTGCTAATTGACGTTCAGTTGGTACGCATTCCACTATCATTTGCTTTTGTTCAATATTTCTCTCAAAAAATGATAGTCTCAATATGTTTTGTCCTAGAATGCTGAACTGGATTTTTCGAGATGTCTATTGTGCTTGTATTATCACACCAGGCAATAAAAGTTTTAGAACTCATACCATAATCCATCAACATCTGATTCATCCATAGTAATTGAGTGCAACAACTTCCCAAAGCAATGTATTCAACTTCTGCAGTAGACATTGATGTAGAGTTCTGCTTTTTGTTATGCCATGACACCAAATTGTTTTCAAGAAAGAAACAACCTCCAGAAGTACTTTTTATATCATCTGCATTGCCTCCTTAATCTGCATCACTAAAATCAGCAAGTTTACAGTTGTATGTTTGGTGTACACAATCCCATATTCTGTTGTACCTTTCATGTATTTAATTATTCTCTTCACAACTAACAAATGAGATTTCTTGGGTTTTGCTTGATATCTGGCACTGATTCCTACACTCAAACATAGATCAGGTCTACTTGCAATGAGATATAGTAAGCTTTCAATCATGTTTCTATAAAGTTTTAATTCTACATCCTCTCCATCTGAATCTTTTGTCAGTTTTGTTGTTGTTGACATGGGTGTACTTGCTGACTTGTTTTGATCTAATTCAAATCTCTTCACTAGATTTTTCGTATATTTAATTTGAGATATGAATAATTCTTCATCAAGTTGTTTTACCTGTAACCCGAGAAAATAGCTTAGCTCACCAAACATACTCATCTAAAATTCTTCTTCATGGTTTGAACAAACTATTTGACTTTATCCTGCAATTTTGAACCAAACACAATATCATCAACATAGATTTGTACAACCAAAAGAACATTTATCAGAATTTTGAATGAATAGAGTTTTGTCTACTCCCTCTCTTTTGTAGCCGTTCTAGATTGGAAAGCTTGTCAACCTCTCATACCATGCACGTGGGGCTTGCTTCAGCCCATAAAAGGCTTTCTTCAACTTGTAGACATGATCTAGATTGTGTGGGTCTTCAAAGCCCTTTGGTTGTTCAACATAGACCTCTTCTTGCATAATTCCATTTAAGAAAGCACTTTTGACGTCTATCTGAAATAGTTTAAAACCAAAGAAACACGTAACTCCAAGCAATAGTCTAATCGATTCTAATCTGGCAACGGGTGCAAAGGTTTCATCAAAATCAACACCTTCAACTTTAGTATAACCCTGAGCAACTAGTCTTGCCTTATTTATGACAATCTCACCTCGTTCATTGGTTTTATTCTTAAATATCCATTCTGTTCTGATAACATGACATCAATTGAACGAGGAACCAATATCCAAATATCATTTCTAACAAATTGTTCTAGTTCCTCATGCATGGCCTTGATCTATGATTCATCATCTAATGCATCATGAACGCACTTGGGTTCTTTTTTAGATGTAAAACAGACAAATTTGACTATATCATGATAATTTACCTTTGGTTTATTACGTGTTTTTCTAGAATCTCCTATGTTACCAATGATATCGTCAATTTAGTGATTTCGATGCACCGTCATCTACTCCAAGTCATTTTTGTGATGTTCACGCTCAGTATGTTCATTTTCCATTATGTTTTCAATAGCAGTCTGTTCAGCAGCTACACTTGAATTTTCATTGTTTGTGTCAGGCTGTTCTTGCATTGTATCTGTAGAGAATGGAAACAAAACATTGTCAGTTAAGTGTTCTTCATCAAATACAACATTCACAGATTCAATAACCACTCTAGTTCGTAGGTTAAAATTTTTTTAAGCAGTTGTATTAGTACCATAACCAAGAAAGATTCCCTCATCACTTTTTGCATCAAACTTACCAAGATATTCCCTATCATTCAATACAAAGAAAGTGTATCCAAAAACATGAAAATAACTTAGGTTTGGGCTTTTACCTTTCTAGAGTTCATAAGGGGTTTTCGACATACCTGGTCAAACATACATACAATTTATGATATAACAAGCTGTGTTTATAACTTCTGCCCAGAATCGAATGGAGATGGATTTTGCATGAAAGATGGCACAAAACATCTCTTGAGAGTTCTATTTTTCCTTTCAATAACACCATTTTGTTATGGTACTTTTGGTGCAGAAAACTCATGAATAATAACGTGTTTTTGACAGAACTTTTGAAATACGTCATTTTCAAATTTCTTCTCGTGATCACTTCGAATCCGTTCAATATGGAACAGTTCAAAAGTGTCGGATATTTCCCTTAAGAATTTAACCCAGGTGTACCTTGAGAAATCATCGACGACCACAAAGACATACCTTTTACCACCAAAGCTTTTAGTTCTCATTGGACCCATCAGATCCATACGTAAAAGTTCCAAAATCTTACCAGTCTTGACATCCGATATTTTCTTGTGATGAACCTTAACATGTTTTCCCAATTGACATGGTTTACAAATTTTAGTTCTATCAAGACTCAGCTTAGGTATACCTCTGACAGCATTTGAACTTGATAGTTTCATAAGGTGAACGGTAGTTGACGTGTCCCAGTCTTTGATGTTGTAAAGACAAATTTTCCTCTGTTGCTTTGAGACAAATCTTCTCTTCACTCCAGACATAGCAATTGTTTGACGAACGTGCACTTGTAAGAATACATTCATTATCAGAATTCATAACTTGACATTGTCCTTGATTGAACTGAACCCGATGATTGTTGTCGTATAATTTTCTGATACTAATTAGATTAGCCGTCAATCCAGCTACATATTGCACGTTCTTCAGAATGGGTTGTCCAGGTGAATTTATGTCTCCTCTTCCAAGAATTTTGCACTTGTTTCCATTTTCGAAGATAACACTTCCTGCATTCTTAATTTTCGTAAAGTTTGATAGAAGTTCTCTTGAATATGTCACGTGTCTAGAACAACCACTATCAAAATATCAGATATTTGATTTTTCTTTTTGTGCAGAGATGTAAGCAACATCGTTGTACAAATCACTTTTCTTTATCCAAATTTGTTTTATTCTAGGAGATGTATACTTACCTAAATCAAACCTGAATTTTTTGTTGCATGTGATCTGCTTGTGTCCTCTCATTTCGCAGAAATAACATCTTACTGTATTCTTCTTTTAATACGGAAACTGAGCTCGTCCTCCAGAGTTGTATTCATGATGATTAAACTGTCCAAAATATCCATGATATTTCTTTTTTGAATTGAAGACTCCGTGATCTCGTTTCTTCTTGGATATATAGCTATGTTGTAATCTTTCCTGCCCCACAAAAGAAGTCTTTAGCAATTTACCTCCGAAAACAAATTTGCTCTTAATATTTCCTTTATTTTATGTATATCCGATTCCATGGTTATCACCTTTTCGTTTTCCTAATGAGATCAAGTGATCAAGTTTTTCAGTGCCATTTGAGATCATTTTTCAGTTTCTTATTTGTTTCTTCAAGTTGGCTTTTGACATAACACACTTCTTCTTCTTTCAGTGATGTTTCCTGCTTCATTTCTTCAATTTGAGCTTCTAGTTTCTCATTTATTTTGGCTAGTTGAATGTTTAACTTGCTCATTCTCAGCCACTCATTGTAGATGGTTTCCACATCTACTTCATCCTCTTCTTCAATTTCTATCTCATCAACTTTCTTGCCTTCTTTTTCTTCCTTTTCATTTTCTTCTATTATTCCGATGAATGCAACAAAACTTGACAAGTCTTCTTCATTGTCGTCTTCAGAATCTGAACTTGATTCACTAAATGTGATTAGTAATTTTCCTTTGACTACACTTCCGTCCGTACATTCATTTTTTGTGTGTCCAAAGCCCTTACATTTATAGCATTGTGTTTCTCGTAGTCCCTTCAAAACACTTTCTCTTTTCGATATACTTGGACATTCAGATTTAAAGTATCCGAATCCTTTGCATTCATGATATTAGACTCCAGATTTGTTATATTTCTTGCTTCCATATTCATTAATTGTTGATTGCTTGGCTCATGTATATTTTTTCATGAATTTACCAAACTTTCTGGTTAGCAAAACAATGTTTTCTTCAAGATTATCCAATTTGGAATTTTCATCAATGACTTGAAGAACTACTCCTTTATTTCCTTCTTTCATAGAGTCGCTTTGTTCAAGTTGTAGCTCTAATTCATAGGCAACAAGAATCCCAATAATCTCTTTAAAGCTTTGTAGTGTCAGTGTTTAAGGACATGTTCATAGCAACTTTTTGAGCATGAAATTTCCTTGGCAAGCATCTAAGCAACTTTTTGACCAGTTTCTTATCGTCGAATTTTTGTCCAAGTACACTTACCTCATAGCAATTGCATTCATTCTGCTGCTGAACTCCTTGACACTTTCATATTCACCTATTTCCAGTTTTCAAACTGATATTCCAAAATGTCAAGCCGAGTTCTTTTGACGCTTGTAGTTCCTTCAAGTATGGTTTCTAGAGTATCCCATGTGTCTTTAGCAGATTCCCATCCTTGAATTTGTTTAAATTAATTTATGTCTACAGAAGAGAAAAGTGTTGTTAGAGCTTTTGCATTAAAGGTTGAGTTTCTTTTCTCATTGGGCGTCCATTGGTCTGAAGGTTTTTCTTTGACATTTCCATTTTCATCTATTACTGTTGGTGGATGCCAACCATTCTTTACGGCACTCCAAGCATCTTCATCGATTCCTCTTATGCTTGCTCTCATTTTTACCTTCCAATAGCCATAGTTTGAAGCATCAAGCATGATTGGTTTTCTGAACGAATATAGGTCCCTTGGTCCTTCCATATTGATTTACTCTAAACTTAGGTTACCAACTCTGATACCAATTGAAAAGAGTAGAACAACAACGTAATTCAACAACTAAAATCAAGAGAATCAAATACATGAAATAATACTAGCTTTATTTACGAATCAATCTTTTAAATACACTTGTCTTTCTTTACAATGCACTTAAGATTTTCACGAATAACTCCCCGTTAGATGTAAATAAACGGTAATCGTTTCTCACGCTACTTTTCACTGTATCTTTTTTAGTACACTTGCAACTTCGTGATCTGCTTTCACTTGTCTGTCGTACTTGCAAGATACTTCAACTTCGATATGTCAACTACTTTTTATAGCATGTTAACATATCAAATCTTCTTGCGTGACCAGGTAGACCCTCCGGTTATCCAGTCGCACATGTTCTCCCTTTTTCCATCACAACTTGACTCTTTTTGCTTCTCTTTAACTCCCTTTACTTCTCTCTTTTTCTTTCTTTGAATTTTTCTGTTCCTTAAATTTCTTACCAACCTAATTTTCAAAAGATATCACATGTTCCTAAAATATTCCATTAACATAATACATCGTTGAGTGATAAATATTATGACCTATGAAAATCATTTACTATCTCTTTAAATATTATATTATATTTGGTCGAGTTTCAAGAAAGAAACATAAAGAATAATCAACCAAAATTTCAAATTGTGACAAATAGAACCATGTGCCTACGAAAAGATCAAGTATATATTTTTATTTAAGGCTAGTAACGAATCGCATAAATATTTTTTTTGAAGCGATGGTATAAACTTAAAATATCACTATTAAATTTGTTACATTTTGAGTTTTAAGTTAATTTCCTAATAATGAAAATAAATTTTTAAAAATTTAAAAATAAAATACCAATTTAAAAATTGTATATACAAAACATAAAACAATTAACATCTGTCTATTTTTTTAAAAAATGTACAGAAAATTTTCAAATGAAATTGAATAAAAATATATTGTATTTGAAATATTTTTAATATACATATATATATTATTTAATAATTTTAAATATTTAAAAATTTAAGATAGAATAAAGTAATTTTTAATAAATTTTGATACGTTTATTCTCCATTGTAATTATTTTAGAATGCGACTAAGTCATTTTCAAAGATGACGTATTGGAGGACGACTGAGGGAGAAATGGTTTGGGAAGAGGGGATGAATCCGTGCGCATCATGGGTCCCACTTTAGCTTTGAATCAAATAACGTGTGTATGTAATGCATACACTTTGTATCCATAAATATACATATGTATGCATAATGTGTAATTTTACATTATATAAACCTTGTTTTTTATGGCATCGCCCATTGCGCATATATAGATATATGCATGCATACATTTATAAGTATATATAAGTGGATCCATTTACTGTTGTTGTTTATCCTGTATAACTAAATTGATTTTTTTTAAACAAATGATAAGTTATCCATTAATAAGATTTGTTTTCTTTTAAAAGCAGATCAATCAATTAAATCCATTAAAATTTTTTAAATTTTTTTGTCATAAATATAAAATTGATTATAAAAATTACATTCACACATGTATCTTCTTAACTTTTTAATTCTTTCCAATATGTTATTAGTTTGTCAACCTTTTTCTAAAATTTTGTATTCCTGTTCAATATCAAACATTATTAGCATTTTATTCTGACTAAATGTATTCGATAAATTTTGCCATATTATGATAACAATGCACGTATGCACAATAATATCTCCAAATTTTATAGAGATCGAGTTTATAATCCAAAAAACATATATATAATATCATTACAAGGAAATCAAGTTTCATAATTTGGGTTAATTAGTGATAGTTCTTTGGTTTATCCGGTTACAAATATCAATTTATTTCATCTATTTAAATTCATAATCATTTACCGACGCCAACTATTGTAGTTCAATTTTTCAGTTAATTTCCAGTTACTAAAAACAAACAATTTGCGTCACATGCGTAAAGATAAAGAGGTTCCAATGAGGATCCAAAATCATAATCAAAATTACAATGGAATTTGATTTGTTTTGTACATTTTTAGATAAGAAAACAGATGGAAGAACTAGTAAAATACAAAAAAAAAAAGATGACATAAGATATACGTTAAAAAAATTGCAGAATTTCAAACCCTGAAGAAGAGGTAGCTGAATCCTTGCATTCTCTCCGACGCTATATTATCGAGGAATCTATCGTCGAACAAAAAAAAGTCTGGTGAAAAAAATCCAGACTAAAGTTTGGAAAAGAGAAAAAAAAAAGAAATTTTGGAAATAATATAGAATTTAAAATGTTAGAAATTTTTATTCTAATGTTGATTTATACAAATAAATGTTTGATAATTTATATTGAGGTAAATTTACTACAAAAAAATTATCATTTCTGGATGGATTTTGCGGATTGAAAGAGCCGTCGCTAAATTTAGGGACGGATTAGGGACATCTTCAAGACGGAAAAATAATATATCATTAATTCGTCCGCAAATTTGCAGATCGTATAGTAATCTTTGAGTCGTCCATGATTGCGGACGGATTCAGGACCACTTTCAAGGGCGTCCGCAATTTGCGTATGGATTCAACATCCGTCTGCAAATTTTGGGACGTATTCAGGACGGTTCGTCGGAAAATATTTTTCTTAGTCCGTAATCCGTCCTTAATCGATCTAGAAATTTTCTATCTAACATATTTTCCTTCTATCTGTTTCTCACACACAATTCTCATATATTTCTCTACATATCTTGTTATCGTTTTTCATTATAATGACATCATCGTCGAGATCAATATTTTTGTTTCGAGACAATGGATGTATAGAAGAATTGATCCGGAAACTTAATGTGTATCGAAGGAGTTTATAAAAGGCATTACAGAGTTTATGACGATGGCGACAAATCAACAAGTTTATTTAGAAAACGGTAAGTTGGTTTGTCCATGCGTCAAATGCAAAAAATGAAAAATTTGTTTTGTTAATGAGAGAACCATTTAGAATCATCTCTAATTAAGAGGGTTTACTCTAAATTATTTTATTTGGTTATCTCATGGAGAGAATTTTGTACCACGATCTAGTAATGTTGTGGAAACTTTTAGTAGGGGCATTGTACATCATGAAGTATCTTAGACTTTTGAAGAAGTAGAAATGAACCCTTATGTAGAAATGGTGCAAAATGTATTCGTTGAAAGAAACAAAGATGAAAATATTGAAGAAGATCCGAATGAAGAAGCGAAAAGTTTTTTTTGTAGTGTTAGAAAGTGCTAGTCATCCACTTTATGATGGTTGTAGAAGTGGTCTTTCACGGTTGTCTCTATCTGCACGGTTGATGAATTTGAAGATTGAAAATAATCTTTCTGAGAATTGCATGGTAGCTATATCGCAATTAGTAAGAGATTATTTGCCAAAGTTAATAATGAAGTTGAGTCATATTATGAAACAAAGAAGATGATAAGATCATTGGGTTTATTGCCATATCAAAAGATTGATGTTTGCCAAGATAACTGTATTATTTTTTGGAAAGAAACTTTGGATTGAGCAATTGTCGATTTTGTGGAAAATATCGATTTTATTTGACAAAGAATGGAAAATCGGTTTCATTCCATCGTATGTGGTATTTACCAATTACAGACATGATAAAAAGATAATATCAATCAGAGAAGACCGCAAGCGATATGAGATGACATGCTGAGCATTCAAGTCGTGACAGAGAAATGTGTCATCCTTCAGATGGTGAGGAGTGGAAAAACTTTAACAAGGTATATCCTGATTTTGCAGCTGAGAGTCGAAACGTTTATTTAGGCCTTTGTACTGATAGTTTTAATCCATTCGGAATGTCTGGGAGAAATTATTCGTTGTGGCTATTTATTATGACACCATATATATTTACCACCAGATATGTGCATGAAGCGTGAGTTTTTGTTCTTAACAATATTGATTCCCGGGCCTGATCATCCGAAAAGAAGTTTGGATATATTTCTTAAACCACTGATTGCAGAATTGAAAAAATTATTGAAGGGAGTCCCAGCGTACGATGTTTCGAGACGACAGAATTTTATATTACGAGGTGCTCTTATGTGGATAATGAGTGATTTTCCAGCTTATGGTATTCTATCTGGATGGACAACGTATGGTTGGTTGTCTTGTCCATATTGCATGGGGGAAACATATGCTTTTCAATTGAAATATGGACGAAAGACGAGTTGGTTTAATTGTCATCGTCGTTTTCTTCCTCCTGATGATACATTACGACACAACAACAGGAATTTCAAAAGGAATATAGTTGTGCGGAAATCTCCTCCTCCAGTTTTGATCGGCGAAGAGATATTGTATGAACGACTTCTTGCTTTGGGTATTCCTAAAAGTATAGATTACAGAGGGAGCAATCATCCGAGAATTATGGATTTACCCATAATTGGTACAAGAAGAGCATATTTTGGGATCTGCCGTATTGGAAAAATCTGAAGCTTCGCCATAATCATGATGTCATGCACATAGAGAAATTTTCTTCGATAATATCATCAATATGATACTGAATGTCACAGGAAAAACGAAGGATAACATTAAATCATAGAAGGATCTAGAAGAGTATTGCTCATGGAAGGAGTTACATCTAAGTGAAGATGGTTGAAGGAAGACGTGAAATTTTCTGATGGAAGGGAGTTCCAATATTCAGATTGTCAAATGATGAGAAATATAAATTGTTGAAATGGTTGAAGAAAGACGTGAAATTTCCTGATGGTTATGCATCTAACATCAGAAGATGTGTCGATATTCATGGAGGAAAGTTATTAGGGATGAAAAGTCACGATTGTCATGTATTCATGCAAAGACTACTTTCCATATGTTTTTCTGAATTGATGGACAAACATGCACACGAAGCAATTAGAGGTGTCATTGATTATTTTATTTATATAGTATAATTATTGATTAATAATTTACAGATATTAATTATTAAATAAACTAATTAATACTTGAATTTTCAGCATATTCTAGATGTGGTTTGTAGACTTAAAAGTAATATAGCTAATGTACTATATAACTTGGAGAAGATTTTTCCCCCATCATTCTTCGATATTATTGAGCATCTGACAGTTCATCTACCACACGAAGCCGCATTAGGAGGTCCAGTTCAATTTCGTTTAATGTATCCATTCGAGCAATTTTATGTTCCATCTGAAGAAAAAAGCCAAACAAAAAACTCGTCCAGAGGGTTCAATTGTGGAACAATACGTGAATGAGGAGATATCGTTCTTCACTTCTTACTATTTTGAGCCACATGTTCAAACGCGAAGTAGAAATCCAGAAAAATGTTTTGATGGTGGTATGGCATTTTCATATTCAGTACCATATGTTCCAGATATATTTTGTGGAGTTGGTCGAACAGTTGTTAAGGCGAAAGATCTATGACTATCACAACGAGATCTACACATCGCACATACATATGTTTTACTCAAATGTGAATATCTACGGCATTTTGAAAGGTAACATCCTATAAATATGGATTCATTTTTCGTATGTGCATTTTATGTGTAATATTAACAGAATTTTTCTAACATTTTTTAGGATGTTTAATGATGTATTAAAGAATACATATATGAATATTGATTAATCTCAATGCCAAGAACTTAAAGAAAGAGATTTCTCCACATGGATAAGACAATACGTAAGTAAATGATAGATTAATATTAATAAATTACTTTTATATAAAATACGCTTTATCGATGATTGTTTCATTTGTAATGCAGATTGAGATTGACAATCACCTGTTATGGCTACGCGATCTTGTTAAAGGATCAGTTATAAAAGCTACGAGTTGGCCAATGTATTTTACACGTGGTTACAACTTTCATACTTACGAGCACGGAAAATTGAAGTCAAATATGAACTATGGTGTATCTGTGAAAGGTGAAAGCTATTGTAAATCGAACGACGAACCAGATTTCTATGAGATTTTGAAAGATATTTTGCAATTGGAATATCCAGGTATCATTACTAATCCAAAAAGTTTCTTATCGATGCCACGTATGATATTTTAGAATATATTGACTTATATTTGCCATTTTTTGTAGGTTACGTCGGTCTAAGAGTGATATTATTCCGATGTGAATGGTTCGATCTAATAAACGATCGCATAACAAGAATAAATAAATTAGGCATCATAGAAGTTATTTCTACACGAAGATATGCAAAATACGAGCCTTTTATTCTTGTGTCACAAGCCAATCAAGTTTGTTATGTTTCCTACCCACATATGAGACGATCTTCAGGTTGGTGTTTCGTAATGAAGATACTTCCAAAGGGTAAATTTATCGACAACACAGAAGAACAACAATTGGCCATGCAATAACAAACCACCGAGATTGTTGCTATTGATGAAGTTACTTTGAAGCATTGGCACATGGTGAAGTTGAATAAATTGAAGATGAAGCGATAGAAGGAAACGAAGAAGATGAAGAATTTGAATCAAATTCAGAAACACAAGAATCGACGGAAGAATTATGTGACTCTGAAGATGATTAATGTTAACTTGTTATTGGATGTTTAAAATAATTAAAGAATTGCTATTTTTAACTTTATATTGAATCAACGATATATATATATATATATAATAACCTTTTATGAATTATTCCCGTTTTTTCCATCGGTCGGTTCCCCTCCATCGACGAAATATATATAAGTTTTTATGAATTGTTCTCGTCCCAGTCCCTCGGTCGGTTCCCGTCCCTCGACATAATATATATAATTTTTTATGAATTGTTCTTGTCTCGTTCCTTGGTTGTTTCTCGTCCCTCGGTCGATTTCTGTCACTCGATCAATTTCCATCACTCGGTCAATTTGCGGATGACATTGGGACGAGGCCGGTGTTCTGTTCATAAATTAAGGACGAGTCGAGCCTTCTGTTCGTAAGCTGTTCGTAACTTACGGACGGTACACTACATCCCTCTGCAAGCCATCCGTAAATTATGGACGGGTTGTGAGGATCATCCGCAAGGCGCCCGTAAATTACGGACGGGGTGCAAAGTTTGTCCATAATCACGAACGGTTTGCGGATGCCACTTTTGTCCGTCTGTAATCACAGACGGTTTGTGGGCGGTCTCCGCGACCCCGTCCGTAAACTTGTATAAATTTCTCGGCAATGGACCTTTGCCCAGCCACCGATAACATTGCCTTTGCTTTCACCAGCCACCGAAAACCTTCGCCCAACTAGCGCCTCATCCAGTCGCCGCCTCGTCCACTTTCCGTGCGTTACTGCTGCCTCGCCCAGCCGCTTTCACCGTCAGGTTTCGGTAATGTCGTCCAAACTTTCAGCGCTTCAATTCGTTTATACTTTCAAATTTTCAATCTAACCCGTTAGTTTCATGTTTAGGTTCTCGCCTCCAACATCTGAGGAAAGTGCCAATGGCCCATCTCTTCCACAACACGAGAGACATCTGTATACGGTATTTTAAAATTTTATGAATCCGAATTTATTTCCAAACATTGGATCGACACAATATATGTCGTATCCCTTTTATCAGCAAATGTCATCATCGATCGAGTCAATGATGCATCACGAGCCTCCGATGCATCAAGAACCAACGGTGGAAGAAATTTTAGCGATGGATGAGGAAAGACGTAAACTTCCTCGTATATATCTGGATCGTGCAACCGGCGCAATTTGGTATATAAACTAAATTTAAATTTAACTTTATAACTACTTAATTAACCAAGTCTTAATTTACTATTAATTTTGTTTTACAGGTTTGGTTTTAAACAGCTTAATCGTCATGTAACAAAGACGATAAAAGTTGATTATGATCGTCCATGTTATAACTGGATGCGAACCGATCCCGATATCAAGGAACAATGGTGGAAAGCTTTCGTGGTACATTTTTGTTAATATTCATTTCACTCTAAATTTAAAATTTAAAATAATATTTCAATAAATAATTATTTCATTATTTTCAGCAAAAAATTTATTGGAATCCTGCAATAACCGGACTAGTAAAATCCGAATTTGAACGAGCTGTGGGAAAACGACTCAAATCTCTTTCAAACGAATTGAAAAGAGATCGAGAGAAAAAGGGCAAACCCGTTTGGATGTCAGATAATGTCTGGCAACATATGTGTGTCTATTGGGATAATCCTAGCTTTAAGGAGAAAAATCGGCACACTAGTCAATCTCGTCGTTCCGATTGAGCGGGATATGAAATAAGTGCACATACTGCTAGTTCCGCTCCTACGCGGAGGTTTACGAAGATTTGGTAAGATTTTAATTTTGAAAGTTTTAATACGATTGTTATTTGCTTAATAGTAAAACATAAATTTTAAATTTTTTTTAGACGAAAGAGAAGGGATGTGAACCGTGGTACATGGAATTTTTGGAACGTACACACAAGAAGAAATCCGACGGTTCGTGGGTAGATGCCAAGGCGAAACATATTCACGACGATTTTCTGAACATGGCATCGGAACGAGTGTCCCAAATCCCACCGAGAGAAGATCGAACGCAACCTACTCTAACTCAAGAAGAATACAACGAGATGTATTTCGAGGTAAATTAATTATAATTTTACAATAAATTTTTTTTATTGATAATTTAAATTTCATTTTACTATTTCTTTTTGCAGCACGTAACACCGTACAAAGGTCGTTTATTTGGTCTTGAAGGAATGCCATCAAAACATGCGAGTTCCTCCAAAGGCAAGGAAAAAGTCGCGACCGAGGAACTTCGAAACACAATCTCAAAGATGCAAGAACAATTAGTAAAACAAAGTTCATCGTTCAACGCTCTGGAAAGGAAAGTTGAACAATCAAGAAGGTAACATCAACAATGGCTTAGGATGATGAAGGAACACATGCCCAATATCAATTGGGATACGACCGAAAACAATGATTATGACGACAACGATAATTCCCAATTACCACCAACAAACTTGTAAATACATAATGTTAATAATATATAAACACTAATTAATTAATATCAATCTAAAATTTTAAATTTAAATTTTTATTTTAAAAAATTATGGACGGGAACAGTGTCGTCCGCGAATTTTAAGGACAGGTCGTGACCTGTCCCAAAACTTCAAATTGTTTTTCGTCTTTAATCGGATCGGGTTTCGCGTCGATTTCCGGAAAACCTTGTAATCCGAAATTGCGGACGGTATCCGGATTATTTTTTCCGTTTGTATTTGCGGACGAATATGTTTTTGCGATGCGCGTTTGCTTACGGATTTTGGGCATCCGTAATCCGTCTTTAAACCTATTTAGGAACGAATTAGGGAAGTTTGTCAGTCTTGAATTATTAAATTTCTTGTTGTGGTTAGAAATATATTATAACGTTGATTCATATAAATATAACTATTTAATAATTGTTATTAAGGTATACATGGTGATGATTAGTGTTATATTGAGGAGACAATTATTAAATGAAAATCCATCCGTACTAATCCGTAATTATAAATCTAATGGTGGTTTTGTGATTAAATATAATTTGGGGTTTTATTGTAATTAATAAAACTTAAAGGGTATGTATCAAAAGATATGTCTTCTAGGACATGTCTTTTCATTATTACAAAATACTTAATACCTTTTAAAATATCATACGATATCAATATTCACAAAAACAAAAACAAAAAAGTTCTCTTATATCACCAAAAAGAAACTTAAGGAGAAATTGGTGGATTTGACATTGGAAAAGAAAATTCAAGATATAGCAACAAAATATGAAAAATGCAAGTAAGTAACTTATATATTGTTTTGGTCGATTTAATTATTCTATTATCGATTCATTTTCTCATTCAGTTGAATCGTAGAGTTGAAGAGAAATTTTTTGGACTACAAGGTACACACAATGATGATTAGTGTTGTATTGAGGAGACAAATTATCAGGTGAAAATCCCTCCGTGTCAATCCGCAATTATAAAAATCTAATGATGTTTTTGTAATTAATTACAAGTTGAGGTTAATGTAATTATAAAAAATTAAGGGACATTTCAAAAGATATATCTTTAAACTTGTCTCTTATTTATTTATTAAATATACACTTGTGTTATGATAACAAGACACACAAAAGATTCACAAAAACAAAAGGAAAAAATATAATTCTCTTATATCATCAAATAGAATATCAAAGAGAAATTGGTGGATTTGACATTGGAGAAAAATTCAAGATTTTTCGATAAAGAAATGGAAAATTTAAGTAAGCAATTTCATATTGTTTTTGGTTGATTTCTATTATCGGTTGATTTCTGCATTTAATTGAATAGTAGAATTACAAAAATTGTTTATATTTGGTATCAGAGTCGAATAATAGAACATTAAATCATCGAATTAGGGTTTATGAAAATTTTCATATTGAATTTAATTCTGTTATCAATTTAGAATTGATAAAATATGGTTCATTGAATTTGATTCAATTAAATAAATTTTAGTTTTTAATTGAATTAAAAAAGAATTGGTCGTGGAAATGTGCTTGGTCATAAGTTCATAGCATATGAAAACTCAGTTCACTCTTCGATGTTGCCGAGAACCGACTATCAAACCGGACAATTACCCATCACCCATAAATCTAGCACTGGTCACCGGTGAGTGTCGCATGAAAAGGTCGCCGATGAAATCGAAACAAAATAGTGAGTTTCGACTCGTTTCAGTTGAATTTTGGTTTTGGCCATCGTCTTTTGCAAGGCCGGATTTGACTTGACAGTAGATTAGGGATTGTTTGGGAATGGACAACGATGAAACGATACCGAGGGGATTGGTTACGTTTTTTCGATAAAAGCTTAGTCGTGGTTTATTGGCTAGTTGTGTCGCTTCGCCGCTTAGGCACGACGAACATATAGTGGTTCGATTGGCGAGTTTTTTTGCTTCAAATTTAGGTGGTTTCTGAATCATATTTGACGACATAGGACAATGCTTCATCATTGTTTAATTTTCTAGTTGAGAGAGATACATACAATACACTGTATGTATTTATAAAAAAAAGAAAAGAAGAAACGTACATCTTAGGATTCGAACTGTTGACATTAAATACACTTATATATGTAATACACACAGAACCAGGTCTCAAAATTCAAAATAAAATTATCATGTTTATTATATATATATATATATATATATATAACAGAGACAAGAAAATAAAATTACAGAACAAAATTATGGTTCTAAGAATATTCAAATCTTTAAATGTGCAATCAGGATGGGCATAGCCACCGGGACAAGTTTATATTTTATCAATATAAAATTCTTGTAAAAATCGAGTTTTAGGTATGTCTTTCTTTTAGATCATGTATTAAGTCTTTACTATTTAATGAATGTGTTACTCACCAAAATGGCTCATTCATGATTTAAATTATGTATATAGATGTTTACATTCATAATGATATTTAAGAATGATAATTAAAAATTTTAGTTATTAACATGTAGTTAACGGTTACCCAAAGATAGATCTTACTCATGTTTAATAACAATTGAAGTAGATTATAAATTTTGTTTAATTAACATATGATTTACATCCAATTATGACTTATATATTAATTAATATTGTGATTAATCTTATATAAGTTGCTTGATACATGTTGATTGTCTTTAGATTTAGCCCAAAAGGGAATTTAACTACAATATTTTAGTATATGTTATAAAGTCTGAATTCAAAGCAAATTACATTTGAGATATGATTATTTTGCAATGGTCTCCACTATGTTAAGTATGACTGCCAATGGTATCAAGTTTAATGGGCATAATTCTGATGACTGGATCGAAAATGTGAAGCTAAATGCTGACCTTTTGGGACTCGATAAAGCTCTCATTATGGATGAGTCCACTAAACCGAATGATACAAGTTCTGAAGAGACAAGAAAGTGTGGGAGAATTGGGACAAGTCGAATAGGCTTATGACGAGCTTTTTTAAGCTTAGCATATCGCCTAATGTTAAGCCTTCCCAACCTAAGCCTGAAAATGTGAAGGAATTCCTTGCTGAGATTAAAAGTATACTATGACATACATTATGGATAAGTTTGTAGCCGCTACTCTCATTAATGATTTATCGACAAGAGAGTATAATATATCTCAGTCTATGGATGACCATATCACTCATATGGTGAATACCTAAAATCGGTTCAAAAGTTTGGATATTGATCTTGGTGAGCGTGTGTTAGTTGATTTCATGCTGAAATCGCGCAAAGGTGATGATTTCAAGCAATTTTGCAGAACTTACAACCAACTCAAGAAAAAATGTTCTCTTTCAGATACTAAGGCCATGCTCATGCAAGAGGAGGCAAGGCAAAAGGAAGACCTTAAGGTCAAGTTTCCCCAAGAAATTTTGCTTATCGTGGTCATCCAAATGTTGGTTCAAGTGGTAGAAAGGCCCCAAGTAAGAAACAAAAGACTAAAGGAAAACAACCATATAAGGTGCAACCCGGCAAAAGGCAAGGAGATGTTGGAAGGATTCAAAAATATTTCTTTTGCAACAAACCTGGACACAAAAAGATTGATTGTCTAAAAATGAAGGCATGGTTTGAAAAATGAGGTATTCATTTTGGTTCAGTATGCTTCAAATCAAATCTGATTGAAATACCGTCTAATACTTGGTGCTTGATATTGGTGCGACCACTCATGTATCTAATGTTATACAGGGTTACCTAAATCTCCATTGAATGTCGGGAAGTCAAAGCTTTCTATTTATAGAAAACAAGATGAAAGCTAGAGTTGAAGGTATCGAGATATATATATAATCGTGTTAGATATGGGCTATTGCCTAGATCTAGAAAACTGTTTATATGTTCCTGATTATTCTAGAAATGTTATTTCGTTTCAAGGTTGGATGTATTAGGTTTTAAATTTAAACTTGAACATGGTTGTTTTTCGTTGTATCGTGGTAAAAACTTATGCGGTACTAGTTTATTATCAGATACTTTGAATTGTTTCAATCTAAGTTCTATATTTATTAATTCTATGTTTCATATTTGTGTTGAACATGATTTTGGTATAAAAAATTGCACTGAATGAATCGTCCTTGTGGCATAAAATTCTCGGTCATATATCCAAAGAAAGGATTATGAGACTAATTAAAACTAATGTTTTATCTCAATTATATTTTACTGATTGGAATGATACTTGTGTGGATTGCATTAAGGGTAAGCAAACCAAACATGTATCAAAACATGCAGCCACAAAGAGTAATGGGTACTCGATCTAATACATACAGATATATGGCTCTTTCGATGTACCATCTTGGGGCGGGGAAAAATATTTCATCACATTCATTATTGATTATTCTAGATTTTGTTACCTTTATTTACTGCATGAAAGAACTCAGTCGATTGATGTCCTCGAAACATTCATTTTGGAGGTTGAAAGACAGTTAAATAGAAAGGTTAAGGTAATACATTTTGATAGAGGTGGTTAATATTATAGAAAAATATCGGAAGTTGGTCAAATTCAAGGTTGTAACACCCATATCCCAGAACTACCTCGGGTCTAGGAGTATCCACCATCACCCAATAGGTCACCATATATATCCGTTCAAACACATTTATAAAATAAAATAAATGATTTATTCCTAAATAAAAATGATCCAGACCATATGCAAATGAAATACGTGAAGATCGTAGTTGCGGTAAGTAAAAATACGAAATATAAAATAAATCTTATCGAGACCTCCTGTACGCCTCTCCCATCAGTTTGTTATTGTTGGTCAACCCCATTGCTCTTTTTCTCGGTATATCCTGTCCATCCACGATAGTCCACAAATAGGGTGAGTACGAAATACGCATGCAGTGAGACTAATATGTGTACGTACTTTGTGTCACGTATTCTCCCACTCTAAACTAAATAACATAAAAATAAAGATCTATCATGACATTAGAGATATAAAAACAACTCTATCCAATCTCACTAAGTATCCAAAGTCTAAGACTAGTACCATACCGGATCATAACCCACAGAGTTGACTCTAGTTCGGGCATACGCTCGCAAAGTCCAAAGGATCCCAACATACTGAATATCTCATAAGGTCACAACGTACCTCAGTCATCAGTACAATACAATGCTTCGTCACTCGAAAAGTTACCACAACCCCTACACGGTACGACGTTGACAGATCCACTGATCTAACTAACTCGACGCTCCATCGCTCGAAAGGTTACCATAAATCCAGCACGGTACGACGTCGCTCTGATCCAAGTGTCGCAATACTAACATCTTCGATCCGATACTCCTCACATGAAAACTCTCACTGACACACTCGCACGCGCCTTCTTCCGAAGTTTCGAGTGTGAAATTACTCGATCGAACTCACTAAAAAGATGTTCACTCGGTTTTAACACCGAAACCAAAATATCGATGTCCTTCGATCCCAACACTTGATCGAATGTCAATTCTCTAGATTGTCTGAACAATTATACACCTCATATACTTGTCACCAATTTTCATACGATAATTCTAGAATTTAATTCAATCTTTACTTGTAACGTTTCACTTTTCCCATTATGATCCTATAAATCCTATTATGATCATGCCTCATTTTAAATATAGAATCTCTTCCATAAATAAATAAATCCGAAATTGGAATAGAGAAAATCATCACCTTAATTTCTCTGACAACTTGACGATTCTCGATAATATCTCTAACAACAACACCAATCAATTTTTCTCTATTATAGATCCATTCAATTAATTAATTTCCAAAATAAAAATCTTTGAATTAAGAAACTAATTACAAAAAATTATCTAGAGATTTACTATAATTTCGATTAGAATTCACCCACGAAGAATGTAATGTCAAATTAAAGATTGTTCTCCAATTTCTTCTTCTCTCCTTCTAACCTTTTATTCTCTCTTCTTTTTTTCCGGTTGATCTGTGTGTGACTCCTCTTTTTTTCCTCTTCCTTCTTAACCCTCATATTATTAAGTAATGTGTGTGTGTGTGTGTGTATGTGCATCTACACACTTATTTTGGCATGTACGAGCCTCATAAATGTCCATTTAAGAAATTCCTTGAATCTAAGGGAATTTGTACACAATATACAATGCTCGGATTGCCACATCAGAATGGTGTAACAGAAAGGTAAAATCGTATATTAGTGGAAATGGTAAGGAGTACGATGAATGATATTTCTATACCCGTCTCATTGTGGATGTATGCATTGAAATTAACTGTATACATATTAATAGGGTACCTAATTAAGCAGCTCTTAAGACATCTTATGAACTGTGGATATCTAGGAAGTCTAGTTTAAGGGATCTTCATATTTGGAGATGGAAAGTCGAAGTGAGGATACATAATCCACATGAATAGAAATTGAATTCCAGAACCACTCGTGATGTTTTTTTATTAGATATCCAGAGAGGTCGAAAGGGTATGGTTTTTTATTGTCTTAACAATAGTACGAGAATCATAGAGTCTAGAAATGCTCGCTTCATTGAAAATGGCATTATCTGTAGGAGTGTGAGGGCACATAATGTAGAGATAAAAGAGTCATTAATGGACCAAAATCTGTCAAGTGATCCACCTCAAGTTGATGTTCCTATTATTGTTACACAACCACAAGGTATGAATATGGAACAACAACAAATAGATGATCATGACCCAATTTTGGATGTCATTATTCAAGAAGATGGGAAAATGTTCAAGTAAATGAACAAGTGCAATCTCAAGAAGTAGTAGCTTTGAAGAGGTCTACTAGAGATGAAGACAAGCTATTTCAAATGATTATATGTGTTATGCACTTGAACATGAAAATGACTTGAGCATAAATGATGACTTAGTCTCTTTTAAACAAGCCATGAGCGGTAGAAATTCTGAAAAATGGTTGATGGCTATGAAAGAAGAGTTGAAATCTATGGATGACAATAACGTTTGGGAAATGACGGAATTACCGAAGGATTAGTTGGATTTAAATGGATCCTTAGGACTAAGCGAGACTCTAAGGGTATGTCGAGAGGTATAAAGCCAGACTTGTCGCCAAATGTTACACTCAAAAGAACGCTATTGACTACAAAGATACTTTCTCTCCGGTTTCTAGAAAGGACTCTTTAAGGATTATTATGGCTTTGGTGGCTCACTTTGATCTTTAGCTTCAACAAATTGATGTTAAAATAGACTTTTTCAATGGAGATTTAGAAGAAGAGGTATATATTGATCAACCTCAAGGTTTTGAGACCACAACAGAAGCAATCTGGTATGTAAGTTGAAGAAATTAATCTATGGATTACAAAAAGTTTCTCGGTATGGTACTTGAAGTTCAATGATAATTTATTGTTACATGGAATACGAAATGAATGCATATACATCATGATCTTGTTAATTTAACGAAGTTTACGAAGACTTGATAAGATTTCAATATTGTTTAAGAATTTATAAAATTGAAATTTAAATAATATTTAAAAAATATATTTGTAATTTGTTTTAAACGAAAGAGAAGGGATCAGAACACTCATACATATAAATATTGGAACATACGCATATTAAAAAGTCTGATGGTTCGTGGATACTGATGATGTTCAGAATATGGCATCGAAACAATTGTCCCATATTCCGACGAGGGAAGACAGAACACAACCTTCTCTTAGTCAAGAAGAATACAACGAGTTTTATCTCGCGGTAAACTTATTATATTTTAATATAATTTTATAATTTATAGGTTTAATATTGAATTTAGACATTTATTTTACAGCAAGTTACACTAAATAAATTTCGTATTTTTTGTCTTGGAAGAATGAAATCACAACATTCAAGTTCCTCCAAAGGTAAATTGAAAGCGATTCATCACGAAATGTGAAATACCATAACACAATTTTTTGAGTCGAAACAAAAATCAGAACGGTAACATCAATGTTTGATGTGTATACTGAAAGCAAAAATAACTGCAATTGATTGGGATACATGCGAGAACGATGATACCGATTATTACAATTCTAAATTACCGACGAAAAATTTGTAATATAGGTTTATTACTTGTAAAAATAGTATTAATTAATATTATTTGTAGTGCATATTTATTCTTGTATAAATACTAAATTAAATCGTAATTTTCAAAAAAATGCAGAGGAAAAAATTTGCGCACGAACATGCCTATCCGCAAGACGTTCTCAAATTTGTGGACGGCAGTGACCCATCTACAAATTTGCGGATGGCAGTTACCAGTCCGCAAAAGTGCGGACGACAGTGACTCGCCCACAATTTGTCTAACGTTTTACTAACGATTTTGTCGTCTATATTTTGGTCTCATTTCTCGTTGATTTGTGGACAGTAAGTATGGTCTGTACTTGCACACAGATAACAAACTGATCATTCTCGCTATATTTATGGACATATTGCAGACATATTTTGTTTACCAATGCTCATTTGCGAACACATTTTCTTCATCCCTAAACGATGATTTTCTAGTAGTGATGATTTTTCATTAGTAGCTCATTTTATTATTCTGCAACAAGAACAATTTATAACAATTTCGCGAAAATTTTTGAAAACCTTCACTCGATATTATTATAAAATGATAGTATCAGCATGAAATGCCGCCAATATTTTATTTTAAAATTACAAAAATAAAATGATTTTAGGCTTCTCCAATTTATCATAATCACTTCTCCATTTTGGAGATTATTTCGAAGATCACATAATGATATTCGTCTACAGATTTATAATCTTGGGATCTCATATTTAGCCAATCTCTCTTAGCCTTTAGGAGAATCACATATTTTTTTGTTTAATTTATCTTTAAAATACTTTTACAAATCTATGGAATCTTTTTTGTACGATATTCATCCTTTAGCTCATAGTAGAGGTGGGCAATCAGAGTTTCGATCCGAGTTCGGTCCATATTTGGGTTCCTCGAATTATAAAAAATGGACCCGTATTGGAAATGTATGTTTTTCGGTTAGGGTTCTTTGGATTTCAAATCGAATTTGGATTGTTCGGGTTTTGGGGCATTGAACCCAAAAAATCCGAATTATATATGGGTTATTTGGATATTTCGAGAAACTCGAGTTTTTCGGGTTCTTTGGAAAATTTTGGAGAATTCCAAGTTTAGCATAAAAAGTAATGTAACATTAAAAAAAATCTAAAAACATGCAAGTTAAAAATCCATATAAAAAAGTCTTCAAATCAACTATTTGATTCCTTCTAATACAAGATTTCTACTTAAAAAACACCAAAATGAACTTTTTCAACATGAATTTAAACACTTTACAAGCTTAGATTAGAATGAATAAATAATTAATTAAATTTCATTTCATACACCACCTAATCAAGTTGTATGAAAAGAAAATCACATTTAAAAATCATGCATCCTTTATGTCTGATATGCTACCTTAGAAAGATTAAACAACAAGTCCAAAGTTATATAATAGGATAAAATAAATAGAAAAAACACATACTTTAAGAAATTGTCCATGAACTTGCTTTCATCCACTAATTGTTGAAAACTTACTGTTGTATTTATCTGAAGCTATTATTGCAACTAACTTTGTGTCAAAACCAATGCTTCAGGTGATGACAGGTGGAGTCGCAGTCGCACGCAAACGCGACGATTACGTTTTTTGCGATTGCGGGCGAGATTAAAACTAACTGGTGGAGTCTAAGTCGTCCGTAATCACTGCGAAATGAAAAATTTAAAAAGCTAGAATAATATTACGTTACGTCTGAATTTTGGTGCGTTTTGGTTAAAATTACGGAAATAACATTCAAATTTAATGAAAATTTGATTATGTTTTGATAAATATATTTTAAGTTTATATTATAATTTATTTTAATCGTAAATATATATATATATGCATATATATGTATATGTAAATATTTATAATTTTTAAGTGTTTAAATTTATTTCAAATCTTTTAAAATTATAATTAAAAAGTATACATTAAACAACAAAATTTAAATAAATTATTCTATTATTTTTTTATTTTGGTAATTTTGCTCAAAACGCAATCGCAACAGTTTTCTGTCATTTGATTATAATTGCAATTGCTACCACAAGCAGCGATTCCACCATTCAGACAAAATGAAACATAACATCTCCAATCGCTCACAGAAATACCGCCAATTGCAAACTCAAACGTAGGGTTTCCACCAGTCAAACCCTCAACCATCTTAGGAGTCAATGAACTCATATATTTGTCTAGGATATGTCCACATGTACTATGTCGGTTTAGATGCAACTGTAGATACCAAAATGGCAAAAAATCTTTAGCCATTTACCCTGAAATTGAAAATTTAGAACTATTCACTTTCCACCACAACAATATGTCAAATTTTAAACCTAATCTGTTACGAGATTGAACTTCAAGACTTTCCATCAGATAAATATCCAATTCATTTGAAACATCTTTAGCCTTTCCTTTATCAACAACCAATTTCTTAAATTCTTCTGATTGATCATCTTTTTCCTCGTCACACTCATCAACAATGTACTCTTCCTTCTCTTGGGTTTCACTTCAACTTCCACAAAAACATTTTGCTTTTTATACCTTGCACTATAAACTCCATAAAGCTTACGAATAAACTCAAAGAGAAATTCTTCCATCTCACAACATTTTACCACATCATTCTCATACATCTTTTTAAAACAATGAATTGCAAAATTCATTTTACTCTGGAGATTAAGGATAGTAGCGACTATTAAAATCTTGTTAATTTGTTCCACATGTTCCCAATACTTATCAAAATTTATCATTGTTCATACAAAATGCTATACTACTCAATGCATGATCATCACTACTAGCTATCAACCTCAAAGTCATTTCAATTTTGCATATGTTCATTAAAACATCCACTAGAAGTCATTTTTGTAGAAGTAGAAACATCAAGATTGAATCGTAAAAGATTTTCAAAAATCTTACCATTCGACGAACATTTTCCCAATTACTATATGATGGTGGTCCAACTCTTCTCCTTCCAATTAATGTATCTTCCACATGAAAATAAACATCATAATGTTTGTCCTCATCTGTCATTCTATCAAATGTCGCTCTAAATTTTAGAGTTACACTCAACATAAGAAAAGTTGAATTTCATCTTATGCTACAATCCAAAATCAAACTCCCTCGACCATTTTTTCTTGTAGTACTCGAACTTGGAACGTCTGAAACCTTGAATTAAATTATCAAACATATTTTACTACATTCTTTATACTAATCACACTATCACCAATCTCCCTCAAGCCTTCATGACAATTAAATTCAAAATATGAGCATAATGTCGTACATGCATAAATTCACCATCAAGTACTAGTGCATCATCTCCACAGTCTTCAATTACTTATCAACCATAATTTTGACTTTCACTATTAGTCATAGTTAATATCTTTTGAGTGCGACTTTTAATTTTAACAAAATTCTTATAACTTTTGCATATTCAAAGATGCTTATTCATATTACTAGTCTCATTCGAGGTATTTCTGCATTTTAATTTCATCTTACAGTAATTCAAAATATATTTTTGTATGTAATATACATACGTAGATGTTATAAATATACTATATGTATATAACATGATATATGATATATATATATATGTATACATAACATAGGGTATGCATGATATATCATATATATATCAAGGTTCAAGAAAGCGCTAGGCGCTAGGCGGGCGAACACTCAGCGCCTAGCGCCCAGAGCGTCTAGGCGGGGCCTAGGCGGTGTCTAGGCGGGCTAGGCGGATATATATATTTTATTTTTATTTAATATAATTATAATATAAATATTTAATTCCAAATATTTATAAGTACTTAATTTTATAAAAAAAACATATAAATAAATAAAGTTTAGTATTTATAAAAAATATTTATAAGTATTAAATTCATAATATCAAACTTACAATGACAAATAATATAAAACAAACAAAAATAGAAAATGGTTGTCGAGTGAGGATGATGTTTAACCAAGACAAGGGCAAAGGCGATGGCGAATGCGAGAGATGAAGCCAAGGGTGGAGATGAAACAAATATGAAGATGAGAAATGAAGGCGGTGACAAAAGATGAAGACGATGACAACATACGAGAGACGATAGAAGATAAAAAAGACGAGGATGAAGACAAAGACAAGAATGAGATACGAATGCAAGGACAAAAGATTCAGATGAAGACAATAAATGATGCAATAGATAGAAGAAGACAAATGAAATGACGATGGAAAAGTCGATAAAAGATAAACACATGGATATATGTCATTGTTAGTTTTTTTCTTTAAGTACCAAAACGACGTCGTTTTGACGTTAGTTTTTTTTTCAAATAAAAATAAATTGATTCTTCAATTTAAAAAAAAATTAAAGGACATAAATTCAAATATAACCCTCCAAATAAAATTTATTAACAATTTTATAAAATTATAATTATAATAAATTTATCTATTGATACCACAGACTACATATAGCCGTTTAGAACGGTTTCCATTTAACAACATTAAAAAATACATCTTGTTGCATTAATCAATTAATTAAAAAAAACACTTCAAATGATACATAAAAGGTTGTAATAATTTGCTTTTGTTGTTTGAAGACAATAAATATATAGGTTTATCAGCATCTGAAGTAGTTGAGAAGCTTCACATCACCAACTGAATTCTTCTTCTTTGTTTTCTTCAAGTGCTTTGAAGCTGCCTTCATCATACCCTTCCATCCCTTATCATTATACATTAATTTGGACATTTCAACCACTTGATCTTTAAATTATGATAAATAATAATAGAACTAACTCACTCAAAATGTTAATTTTAAAAGTTTGAATTTATCTATATTTTAACCAAAATTAAAAAATTAATCACAATTTAATTAGTTCAATGTGTTAAAAGGAGTAATTTTGTGACCTCTCTTAGTCAAGTTCGAACACCAGTTTTAATTAGGGTTGAAAATACTAAAGAAATTCAATTAGAAATATAAATACTATAATTATGATATATCTCTAATTCTATTCTAAACAACTCCTTTTTTATATGAAGATGTAATAGAAAAATAAAAATTGGAGAAAAAGAGTGATAATTACCTTGGTGCTAATAAAAAAGCAACTAAATTTCAGAGAATCAATCATTGCATTCTTCGTCTTCCTCCTCCTCCTCTTCTTTAATACAGAAACATCAAAATCCAGAAAGTTGTTCTTCTCTTCTGGGAGCTCCATTTCCAGGTGGCGACAAGCTTCATCTGAGTCTAGACAGAGATCTCGACCATATTTCCGAGGCAAGAGAGGAGACCAGAGAGAGCTCTGAGAGTAATCAAACCCTAAAGCAGAGTTGTCGGGAAATTTGCAGAGAAGATCTCGGGACATAACAGGTTCTAAGTATTCAACTACTTTGCTTGTAATAAGAGGCTTCATTTCAGTTTCCGCTTCCTCTCCTTCTTCTCCTCTGAGGCTTTTTCGCTTCACCATTTTCTCTCCTACTGCTTTTTTCAAATTTCTGCGTATGTTTTTTTAGGGTTACTTGTAGTTTGAGAGCAAGAAGAAAAATAACCGTTGGGAACATTGTAAAGACACGTGTCCGTATCTCATTGGAGTATTAAAGAATGCGTCATGTTCGAAAATTCTGCCGTTGATTTAAAAATATTGTGAAGAAAGATTGGATATTTGTTGGCCTTACCGTTACAGTAATAAAACGGAAATATAAAATTCATAAATATGTTGTCTTTGATTAACATTATTGTGTGAATCTTATAATAATATTGGATAATATAATATTTAATATGTTCTTATTTCTCCGTACAATTCTTTTGTTTGTTTGTTTATAACTAACATGACATATAAACTCTTTTTAAGAAAAAATAGTTCCGGTAAACCCGTCTAATTTTATACATAATGATTACTCTCGTTAGATTTATATATCTTGTTTTAGTTTGTATTCTATATATAATAAATAAATTTTATTAGGTCCGACGTGTATAAAACAAATGATATATTATTTTATAATTTTACATCATAAATCCTAAAAATTTGGGATGATAAGCTACAAAATGATTTGTAAATTAGATAAAATTTATCCCCATATATAAATTGGATGTATATTTATAATTATTTCATTTATATTTTGTTAATTGGTAAAATTATAAATAGTTTTGGTGGATATGTGATAAAAATTAACTGATAAATAAATTGTTTGAAATTTGGACCGGCCACTTACCGGACTTTCTTCCATGATTTTAGGGTTAAAGGAGGGTTTAATAATGAATGGGCTATTGAGTGCAATGTTAATGGGCTCTTTTAAGTTATTTTGACTTTTTTTGTTGACCCAACTTGGTCAATTTCTTATTTCTTTTTCACCTAAAAAGATGTAATTATCATTATACATATACACATATACATATGCACCCATTTATCAGATACTTTAAAATGTTATTTTATATTTTTCAATTATATATGCACACATTTACCTGGCGCATTATCAAAAATATACTATATGGTTAAAAGACTTCAAAAATACCCTTCCCGAAAAAAAAAATAATTTGCTTCAAAAATATCCTTACAAATACTAAAATGCTCAAAATACCTCCTGCGACCTTTCTATCCAGTTTGATCCTGTGACCCAGTGACCCAGTACGACCCTATGACCCTGCGACCCAGCGACCCAGTCCGACCCACCGACCCAGTCCGACCCTGCGACCCTGCGACCCAGTCGACCCAGTCCGACCCAGCCGACCCAGTCGACCCTGCGACCCTGCGACCCTGTCCGACCCAGCCGACCCTGCGACCCAACG
>CM071865.1:3880819-3893854 GCA_036759665.1 Gynandropsis gynandra | reverse complement strand
TTGAAGGAAATCGTTCGAAAATAGAAGGGAAACACTCGAAAATGAAAGGAAATAGCTCTCTACTTTGTTTCCCTCCTCTCAATTTTCGTTTTCCCTCTTCTCATATTTGCCTTTCCCTCCTTTGTATGTGTTTTTCATTAAGGGCACATATGTCTTTTCTCCAATTTTTTTTTCATCAGATTTAGGAGGGTAGTTTTGAAGTGTTTTAGCCCTAAAGAGGCATTCTTGATATTCTCCCCATCTACCCTGTCTCATTTTTTCGTTCAGATTTGTTTAAAGTGAATATCTTTTCCAATATAAAGATTTGAAAATATTTTGTTTTTTCCAATTAACATAATATTTTAGAATGTTATTTATTAGTTTAATAAGTTTTTAATATATAATGGTGAATGGAAGAAGTAAAAGGGGAAAATTGTAACAATTTAAATATTTCTTTGTTAAATTCGGAATTTTGTATCTACACGTATACTCATGGTCGCAGAAACCAAAAACATCTTTAGTTTTAAATTCGGAATTCTTTATTTAGAAAAATATTTTCACTTTATTTAAAACGAATTAGCACAAGTAAATTATATTTCATATTTGAAATTTTTTAGAAAGAGTATTTAAATCTTATATATTAAAAGTTCATTTTCTATTTTAATTTGGTGAGGACACATCATCAATGATTTGTCATCCAACTCATCAATTTTGTATATTAAAATATTTATTATCTTACAATTTTAAAATTCTTCATAAACAATTTTTTATTAAGTTTTTTTTATTTAAATATTAAATACATTTATTTATATTAATTATATTTTTTCAATCTTGTAAATCTTTACTTATCAATTAATAATAATAAATTTTTTTAATTATTACATATGAAGATGAATACACGTTTTTCTTTTTTTTTCATTTCGTTTTATTTTAGAGTTAAACACATTTATTTTTTATTAATTATATTTTTTCAATCAATTAATTACAAAAACTTTCAACAATTTCTCAATTAATACATTGTCTTTCTAATTATTGCATATGAAGATGAAAAAATCTTTTAGCTTCTCATTTTTCTCATTTTCGTTTCACCTCCTAAATAGCATCATTGTCATTTAGTTTACAAAATATTAAAAACTCATGAAATAAATATTTCATTGAGGATGGTGTTTTCTTACTCATTAGTTAACTAGTTTTATTGTTGCATCGGTTCCCTAGTATTCGACCCCGGTACTACACGAACGTATTCTTACAGAAACATTAGTCTAGGTATTTATTACTTGAGATTAACCACATTATAGTCGACGATCCTTATGGTTGGGTAATTAACCGTTTCGTAGATTTGAAGACTCACAACATGGTATATATTTGATGACCTCCATGGTTGGGTATATAACCTTTTTGAAGATTTTGACGTACGAGGGAGTTTCCGAAGTTTGAATATTTGACATCCATTGAAGAAGAAGTTTGAAGACTATCCAATCACAGTAGTGTCACCACGTATGAGCTTGCAAGGGAATACGTGATTCTAAGTGCAGAATACGAAGTGTTCTTATCTTATCTTCTTGGTATTCTAAATTCAAAATACGAAGGAAGTAGAATAAGACGAGAGGGTCTCTCAAAAGTTTCCTCCTGGCTTCGTTTCAATGATGCAGTGGTGATAACTTATGAAAAATGTCACCTTATTAGTTGAGGGAACCCAATGGCGTACACAAACCAAGAAGAAGAGCGAATCATACACCAACGCGAACTCGACGGCTTGAGAAGCAAAGGGAAGGGGTGCACGAACCCGAAGGCGTGCGCAAAACCGATAATATCGATATGATGACTTTTAAAACTGACTGCATGAGTGAGAAGAAGGAGAGGGAATTTTAGTGGGAGTTGTCTTATGGTAGGGACAAATGGTTTTAGGCTTCGGGGTATGCAAGGGTAAAATTGTAATTTGTTAAAATTTTGGGTACATGTCAGTACTTGGTTTCATGTTATAAAAAAAAACACGAATTCAAAATTGAATCCACATATCTTGAAGAATGGAGAAAATGATGTTGAAGCTAATTTCGTTACCAATGACTCCAACAAGCTTATTGAAGGATTGGATGACTCCAACAAGTTTATGGAAGGCATAGAGATATGATGTCCCTTGATGTTACCGATTTCTTTACCCATCCTGAAGATGAAAATGATCAGAAGTGATTTTTCATTTTCTATTTCAATATTATAAGTTATGTGTTTTTTTTTATGTTTTTCTAGTTATGTTGAACTTTTAGTCCTCTTTATTTTAATAAAATTTATACAATATATAATGTTTCTTTAATCTAATCTCTATTTATTCATATTTATTTTTCATTTATATATATTATGAATATGAATCAAATGAAGATCCAAGATAAGAATTTATGTCTCACGGACAGTGCTACTACACACACCATTTTTAAAGAAAAGAAATATTTTTTAAATTTAAGAAATGATCAAGCACACGTTAATACCATATTGAGATGTGCAAAAATTGTTGAAGGCTCCGGAAGAGCAATTTTTATGATGCCAAAAGGCACAAAGTTTATCATTGACAATGCATTATATTCAACAAGTCTTCAAGAAATTTGTTAAGTTTCAAGAATATTCGTATGAATGGATATCACATTGAAACTATGAATGAAAAATGCATTAAATACATTTGTATTACCTCAACTATGATGAGTAAGAGGTGTGTGTTAGAAAGTTGTTCGCTTTCTCATCTGGTTTATATTACACATCTATTGAGATGATTGAAGCATATAATACAGTAAGCTCGAGGTTTACAAATAATTTCAAAGTTTGGCATGACCGGTTAGGTCATCTCTGTTCAACGACGATGCGAAAAATTATTGAGAATTCATGTGGTCACTTGTTGAAAAATAAGAAGTTTTTTCAAACTCGTGAATTTTCTTGTGTTGCATGTTCAAAAGGGAAACTCATAATAAGACCCTCACCAGCTAAAATAAAAAATGAATCATTATCATTTCTTGAACGAATACATGGTGATATTTATGGCCCAATTGACCCACTATGTGGCCCATTTAGATATTTCCTGGTAATAATTGATGCATCAACTAGATGGTCACATGTGTGCTTATTATCATCTCGTATTTAGCTTTTTTGAGATTGCTTGCATAAACAATACGATTATGGGCACATTTCTCTGATTATCCAATAAAAATAATTTGCTTGGATAATGCTGGTGAATTTATATCACAATATTTTGTGACTTATTGTATTTCCATTGGGATAAAGGTAGAACATCCTGTACCATATATTCATACTCAGAACGGTCTTGCAGAATCTTTTATAAAACAAATCCAATGGATTGCAAGACCATTGCTTATGAAATCTAATTTTCCCGTTTAGGAATGAGGACAGGCAGTTTTGCATGCAGCGCAACTAATACGCATCCGACCAACTAGTTATAATGAACATCCCCCTTACAATTGGTTCATGGCTATGAGCCAAATATTTCCCATTTGCGTATTTTTGGATGCGTAGTATATGTCCCAATTAATCCACCACTACGAACGAAAAATGAGACCTCAAAGGAGGATGAGAATCTATGTTGGGTATGAATCTCCTTCAATAATTAAATATATTGAACCAACGATATGAGAAATATTTACTGCAAGATTTGCAGATTGTCATTTTGATGAATCATTATTCCCAACATTAGAGGGAAAAAACAAACAGTTGGAAAATGAAATATCATGGAATATATTATCTTTAAAAGGTTTAGATCCTCGAACAAAAGAAAGTGAACTAGAAGTTCAAAAATAATACATTTACAAGGTATAGCAAATCAATTGCCAGACGCATTTGCTAACCATGATAGAGTTACAAAATCTCATATTTCAGTTGTAAATGCTCCGATAAGAATTGAAATCCCAGAAGGAAAAACAAAAATTGCTAGTGAGTCTAAGACACGCTTGAAACGTAGTAGACCACTTGGTTCCAAAGATAAACATCCTCGAAAAAAATGAGCAAATTGTCCTGATGGTCAAAACAAGGATGTCTCTCCTGAAGAGATCGTAGATATAATTAATGATGAAGAGAAACAAATACCTAATGAGAATAAAGAGATCTCGATTAATTATATCAATACAGAAAATTTTGGAACCGAGACAATACAATCGTCGACGATATTTTTGTTTATAATATAGCGCACGATATAACAAAAGAAAACGAGGATCATGAATCTACCTCTTTTGAAGAGTATAGAAGTAGAACTGATTGGCCAAAATGGAGAGAGGCAATCAAGTCTGAATTAGAATCGTTTGAAAAATGAGGAGTTTTCGTACCAGTACTCCAAACACCGAAAGAAATTAAACTTGTGGGTAATACATGGGTCCTTGTACGAAAGAAAAATGAACAAAATGAAATTGTTCGATACAAAGCAAGACTTTTCGCTCAAGGTTTTACCCAAATTCCCGATATTGATTATGATTCAACATATTCTCCCATGGTGGATGCAATAATATTTCGATATTTGATTTGTCTGGCAAATAATAAAAGACTTGAAATACGTCTCGTGGATGTGAGAACAACTTATCTACATGGTTCATTAGACCATATGATATATATATATATATATATATGAAAATCCCTGAAGGGTTTAAGATGCATGAAGCACATGATAATAATTCTCGCGAGATATACTCTGCTAAGCTCAACAAAGTTTTGTATGGATTGAAACAATCCAGACGAATGTGGTACAACCGCTTGAATGAATATTTGATAAAAAAAGATATAAAAATGATCCTATATGTCCATGTGTTTTTATAAAAGGTTCAACCTTAAAGTTTGTTCTAATTGCAGTTTATGTTGATGACTTAAATATAATTGGAACTCCGAAAGAGTTATCACTAGCTATGCAATGCTTAAAGAAAGAATTTGAAATGAAAGACCTCGGGAAAACAAAATTTTGTTTAGGTCTTCAAATTGAGCATCTTAAAGATGTGATTTTTTGCATCAAACCTTTTATACGAAACGATACTTAAAAGATTTTACATGGATAAATCACATCCTTTAAGTACATCAATGATTGTGAGATCATTAGATATCCATAAAGATGTATTTAGACCATGTGAAGCAAGCGAGGAAACACTTAGTCCTAAAGTACCATATCTTAGTGCTATTAGAGCACTGATGTATCTTGCTAATAATACACGTCCTGATACATCTGTTGCAGTAAGTTTATTGGTAAGATATAGTTACTCATCAACTCAAAGACATTTGAATGGTGTAAAACATATCTTTGGATATCTTCGAGGGACCACATATATGGGTTTATATTATTGTAACTCACCAATACTAAATTTGATTAGTTACGTAGATGTTGGATATTTTTCAGATCCTGATATAGCTCGATCTCAATCTAGTATGTATTTACTTATGGGGGAACTGCAATCTTATGGCGTTCTATAAAACAAACATTGGTAGCCACTTCATCAAATCATGCAGAGATATTAGCAATTCACGAAACAAGTCGTGAATACGCTTGGTTTAGATCAGTATCTCAATATATTAGGGAGTCATGTGGTCTTCCAATTGATAAAAATATCTCCACAATATTATTTGAGGATAATACTACATGCATAGCTCAATTAAAAGATGGTTAAATTAAAGGTGATAAGACAAAACATATTTCAACTAAATGTTTCTTTACTCATGATCTTCAATAAAATGGTGAAATATATGTTCAACAAATAAAGTCTAGTGAGAATCCAACAGATTTATTCACTAAGGCACTAACGACGAGATTATTTGAGAATATGGTTTACTTAATCGGAATATGTCGTTTAAGTGATATAAAATGATGATCTTATGAGGGGGAGAAAAAAATATGAATTGCACTCTTTTTTCCTTTACTAAGTTTTTCCTTTTAGGTTTTCTTAGAAAAGGTTTTTAACGAGACAATATATATATTACATATCATTGAGTGTATGTATTCTTTTTCGTTTGCTAGAGTTTTTTACGAGTTTTACCTAGCAAAATGTTTTAACGAGATATATTATTTTTACTCAATAGTCATTTAAGGGGGAATATTATAAAATAATAATAATTATGTAAATGTGTTTTGAATTTCTCCAACTCCTCATATTCTCTATTTAATCTCTCAATTTATTACTCTTTAATTTTATGAATTATAAACTCATAAACAGAGGCAACTCCATTTGTGATATATACTTGAGAAATCTTTTTGAATACATAATTATCTTCATCTACCTCTTTCTCTTTCCTCTTAAATATTATTCAATTTTATTTTACAACAAAAATCAAATTAAAGCAATATATTCGAGTTATAAGAACATTATTTTATTTTTTCAGTTTTCATCAGTTTCAGCTTTCAAAATTATTTTTTATTAATATTAACTCTGATATATGAAATAATCAGATTTAATAATGGTTTTATAATGTGGTTTGTTTAATTAATTATTAAATAAACAAATTAGATATGGTGTGTATGTGAGTTGGGTACTAAACATGGTTCTAAATTTACCCCAGAAATTAATTAATTACTTTTTCAGTTCTTAAAAAGATAATGTTATTCTACACGAGGCCCCACCTTCTTTATATGATCCTCTATATAAAGCCTTAGACCCAACTCGCTCTCCGGACATTGGCATTTCTCTCTCGCCTCTCTCTCTCTCTCTCTCTCTCTTCCGGCGCACCCTCTACCGTTTCTCCGGCAGCTCCCTCTATCCAGGTGCGCTTTATTTCCGTCTACTGTTTCTACTGTCTGCTTTCTACGTGCTCTGATCTCGATCGTATATATCTCTACTTTCTGCTTTCTCTACGCTCTGATCTCGATCGCGTTTATCTCGATTTGTGGGTATCTTTGATTTCGCTCGCTGGGTGTTATTAATCGACGAATTACATCAACTTTTGACGTATTTCGTAACGAAAAGGTGAAATCTCCTTTAGGGTTTTGCGCGACATCTTTAATTATTCGATGTGTAGAATCGCTGGGTTTTAGGGGTTTTGTATGAAGGAATTTTAATCTACCCGTTTTCGCGTCTCTGGTTTGCTAGGGTTTTGATGTATCTGGGTATGCACGTCCATTGATGTTTACTGCCGTAAATGTTTGTGATTCGCTAGATTCTGTCCGTACGAGTCGGTAATTCTTTGGTATCTAGTTGGTCATGTTATTGATAAGTTTCCTTTAATTTTGTTTCGATGTCTTTAAACAGGTTTTCCTTTACAAACCAGATGTCTGTTAATCTCTGCAAGAAGAATCCGTCTTTCCAATGGTGCCTGTGTGGTTTCATGAGGAGGGAGAGGATATGGCGTTTTCAGACAATCTTGTTCAGGCATTGGACTTGACAGTTTAACTGTTCGAGTTTTTGTTTTCCGTTATTTCAATTCTTGTCCTTTAGTAAGATTTCTTGCTGAATTCTGGAAAATTTTCCCTTTTTGTCTTTGTTAAAGACAAATTGGTTGTGCTGGTGCTTTCTTTGCCAATTTGAAGAAAAAGCACCTGGCAAGGAGGCTTCTTAAGGACGTATAAGTTTTTCCCTTTTGGGTCTTCCAATGGTGAAGACTCGCTTGGCTCCTGGATTTCGGTTTTCTCCGACTGATGTTGAACTGGTGAAGTATTACTTAAAGAGGAAAGTATTGGGGAAAAAGCTTCTAATTGAAGCCATAGCCGAAATCGACATTTACAAGTTCGAACCTTCAGATTTACCAGGTATTTATGAAAACAAATCTATTTGGGTGTCTTTTTTTTTAATCTCTTACTTAACTGTACCTTGACTTCTGCAGATAAATCTTATATAAGGACTGGAGATCTTAAATGGTACTTCTTCTGCCCTAGGGAGAAGAAATATGCCAGTGGGGTTAGGATGAACCGTGCAACTGAATTTGGTTACTGGAAGACAACAGGGAAGGATAGAGATGTTCTTTGCAATAATGAAGTTGTGGAAAAGATAAAAACTTTGGTGTTTCACCGCGGTAAGTCACCTCGAGGTGAACGGACAGATTGGGTAATGCATGAATACAGGCTTGAAGACAAGGAATTGGCACAAATGGATGTTTTTCAGGTAATATATTTGATGGTATAAAATGTCTGTTGTGGTAGCTGTTCGTGATAGCTTATGTTTTTTATTTAATATACGAGTTTGCCGCTGCAGGATGCTTTTGTGCTCTGTGTTCTCTTTAAGAAAGATGGTCCTGGACCAAGAAATGGAGCTCAGTATGGGGCTCCATTTAAGGAAGAGGAAGGGAGTGAAGAGGAAGAAGATACTGATAGTGTTGCAGCTTTGCCTTCTGTAGACAGTTCCACGTATCCGTCTGGGATTAACAGAGAAACCAATGTCGTCGTTATGACCTCAGAGGCTTCGAAGGATTATTATTGTGGTGGAATGATATCAGAGTCATGTGTCTCTGATGTGGTGGCTACTGCCAGCATGCCTTTGCCTTTGAATAATGAAGTTAATACTCCCGCCCCCACACCTCTTCTTGATTCCAATAGCACATTGACTTCGGCTGAGGCTACTCAGACTCCTGATGATAATATACATTCAATGCTGAATTTCTTTGTCGATGATGAGAGATACAGCCAGAATGAGGTAATGCATTCATATTAAGCATGTTTATGTTCTTTCTAGTAGTCTTCTAGTGATGTCCTTTAAGAAGTGCAGTTCATTGTGTTTGGTTACCTCCATTGCTCCCTCTTTCCAGTGAAAGATTCAAACTTTCCACTTCATTGTTAGAACAGTTCTCGCGGGTATTCTTCATTTGGCTTAGAAATGTGAACATTCGGTGCTTAATGATGATTTGAAATGGATTTTTCAGGTAAGACACGAATCCAGAGTTTCTCGAGAGGAAACTCCTCATTGCTTGGAAGCAGATGATGTTTTTGGGGGACTTCCAGACCTGAGCAACTTCGATCATGCGTCAGGCACGGCCTCTTATGGTCTTTTTGAAAGGCTATAAGTCCAACCCAACTGAGAACACACCATTATTCTTAGAGCTAGAGGATCTGACCGAGTCCTTGACTTGTCCTGTTGCTCAATCTGAGAATTTGGGCAATGCAGAAAGGGTTTATCTGAATCAGGATCAGTTTGACCTCACTGCTGATCCCTCTTGCTTCGTTGCCACAAGACAAGGGCCACTGTCAAGTCAAAGTTTGTCACAAGACAGCCGATTCAGCCATTTATCCTGGAAGTAACTAAAGGAAATATTTTTGAGTTGTGGATTCTTCTGCCTGTTTGCTCTTTGATCTGATCACATTAAGAATTTTCAGACAAACCTTGGATGAATGTGTAGGAATACGAGTTTTAAGTAGTTTGAAAATTGAAATAACGGATTTGAAGCATCTTCTATACTTTGTATCTTTTTTGGAAATATTTTCGTCGTTGCCTATGGATTTGATCAATTTTCTATTTCATGTTTTTTTTTTGTTTCTTGGGAAGATGATCTTAATCAATGGAATATGAAAAAGTCAACCTTTATCTAAATTTGGATCCTATATTTCCAATTTAACTTGGACACCCAGTAAAGATTAAATTTTCTTTTTTAAAAAAACTAAAAAAACTTATTTAAAAAACTAAAAAAACTTATCTAGGTGTGCTGAAAGACTTGAAGAGAAGACAGATATTGCATGATAAACTATATATTATAATCTGATTTTATATTCATCAATTTTAATAACAAAGATAAATATGAATTATCATTATGACGTATGTATATATAGATTGTTTTGTTACACAAGTATTTTAAAGAATCGTCATATCGTTGTTTGATATCTTTCCTTTTTTTTTGATGTTGTTATTGTTGTTGCAATATTTTCATTCTTTGTAACATTTGGTCGTGATTTGGATATCATGACATTTTTTATGTCTAACGATTTCAACAAAACCAAACAAAATATTTGTCGTATAGTTAATTTTGATTTATTCCATATTCTTGCTTATTTGATACAAACATAACATTGTATCGCGTTTTTGAGATAAATATCGATATTTATAATCTGTTCCAACATTTATGAGAACTTTTGTCTTATATTTTTTTATTTTTTTTGTGATATATCTGTTGTTTCAAATCATATATATTATTATTTAAAGAATAGGAAACTTTTGATGAAATGAAGAATTAAATGAAATGGTAATAGATGATGAAAGATGAAACAAACTGTATATTGTACATAACATAATTACTTACTCATATATTGATAATATCAATAGAGAACTGTTGAAATCTAATGATAAAATCGATAAATATATAACACAAATTTTAATGGTAAATTTTTGAATCTTCAACCGTAAAATTGATCAATCATGACATAATAATAAAACAAAATAATCAACATTTCAATGCACACCCATTAATTTTATTAACACCTATTAATTAGTTTATACCACACAAACACTAAGAAGAAAATGAAGTTTTCAACTTATATTCGTTGAACTATCAATATTTGTACTGACATACACCAAAAATATGTTTAGTTAATAAATAATAGCGAAGAGTTCATTTTTACTGCTGGTTTTTTTGAATCAAGTTTTTTTAATGAACACAAAAAGGATATTAGTTTGGAACTAAAAACAATTTGGGGGTTCAAGTTGGTGTATTTAATAATTAAAGAATTATATTTAAGTTAATTTGAAATGTTGAATATCTGACGGTAAACAATTTGGGGGTTCAAGTTGGTGTGTTTAATAAAGTAATTATATCTAAGTTAATTTGAAATGTTGAATATCTGACCGTAGGATTACTGGCGACGGATCTCACGGTCAGGGATAGTTCTCATACAACGGTTAGATATTAGGGTATTTTATTTATATCAATGTCAATATTATTTTATATGGGATATTACGACGACCCCTACAGTTCTGATTTCTGGGTTCGTTATTTAAACACCGAGGGAAAAAAATCCGAAAACGGAGATTTCTTTCGAATTTCGGTGATCGGAATTCTTCCTCTCTAGTCTAAATCTTGGAAGAAACAAAGACCCTAAGAACAAGAGCGCCTCCTTGTCCTTGTGAAACCCTTGTCGGGGCGTGAATTTGGATTTGGGTGAAATATCGGAAAGTTCAAATTTCGCCGGAAAATTGGAGCTCTCGATGTCTTCCAGGAAAATTCAGACCTTGTAAGTGCTCCTCTATCTTTGAAAGTATGAATGAATGGGAACGCCATCTGCATAGCACAAATCTTTACTCCGTTTACTACTTTTTGTCTGATCTTTTGCCTGGATGGGAGCGTTATCTGCGTGTTATATGTCTGAATCGGTGTATTGTTTACTTTCTTGGATCTAAAGAGAGATGAACCCCGACCCTGATATAAGTGTTCATCTCGTTTTGAACATTTTCCTGAATGGGAACGTTGTCTGTGTATCAGATGCTTATAAATGGCTTATTACTCAGTTTGAACCTTTGCCTGAATGGGAACGTTATCTGTATACTACGACTCTGTATACTACTATGTTGGCAAATGCCTGAACGGGAACGTTATCTGTATACTACTATGTTGGCAAATGCCTGAACGGGAACGTTATCTGTATACTACTATGTTGGCAAATGCCTGAACGGGAACGTTATCTGTATACTACTATGTTGGCAAATGCCTGAACGGGAACATTATCTGCATACTACTATGTTAGCAAATGCCTGAATGGGAACGTTATCTGCATACTACTATGTTAGCAAATGCCTGAATGGGAACGTTATCTGTATACTACTATGTTGGCAAATGCCTGAACGGGAACGTTATCTGTATACTACTATGTTGGCAAATGCCTGAACGGGAACGTTATCTGTATACTACTATGTTGGCAAATGCCTGAACGGGAACGTTATCTGTATACTACTATGTTGGCAAATGCCTGAACGGGAACGTTATCTGTATACTACTATGTTGGAAAATGCCTGAATGGGAACGTTATCTGTATACTACTATGTTGGCAAATGCCTGAACGGGAACGTTATCTGCATACTACTATGTTAGCAAATGCCTGAACGGGAACATTATCTGTATACTACTATGTTGGCAAATGCCTGAACGGGAACGTTATCTGTATACTACTATGTTGGCAAATGCCTGAACGGGAACGTTATCTGTCTAGTCTAAATCTTGGAAGAAACGAAGACCCAAAGAACAAAGCGCCTCCTTGTCCATGTGAAACCCTTGTCGGGGCGTGAATCTGGATTTGGGTGAAATATCGGAAAGTTCAAATTTCTCCGGAAAATTGCAGCTCTCGATGTGTTCCGGGAAAATTCAGACCTTGTAAGTGCTCCTCTATCTTTGAAAGTATGAATGAATGGGAACGCCATCTGCATTGCACAAATCTTTACTCCGTTTACTACTTTTTGTCTGATCTTTTGCCTGGATGGGAGCGTTATCTGCGTGTTATATGTTTGAATCGGTGAATTGTTTACTTTCTTGGATCTAAAGAGAGATGAACCCCGACCCTGATATAAGTGTTCATCTCGTTTTGAACATTTTCCTGAATGGGAACGTTGTCTGTGTATCAGATGCTTATAAATGGCTTATTACTCAGTTTGAACCTTTGCCTGAATGGGAACGTTATCTGCATACTACTATGTTGGCAAATGCCTGAACGGGAACGTTATCTGTATACTACTATACTGGCAAATGCCTGAACGGGAGCGTTATCTGTATACTACTATGTTGGCAAATGCCTGAACGGGAACGTTATCTGCATACTACTATGTTAGCAAATGCCTGAATGGGAACGTTATCTATATACTACAATGTTGGCAAATGCCTGAACGGGAACGTTATCTGTATACTACTATGTTGGCAAATGCCTGAATGGGAACGTTATCTGTATTCTCTAGTGAGATACAAAGAGAAAGAGAGGGTCTGTTGGCAATGATGATAAAACAAACCGTCGTACGATGTTGTCTTGAATCGTAGATCAAAGATGCCTCGAGTGAGATACTTGTCCCGAATCACAAAATTTATAATCTCTAATGAGATACGAACAGAGGGTCTGTTGGCAATGATGAAAAAACAGACCCTCCTACGATGTTGTCTTGAATCGTAGATCAAAGATGCCTCGAGTGGATACTTGTC
>CM071865.1:3864401-3879914 GCA_036759665.1 Gynandropsis gynandra | reverse complement strand
AAAATTTATAATCTCTAATGAGATACAAACAGAGGGTCTGTTGGCAATGATGACAAAACAGACCCTCCTACGATGTTGTCTTGAATCGTAGATCAAAGATGCCTCGAGTGAGATACTTGTCCCGAATCATAAAATTTATAATCTCTAATGAGATACAAACAGAGGGTCTGTTGGCAATGATGACACAACAGACCCTCCTACGATGTTGTCTTGAATCGTAGATCAAAGATGCCTCGTGTGAGATACTTGTCCCGAATCACAAAATTTATAATCTCTAATGAGATACAAACAGAGGGTCTGTTGGCAATGATGACAAAACATACCCTCCTACGATGTTGTCTTGAATCGTAGATCAAAGATGCCTCGTGTGAGATTCTGAGAGATGGTTGGTTGGGAACATCTGCAAAATTTCTACTTTTAGAACTCGTCTCAAATCTCAGAACAAATTTCTCTCGGATAAGATAGAAATTAGAATATGCCTTGGCAAAGATCCATCTCTTAATGCTTATACCATGGAATAACTCACAATGTTTTGTATTCTCAATGAGAAACAAACAAAGGTCCTGTTTTAAATAAAGGTAAAACAGATATTCTTTGGTCCCGGTCTCTAATCGTAGTGTGAAGATGTATTCTGAAATGAGATACAAATAGTAAGTTGGTTGGTGATGATGGCAAAAAACATGCAACAAACAGGCTTTTTCTGTATTATTGTTCAGAGAAATAAAGAAACACTAAGGAGTTGGAGAGATATTGGTGGTGTGTTTTAGGGACTCCATCAGTGTCAAATGGTGCTAGACACAGATCCTGCTGAGCTACATACGCACAGAGAGGGTAACAAAGCTTAAGGGAATTTTAACTTGAGAGACGTCAATACAGTTGACATGTCACTTTCTATACATCCATAAGCGGTAAGGTGTTTACTTTCAAACTGTCTTAAAGGAGGTTTTATAATCTTCTCTTTTAGAAGTAAATTAACTTTAAAATTACTTATATTACTGATGTGTTTATTACTAGATTTGATCCGCTGGTCCTGAACAATAAAACAGTCATTCAGGGATGTCGCTGAGCTACAATTCGGTCTTGATATGGTAGAAAATATAATATAGACCGAATGGTCCTGATATGGCAGAAAATGCTGACTTTCACTTTTCATTTTTGTAGGTTAACTAGTTAGGACTCCATCATTGTCAAATGTGCTAAGAGAATTTTAACTTGAGAGACATCAATACATTTGACACTTCAGTTGCTATACAGCCTTAAGCGGTAAGTCCTTTGATAGTATCAATGGAGGTTTTTTAATCTTCTTCTTTACAAGTACATTAACTTATAAATTACCTATATTATTGATGATTTTATTACTAGATTTGATCTGCTGGTCCTGAACAATCAAACAGTCTTTTAGGGATGTGGATCAAAACGGCATAATGGATCAAAACAGTCTTGGTAAAATTTCATTATCTCACGTTTACTTGTCAAAACATTAACCATCTAATAACCACTTTGTTTTCCTCATCGTGTGAATTGGCAGGATTAATTAAGCAAAGCCACCAGCAATTGGACTAAGTTTACTGGTATGTCAGTATTAGGTGTTATTCAAAGGGGTCACTGCAAAAGGGTAGGTCTCTGATGTCCCCATGTTCCCCGAGTGTGGATGTTCTCAAATAACATGGCTTTTCTTTTTCATAAGCTCTTCATAAATAACATCTCAGATATTTTTGTCTTCCCAGAGGATTGGCTATTGGCATTGCCCTTACAGTATGTTGTAGAGAAGATAAAAAGGTAATGTGGATTAAGGTATGAGGTACCATGATTTTTTTGATGAAATTGCAGGAACTTGATTTGTTCAACGACTAACTTTTTGGTGCCAATCGATTCAGCTCTATATGGTAAGTACTCTCATAGTTTTTCCGATGCAAATCGTTTATATTTATAACGGAAGATTAACGATCATTATCAATTGAAAATTATCAATGGATAGATCGTTGATCAATTGTTGATAAATTTTTAAAACTTCCGTTGTAAATTAGTTGTATGATCAACAAGTGCCCTTTGTTAAGGAGTTGAAATTTATCAATTGGGCACGTTGATAGGTCATTCAAATAATTTATTTATATAATTCAACGAATTATTTCTTGATATAATTCAAGGGATAGATCGTTGATCGTTTGTTGATAAATTTTCAACATTTCCGTTATAAATTAGTTGTATAATAAACGAGTTTCCTTTGTTAAGGAGTTGAAATTTATCAACTTGGCACGTTGATATGTTGTTCAAATAATTTATTTATTTATTTATATAATTTAATGAATTATTTCTTGATATAATTCAACGAATTAACGTTGATCAATAGATCGTTGATCGATTGTTTATAAATTTTCAATATTTCCGTTGTAAATTAGTTGTATAATAAACGAGTTTCCTTTGTTAAGGAGTTGAAATTTATCAACTTGGCATGTTGATATGTTTTTCAAATAATTTATTTATTTATTTATATAATTTAACGAATTATTTCTTGATATGATTCAACGGATTAATCGTTGATCAATTGTTGATAAATTTTCAACACTCCCATTGTAAATTAGTTGTATGATAAACTGGTGCCTTTTGTTAAGGTGTCGACATTTATCAACCGGGCACGTTGAGATGTCGTTCAAATAAATTATTTATTTATTTATTTATACAATTCAACGAATTATTTCTTGATATAATTCAAGGGATAGATCGTTGATCGTTTGTTGATAAATTTTCAACACTTCCATTGTAAATTAGTTGTATGATAACCGGGTAGAGTAGGAATTTATCAACTCAGCACGTTGATATGCCGTTCAAATAATTTATTTATTTATTTATATAATTTAACGAATTATTTCTTGATATGATTCAACGGATTAATCGTTGATCAATTGTTGATAAATTTTCAACACTCCCGTTGTAAATTAGTTGTATGATTAACTTGTGCCTTTTGTTAAGACGTCGACATACCAACCGGGCACATTGAGATGTCGTTCAAATAAATTATTTATTTATTTATTTATATAATTCAACGAACTATTTCTTGATATAATTCAATGGATTGATCGTTGATCAATTGTTGATAAATTTTCAACACTCCCGTTCTAAATTAGTTGTATGATAAACTGATGCCTTTTGTTAAGGCGTCGACATTTATCAACCGGACACATTGAGATGTCGTTCAAATAAATTATTTACTTATTTATTTATTCAATTCAACGAACTATTTCTTGATATAATTCAACGGATAGATCGTTGATCGATTGTTGATAAATTTTCAACATTTCCGTTGTAAATTAGTTGTATAGTAAACGAGTTTCCTTTGTTAAGGAGTTGAAATTTATCAACTTGGCATGTTGATATGTTGTTCAAATAATTTATTTATTTATTTATAGAATTTAATGAATTATTTCTTGATATAATTCAACGAATTAATCGTTGATCAATTGTTGATTAATTTTCAACACTCCCGTTGTAAATTAGTTGTATGATTAACTTGTGCCTTTTTTTAAGACGTCGACATACCAACCGGGCACGTTGAGATGTCGTTCAAATAAATTATTTATTTATTTATTTATACAATTCAACGAATTATTTCTTGATATAATTCAACGGATAGATCGTTGATAAATTTTCAACCCTTCCGTTGTAAATTAGTTGTATGATCAACGAGTGCCCTTTGTTAAGGAGTTGAAATTTATCAACTTGGCACGTTGATATGTTGTTCAAATAATTTATTTATTTATTTATATAATTCAACGAATTATTTCTTGATATAGTTCAACAGATTATTTCTTGATATAATTCAACGGATTGCTCGTTGATCAATTGTAGATAAATTTTAAATACTCCCGTTCTAAATTAGTTGTATGATAAACTGGTAGCTTTTGTTAAGGTGTCGACATTTATCAACCAGACACGTTGAGATGTCGTTCAAATAAATTATATATTTATTTATTTATACAATTCAACAAATTATTTTTTTGATGTAATTCAATGGATAGATCGTGTATCGATTGTTGATAAATTTTCAACTCTTTCGTTGTAAATTAGTTGTATGATCAACGATTGTCCTTTGATAAGGAGTTAAAATTTATCAACCAGGCACGTTGATATGTCGCTCAAATAATTTATTTATTTATTTATATAATTCAACTAATTTTTCTTGATATAATTCAAAGAATTGATCGTTGATCAATTGTTGATAAATTTTCAACACTCTCGTTGTAAATTAGTTGTCTGATAAACTGGTGTCTTTTGTTAAGGTGTCGACATTTATCAACCAGGCACGTTGAGATGTCCTTCTAATAATTTATTTATTTATTTATTTATGAAATTCTTCAAATTATTTCTTGATATAATTCAACGGATAGATCGTTGATCGATTGTTGATAAATTTTCAACACTTCCGTTGTAAATTAGTTGTATGATCAACGAGTGCCCTTTGTTGGAGTTGAAATTTATCAACTGGGCACGTTGATATGTCGTTCAAATAATTTATTTATTTATATAATTTAAAGAATTATTTTTTTATATAATTCAACGGATTAATCGTTGATCAATTGTTGATAAAATTTTAACACTTCCGTTGTAAATTAGTTGTATGATTAACTTGTGCTTTTTGTTAAGGTGTAGACATTTATCAACCGGGCACGTTGAGATGTCGTTCAAATAAATTATTTATTTATACAAAACAACGAAATATTTCTTGATATAATTCAACAGATAGATCATTGATCGATTGTTGATAAATTTTCAACATTTCCGTTGTAAATTAGTTGTATAATAAATGAGTGTCCTTTGTTAAGGAGTTGAAATTTATCAACATGCCACGTTGATATGTCGTTCAGATAATTTATATATTTATTTATATAGTTTAACGAATTATTTCTTGATATAATTCAACGAATTAATCGTTGATCAATTGTTGATAAATTTTCAACACTCCCGTTGTAAATTTGTTGTATGATTAACTTGTGCCTTATGTAAAGGCGTCGACATTTATCAACCGGGCACGTTGAGATGTCGTTCAAATAAATTATTTATTTATTTATTTATACAATTCAACGAATTATTTTTTGATATAATTCAGTGGATAGATCATTGATAAATTTTCAACACTTCCGTTGTAAATTCCGTTGTAAATGAGTTGTATGATCAACGAGTGCCCTTTGTTAAGAAGTTGAAATTTATCAACTTGGTACGTTGATATGTCATTCAAATAATTTATTTATTTATTTATATAAATCAACGAATTATTTCTTAATATAATTATGATCGTTGATCAATTGTTGATAAATTTTCAACACTCACGTTCTAAATTAGTTGTATGATAAACTGGTGCCTTTTGTTAAGGCATTGACATTTGTCAACCGGGCACATTGAGATGCCGTTCAAATAAATTATTTATTTATTTATTTATTTATTCAATTCAAAAAATTATTTTTTGATATAATTCAATGGATAGATCGTTGATTGATTGTTGATAAATTTTCAATACTTTTGTTGTAAATTAGTTCTATGATCAACGAATGCCCTTTGTTAAGGAGTTGAAATTTATCAATTGGGCACGTTGATATGTCGTTCAAATTATTTGTTCATATAATTCAACGAATTATTTCTTGATATAATTCAACGGATTGATCGTTGATCAATTGTTGATAAATTTTCAACATTCCCGTTGTAAATTAGTTGTATGATAAATTGGTGCCTTTTATTAAGCCGTCGAAATTTATTAACCAGGCACGTTGAGATGTCGTTCAAATAAATTATTTATTTATTTTTGTTTACGATTCAATGAATTATTTCTTGATATAATTCAACGAATAGTTCGCTGATCGATTGTTGATAAACTTGCAATATTTCCGTTGTAAATTAGTTGTATGATCAACGAATGTCCTTTGTTAAGGAGTTGAAATTTATCAACTTGGTACGTTGATATGTCGTTCAAATAATTTATTTACTTATATAATTCAACGAATTATTTCTTGATATAATTCAACGGATTGATCGATGATCAATTGTTGATAAATTTTCAACACTCCCATTGTTAATTAGTTGTATGATAAACTAGTGCCTATTGTTAAGGCGTCGACATTTATCGACCGCACACGTTGAGATGTGTTTCAAATAAATTATTTATTTATTTATTTATTTATTTATACAATTCAATGAATTATTTACTGATATAAATTCCACGGATAGATCGTTGATCGATTGTTGATAAATTTTCAACACTTCTGTTGTAAATTAGTTGTATAATCAACGAGTGCGCTTTGTTAAGGAGTTTAAATTTATCGACTGGGCACGTTGATATGTCGTTCAAATAATTATTTATTTATTTATATAATTCAACGAATTATTTCTTGATATAATGCAACGGATTGATCGTTGATCAATTGTTGATAAATTTTCAACACTCCCCTTCTAAATTAATCGTTGATAATATAATACGTAAAGAATATATTATTTCTCTTTAAATATTATTTAATAAATACAAAAAATATATATAATACAAAGAAATAAGAAAACATGTGATTTGTATGTAATATTAAACTGAGTTCGTTCTAATTCAATTCCGACTCAGTTCGTCAAATCATTTTTTAAACGAGCTGAAAAATATTCAGCTCGACTCATTCAAATATAATCCGAGTTAGTGGTAGTTCGCGATTCGATAGTTCGTTTTACACCTTTAATGTTTTTGGACTTTGATTAGTTTTTAGTAAGGATGACAATACGGTTCGATTTTTCAAAATCGAACTAAAAATCGAATTAATATTTTTGTTTGGTTCAGTTATATGAAAAATAATTGATTGACATAAATATATGAAATCCTTGGTTACAATTAGTTAATAATCGATTTAACTTGGTTACTTAATGGTTATCTTAAATTATTCATACAAATTTGGGCTCCTCTTCGTGTTTCATTTTTCATCTAGTTCTTGGTGTTTCTTATTCATATTCAGAACAATAATATAATTAAGGTGTTGAGTAGTAAATTTGAGGGTTTACATGATAATTCACTATGTTTTTAGTTCATTATATTTGTTTTTAGATCATATTAGTTTATTATGTTATTGCTTATAAATTATACTTATAAAAGTTCTTTTAGTAAATTACAAGGTTTACTATGTTTTTTCTCGTTGATGGTGAGAGCTTTTTTAATATTATATTGATGTTGATTTTATGTCATTATCACGTGTTTCATTAGTTCTACTTTCTTGATAATATGAATTTATAATTATTTTGGATATTTATCTATCTATTTTGTTTAATAAACAAGTAATAATGGTATATTCATTGTTTTGTGGAAAAATCCAAAATATGTATAATTTTTTTATAAACAAAAATTTTGTTTATAATTTTTTTATGATCATAACCGAATGAATTACTCTACAAACTAATTGAATTGAACATTGTTTATGATTATAATCGAATAGTTATTATACATTGAAATCCGAATAACTCATATATAATTCACTCGAATCGAAATTTGAATTGTCTACCTCTAGGAGTTCACCAAACACATTCATATCAGAATGCTTGGATATGGTAAATGACAGTAAATGCTGGAGTAAATGGACTTTATGACGTCCAGACAGTGGGGGCTTGTCCCTGCCATTTAAATAGACCCTGTAAGGTCCTTGTGATGGACAAAAAAGTGTGCGAGGTTGTTCTGACTTCCGAAAATTATAAAAGTTCAGAGTGTTTTGTCGAAAAGAGTCGTCGTGTGCGTTCTATTCAAAAAGGCTGAGTAAGGAGGTAACACCTACTGCCGGTCACGGTTCATAGCAGTTTCTAGTGCCGTGAAAACTTGGTATCAAAGCCCTGGTTGCGGCTCATTCGTGAAGAATCCAACAATGCCGAGAATGAGGACTTATGACAGGATCGATCGGATCGAAAGTTTCCTGGGTATCAACGGTGATCACCCCATCGATCCCGAAGATACCGTGGTTCGGTCTCTCGGAAACCTCGCTGAGAAAGTGACTGACATAAGTCGGACTCTCTAGAGAGTGTTGGAAGTCAGAATCGGACCTCAGAACACTCCCCCTACGGATCCCAGTTCGTCGAACGGGGTTGTTCGAAATGAGGGGATCGTCGAGAACCTCTTGGAGGAGATTAGTGCACTGAAGGCGGCACTAGCGGCAAAGGATAAGGAAAACTTATCCCAACGAGTCCATATCCCAAGTCCGAAGTCATTCGAGGGTGTTCAGGACGCAAGGGTTGTGGAGAACTTTTTGTGGGATGTGGAGCATTTCTTCAAGACCACGAATGTCCTCGAGGAGCACAAGGTGGATGTCGCTGCGACATTCCTTGTCGGTGACGCCAAGCTATGGTGGCGTACGATGTTATTTTCTTGCGACCATTATGGGGGAAATGCTGTCCCGAATGTGTCCTAGGAGAAAATGAAAGGAGACCTGATGAATCAGTTTCTGCCGAACAATGTCTCATTCATGGCGCGGGAGAAGCTGAAAAATCTTCAGCAGACCGGTACTCTGCGGGAGTACGTCCGATCGTTCATGTCCTATCTGCTGGACGTGAAGAATATATCAGAGGAGGACAAGCTGTTCTACTTCTTCTCCGGGCTGAAGCCTTGGGCGCAGATTGAACTGCGGCGTCAAAGGGTTAACACCTTATACGCAGTGACAACTGCGGCAGAAGCGTTGGCCGATTTCAGAGCTGTATCACTGTCCGGTGACCTGAACAAGAAGAAAAGCGGGAAGAAAAGGAAGCACTACCAAGGGTACGAGGAGTCGGATAAGTATGACAGAGGGAAATCAGTGAAAGGTGAAACTAGTGCTTTCGGAAAAGCAGGTGGTTGCTTCATTTGCAAAGGACCGCACCTCATGAGGAACTGTCCGAAGAAGCAAAGGCTCAGCACTACGGGCTGCGTTGGAAGCCGAAAGTCCCTCCGACGATGAGGAAAACGAGTGAAGTCCCCGACGAACTCGGGGCGTGCTGACGGAGTTTACGGACAGAATGCCTCCAGAGCAAAAAAAAAAAAAAAGAAAAAGAAAAAAAAAGAAAAAAAAGGAAACCCTACGAAGTCCAGTTGACCATACCATCGAGTTGGTCCCTGGATCGAAACGTTGGGAACGTGGTGGAAACGTGGTTCGTGGTGAAGTACTTTGGGCTTACCGCGGGACATGGTGAGCGATTGGGACGCGCGGTTTACAGGAAGGTGCTAGACGAGATTGTTCAATGCAATGGGTTCGGAGTTGAAGTTTTCAACGACCAACCATCCTCAGACGGACGGGCAAACGGAGAGGATACGTCTGCAAGGTAAAAACTCTAATTGTCCTGCTACTGATCGGTTTGTGGGAAATCGATAGAAAATACTGGCGGAGGCCAGTGACAGCTTAGAGAAGGCGAGACGAAAAAGTACGTCGATAAGTGTCTCCGACCGCTCACGTTTAATGTGGGAGAACAAGTGTTGCTGAAGCTGACGCCTAAAATTTGGAAGAGGATCGGCGCCAAGAACACTCCGCGAACAGTGGTCTCGAGGTGTGATGGACCTTTCCTGGTGAAGGAAAAGGTGGAACCCGTGGCGTATCGGCTAGAGTTGCCGGAGAGACTAAAGGTACACACAACGTTTCATGTGAGTTATCTTAAGTCTTTCGTGCAGGATCCGGGAGCGATCCATCCGCAGGTCTTGCGGAATCCGTCGACGGTTCGGACGGAGTTCAACCGTGAGGTGGAGAAAATCCTTGATCGGAGAGTCAAGGGCCAGAGCAAAAAGGAACCATAGGATCGAGTTCTTGGTGCACTGGAAGAGAAGTCCCGAAGCTTAGGCCTCGTGGGAATGTGACACCACGTTGTGGCAATTCGAGGACAAGGTCCGGGAGTTCTTGACAAGGGCGTCAAGCTCTTCTGGTGGGGGTGGTTTGTAACACCCTCGATCCTATGGTGGATCGCGTCCGGAGGGACGATCGTTGTGATGGGCATACCTTGCGTCACAACGAGTAATCACGTACGCGGGGGCGTATGACAAGGTGACCGGTGGGCGAACTGTGGGGGCGGTATGACCCGAGACCATGATACCCCAGGTCCTAGGGTGGACCACGTCCAGAGGGACGATCGTTGTGATGGGCGTACCTTGTGTCACAACGAGTAATCACGTACGCGGGGGCGTATGACAAGGTGACCGGCGGGCGTACCGTGGGGGCGGTATGACCTGAGATTTGCGATATCCTAGATCCTAGAGTGGACCGCGTCCGGAGGGACGGTCGTTGTGATGGGCGTGCCTTGCGTCACAATGAGTATTCACGTACGCGGGGCGTATGGCAAGGTGACCGATGGGCGTACCGTGGGGGTAGTACGGCCCGAGACCGTGGCCATCGGGTTGGCCCGGGACGATACTTGGTGGAACGTGATGCTGGACCCGGACGGTTCATGGTTCAAGCGAAGTTTGAGATGTATGGCAGTTGCGGAGCTGGATGGATGGTTTCGGAGCTGGACGAACGGTTGGTGAGCTGGATGAACGGTTGGTGAGCCGGACGGATGATTGCTGAGCTGGACGGACGGTTGCGGAACCTAGCACGTGAGGCGAACGTGGGAGCCTCGTAATGGCCCGAGTAATGGACCGTGCTGAAGTCTCGTAACGACCGAGTAAATGACCGTAAATGCTGGATTCTGTAACGGCCGAGTAAATGACCGTTAATGCGGGATTCTGTAACGGCCGAGTAAATGACAGTAAATGCTGGAGTAAATGGAGTTTATGACGCCCAGACAGTGGGGGCTTGTCCCTGCCATATAAATAGACCCTGTAAGGTCCTTGTGATGGACAATTCAAATTTCGAGTTGAAGCTACATATCAGAACGGTTGGATATGGTAAATGACAGTAAATGCTGGAGTAAAATTGTACTTTCTTTAAATATTGTATATAATTAAATAATTCAAACATTGTAATGACATTTTATATATGTATCGGTTAATTCAAATGCTTTAATTTAAATTTTCAAAGGAAAAAAATAGATTTATAAGTTGTGATGTAAACCAACACTGCAAAGCGTTATCATAGGGACGAGACTGAAATATAAGACACTTACAAATTCAGTACGCGTTCATATCGAGTATTGGTTGGATTGGTTGATCACAAAGAACTTTTATAAGGTAAGTAGTTTTGCAATGAATCAATAATATTATTTATTTTGCTAATAAACTTATCTAATTAATATTTCTAAGTTGTACATATTGTTGGACTTCTATGCAAGAATCAAATTTGTACCTACCTACTTCTGATCAAAAAATAGAAATTCGAATGTTAAATAGGTAAGTATTTAATATTGTTGCTCCACAAAGACTTCTATGTATTTTCGTTCAAATATTACTCAAATGATTTGCAAGAAAACAGTTATGATCGTAACACATAATATTCCCATTATGATTAATGGTTTTAAAAAATAATTTAACACTTATATTAATTTTTTTGTTCATGTGATTGTGTAATTAACACTTCGATCATTCTATTCCACAAAAATCTACTCCAATAAAAATCCAAAGACAAACGAGAAATTCTAACATAAGTAAGTTTTAAAGATTTCCAAATTATATCAATATCTCAATAATTATTTTAATCATGTTAGGATTTAAATTTAGTACTAAAAAATATGTAGGTACGAATAGGAAAAACAATCATGCAGAAAACTCGTGTCTAAATCATGCAATCACTTTCTCCGAAAAATTACGTTTTAAAATTTCAAAGATATTATGAAAAAGTTGCATTGTTATTTTATATTACATTTTATAAATCTGTTGGTTAAACTTTTACATCGAAAATTAGAATTTTTGGCGTTTGTATTGACCGATACATATATCAAATGTCATGACAATGTTTGAATTAATGAATTATGTATAACATTTCAAAAGATTACAATTTAATTATAACAAAACACATTCATTGACGAGACATTACCGCGATATCTTCCTCATATAATATAAATGTTTGGGTGAAAAATTAATAAGCAACAGGTTCAAGATCCCATTCATTGGCAGCCTGATCATCGACACAAAATAAAATAATCTTAAAACAATAGGGGTGAAACATGGGGCCAAGGTGTTGTAAGGAAGGTTGACTCATGCTCCTCTCAACAATGGGGTGGAAGGGTTTTCTTCATGTCTATATTCTTCATGTCTGATTACTTGCATTATTGAAAATGGGTTAAAAGGCTTTTCTAATTGTGAATATCTCATATTTGGAGTAGATCAACTTCCATTGTTTTGTTCAATTTCTGATTTTTTGTTTAATTTACTCTTCCATTATGGAATTGAGTTGGTAAATTGGTTTAATTATTGAAGATGTGACATGTATGGCCACAATACCATATGCTTTGAAAATTGAAGCTTATTTCCTCATAAATGAGGATGTTATTGTTGTTGGAATTACTATTGTAAACATGATTTATGAAGATGTTGATTCATCATTGAAGATGAGTTAAAAGATAAAACCACAGGCACCAGATTTTTTTGAGTTTGCGAGGATGTGAGTTTTTGTCTCCGTAAAGTATAATACCGGACCAAGAGCATCGAATTTTTTGGTGATATGATTTGAATCAAATGTAAAATTTTTATAATATTGACGGTTAGTCAATTCAATCTGAATGCACTCTTTGACCTGATTGTGTGTCACATACATGGCATCGAGTTTGCTGAAAGTTGTTAGTGAGCACAACTCGGTCGTGGAGGTTGTCGCAAGAGACATCTGCACGAAATAAAAAATAACTGGAAGCAGCCTATAACAGTTAGTTCAACTAATTTTAATAGATACTCTCCAATTCACTTCGTATGGAAAGATAAGATTTACGTTTTAGTGATTAAGTTTGACATTGTTGAGGATTCTTCTAACAAACGTCTTTTAATGTTTTAACCTTCAGATGAATGATCTGATGGAGATTCCAAGGTATTAATCGGTTTAGACGACCACAAAGATTTTGACATCTGTCGTGGTGGTTGTGGATGTGGATGGAAAACCATAGTTTTTGGCATATACCTTACAAGAAAAAGGTAAAAAAAAGAACTAAACTTTAATAAGAATGGCCAAAGAGAGAAAAATACATAATACAACGTAGAAAATGGTGGAAAAAAATAATAATTTCAATGTGGTAAAATTTTTAGTTGTGTCTATATTTTTGTCTAAGACACAATGAAGAATGAATCTTAATTGTCTTTTTGTGTGGTAGATTATTTAACTCTGTTAATTATAGCTATTTGGATGTGAGCATTGATTCAACGTCTCCACAAATTGATGCTGTAGCAGATGTTAAAACTGAATAGGTAAGAAGCTACAATCATAATGTCTCTTGATTCATTTTATGCATGACTTGTGTTTGATTGTGTCATAGAGATCTTAACAGAAAGCATCTCTTGGTAGGTTATTGTTTTGGTGGAGGCAACACTTTTGTTGGCTCTGCAACTCATTTATGCTGAGTAATAGAGCTAGCAAGAGAAAATATATCTCAAATGTTTTGTTGTAGCAATTTAGGCGAGGATTAGATGTCATTTGTGTGTGCATTCTATAATTTGACATGTGTTGTTTTCCATTTGAATTTAGGATGAAGTACTTCTTGGTGCAATTGTTGTAGTCTCCATTACTGGAAGTTTCAAGAATGAATAATGGATGAGAAGAATCGACATCGACGCTAATGTCATGTTTGTAAATATTACCAAAGTTTTCGATAAGTATGTCGACCAACACTGTCACGAGTGTCACTAATGTATTCATATGTGGTTCCATAAACAGATTCATAGTTGAGCAATATTTGTCAGAAGGTCTATCTTCACATCTTAGTGTTTTGTTTCGATCTCTTTGTGTGCAGGGGTTCCAAAGTTCATCTTAATCAAAGTTCATGAATTCAAACTTCCACATATTCCCCTCTTTAGCAGATATTTCACATGATGTCGAGTTGCTTGATGTTTGTATTGAATTTTTGAAGCTTACGATTAGTTTCGAGTCTAATGGTGGATTAATCTTTTGTCTGCATGCTTTTTATATCCACATGAAGCATTTTTAAAGTTATCTAAGTTAAATTATAGAACCAACTGTATACTTGGTTTTATAAGGTTTCGTAATGGCTGGAACTTGAGTTCCTTGCTATAGAAGAATACAAATGCTCAACTGGAGTGTAATGTTGTTGATGAAAGAACCAAGATATTGGTTGTGGAAGTCATTAGTTATGAAGTGTACAAATACTCAACAAAGTTGCAATGTTGCGAGGGTTCCCACCAAAATTGCTATTCAGATCCAAATCGATGGAAAATTTTATACGTCTGTCTAAGTAATTGAAGTTGTACATATTTCTCACATATATCATCATTATCAATGCAATATTAGGTTCTAAGAATTTTTCCGAAACTACTTTTGTACTTAACAGATGCATATTATTGGTACTTCCTCTAATTTTGGCTTCGGATGAATCTAAAGTCCAATCTAGACGTTGAATCTGAAATGACAATTGAAGCGTTCACTTGAAAGAATCCAATTGAATTTCTTGAATATTTTTTTTAACAACGATAAAGAAGAAAGATGATACGACTGCATGAAATTGAAGAGTATGCGAGATATTAAGATACATGAGAGATCAATACAAAAAATAAATCACTCTAAAGATCGAGAGAAGAAGAAAAAAATTTCAACATGTTTGGATACTAAAAAATATATATTGATTATGTAGTTCTTTTTTTTTGGAACATTTAATATAATCACTTTGACTCTTCCTCCTTCACCATCACCCAAAAGAGAGATGATAATCCATGGCATCAAAGGAGAAAATGTAGAGATATTTATATTTATGAACTCATTTTATTTTACATTACTTCACACACATATATATATAGCATATTTGTCGATTTTAATATTGACAACAACATGATAAATTACATAAATGACTTCAAATTAAGTAGCTATCAATTTATATTTTTTATATACCTAGTAAGAATATATGAATAATTCATATTACTCTAGAATGTATATAAATATTTTTATATCGTAGAACTATTTCTTTTGCTTTGAATTGTATTACATATTGTTTTATGTTTATGTGAACATACATATATAGAAAATTTTATTTTGAATCTATTAATTCCATTTCATGGATTACATACGATAATTTTTAATTAAATTTTTATAATTATTTTACTATTTTTGGATTCTATGCAAGATGATATTCAAATCATATATTTCATATGAATAATTATATTGATTATTGTTTTTTGAAAAATAATATAATTACACGTACATGGGTAGGGGTAACTTCAAAAATATCCTCGTAGGGCTAAAACACTTCAAAAATACCGTTCCCGGAAAAGAAAATATTTCTAACTTCAAAAGTACCCGTATAAATGTTGATATTCCCAAAATACCCCTGCAACTTTACGACCCAGTTTGACCCAGCGACCCAGTTTGACCCTGCGACCCTTGTCCCTCTGCGACCCTTGTTCCTCTGCGACCCTTGTTCCTCTGCGACCCTTGTTCCTCTGCGACCCTTGTTCCTCTGCGACCCTTG
>CM071865.1:3835459-3859949 GCA_036759665.1 Gynandropsis gynandra | reverse complement strand
TGACACTGACACTCACCCATTTCAAATCAATAAACTATTTTGTGACTCGAAAGCTTGCAAAACCCTAGAAATCGAACTACTTACACTTATTGACGCCATTGAAGATTGACTCGTGCTCTCTTCGTGCTCTCTTCGCCAGTTTCCTTCTCGCCAACTTCAAATCGTTCGCCAACTTCAAATCGTTCCCTCTCAAGTTCGAAATCACTTATTTCTTTCTTGCTATCAACTTTTAAACAGGTTTCACGGCGAAAAACTGTTCGGCTTTCTCGTTTTCGGCAGTTTTTCACGTCGAAAAACTGCCGAACTTCCATTTTTCCACGTTCCAACGTTAAGGGCAAATTTGTCTTTTCCTCAGTTTTTATTTTTCGGATTTAATAATTATTTTGGGAAAGGGTATTTTTGAAGTGATTTAGCCCTTTGAGGGTATTTCTGATATTCCGCCACATGGATACCTATCTAGTTCATTGAAAACCAGACTTGAAAAGGATTTAATAAACCATAAGACAACTTTAAAACAATAATTTCTCTTTTCATTTATTAAGAAATTAAATATAAGACTTTGGAAAATATTTTATTGCTCTAATAATATTGAAATTAATTCGCTAATATATATATATATGTTACTATGCTCATTAAAAATTTATCGCCGTTGCCAATTAAATTATAATTTTAATAATTACTTAATTAGCAAAAAGGAAAAGATTAAAAAACAGGGAAAAGCCACAATTAGAGGAAATGAGTCATGTGAATAATAGCATCATTATATTTTTTACTTTTAGGTCAGATCCTTTGATATGCAAATATTTTAAATAAATTCGTTGACTTGCATTTTTTTTTAATTAATTCACGATTGTTTGATAGATATCATTTTGCAATGATTTATATAACCAAGAAAAATAGATATTACAAATTGATTATATCTATCGTTATAAAATTTGATTCTTTTGTTTGCAATTATATCCGCATTTTATCTTATGAATATCACCTGCCATTGTGAAAATTTGTTTAACATCGAGTAAACATGAGCATATTCTTTTACAATACTCTAAGTCGGAGTTAAGAATAAGAGTCAGATTTTTTGTTCGTTTGGTGAAATTAATTTCGAAGTTCAAATTCAAAGTCTGAACACTAAATTTGAGTCGTAACTTTTTAGATGCTTAAATTTTCAACGTCTTAACTCGGATTCCGAGTCCAAATATCCAAATTACTAAGATATCCTTTAAAAAATCTCAAATTGTATTATTATATATTTTGATATTTTTTTCACAAAAATTTTGATTCAAACTTTAAGTTTTATAAAAAAACTAAATTTTAAATTTAAATCAAAACTCTAATTTTGAAAGTGTCAAACAAACAACTTTAAATTCGATTCCAAGTTAAGATTTAAACTCTATTTTTCAAATCAAACAAAAAAATTCTTCAAAAGAACATGTCCTCTTTATATTGTAATATAGGATGAAATCGAACCTAATCAAATGGGTTCTTCACTGCACTCTTTATATCCTTGCAATTCGTGTCAAATATCACCACTTGAGACTTTAATCCCTCCATCTTATTCATTGCTTCAACTAACGCATTTACTTAGATATGCATCGGTGTTTCTTGATGGAAAACTATGACCATTCCAAATCCTAAGCCAACCTCATCAAAGTTCCTTATGATCCGATCCATCCACAACTAGACCAATGTCCATTTTCAATCCAAGACCCGTCTATATTGCTATTAACCACCCCAAATGGTGGTTTTTACATGTCTTATGGGTGAAAACTAGATTGGATGATAGTACTTTGAGAAGTTCCATTTTTATAAGCATTTTTTCCATTGTTGAATCCTCCCATTCAATGCAATCTTGACATTACGGATCGTTTGTTGGATATCAAATTTTCTTCCACGATATATCAAGTTGTTTATGGCTTTCCAAATCCTCTAAAAAATCAAGAAAGGCATGCTACTTCGATCCAATTCGGTGTCCTCTTTCTTAGCTACATTCATCGAGTAGTAAATGTTGTAAAAAAAAAGACAGGATAGGAAGAGAATACCTCCATTGGAGTCGGGATTGGTGATAATAGCCAAACTTGAAACGCAATTGGATACATAAAGAGCACGTGATTAGGAAACTCAATTTCTTATTTACAAATGGAACAAGTGGTTCAATTCAAAAATTTTATAGAGAATAACTCAGAAACGGTAGTCAAACAACTATTTAAAACCATCTAAATAATTTTTTTATCTTTGGTGGTAGATCTTGTTGTCATGCTAGTTTCTTTGGCACATTTGTACTTGGGTTGGTATAAACTTGGTAGTCCCGATATAGGAGATATGAATGAGACGTCACCCAATAGCTAGTTTTGACCGTATACTTTCCTTGTTTTGAACATCTCCACGCAAATCCATCACTGGCTTCTTTAAAAATCTGAAAAGATTAAATAAATCTTTGATCCTTAAGGAGAGTTCCCAAGTGATCTTGCTTCTATTCATTTCTTTCAATATCCCACAAATCCGAGATTTACAAATTAGGGATTCCCTTTTCTAGTCTAAGTGCTGGTTGTGGAGAAACTCTAGTATTTATGGATCTCGCCATACAAAAGTTCATTATCTGAACCAACAGTTTATGATTCCTTTTCTGAGCAAATTTCTCTTTGAAATTATACTTCTCTAACCAAATGAGGGGTATATCCTATTGATGCTTCCATTATCGGGGATGTGCAAAAAAATTACTTTTTAATACATTTGCTAGAAAGGACGAATGATTTTCAATGATGTTGCATACTTGTTTAGCAAGAAGGGCATCACTAAAATGTTCAATGTCTTTGAACTCCAACCTTCCATCCGTTTTCGGTGTGCATATCTTCTCCCCTGCCAACCAATATATACCCCTTTTGGATGAACCTGAAACCTACCAGTATTTAGCCATAATTGCTATGATATTTTGGCATAATGTTTTTCAGTAATTTGAAACAAGACATAACATAGATGGGCATAGCCATGAAAATTGATTTAAATATAATCTTCTTACCTCCATACAACGGAAGCGATAAAATCACGATGAAATTATCTCTTGCATCATATCCCATATATGCTCGAAAATAATCTCTTGCATCATGTCTCGTATATGCTCGAAATAATCTCTTATAAACGTTCAATGAATTTTGATAATCTCAAATGAAATCTTTATTCTGACTCTGATAAACTTTTAAATGTGTTTTAATATTTCGTTGTGTTATACCAAAATGCTTTTCCCAAAGAATATTGAAGATTTATCGAAATTGATCATTTGCCCTTTGCCCTTATGGCTCTCATATAATTCTAAAATTCTCAAAAATTCCTATTAATCAACGAAAAACGGGTGAATAATGGATGGATTTTGACGTACTATTTTAATTCCTTGGATAATAGCTTTATTTTAGCCTTTCTCATTGCATTTATAAAATGAGATTCGAATATATTTTTTATATGAACTTTTTGATATTTTTTCTAGGTAATCATGCCAAAACCTAACAATTATATTAAATTCAATTCTAAATTTGATATATATTTTCTATTTTATTATCTGTTGTGTTAGGAGAATATTCTATTCTAGATTACAATACCTATAATATCTCCTTGTTTGTTAAGTTTTCATGATTGTAGGATCTATAATATCTCTATGTTTGTTAAGTTCCCATGATTGTAGGAACTTATCTTTGTATATATATTGGACATCATTCATCAAATAAGAAATCTTTCCACAAACTCTCTTTGCCTATATGGTATAAGAGCTCCAAGTCGTAAGACAATCACCCTAAATTTTTATTTTCTCCTTACCGCCGCCATCTCTTGCTTCCTCTATGGCTACCAACGGCGGGTTCTTTGTCCTTACCCTTCTCATCACGTCACCTATCTCTTAACCATGTCTTATGCACTCCGTCCATGAATAAAAATCTTATATTTGTACATCAATATGTACTCATAATAATGTCTCGGTGGAATTCTTTTCTCATTATTTTCAGGCGAAGGATCTCAACACGGCGGCACTAATAACGCGTGGTTTGCTCAATGATGGGGTGTACGAGTGGCCTTCTCTTCCCATGCTGAATTCCACATCACCCTCTTCTTCCATTCGAGCCCTATCCAGTATCAATTCGAATATGTCCGAATGGCATTCCCGCCTAGGACATCCGTCCTCCGAGATTTTGAATAAAATTGTATCATCATTTTCTTTACCTTTATCACGAACATCTACGATGGTTTTCTCTTGTGGTGCGTGTTTAAGTAATAAAAGTCAAAGACTTCCTTTTTCCACTTCTACTATGCATTCCACTCGTCCCCTTGAATTGATTTACACGGACGTTTGGACATCTCCTGTGACTTCGTTTGATGGATACCGCCATTACATCATTTTTGTCGATCACCATACTCGCTATACATGGTTTTACCCATTGCAAAGAAAGTCTCAAGATGTTGAAATATTTCCTCGGTTTAAAGCACTTGTTGAAAATCGTTTTCATCTCGTATTGTCTCACTTTACTCGGACAATGGCGGGGAGTTCATTACTCTTCGGAATTTTTTGGCAAGTCATGGCATTTCACATTACACAACACCACCACATACTCCTAAACATAATGGGATTTCGGAACGAAAACATCGCCATATTGTCGAGACGGGATTTTCTCTTTTAAGTCATGCATCCATCCCTCTTGCCTATTGGACTTTTGCTTTTCCCACGGCAGCATACCTCTTAAACCGCCTACCTTCCTCTCCTCTAGGTTTTAAGACCCGTTTGAGTCTCTTTTCCAATCTGTCCCAAACTATTTGAAGCTTAAAATTTGTGGTTGTGTTTGCTATCCTTGGTTTCGTCCCTATACACAACACAAGCTTGAGTCTCGTTCGCTCCCTTGTGTGTTTGTCGTCTACTCTCTCACACAAAGTGCGTTCCTATGTCTTCATCTTCTCACCTCTCATGTCTACATCTCTCGCCACGTAGAGTTCGTTGAACACCAGTTTCCCTTCTGCTCATTCCTCTCCTCGGCCCCCCCCGTTTCCGGCGAGCCATCCGTTCCGTCCTCACCTCCATACACTCTCATCCCACTAAGTCCCACTCGTACGTCATCATCTACACGCACTCCATCAGCATCAGCGCCCCTATGTTCCGATCCTCGACCGTCGATGACATCCCCTACATCACCTACTCCTGGACCAAACATACCATCGCCCATAAACAACCATCCCATGATTACCCGAGCTAAAAACAACATCTCCAAACCGACCCAAAAACTTTCTCTTACCACTACCGCCTCCCCCGACACTGAACCTACGTGTGTGTCTCAAGCCCTCAAATATCCTAAGTGGAGAACAACCAAGACTGAAGAATTTGATGCTTTGGTTCGCAATGGCACTTGGCATCTTGTCCCGTCAAATCCTTCTTACAATGTTGTTGGATGTAAATGGGTGTTCAAAATTAAACGTCTCTCTGATGGTTCTATTGACAGGTATAAGGCACGACTAGTGGCAAAGGGGTTCCATCAAAGACCCGGTTTCGACTACTATGACACTTTCAGCCCTGTTGTTAAGCTGGCAACGATAAGACTGGTCTTTAGTTTTGCTGTCACTCGTGGTTGGGTGTTGCGCCAGCTTGATGTGAATAACGCCTTTCTCCAAGGCTCTCTATCCGAGGATGTTTATATGATCCAACCATAGGGGTTTGTTGATCGTGATCGCCCCACACACGTTTGCAAGTTGCACAAGGCTCTATATGGTCTCAATCAAGCCCTGCGCGTATGGTACACAGAGTTGTGTGGCTTTCTTCAAGCTTTTGGATTTGTTCACTCCCTCGTCGATACCTCGCTGTTCATTTTTCGTCAAGATAATATCACCATAGCTCACGTCGTCTATCTTGGGGTGGCGATCGTGATGATTACACTTCTACCGGAGCTCACGTCGTCTATCTTGGGTGCAACCCAATCTCCTGGTCATCCAAAAAACAACGGTTTCCCGCGAAGTCTTCAACTGAGGCCGGATATAAGTATGTGTCCTCGACAGCCTCGGAAGTTCGTTGGTTGGTTTCTCTCCTTACTGAGCTAGGTGTTTCGATGTCCACTCCTCTAGTGATCTATTGTGACAATGTTGGGGCCACTTACCTATGTACTAACCCAATTTTTCACTCTCGCATGAAGCATATTGCGATCGATTAGCATTTCATCTGGAGCTTAGTCAATGCAGGCCTTCTTCGTGTTGCGCATGTCTCCTCGAAGGACCAGCTAGCCGATGCACTCACCAAACCATTGTCGCGAACACAATTTGACACTCTTCGGATCAAGATGGGTCTCTCGACCGAGACACATCTTGCGGGGCATGTTAGGATAATATTCTATTCTAGATTACAATCCTATAATATCTCCTTATTTGTTAAGTTTCCATAACTGTAGGATCTATAATAACTCCATGTTTGTTAAGTTCCCATGATTGTAGGAACTTATCTTTGTATATATATTGGACATTATTCATCAAATAAAAAATCTTTCCATAAACTCTATTTGCCTATAAGTTGAATTAATCAGATAAAATATATTTGAATTTTTTTATAAATTTATAAAGTAATGTTCAATTCGTTTGATTGTAAATATAACTCAATATTATACTTATTTTTATTTATCATGTCTTCGACCGAATTATTATTGGCTGAACAAAATAAAACTTAACGATTAGTTTAAGACGTATAAAACATATAAATGGAATTTGTTTGTGTGTGCATATAAATGGAAATTTTAAAATAAAAACTTTATGTATCATTTATTTAATTTAAGGTCATATAGATGAATTAATATGAAAAGGCTTTTCGGATACTGCGAATAAACTTTCTCGAAAATCAAGACCAAGACAAAGATTTCACAGAACTCAATAGAAGAAAACAACGTGGCCGAAAAAAAAGAATATTTTAAAATAAATCCAAATAGATATATTTATTATTTAGTCTTATTTTGTTTCGGTTTGCGGCTTACAAGGCGTAGTTGGCATTAGTAAGTTGTTTTATTTTTTAGACAATCGGTTTATTAATTATAGTTTAAAATGTTCCATTTATTTTTTAGAAAACATATAGATGTTATATATCTATTTCATCACTCTGTTAAAGTAACATATAATAAATTTAAAATTTGCATTAATTTATAAATGTAGTTTTAAATTCTTAACATACCCTAGTTTGACTATTCCACCTCTATTTTTGTATGGTTAATTATATTAATATAGAGTAGAAATTTGAAAATAAGTATATTTATGAAACCACATATATATTAGTGTTTTCATATATCAATTATACTTTAAACTCGTTAATAAATCTATCATATGCTTATATTTGTCAACACAGTTTTATTATTATTATTACTAGAAAGGAACTCGCGCGTTGCGCGGTTTTTTTTATCAATTTTTTATTATAGAGTTTAAATTCATATGTCATAAATAGATCATTATATTAGGTTTTTAATGTCAACTAAATAAGTTTTAGATAAGATGAAATTAAAATCAAGAAAATAGAACCTAATCGAGGAAGAATAAATATGTCGCCTGAACCCTAGCTATCTACGTTGTCGAACCGCCGAAAGAAAACTATAAACATTGACGGTGAGGATTCTGATAATGAACCACCACTTGTGGTTTATGAGAAATCAAGGGTGGATTGTGGTGGATTCTGAGATTTAATCGAATAAATAAATATTGTTGAAGTGGAACGCTGCGCGAATAACATTTACATTTATATATATATATATATATTTGAAAAGAATATTTAAGTTTAAAATTATCAAAATTTTGAATTAAATATTTGAAAAGAATTTATTGATAGATGATAATATTTATTTAATGAAATTGACATATGATACAAAAGTTATTCTAATGTATTAAAAATAAAAACATACATATATATATATATAAAGAGTAGATATTTTGAGAATTTATAAATATTCTATCACAATAGAAATCGAGATAATATTTGTTGATTTTTTTCTTTTTATACAACATGTTTTACTTTTTTATATGAATCAATTCAAATTAATAAAAAAATAGTTTTGATGATTGGACTGTTATGTCAATGTTAATACAACATATTTTACTTTTATATATGAATCAATTTAAATTAATAAAAAAATAAAATTGATGATTCAATGTTGACGTGATTTCACCAATTTTTGCTTAAAAACTCGAATTTTAATATATAAGATTAAATTTAATTTTTTAAAACATGACGTTTCATTTATAACATTTCTTTTTTTTTAGTGTTATTTCAATAAATATTTCGTTTTTTCTTCATTATGTATATATTTGATGATAATAAAATTAAAATTATAAAAAATATAAAAAAACGATATGAAAGATGAAAAGTTTTTTGTGTATTCATTGGAATAATTTATGATAATACAATTGAATTTAAAAATAAAAATTTGAAAGAAGATAAATAAATATATAAATATGTATTAAAAAAATATGTATATATTTTAAAATTTATATATAAATAAAGAGTTTTTCTATGGATAAAAAAATATATATCCAATGAATAATTTTAAAATTTCAAATAAAATAGAGAAGAAACAATATTTATTATTTCAAAAAGATTTTTTTTACATTTAATAATCTTTGCTGATGTGACTTCATCAGAGATAACCTCGTAAAGATTATTATATATATAATTTTGGACACATGTGACCGACGCGTTTGTTCCACTTCGAGACCATAAAAACGAAAAATTCTTGATTATTATCTTGCACTTCCATTTACCCCTTCTACATTTTCTCCCTAACGTGTAAAGATGTAATTCCCCTTTAACATATATATATATATATATTATTTTAAATACATATGGTATTTTCCACGGTGATATTTTTTTAAAGAAACATGATATAACAAAGAATATACACATCATACAAAAAGGTATGATTTAATTGGTGTATAAAAAGTCCAAATTTAAGATGTAAATTTTGAGTATTATATATGGAATTTCTATAACAAAATCTAAATAAATACGAGTTAAATTAGTTAAGAGATAATTTAATCCAAATATTAGTTTAAAAATTTAGGGTTGTATATGAGTTATATGATCCATCATATAGTTAATGTAAGATAATATAATATAACATCCTTTTATATCCAAATTCGACTTTCGAACGTCCACATCTCGATCGAACCATTCAAATCAATATATATACTATAGATTTAACTATAATATATATATATATTGTGTTGTTTTACATTGACTACTACATCAATTTTGGATTTTTATATATGGTATTAAATAACCGTAAACTCATGATTTACCTTTTGAGATTAGTTAGATTCGAGTCTACATTTGACATGATATTAGAGTCTAGTTCATTTTGATTTAAATAAATCGATGTTGGACCCCTGATTGCGGTGTTCATACTCCAACACCGAACCTAGACATAAGAGGAAGAATTATATTATATTGTCTTACATCGGTTATGACATAAATTATGGATTCCGGTATTGATAATCCTAAACTCTTGAATTAACTTTTGATATTAGTCAGACTCAAACTCATATTTAAATATAACATCAGAATCTGCTTTGTTCCGATTTAAATATAACAATCATTGATTGTAATGTCCATATTTCAGGACCAAATCTAAATGTTAGAGACAATATTATTGTATTGTCTCACATCGAATATAAATGAACTATAAACTTTTAATATATTGTATTAGACAACTCTAAACAAATATTTTAATACCACCATTCAATGCTAACATCTATTGTTGAATTTTTACAAAAGCTATTACTCGTACGAAGTTGAATCATTTACTTAGCAAGTTGGATATATCTTCTATAATAGTGGGATATGAGATTACATATATATATATATACTTTGAATTGATCCTTTTCTTGGCAATCCTTGTGAGGATATTTGTATATGAGAAAATGTTACTGAAGAAAAATACACAATTTCATTTTAACAGTTTCATGCGTACCCCGAATATGCATCAAAACTGAAAACATTTAAAAGCAGTATACTGTTCGAATGGCCAGTTGGTAATTGGAAATAAATATACATTTTTAACAATAAAAACTAAATAATAAATTGATATTTTTTCCCTCTTCTATACAAGATTCGTGATTACACTTTACAAGGACAGTAAATTTGGAGATATGAATGAATATATATATATATATATATAATTTTTTCTTTTCAATTTCACTTTTATGTAAAAAACATAATATTTCGTCGGAATTTATATCAAATATTTAGAGGGAGTTTAGACAAAAATAAAATCGATTAACAAAAACAAATGGATGTAAAATAAATACGAATTTTTGCATATTAAGTGAAGCTAATAGAATATTAAAAAATAAATAAAAAAAGGAGGCCTAAAAGGATTGATCGTGAAGCGGAAAGGAAGGGACGAAGAAGAGTGGGGTCACATGCAGAGAAGAGATCCATGCATGTGAATGTGATTCATACGTACCGACAACATTATCCTTCGTTTTTATTTATTTATTTATTGATATAATTTTATATTATATATTATATAATTATTGTATATAAATAAAAAGTCACTGGCTCACGGGTTACACAAAATTTTCACTACACTCCAAAATACTTCTCGCGACTCTGCAACCGCGTCCTCTTTATTTCATTTTCGTCGCCAAACTAATAAATAATCACACCGAATTTTTTAATAAACACCGACTTTATTATTATTATTATTATTATTGTAAATATATTTATGATCATATATTTTATAAGTGTGGAAATTGTAAAACAATATATAAAAATAAATTTATTATTAAATAAAAATATATTTTAAAATATGTTTGATTATTTTTGCATATCATATTAGAGATACAAAATAGTCAAATTCATGTGTTTTAAATTAGTGTGGTATAGATAATGTTTTGAAAAAAATATATATTTTATTGAATAATAAATTTAATTTATATATTTTCTAGATTTATTATTATTATTATTATTATTTTATTTGAATTCTCACAAAACATAAAAAAGTTAGGGACGATGATCACGGATAAAAGCAAACAAAAAAAATGAAAAAGAGATATTCACAATCATTACTCGAGTTTGTAACGTTAGTTAATTATATATATAATTACGAACAGAACAATAATATTAGAGCACTAATAAACTTTTTTTATTCGTATAATAAATTAGTACCTGGGCTAAAATGGAAGAATAGTTGAATTGCGACTTTTTTCAGCTCTTTTTGATAGCTACTCCTTTTTATACTATATTTTAGATTTGTAATTCTATGAATTTTTACTAATATTATATATATATAGATTGAATAATTGTATACATAAATAAAAAGCTATCGAATAAAGTTAATCACTGTATTGTCAATGATGTTAGCTATCTTTCAAATAATATAATATCCATCATATAAACGATATAAACCATATGAACTGTTTAAAAAACTAACATTGGAATTGTCCGAAATGGTCCGAATATTGGAATCTCCTATGCTAACACGAGGGTCCAGATTTTGTTCATTTGTAATTTATATTATATATTTATATATATAAATTATAAAATTATCTTAAATATGTAAAAATTATACGAATACATGTATATTACATGCCGCATTGTGCTTGCACATATCTATTGTTTAAACAAATTTAAGGAAAAACTGAAAAAAAGCTCAAGATTGTTGTATTTTGTTAATTTATAATATATCGATCTTAAAATTATTATTTAATAAGATCATAACTCACCGGTTTGGATAAACTAGAATAAAAAATCGTTTTTACTTCTACTTATAAATATCAAATATTAAAATTGATGTATTAAAAGAAATTTAAAACATATATAAAAATAAAAAAAATATCAAATATTTAGCAATTGCAATTTGTAACGCCCACACAACATACAATGGCTCATAGCCTCATACCCTATAGAGTCATTTGAAAAAAGAATAACCTTGGATTTACCGAGTTGATTCTATATCCATGTGTATATATGTATATATATATAGCAGTGTGATTTTATTAGGAAATATACTAAAATTATAATAATAAATATTGTAAAAATTATATAATACAAGAGTGGACCCAATAATCAAAGAAGCAAGAGAGGAGGAAGGATCTCTTTCTGTGATATTAGAGGATGTCTCTTTGGTCAAATAATAATGACAAATTCCTTCATAAATTTCCTTACCACTAGACATTAAACTACAACCTTTGGTTATTGCCCTCATTTATGTCCCTCGATATTCAAAAGTTATAGTATTCCAAAAATATTCACTATTATTTGATATCCATTCCCATAAATAAATAATATATGTAAATTTATATAGTTTGTTATGTTGTGTTATCCACCTTGATTAAGATATAAATCATTGATTCGTATATATAATATTTTATAACAATTAACTTATAAATTAGTTTTTGGGTTAATTTAGACACAATCTCATATCTATAAAGAATTTAAAGTATAATTGGATATAAGAAAAAAATGTATTAAGAATCCAATATTGAAAAGAAAATGTAGCTAATATGATATATAAAAAGACATATGTCAATCTATTAATTGCTCGTTGGGTTTGACTTGAAAGTTTATGTATTATATCATGGTATCAAAGTTTATTTGTCTCGATTTGAATATTTCAACATTGAATTCTAGAATATGATATGATGTGCATGCTCTAAGAATAAATCTATATGTGGAAAAAAATGTTATATTGATATCTCTGATATGCTTGAACATGAATTATTAACTCATTACATTACACAATTCTTAATTATTGAACTAGTTTTTGGATTAATTTAAATCCAAAATTTATATTTATCATGATATCATAATCTAAAAGATAATTTGATGTAATACTTTATATAAAAAAGATATGAGTCAAGCAGAGTTATTGTCCATTGTTTGAGTTGTAAGCTCATGTACCTCATCATGATATCAAAATATATTTCATCTCTATTTAAATATTATTTTAATATCAAACTTTCGATTGTGATATCTAAATTCTAAAACGGAATCTATGCTTACGTAAAATGAATGTTATTTTGTGATTAATCATTTATTCATATATATATATATATCATATTAAACATCATTTAATTACCCAATTATCTTTTGAATTAAATTAAAATCATAGTTACCAATAATCATGGGCATATTAAAAACCATGCATTGAAAAGATAAATGAGCCTAATACATTGTATATAGAATATAAGTCAATTTACTCGTTACCAATTGGTTTCGAGTTAATATGCTTCATCCTAATCAGACACAATTTTCAGAAATGAAATGAAACTATTTTAAAAAATCACGATCTTATTATATCCTTACAATTGCAAAGAAATTTGATGAAACAATACTATTATAAAAGTAAACTTAAGAAAATAATTTGTATTATTTTTTATTTAACATAAAATAAAATAAAATACAAATCGTCAAAAAAAAACTGTATATAACAATAATATGAGAACTTTGTTGTTTTCTTATAACGTACAAGATAAGATAGATTTATAGTAAACTATAGAAATATTTAATATAGTAAATAATTGTACAGTGAAAAGTTTGAATCAAGATTAGAGTTCATTCAATTTTACCAATTATTAAAAAAAAGAGTTATGAATATAAAATTATATAAACACTCTAGGTCATTATTAATAACTAATACTTCTAATTTTAACAAATGACAACATTTGAATTTTTTTTTGTTTCCAATATATATATTGATCGACGAAATTAATTTATAATATATATACACATATATATACTCATGTAATTAAAAACATTTTATTTTATATAAATTACAACATTTAATCATCCAACAATTTGGCGTGAAAACCGCGATTTCATGTAAGGATTCAATCGAATATAATAGCCTCGTGGAATAGGGATGGTGCGGACAAAAACATTTTAGCTGTCATCATGGATTACTTCAATACAAATGTATTTATATTTTTAGACTATACAGGGATTTTTTTTTAATTTTATTAGTAAAAGATTAAATATATCACGTTTTAAAAAAGCATTAGACGATGGGCAAACGAACACCCAATATCTAGCGTTTAGATGAAGTTTAGGCGGATATATATTATATATATATATAAATAATATAATTTAAATTTTTAATTTAAAACATTTGTAAATATTTAATTGTTTAAAACTACACAATTAAATCAAATTGAAACAAATAACAAAAATAAATAAGTAACTTTTCTAACCATCTAATTTCACTTCTCTATATTCTTCATTAAATTGTTATTCGTTGGCTTCAAACTCTACGTTAAGTTATTCTTCTTCAGAATCAAAATCAAATTCATTAAGCTCTCTAACCACAAGCAAATCGTCCACTTGATCTCTTGAATCCTCACACGTCATCGGATCTTCTTGGTTTGATTATTCATTTGCTTCCCTTGATTCGTCTCCCGTTTTTTCACTATCAACAACATGATATGAATCACTAAGATAGAAGTACATCAAAGCTTTGTTCATTTGTTTTTTTTCCTTTGAACTATTAATCTCGCATTAAATTGCACATAAAATTTTTTTTAACCTTTTGGTATCAAGTCGGTTTCGATTTTTCGTTTGTACCTACACAAGAACATAAATGATTATTCATACAATACAACTATAACAAAAAAATGAAAATATGATTTATATTAATCACTTAATCCTTCAAAAGTACTCCAATTTCGTTAATATCCTGATGAATTAGTTGTTAAAGAAAGAATTTGCATCGCCATTTTTCTCAGATAAGGTGTGCCCGTTCCATAAACATCCCACCAATCGACTACAATGTAAAAATAAAGTTTAAACATTATATATGATTTACAAAAATGAAATGAATAAATTAAATGTAGAAAAAAAACCTTGATGACATATGGTTTTCCAAAGTTACCTTCTTTTTTTGTACTTTGGAAGTTCGACATTAATTACCGAACACTGAGAATCAAAACCATCTGAGAAAAAAGCTTCGACACACTTAAATATATCATCTACCATATTGACATGCGATTGAATAGTCGAGTCCTTATAAGTGTAATAATGATTCAAAACACATGCCACTATCAAGTCTTACTTTGATCCTTTCATCGATGATGTTAACAATCGGCTTATAATTCTTTTCGATGTTTTTTTACACTGCACATATCTCACGTTTTGCTATTTGCAACTCTCCATACAAAAACCCCATTGATGGTTTTACATCTCCATCAACTAATCGAACCACTCTAACCAAATGTGCAAATATTTTCAAACACAACATTACACCATTCTAAAATGAAAAACTCATCATCGTGGTATATGTCGCTTTCCCCTTAGGATGCTTTGACCATTTGCAATCTGCTCACTGTTTACTAGCAAATATCATCTTCAATCCTTCTTGTTTAGCATCTAAATTTTGTAAGCTAAGATAAGTTGATGAAAATCTAGTAACTCTAGGACTCACAATATCTCTCTTCTTTGTATAATTCCTCATCATTGATAAAGTCTTGTGGTGAGCATAAATAAAAATTGTAAACGCCCCTTTCTATCGTTTTCTTAAATTATCAAGCTTTGCAATACTCTCTAACATCCAATTTATTGTATGAGTTGCACAAGATGTCCAAAATATTTCGGACATCACATTCTTTAACAACTTTGAAGCAGCCATCTTATTAATGGCATTATCCGTTATCACTTGAACAACATTATCGACACCAATTTTCTCAATGCATTCTTTCATATATTCAAATATGAATTGTCTCGTACGTGCCTCACTTGAACAATCTTTATAAAAAAGTAATGATGTACCTTTTCTACAACTGCTACACAAATTCATAATACTCATTCTTTTTCTATCCGTCCAAGCATCCGTCATAATCGAACATCCATTCAAACTTCACTCTTTTTCATGTTTCTTTACCAGACCTTTCATTTTTTCAACCTCAAACTTCAATAACGACTCTCTTAGTTGGTATTGACTTGGTGGTGTAACACCGGGTCCATATAATCCAATCGTCTCTATACCAACATCTTGAACTCATCATTATCAATCATATTAAAAGCAACATCATGAGTGTAAATCCATCTAGCAATATATTCATGAACCTTGTTCAACCTCTCTTTAGAAAAAGCATCTTGAATATTTTTTTGCTTCAATGTCGATCCTAAACTTGTAGAAAATTCCAAATTAATCAAAGCATATCTATCAATAGGACCTAATACACGAGGTTTCTTTTTCTCCAACCCTTCAATATCTAGCTCTTCTTCTTTATTTTGATCATCAATTGTCACTGAATAACGAATAATCCTATCTTTCACTAGCTGTTGTTTCTTCTTTTCTTGTGCTTCTTTGATGGCTAACCTACATTTTTCTCGTTGCTCAATTGTTGCTTTAAAACATGTAGAAACCTTTCCTTGAATTTTTGTTACATGTTGTTTTAACCTATAAATTCCACCAAAAATAATATTTCCACATAACTTGCACTGAATTTTATCCATATTATCCGGGTTGAGTAACATACCGAATTTTCATCCGACAGTCATAGAAGTAGAATTTGAAGCTGAAGAAAATTCTATAACCTAATAAAGAAAGAGTCAAATGATCTTACTTTCTTAATATAATAACGAACAAAATTATCTAAATATCATTCATAACCAAACAACATATTCTAAAAAAATTGATTCCAATTTTTATAAGCTCGACAATTTTATTACACATTCAAAGTTACATGACCACCCTAATATTACATTATCATCCTAATCTATATACATTCTAACAGATCCATAATCAGAACTAGAAATTCGTTATGAAGAATTTATCCAAAATGAAGATGAAGACGACGGGAAAGGAGGCAACCAGACGAGTGACACAACCAGACGAGCGACGGTATTGTTACAAACCTGACGAACGACGATACTGCTTCAAACCAGATGAACGACGGTACTGCTGCAAACCAGACGAGCGACCGAGGGGAAGACGAAGGCAGGGACGGACGCGACACAACCGGACGAGCAACTCCAGACAAGCGACGATATTGCTGCAAACCAGACGAGCGACTGAGGGGAAGACGAAGGCATGAACAGAAGTGACACAACCGGACGAGTAACACCAGACGACCGACGGTACTGCTGCAAACCAGACGAGCGATCGAGGGGAATACAAAGGTAAGGACAGATGCAATAAGGGATTAGGGATTCTGGGGCGACACGACGAACGACAGAGGAAAAAGAAAGAGAGCGAAACAGAGATTAGGGATTCTGAATTGTTTTAAAAGATCAAAACGACGTAGTTTTGTCTTCACCAAAATGACGTCGTTTTACTAAACTCAGAGAAAAAATAAAAGGCCGGTCGGACAGCCGCCGAGCGACTAATCGGCTGTCCCTCCGCCCAGGACCATCGATTTGCAAAAAATCAGAGCGTCTGACCACAACCTAACGCCTAGGCGCCGCTTAAACCAATTTCTTAAATCTTGATATATATATATATATATAAAATATCAATAAAAAAAGTTCTATAGAAATATGCCAACTTGTTTCAACGTACCAAAATTATATATTCCTATTTTTCTTTATATTAATTATCATATTATAACAAATTATAATAATTATTTTTAAATGAATCTATAATCACATAAATGATATATCAATATTATTACAATAATATAAAATTATTTCATTTATATACTATTTTGAAAATAACATGACAATTTTATTCATATAAATTAAAAAATAATTTATCTATAATTTTTTCAATTTAAAATAAATTTATATATTTTAAGAAATTTTATAAAAACATATAATATGAATTATAATATAACAATAATCTTTTATATTTTATAAAAAATAATAAATATTAATATATACTTTCAAATGAAATTTTATACAGATCAAATTTATGGACGGATATAAGGATATACAATTCGTTCGTAATCATATGTGAATTCAAAAATATATTACGAAAAGATCGAATTCATCCGTAATTCTTTTCAAAATTTATTTCCAAATTAATTATGGATGAATTTAGATTTTCCTAATCTGCATTTTTTAGTAGTGCCACTTAGAAAAATCCAAAAGACCATCATTTTCTCCTCATGACTTTGTGAAATCCCGTAATAGAATGATAAGCCATTTTTCAATGATCTAAAATTACAATTTGGCATATGCCGCCAATACATAAATAATAATAATAATAATAATAATAATAATAATAATAATAATAATAATAATAATAATAATAATAATAATAATAATAATAATAATAATAATAATAATAATAATAATAATAATAATAGTAATATTATTATTATTATTATTATTATTATTATTATTATTATTATTATTATTATTTACAAAATAATATCTTAGAAATGTGTATATAAACGAGCACACATTGTACTACTTCTCATCACTACAACCTTCACAAAAACCCTTAAAAAAATGGGTTATCACAAACAACACCTCCTCACTAATCTCTCCATATTACTTCTCTTCGCTACTCTTCTTTCTTCCTCATACGCTTGTGACTGTGGTCCTTCAAACTGGTACTACACGATCTGTATTCTTGTGGAAACGTTAATCTAGGTATTTTATTACTTGAGATTAACAACGCCAACGCCAACGCCAACGCCAACGCCAACGCCAACGCCCCCAACCCCGACACCAAAGCCGCCAACGCCAACGCCAACTCCCCCAACTCCAACCCCGACACCAAAGCCGCCGACGCCAACACCAACTCCGGAGACACCATGCCCTCCACCGCCACCCCCTCCAGCTCCATGCCCACCACCACCGCCGACTCCGAAGCCGGAGACTTGTCCGATCGACACGTTGAAGCTGGGAGCGTGTGTGGACGTGCTCGGTGGATTGATACACATAGGACTGGGAAAAAGCCACGCGAAAGAAGCGTGTTGTCCAGTTTTGGGAGGTCTTGTGGACCTTGATGCGGCGGTTTGTCTCTGCACCACCATTAAAGCCAAGCTTTTGAACATCAATATTATCATTCCCATTGCTCTTGAGGTTCTCATTGACTGTGGCAAAACTCCACCTCCTGGCTTCCAATGTCCTGCTTGAGACATACTCAGAAAGATGTGTCTTTGAGAATGCTTGTTTCGGTTTTTATGTATTTGTTTTAGGATGGGGAGATTAATTTGCAAGACATTATTGATCTCTTAATCTATTTGATTAGGGTTTCATTTGTGTGTGTTTTGTGATACAATAAAGGGTTGTTGGGTTTTTCATATTTTTACTTTCCCAAAAGAAAAAAATGGTAACAATTATCTAAATTATATGATCTTTAATATAAAGGAAAACATGATACTCTTGAGTTTATTTCATATGTTTGGCATTGAATCTTGCATTATTGGTTTATTTCATATGATTGGTATTAAATAAAATTCCATACATCAGGCGTTTTAGAATAATAAAAAAAAAGTGAAATTAAATAAGTGCAGTAATGCACAAAAGGGGTCCAATAGATCTTGCTCGTGACTTACAAGTGGATTGTGTAAAATTACCGAATAATATATATATATATATATAATTATTTTGACCACTTGAAGTGACACGAAATCATACGGTGACGAGATATCATACAGTACAGATTGTTTAATGATTCAATGCATTTGTGTGGTCATTCTCAAAGACAAAACTCCAGGAAATAACGACAACTAAGAATCAATGGTCGGAAATCACCCTTTTTACTCGTTTTTTTATAAATATATTGTTACATATAGACATATAGACTAATTTGGATATTTCAATCCGACGACTGCAATACGACGACGATGAATATGAAGCAAAAAATAGAAGAATAATCAGATTTTTTAAAAATAAATTTAGTAAATATACATACGTATGTTAAACAAATAATTATACGGTATATATATTAGTAATATATATAATATAAGTATGAATGAGCATATCCATATCCATGTATTATACTATACGATAATATTATATGTTATGTGTACGTAGGTTATATAAATATCACTATTGTAAAAATTGATTTTGGCAGAAGAATAATCGTTATCTTGGTGATAAACGAGGGATGATCGTTTAGAAATCGAAGAATTGTTGGCATAATGTGGTCGGCGACTGGACGCCAATTCATTGTCATTGGCGGTCAACTAATCAAAAACCATTATCTAGACAGTTTTTTTTTTTTAATTTTCAAAACAATGTCGTTTTGTGAGAATCCAAACGACATCGTTGGGATTTACCCTTTTTATCCCTACTTTTAAATGAACTTGCCTTTGACTCGTTCGCCTCGTCTCACCTCTAGTTATCGTCGTTCGCCTTCACATATCTTCGCTCGCATTCGTTTCATCGTCGTCACCTTCGCTTTTGTCTTTGTCTTCAGTTTCACGTTCACCTTCGCCTTCACCTTTGTCTTCATCTTTAGCTTTGCATTCGCGTTCGCCTTTGTCTTCGTCTTTGGCTTCGTGTTTTCATTTGTCTGCCATTGTTCGTTTTCCCCATCTTCACCCACCTTCACATGCACCTTCGTCCACCTTCGCATTCGGCCTCCGTTACAAAAAAAACAGACAATTTCCAACGGATATATCCATTGGAAATAGCTAGATTTCGGTTGAAAATGACTAGTCCCAACAGATTTCAACGGATTTGGAGTCGTTGGGAATCGATCGTTGAAAATCCACATCTGTCGAATTGCAACGACTGTGCAACGAATACTATTCGTTGATACTGTTCAACAGAGTGTAACGAATATATTCATTGAACATATGCAACAAATGCTCGTTGGATGTTTATCACGGACGTCCGTTGAATTTCTTCCTGGCGATGGGTTTCTACAACCAGCTCAAGAAGAATCGGTTCTCTTCTCATCCTCTGCATCTGTAACATTATAGTAATCATTACAAGAAATTTAATAATTCCATACGGACGGATTAGGGACGACCAAAATCCGTCTGCAAATGCGCGTCGCAAAAACATATCCGTCCGCAAATACAAACGGAAAAAATAGTCCGCAACCCGTCCGCAATTTCAAGGCCGTCCAGAAATCGACGCGAAACCTGAACGAGTAAGGATGGGTTGCGTCATTACATTTTGCCGACGGGTCGCGACCCGTCCTTAATATTTGCGAATGAGAACAATGTCGTCCGTAAATTTTATTTTTAAAAATAAAAATAAAATTTAAAATTTTAGATTAATATTAATTAATTAGTATTTATACATCATTAACATTACGTATTTACAAACTTGTTGGTGGTAATTGGGAATTATCTTCGTCGTCGTGAGAATCATTGGTTTCGGCCGTATCCCAATTGATATTGGGCATGTGTTCCTTCATCATCCTAAGCCACTGTTGAAGTTCTCCTCTTGATCGTTCAACTTCCCTTTCCAGAGCGTTGAATGCTGAACTTTGTTGTACTAATTGTTCTTGCATCTTTGAGATTGTGTTTCGAAGTTCCTCGATCGTGGCTTTTTCCTTGCCTTTGGAGGAACTCGCATGTTTTGATGTCATACCTCCAAGACCAAATAAACGACCTTTGTGCGGTGTTACGTGCTACAAAAAAATACTGAAATTTAATTTAAATTTAAATTATCAATAAAAAATTTATTGTAAAATTATAATTAATTTACCTCGAAATACATCTCGTTTATTCTTCTTGAGTTAGAGTAGGTTGCGTCCCATCTTCTCTCGGCGGGATATGGGACACTCGTTCTAATGTCATGTTTAGAACAACATCGTGAATATGTTTCGCCTTGTCATCTACCCACGAACCGTCGGATTTCTTCTTGTGTTTACGTTCCAACAATTCCACGTACGACGGTTCACATCCCTTCTCTTTCGCCTAAAACAAGTTTAAAATTTATGTTTTACCTATTAAGCAAATGTCGTATTAAAACTTTTAAAAATTTAAAATCTTACCAAATCTTCGTAAACCTCCGCGAAGGAGCGGGAACCAACAATATGAGCACTTATCCCATATCCCGCTCAATCGGAACGACGAGATTGACTAATGCACCGGTTTTTCTCCTTAAAGCTAGGATCGTGCCAATAGGCACATATCTGTTCCCAAACATTATCTGATATCCAAACAGGTTTGCCCTTTGTCTGCTGATCACTTTTCAATTCGTTTGAAAGAGATTTGAGTCGTATTTCCGCGGCCCGTTCAAATTCAGACTTTACTAGTCCGGTTATTGCAGGATTCCAATAAAGTTTTTGCTGAAATAATGAAATAATAATTTATTGAAATATTATTTTAAATTTTAAATTTAGAGTGAAATGAATATTAACAAAAACGTACCACAAATTCTTTCCACCATCGTTCCTTGATATCGAGATCGGTTAGCGTCCAGTTTTAACATGGACGATCATAATCAGCTTTTATCGTCTTGGTTATATGACGATTAAGTTGTTTAATACCAAACCTATTTAAACAAAATTAAAAATAAATTAAGAATTGATTAATTAAGTAGTTACAAAATTAAATTTAAATTTAGTTTATATACCAAAGTGCGTCGGTTACACGATCCGGATCTATACTAGGAAGTTGGCGTCTTTCTTCATCCATCGCTAAAAGTTCTTCCACCGTTGGTTCCTGATGCATCGGCGGCTCATGATGCATCATTGGCTTGACCGGTGGTGACATCTGCTGATAAAAGAGATACGGCATATATTGTGCCGATCCAGTGTTCGGAAATAAATTCGGATTCATAAAATCTGAAAATACCATATCCGACTGTCTCTGGTGTTGTGGAAAAGATGGGCCATTGGCACTTTCCTCAGATGTTGAACGGGTTCTGGTGTTACCTCCTCTTCCAACGCGACGCGACATACTAAAATTGTAATTTAAAATATTGTATAAATTTTAAATTGAATGTTTATTTTAAGAATTTAAATTTCTAATTAAACACTAATGAATTGTACTATAATTTCAAAAACACATATAATTTAATATATGTATTTTTTAATTTAAAAAAACATATAACTTAATATATGTTTTTTAAACGGAATATATTAGATTATAACCATAACTCATATAACTTAAATAAGTTAATAATAGATTATTATCATAACTCATAACTCACGAAACTTAATACATATATAAATTGTAACCAAAACTAAATTATAACCATAATATATGTTTTACACATAACATATCCACCATTAATCATATAATTAGTCGTATATTAAGTTATATGTTTTTTAGACATTTCATCGAACACTTCATCTACATAATATTCATCTACCATAAACACAAACCGGTATCGACATTTATTTCGACACAAAGTACCTAATAAATTGTATACTTATGAATATAGTTCGTTTAGGCAAAAACATGGTTTGTTTTGTACATGAAACCAAATGAAACGAAATTTAATAGGAGAAATATAACCTGAACGGACGGCGGTTGAGCTGATGGCGCCACTACAAAAAAACACGGGATTTACAACGGATGGGGCAACGGATCCGTCCGTTGGAAAGCAGAACCAACGGATTGCAACGAATGACGGGATATTGCAATGGGTAGAAATCCGTTACAAATCCATTACAATTTGCAACGGATTTGTAACGGATAACCTCCGTTAGAAAGTCCGTTGGCAGTCCGTCGTAAATTTTAACAGATGGCAACGGAAACCATCCGTTGGCCGTGTCCGTTGGAACGACCGTTAGAAAACTTGACAACGGTCGTCCGTTGCAATTTATAATGGATGCCCGTTAGAAATCGCAACGGATAACCGTTGATTTTGTGAATTTCGAGGGCACCGGTTTAAATAATTTCACGTGAACCTGCAACGGTGATCCGTTGCAATTTGCAACGGATGTCCGTTGGAACATAAACTATTTAGATCTTACCAAAGAGTGCATCAAACCATCAATAACAAAAACATTTTCGAGAAAATGTCGTCGTCTTCAAATCGAAATATATATAGATCAAGGGAGTGGATGTATAGAAGAAAAGATCCTGTAACCGAAGAGATTACGCAAGAATTCTTACACGGATTAGAGCAATTCATGAGTTTTGCATCGATGCAGCCTTTGTGTCAAGAACGTGGGACAATGTTATGTCCATGCAAAAGATGCAAAAACATGAAGTATCGAAGTCAAGAAATTGTTTGCAAACAGCATGAAGAAATGCCGAACATCGATGCACGTCGATTCTTCAACCTATTGGATTCGGCGAAACAACCTATATATGAAGGTTGTCGTGAAGGTCAGTCTCGTTTATCTTTATCTTCAAGATTGATGAGTATTAAAACAGACTACAATGTGGCTGAAAATTGCATGGATTCATTTTGTAAAACAATGCGGGAATATTTACCGGAAAATAACCAAGCTCCCGAGACATACTACGAACAAAGAATGTGTTAAAATACTTGGGAATGCCACATGAGAAAATTGATGTTTGTAGAAATAATTGCATGTTGTTTTGGGGAAATGATAAAGACTTGTTGGAATGCAAGTTTTGCGGTGCAAGCAGATTTCGGCCTAAAAAACCATCTTCACGGAAATATGTACCATACAAGAAAATGTTTTATATGCCTGTAGCAAACAGGTTGAGAAGGTTATATGAATAAAAAAAACCG
>CM071865.1:3811305-3832865 GCA_036759665.1 Gynandropsis gynandra | reverse complement strand
CCGCCGCCACCACCACCATATCGTCCTCCGTCTTCAGTATCGGCACCGCCGATATTTATCGACGAGGACGATATGGTAGACATCGATGCATTGATCGATGATTTCGATGGGCGTCCAACCCTTTTGATCATCGATCCCGAACGTTCTCCTGGAACGTTATGGTAAATTGTTTATAATTGTATTTAATTTTATTTAAATTTCGTAACTATTATCTAACTTTTTATTTTTGATATGCAGGTTTGATGAGGATGATGTGTTGAAACACACCAACAATACCATCATCCAAGGGTCGTTACAAGACGATCTCTGCTACTCCTGGCAAGTGACGCCAGAAGTTGTGCGCCAGCGATGGTGGCGCACTTTTATTTTAAGTGTGTAAATTATATTTAATTTTATATTTATTAATATATTTGAAAACTAATAATTTTTTTAACTTTGTTTGCAGCATTCATACAGATTACGTCGAACCTATACGTTGCGCATCTACACAGCGTGGATGCGCGACATGCAGGTTCGATTTTGTCTAATGATGAACGGTGCAAAGCGCAACTACTACGCCAACAGCAGCAAACCACGATGGGCAACCGAAACGGTGTTCAACAAAATGATTGAGCACTGGGAGTCTCCGGCATTCAAGGCCAAGAGCGAGAAGGCCAAACAAAATCGCTACGGTGAGAAGGTTCCCGGATGGTCTGCATCACCATACTTCGGGATCAAAATCCTTCACGAAGAGAAAAAAGAATTGGTAAAGTTTTAATTATTTAGATTTTTTAATTACTTAAATATTTATCTAACAAAATTTCTTTTATATTGTAGATGCAACGGATGGGAAGAGAACCGACTCTTCTTGAAGTGGTATTAGAAACCCATGCAAAGAAGAAGTCGGTTTTCGGGGAAGAGGCCGCCGAACCGAAACTCATCGATCCTCGAGTGGCCCGAACCGTGAGAGCTGTGACGGAGAAGATCACACAGCAATCTCAGGCTTACGGTTCAAGCCCCGACGACCTTAGTCCTTCACAAAAGGACCAAATTTATTTAGAGGTAAAATATTATTATTTTGATTGTAAATTATTAATCAAATAATTTATTAAAATCTAAGATTACTCTTATTTTTCTTATAGTCGGTGAGACCGTATAAGGGACGTCTATGCGGTCTCGGAGCGCTTCAAAAGGATATAATCGAGGACATCACGACGGTACCTCCAACGGTGCAAGAGAGTTTTTCACAACAACGACGGATTGAAGATCTCGAATCACAACTTCGAGAAACTCGAGTCAAAGTGCAGCACCTGGAGAGCGTCATCGAGTTGATGTCGGGGCAAGGAAGGGGATCAACGTCGCAGCAAGAACCGGTTCTCGATTCAGATGCAACGTCTTCTAGACGTGATGGCGATCACGGAGACGATATCGACCCCGTCGATTTAAACGAAATGTAATAGGGTAGAGTAACGTAGGTTTAGTTTTAGTTTTTTGTAAACAATTTAATATTTTAAATAAAAACTTTTTATTTATTTTTAAAAATATTGTTAATATAATTTTAATATTTTTTTAAAAACCTTTTAGTTTTAAAAATATTTTTATTTTTTTATATTTTTTTTTCAAATTTTCCAACGAGCATCCGTTGGCAATGCTAACGGTCATCCGTTGCACCGTATTTCCCGCCAAATCGTTTCCCACCAGTTAGCAACGGACATCCGTTGGCCGAGCTAACGGGCTTCCGTTGGAAACCGTTTCCCGCCAAACCGTTTCCCGCCAGTTTGCAACGGCCGTCCGTTGCAGTTTTCCGCCACTTGGCAACGGATGTCTGTTGTAAAAATGATTTTTCCCTGCCTAATTTTGCAACGGATAGCCGTTGCTTTCCAACGGCCGTCCGTTGAAAGGTTGCAACGGTGATCCGTCACAACGGTTTCCAACGGGCGTCCGTTACTGTGTTTCCAACGACGGAATCCGTTGCCCGTCCGTTGCAAATTTTTAACGGATATTATCCGTTGACACGCCGTCGTGAATTGCAATGGATCGTCATTTGCAACGAACTTTTCGCAACGGACGGAAATTCGTTGGCGTCCGTTGGAAACGGCTGTTTCCAACGGATTTTGGACGGTTTTCAATGGATATGTCCGTTGGAAAGCGCCAGTTTTTTGTAGTGCGGCAGAACTCACGGACGACCGGAACACACGGACGGCCGGATAGCACGGACGGATGAAATGACACATGAAACGAAAGGTTGAAATTACACATAAAACATAAATGCAGAATGGCGGCTACTGGATGAGGAGGCGGCCAGACGAAAGTTTTCGGTGGCTGGACAGAATAGGCAAGGGAGTTTTCGGCTGGAATAGGCAATGGAAACTATGCCTTCGCCGAGAAATTTATAAAGGTTTACGGGCGGAGTCGCGCAGACCGTCTGCAATCGCGGACGGACATTTTCCCGTCCCAATACCATCCGCATTTGCGGACGAAAGTCGAGTCCTGTCCATAACTTACGGACGATTTGCTGATGGTGTGCGTGTCCCGTCCGTAGTTACGGACGGTTTGCGCGACCCATCCGTAACTTATGAACGGAATAAGGGCCTCGTTCCAATGTCGTCCGCAACCCGTGGCCATCCGCAATCCGTCCGTAACTGAAGGGATGGGAACCGATCGAGGGACGGGAACAATTCATAAAAACTTATATTTTTATTTCGTTGATTTAATATATAAAGTTAAAAATAAAAATTCTTATTAATTATTTTATATATTCGATAACAAGTTAACATCAATCATCTTTGGAGTCATATAATTCTTCCGTCGATTCTTGTGTTTCTGAATTTGATTCAAATTCTTCATCTTCTTCGTTTCCTTCTATCTCTTCATCTTCAATTTCTTCGACTTCACCATATGCTAATGCTTCAACAGTAACTTCAACAATAGCAACAATCTCGATGATTTGTTATTGCATGGCCAACTATATTCATTTTGAAATTCCTCTTGTTGTGTCGTAATGTATCATCCGGAGGAAGAAAACGACGATGACAATCAAACCAACTCATCTTTCGTCCATCTTTCAACTGAAAAGCATCTCTTTTCCCCATGCAATATGGACAAGCCAATCGACCATGCGTTGTCCATCCAGATAGCAGACCATAAGCTGGAAAATTACTTATTGTCCACATAAGAGCACCCTGTAATACAAAATTTTGTCGTCTCGAAACGTCGTACGTTCCCTTCCACAATTCTTTCAATTCTTCAATCAATGGTCGAAGAAAGATATCCAGACTTCTTTTTGGATGATTAGGTCCGAGAATTCAATATTGTTAAGAACAAAAACCACGCTTCATGCATATATCTGGTGGTAAATTATACGGTGTCATAATAAGTGGCCACAACGAATAATTTTTTCCAGACATCCCAAATGGATTAAAACCATCACTGCAAAGGCCTAAATTAACGTTTCGACTCTCAGCTGCAAAATCAGAATATACCTTTTTAAAGTGTTTCCATGCCTCACCATCTGAGGGATGACACATTTCTCCGTCACGACTTGAATGCTCAGCATGCTACCTCATGTCGCTTGCGGTCTTCTCTGATTGATACAATCTTTTTATCCTGTCTGTAATTGGTAAATACCATATACGACGAAACGAAATCGATTTTCCATTATTTTTCAAATAAAATCGATCTTTTCCACAAATCGACAATTGCTCAAATCCAAAGTTTCTTGCCAAAAAATCATACAGTTGTCTTGTTAAACATCAATATTTTGATATGGCAATAAACCCAATGATCTCATTATTTTCTTTCGGAAAATAATCTCTTACTAATTGCGATATAGAATCCATGCAATTCTCAAAAATATTATTTTCAGTCTTCAAATTCATCAACCGTGCAGATAAAGATAACCGTGAAAGACCACTTCTACAATCATCATAAAATAGATGCCTAACAATTTCTAACATTTCAAAAAACTTTTTACTTCTTCATTCTGATCTTCTTCAATATTTTCATCTTCGTTTCTTTCAACGAATGTATTTTGCACCATTTCTACATAAGGGTTCATTTCTACATTTTGAAAAGTCTCAGACAATTCATGATGTACAATATCCCTACTAAAATTTTCCACAATATTTCTAGATCGTGGTGCAAAATTCTCTCCATGAGATAACCAAAAAAAATAATTTGGAGTAAACCCTCTTAAATAGAGATGATTCCAAACGGTTCTCTCATTAACAAATTTTTCATTTTTGCATTTGACACATGGACAAACCAACTTCTCATTTTCTCTATAAACTTGTTGATTTTGTCGCCATCGTCATAAACTGTGTAATCCATTTTATAAACTCACTCGATACACCTTGAGTTTCCCGATCAATTCTTCTATACAGCCACTGTCTCGAAACGAAAATATTTGATCTCGACGATGATGCCATTATAATTAGAAACGATAACAAGATATGTAGAGAAATGTATGAGAATTGTGTGAGAAAAAAATATAAGAGGAGAGGTTAAATAGAAAATTTCTGGACCGATCAAGGACGGATTACGGACTGAGACAAAAATTTCCCGACGAACCGTCTCGAATACATCCCAAAATTTGCGGATGGGCAGAAAAACCATCCGCAATTTGCGGACGCTCGTGAAAGTGGTCCCGAATCCTTCTTAGGGACTACTTTGTAGTCTGTAAATTTGCGGACGGATTTATTTTTTCGTCCTTAAGACGTCTCTAATCCGTCCCTAAATTTAGGGACGAATCTTTCAGTCCGCAAATTCCGTCCAGAAATGATAATTTTCTTGTAGTGAATATAATGAGTTAAAAATTTTATATAACAATAAAATTTAAATAATTAATTGAAATAACTTTTACGAATTCTTTCTTTTATTTCGGGAATGACTTCGATCTCGAGGTATGGTTACGCGGACCATCCCCGAGAACCTTCTCGTCGTACCTATATTTTTTTGTCTTCTCGCGTTTGGCCTTGAAGTCCTCGGACTCCCAATGTTGGACGAGTTCATTGAATACCTCGTTCGTTGCCCATTTCGGTTTGACATTCTTCTTGCAATAGTTGTGTTTGGCATTGTTCATCATCATGTGCAACCGGACTTGCATGTCGTGCATCGAAGCTGTATAGAATTGCGATGTATCCTTCTTCCCTCATCTATATGCGCGTTGCAAAATTAAAATGCAATAAATAAATTTATAAATAAAAGTAAATAATAATTTAAAAATTAAATTTTATATTAGAATTACTTATGCTGAATGTACACCACCATCGGTGGCGTATAACTTCAAGCGTCACCTTCCAGGAATAATAGAGTCAATCCTGTAGCGATCCTTGGGTGATATTGTAATTCGTATGTTTTAGAACATCATCAACATCAAACCTACACGTGAAAATTAAATAATTAGATAATATTTATAATTAAACACAATATGAATTGTGTAATTAAAATCTTATCATAGCGTCATGTCGGGACGTTCAGGGTCAATAATAAGGACGAAAGGACACTCGTTGAAACTATCGATCAATGCGTCTATATCCACCATATCATCTTCTTCATCAAATTTCGGCGGTGTAGATATAAGTGAAGGAAGCCGATATGGTGGCGATGGAGGCGGTGACGAGGCTCCTGCCGAACTCACCAACATTCCACAGTAACCTATGCCCGCTGGAAATAAGGTCACCTCACCGGACGTAATTAATTGACATTTTGGTTTCTAACGGGAATCCATTGCCATTTCCCAACAGATGCTCGTTGACAATTTTAAAACCTTGAAAATTTTCTAAGTATCGAACATAATTTAATGTTTCAATAGGTTTCCGTTGCAATGTCCATTGGATACCCATTGAAACTTGAATATATATATATTGTTAAAAAATAATTTAAAAAATTTAGATAAAGTTAGATATTACAATTACACAATTCATATATTTTCTTCGGTAGATTCTTCGATTTGCGAGTCTTCTTTCAATTGTTCATTAAATTCATCGCCATGTTCATCTTCTGCATCTTCTGGTTCAATATCTTTATAATCATGGATGTATTCTCCATCTATGTCAGTTCTTACGAGAACCTCATCTCGATTGTCTGTATCAATTAATCATATCTGTTCAAGGTGATCGGTTTGCAACAGATCTTCTTTTTCATTTATGCTTATAACTTTTCGCAGCTTGATCTTTACTACAACCTACCACTCCTCTCTTTGACATTTCAATGTTATTAGATATTGCACGTAACATACTTGATCTGATTTATCTATTATGATGAATGGATCATACTTACCATATTGTCGTGCCAGATCGATGTGAATTCCTCCCCATCAATTTTTTTCATGTACCACGTCTTATGGTTGGGTCAAACCACTGACATTTATAAAGCATTACCTACAGTCCAACAAGACCGAGATATTCCACATGTAGGATTTGGTGCAAAATGTCATAGAAATTATCACCCTCTATTTCACTATTTGCGTAAAACACCATAATTATATGTGCTTCTATATTTTTCGTGTTTGTACTTATGGAATGTGTATCCACGAGTAAACAAAATTGGTTAACACAAAACATTTCTTGCAGGACCATTAGCCAAATCTTTTAACCAGGTAGGATGTCTCTCATCATAACGTTTGACCTATATAAAATAAAAACAAATGAAAACTTCATAACATAACCTTTTATATGTATATATAACGTACGATTTCAAATATATACGTGTATTTACATAATCTCTCAACCATGAGCCATAATGTTGATCAAGGTAGCTTGCCTGCCAAGCCGTTAGGCGAATGTTGAATCTTGATCAATGTGTGATATTCCGTGAAATCTTAAGAAATACCAATTTATAACATAATCTTATATATATGTATATATAACGTACGATTTCAAATATATACGTGTATTTACATAATCTCTCAACCATGAGCCATAATGTTGAATTTTTAGTTTCGTGACTTCACCTGCATTTAGATAAGAATATGTACCCATTACTTCTTCATCAAATATCATGTAATGAAAGTACGTTAACACACATAGATATTATATATATATATGTGTGTGTGTGTGTGTGTCTATTTTTAACAGATCAATTTTTATTGTTTTGTATATTTTGAAAGGTAATAGCTCTTGAAATTTAGTAATATATATATCTATATATATGTGTGTGTGTGAACATGATTATACTCCTCTCTCGTTAGCCAATATTCTTCGTATTTTCCTCATGTACGTCCAATCGGTGTAAATATCTCTGATATTCTCCAAATTGAGGATTATATTGATATAGATAGTTTGTGGGATCTTTCGCTGGGCATCTTTATTTCGTCGGAATATGCGACTCGAAATAAAATATACTCAAAAATGTGATTTTTTCCAACAAGTATTGTTTAACAATAGATCCTTCAACCGATGATTTTTTTTGTTTTTCTTTAGATGAAAGAAATACCTTTGGAAAGGATACATCCATCTGAATTGATATAGCCCACCGAGTATTGCCTCATTTGGTAAATGTATTGGCAAATGTTCTATGACATCGAAGAAGGAAGGTGAAAAACTTTTTCCAATGAGCATAATACTTCAGAGATATTGTTTTTCATTAGTTCCAAGTTATCCCTTTTAAATGTCCTGAACATATATCTCTGAAAAATATGCTAATTTCACATAGCACATCATGAACATTTCGTGGTAAAAGCTCAACAAATGCAATTGGAATAAGTCGCTGCATGAAAACGTTATAATCGTGACTTTCCAACCTGATCAGTCTCAAACCAACAATATCCACACCAAGTAATGTTCGATACATATTCATCTAGAAATTTAATGTCTTCTTTAAACCACCTTAATAATGCGGTTTTCGCTAGCCTAAACAATCTAATTTTTGGGATAGGTGCCCTTCAATCTCGTAACTCCAACTCAGGTCTTTGACATACTATCTTCAAATCTTTTCTTAATTGTATATTATCCTTAGTTTTTCCCGTCATATTCAAAATAGTATTGATGATATTATCGAAAATACAATATCAGTGATTTCCAATATGGTAGTTCCCAAAAAATACTACGTTTATACCAGTTATGTCATTCACCTTGGCCTTTTGGTTTTCGATGCCCACGATATCCGCCACATTCTATTGATTCTTGTAACTCTCTAATCGTGTTTAATCATTCGTAACGGATTTGCGTTCCGGTTTGCATGCACGATGCCTCTTCTTTTTGTGCCATGTTTTTTCGAAAATGTGTTATATCTTTTCTAAAAGTATGTCCACTGGGAAGAAATATTTTATGAAAATTTTTTTATAAAACCTACCTTGTAAAGATGTTTGCAAACAATTTCTTGACTTCGATACTTCATGTTTTTGCATCTTTTGCAGGGACATAACATTGTTCCGTGTTCTTAATACAAAGTTGCATGAACGTAAAACTCATGAAATGATCCAATCCGTATAAGAATTTTTGAGTAACTTTCTCGGTTATGGGATATTTTCTTCTATACATCCACTCTCTATCTATATATATATCTCTATTTGAAGAACATAACATTGTTCGAAAATATATTTGTTGTTGATGCTTGATGGTATAAGTCTAGAATTTGATCAATAAATAGTGAAATTTTCAACGGCCATCTGTTGGAATCCTCAATGGATGTCGGCAGAAACACAACATTGAAATATTCCAACGAAAACCTGAAAATTCTAACTTTTCAACGGGCATCCGTTGATGGTTCCAACGGATGCCCGTTGCACTAGGCAACCGACATAAGTTGGAAAAAAAATTGGGGTTTTGAATGGTGTTTAAAGAGGTCATTGCAATGGATACAATCAGTTGCTCGTCAGTTGACAACTTCAACGGATTGCAACAAGCATGTGATCGTTGATCATTTTTCGGCATCTGTTGCAATCCGTTGGAAATTCGTATCAAAGGACGGATCCGTTGATCATTTAAATTTTTTTTGTTGTGTTCATTATCCCAGGTCTTTCGTTCCTCGACTCTCGTTCGTATTTGTCGTTCGCCCAATTTTGATCTTTTTTCCTCTCTCGAAATCAGTCGTCGTTATGCTAGGTTAATAAATGATAGATTATAAAACTAGAGATTTTAGGACTACCAAATTGGTTTACCTTAGTAAATGTTAGGATTAGTAAATGTTTGGAATATATGAAGTATATATTTATCTTATCGAATGTTAATTGGTTGTGTAAAGATTAACTCGATCTATCATTTATTTTTTTGTTGATTGTGAATCTTTATAAATTCATCTTCAACCTCAAACATTAAATATTTGATTACAAAAGTGACATCTCATGTATTAAAGCAACGTAATTAAGAAGATATAAAATGAGAATATAAATTTTTATGTGACCCATTGAATTCCGATAAATGAAGTGTCAATAATGTGGAAAAATGATGTCAAGAGGCGTATATGGAATGAAAGAATATGTTGGTCATGTTAAGAGAAACGTTGCTAGTTGTCTATAAAGAAATACAAGACGCTTGTGTTCGAAATAAGAGAGAAAAAAAGTAAAAGGAAGCAAAAAGACATAGAGCACGAATGGATATTGATGGATGACATGGAATAAATGAATTGCTAAAATTGAAAAATTGGAAGTTGATTCATTATGTTTGTCAAATGGATAAATTTGTTATTCCCATCGATCCCGACTCTCGATCCGTCTTTGGGCAAGAAAACAATATAACAAAACATAAATGAAATACTTTAAAAAAACATACAATTTTCGTTAGCTTTGTACTAGATGGTTATATTGTATAACTTTTAAAATCAAGTTTTATTTAAATATTTTGAATTTATTAAAAAAACATCTATTATCGACTAATTTGACTAATCGCAAGACGCTCATGAACATTCCGATTATCATCTAGCAGTTTTTATAATACTGAAAAATATACTTGACATATGATATACATAGTATATCGTATTACAATATAATATATATTATATATGATGTACATATGATATATATATATATATATATATATATATATATATATATATATATATATATATATATATATATATATATATATATATATATATATATATATATATATATATATATATTATAATCAAAGAAAATTACCAAAGATGTGAACCATTTGAGATTATGCATTTGAATTGTATGTCAAATGAGATGGTCATATTGTTAAAAGGTTAAGTTCCAAAATTAAATATGACCTTTTTAAAAAAAAACTAGATGATACCCGCTCTACGCGCGGAATTTGTGATCATTAATATATGTTTATCTCATGTGTTGTATATAATTTATTAAATTGAATATTTTCATTAGATTTGATATGCATATGGGGTAATATAAATATACAAAATAAAAGTTTCAATGCATAAATTTGATCAATAGATTTATAAGTTGTAATGTAAACTAATAGTGCAATTTGCTTATAATGTATTTAAAATTGTAGACTATAAATTACCGGAAAAAGCGATTGCATGATTTGAGTCGTAGTATTTTAATGATTCTTTTTTTATCTGTACCTCAATAAATATTGAGGCTTAAATTTAATCAATAACTGGATTTAAGAACAATTATTAAGATACGAATAAGATTTAGAAATTTGGAAAACTTACATATGTTTGAATTTCTTGATTGACTTTAGCTGTGGATCTATGTAGATGTGGGTGGAGCAGGACGGACGAAGTGTTAACAAACCTATTTAGAAAGAATAAGTACGAATAACACTGGAAAAAATATATAATATAATATATGTTATCTAGTGTTTTTAATATTGTTGATCATAATGGGAGTAATGTCTTGTACAATTATGACAGTTTCTTTGATGATCATTTGAGCAACAATTTTGAACGAAAATGCATATCAAGTTTGTCCAACATGATTATTTTTACGAAATTGTTTCTATATTTGAAATGTTGAAGTGAGGTTAGTAAATTTTTTTATAGAAGAAATAACAAAACACGTCAATGGAGTAATAGTATAAAACTTACCTATTCAATAACTCTCGGATTTCTGTCTTTTGATCGGAGGTTGGCAGACGCAAATTTGATCCTTACATAGCAAGGAGGAGTCCAACAACATCTACAAGTTTCAACATTCCAATATATGAGTTTAGTAGTAAAGAAGTAGTATATTTGATTTATTGCAAACGTATTTACCCGATACAACTTCTTTGTGACCAACCAATCCAATCAATTTTCGGTATGAACGCATCCTGAGTTTATATTTCGGAATTGTATGAATTGCGTAAGTCACTTTCTCAACAACCGTATTCTCTTTAAAAATATGCGCATACTATTGTCGGTTAACTTGTAGTTACCAACATTTGGTAGAATTATCAATTTTTTTAGGATAAAATATCTCCTTCCTTTATATATTCATTGTATTTATTAACACCGTCAAGAGATATATGTCCTTCAATAGTAATTCCGTGAAATATATCATATACATGATGATGAAAGATATTGATACAATGTGGAATACGCAAATACATTAACATAACTTACTGTTTCACTGAGGAATAAAAAACCAAGACCAAACAAACGATTGTCAATGAATGTGTTTCGTCATGATAGTTTTCAAACGTATAATTCCAAATGATTTAGTATTTCATGTCATTTTGGTTTAGTCGTCATTGTTATAAAAAGGTCAAGATTATCATACCATTTGCATGGAGTCATCCGTCATGATAGTTTTCAACCATATATCTTGATTATCCCATAAAAAAGGAGGTAATATGATTTTTATGCCTATAAATTTATCGTTTCTATCACTTTTACCAATTGCATCAAATACATTATTATATACATCTAAATGAAGCTTTTCCGATTGTTTCAAACACACTTCTTTTAATTTTATTGTATTTGCATTGGGTATCTTCTCATGAAAGTCGGTTTGACTATATGGAAACAATAGAGGATATATAAATAATAAATTGGAAAAAATTTAAAAAAATTCTACATTTTTAAAAATTTTAATCGAGTTTTCAAATTTTTATTAAATTCACAAGTGAATAAATTTATTTACTTTGTCTATAAATTTTGCGAATTTAAATTATTTAAATTGATTGTTTTGTAATAAATAAAAATTAATATTTTTCTAAAATAATAAACGATTTTGGACCTAATTGTATTAATTAATTTTAAACATATTTTAGACTAATTAATTTCAAACCAAAGGGCAGATATATTTTTATTTTGAGTGAAAATATTTTAGATTGAATTTAGGAATATATATATTTACATTTATTGAATAGAAAAATAAATTTTTTAATATATATTATTTTAATATACGTTTTTTATTTGTCGAGTGTTTCATTCATATCAATTGCAACCTTATTATCAGCCTTTCATTGTTTCGTTGGCATTTTTTATTTGTGTTGTTGAAACCATATAGGATGTTTGAATTTTGCCTTTTTTATTGTAACAAAATTATGATTTAGATAAAAAGTACACTATTTGATAAATTTCTAGATATAAATTTTTGAAGTATTGTTGTTTAATACAACTACGTAACTATTGAATTGAATGGTATATTAAAAAATCGTACCCTTTCTAAAGCAAAGGCAGCTCTATCTAAAGCAAAGGTTGTTCCTATTCAACGTTTGTTTCGTCGAGCATGGTGGATGTTTCATCATGTCTTCCATCTTCTACGAATTTTCTTGTCGTTTTCTTAGTCGTCGATTCATCTTGACGTTGGTCTTCCCCTATTTCTCGTAGTCGTTTCCTCTTCACCCGCAGAGATCCATCGCCTCTTCCACTGACAACCATTATGATTTCACTTAATATAACTAATGAATCTAGTGAAATAAATAGCTGGCATGGAGGACCTCCCTTTATGAAATCCACTTGGCTCGACAATGGCAATGCATTCTTCTGCTTGTAGGCTAGGGAAGTTGCGAGTTCAGCAGACTCAGTGCATTCTTCTTAATCTACACATTTATCCTTTATAGTCCTGCAGAAAATACCAGAAGCTGTTAACAAAAAACTGTTGATTCAAGGTAAGTTTGAATCACATTGCAGTTGACTCGGAAGTTGACATCAATACCAACTCAAGACTTCATCGGAAGAAGCTAAAAGGCAATCAAGCTTTAGATGGAGTTGTACGATGCCCAATCGTGAAGCATACTGCGAGGAAGTTGAACAGCATCATGCACATCATAGTCAACATCAAGACTATTGACCATACGAAATGATATCATTGTCTTGAATGAAGCAAACAACAAAAAATATAGTCATGGTGTAACTTATCACAGCTTTTGCAGCTCTATCATCACTGAAGGTGATAGTATAGCTGGTCGAATACTCAACGCTTGCAGAGGTTACAATTTCCCACAATTCAATTGCCCTTACAACATCATTCTAAACCCAGAAACAGGGGGCAAAAGAGCTTTGACAGCTCTTTTCATATAACAACATTCCACCACAACATTTGCACTGAAGTTGTAAAAAACTGTTGGTATGTAGTCCTGATACATTCATCAAGCAACCTAAATTGTCAGCAGATCTTATACACGAAACATTAAAAGTTGCAAAACCAAATGCACCTCCACAACAATCATGATAAACTGGAGGCTTATATAAATTTTTCAAAAAGCAAAAAGGGGTGTTTTCCCATGAAAGAATCCGAAGAAATTAGTTGATTTCGAGGAAACGGCATGGATTTACAGAATAGTTTAGCTAAAGGAGCTAAATTTAAGAGACCTAGATGGATTTTTCAGAAAAAGGAATTGAATTTGAGATACTATAGAGATTGTTAGAGGAAAATCGGCAAGAGAAACTTGAAATCTGAGAAACCTAGATAGATTCACGATGAGAAAATTCAGGAACGTTCTTACAGTTGGGAATTTGTTGTTAGTGTAGCAGATGAGCATACAAGTTTTGCCAACAACACCATCCCCCACTGTCACAAACTTGATGAACCTTGAAGAACTCGAAGCCATTGAATCCAAACTAAAGCAAATAAATTCAGGGATCCACATAAAGATCATATGGTTTTGTGATGAAAAGAAACATATCAACTTATATTTCCAATATCAAGTCTTGCAATCAAAGAGACAAACAACTAAAACACAAATAATTGTTTGGGAGATAATCTTAGAGGAAGCAAAAAATATTCAGCTGATGAGAAAAATGTGTGGTGTATACCTCGGAAGAAGCGGTTTCTGCTTGAGGATCCTACTGACAGCAGCGATAACTGGTATCAAAGAATTAGCGAAAAGAATTAGCAGTAACTGGTAGCTGTGATGCGGAAAGAAAAGATACACATCAACTTCTATTTTCAATATCAAGGCTTGTAACCAAAGGGCACAAATAACCTAATCCAAATAATTTTTTGGGAGACAACCTTAGAGGAAGTAAGAAAACATACAAATACCTGAAATTCACCAATTCCGAGGTAACTCCAACACATCTTGCCTGAGAAAGATCGATACTTCAGCTTGCGAGAAGCTCAAAGACCAATTGCAACAGCAAATATTAGTCCCTCTGCAAAGATCTAAATTAGATCTTTGAAGCTAATTTGAGATCAAAACTGCATAGCAAATCAAAGTTACATACCCTACACTATCAAATGAAAATTACCTTCTCATGAGCATCAACACCCCAAAACCCTAATCTGACGATCGTACAAAGTCAAACTATTATCATTTAGTGATGTACAAAGTCAAGCTGTTCAGTGAGCTCTTCGCCGTTCATTCCCAAAGTCAAGCTATTATCAAAGTCCCAATTCTCGAATATTTCAGAAATTGGGTTTTCTGATGTTGAAACAAAACTTTAACAACTAAGTCAATACTAAGAACATTATTAAATGGAAATTGCCTTCTCTGAGCATAAGTATACGGGGAATTTTGATTCGAGGTCCCAAAACCAAAAAAATTCAAAATCGGAGCAGCCTCGCGATTCTGAGCCAAACGACGTTGAATATGTGGATGTAGGGTTTCTTGCTTGAACATTAACATAAAGAAGGGTTTAGGAGGCTTGAAACAAAATAATTCATAACCACAATCCAAATACTGGTCTTTTATCATTCAAGCCATGTGGATACTGAAATCTAATTTGAGAGTTAACGACAGACAAAGGCAAAAGTCGGAACCTGTCATTAACGACAAAGTCAAAAAATTTAAGCAATGAGATGAAACATGCACCGGAGGTCATCCAAGACATTTTTCACTCCTCATATATCAAACCCACAAATATGCCAGAGATGTAACAGATGGTATAAACCCTAGAACTTCTTTTTAACTATGATACCACATCGAATCGAACAACAAATAGGCACAGTGTATGCAGAGATCTAAATGATCCTTACTACGATTTTGAGAGTCTAGGGTTGTTCTATACAGTATTAATCAATCGAGAAATGCATTAACTTTGGGAAAAAATACATCTCATGAGATGGGAAGACTTAGAGTTGAAGGTCACTAAGCTTTGAAAGCAGAAACTTGGTAGATAACCTTAGAGGAAGCAAAAAACATTCAGCTGACGAGAAAAATGTATGGTGTATACCTCAGACGAAGCGGTTTCTGCTTGAGGATCCTACTGACAGCAGCGATAACTGGTATCAAAGAATTAGCGAAAAGAATCAGCAATAACTGGTAGCTTGAATGCGGAAAGAAAAGATAGACATCAATTTCTATTTCCAATATCAAGACTTGCAACCAAAGAGCTCAAACAGCCTAATCCAAATAATTGTTTGGGAGACAACCTTAGAGGAAGTAAAAAAGCAAACCCACATAATGCACCAAGCTGAGGACCTTGCAAAATTTTTGGCCATTTTCTAGCAAATATCCAGCTGCAAAACATAAGGCAGAAGCATTGAATTAACTATGGTTCATTTGACATCTATATCAATGTTCTGCAGAAAATATAACCCTTCCACTCGGCAATCAAATGAAATGTATAAGAGGTAATGTTTTAGAACATGAAAAAATAAGGAAATTTTCAAGCAAAAGGAAAGTTACCTATAAAGCCGCCATGGACGACAATTAACTCCCCAAAGTATCCAGAAAGAGCCCGAACCGAAAAACGCAAAAAGGGTACCGGAAATCACACAAGACAGTAAGATTTCTCGATCGCCCTGAAAACTTGTAGAAGATGACAGTTAAATCAATAACCAAAGAGATCGAAAAATATCAAACAGTATTCGTTTATTTACTTGTCAATCTTTAAGTACACTTGCCGGTTTATACAATGTACTAAAGACCTCCACGGATAACTCCCCCTGAGTTAGACGTAAATACAACCTCAAATGTTTTCTTACTCAGTACAGTATCCAATTAAGTATACCTAAACCTAAGAACTCTCTCTTTCTTTGTTTCGTGTACTTCAATGATACTCCTCCGATTCATTAACCTTGTTTTTTATTTCCAGGTCAACTTATCTGCCTTGCTCTCGGCTCAGCAACCACTCCTGGTTCTTCCGCCGCGCCGTCATGCTGAACTCTCTTCAGCTTTGAATCCGGTCGATTAACTTTGACTCCTCCTTCTTCTCCTTAGTCTTCTCGTTGACTCACTCTAGTCCTCCTCAATTTGAATTCAAGCTTCCTTAATTGTCTCAACTTCCTGAAACAACAATTATAAACTCCGATCCTATTTTTACTGCATTCACAATCTCCTCCTTTGAATTCTTATCACAAAAACATATATTAGTCAATCACAAAGAATTCAAAATAATGCAATAAAAATCATTCATGCACAGAGCAGTCATAATACTAATTTAACAACCTAAGTCCAGACCATTTTAAGTTCAAGCATAGAAAAGTAAACATTAAGTACACTTAAACAATTGTCTTTAAATGCATTTAAAATAAAGTGAAGAACATGTGGGAACACATCAGTTCCTCTTCCTTTTTCCTTTGCTCCTCTTTGAAGAAGATTCCTCCCGTATCTCTTCAATCTCTTCATCCACCTCTTCCTCGTCACCCTGCATTTCTCCCCCTGTTTATGTGATAAGATTTCAAACCAGATTAGTCACAATATAAGCAAAAACAAATCACATACTAATATAAGTGCACTTGATTACTCTGAGAGCGCAAGATCAGTCCATCAATGGTGCAGAGCACTGCACTTAATGTTGCACTTAAGGTCTGTCGCAGTTCAGTGAGCTCCTGAACTATGCTGTTCTTGGAAGTCCCAGCTGTCGAAGCAGATGGCATCTTCACCATATAGCGCTTTTTCAAGATAATCTAGGGTGGAGTATTCTCTCGAACCTTGTTTTTCCCAACTATATCAGACGTTTATTGAACCAAAATATTCTGAATCAGACAGGGAAATGGAAGAATGAACTTTGTAGAGTTAGATAACCCCAATCCAACAATTAAGTCCAAAAATACTTTCCCAAAATTGATGGGAATATCATTCTTCAAGCAATAGAGAAAAACTGATGTATCCTGTCTGATCGCATCGGATTTCTTGTTTGGTACCCAATTCGTGCGTGATATTTTATTCAACAGCACGTACTCCCATTGAAGTTTTGAGTTCGGAATCTGCCCTGAACATGATGTTAACCGACCCTCTGTCAGCTCCTTTATGACAGCATCCATATCTAGGTCCAGCTGAAGTTCCTTGGCTCGAGTAACCGGAATATATGGAATCCCCAAAAACTCGTTTATAACCTCTGCACTAAACTTGAATACACGACCACGAACATACGTGGTACCAAATAGAGCAGAGCCTGAATCTTCAATCTCAGGGGCGAGATTCGCATAGAACTCATAGATCAGTTCCTTACACACAGGAGTCACCGTGGTGACTGTGTTTGTCAATTTCCTGTTGACCAGTAAGTTCCACACATATAAATGCTGGAATTGGTGTACGCTAAGTCCTTTCTCAGAGAAAATCTCCCTTTTCTTAAGGGTCCTAAGCCTACTCAGATAAGATTCCTTGTAAAATTTATGGGAATAGGCTTTCGAAACAGAGAGGGGTACCTCGTCGTGAAGACGCATGAGATCTTGCACCAGATACCAGAACAGGTCTCTCAGACTCCGATGATGGTGGAATGGTGGACGGAGCAGCACTCGATGAGGGAACCGAGGTAGGACATGTATCTCGTGGTGGTGTTGATGTATCTCTTGGTTCTGTGGAGTGGGTAAGTGGGTCATTTTGTGGGGTAGAGGCAGAGGGGACCCTGATGTCGCTATCAGGATATGTTCGAATATGGACCATAGAAGATGCACCTGGCATCTGATTCTCACGTTTGTTAGGTGCAAAGAATTTTGTAGCCATCACCTTGTAACGACGACCATTAACACGAGAAGGGTTTCGGGTGAAGACCAAATCTCCCATCCGTACTTCCTAGTCGTCAACCATGAGAGTGTCATCTGCACTTAGGCCGAAATTTGTGCTTCGAGTCTGCATTTTTGTTCAAAGAAAGACTACCACTCTTTTTCTCGAGAGAGATGAGTTAGGGTTTCAGAGATGAGCGCACAATGTGAAATGAAGCGGTTTAAGAGGAGTTTAGTGCAGTTACAGAGAAATTTCAGGGATTTTGAAAAAATTTGAATTTTCTGCACCACTCACATCAGCCCACAAAAACATCCCATCACATTTTAAAAAAACTGTCGGTCAATTTGAAAGAGAAAAAACACTCAAGTGCAGTTATTACTCGTCAGATCAATGTGAACAACTTGACATAAAACATGATGAACAAAATCAAAGCAGAATCAGATCGTTAAGAATTAGTCAAAAACTGTAAACGGCTGATTGTTTAAGTACACTTACTGAAATTTGTTCTCCACTTAAAACAATCTGTTCTATTGCATTTCTTTTTATCATTATTTCTTTTTCTCCCTTCTTTTTCTTCTATTTTTTATTTTTCAAACCACTCATTTACAGATTCTAGGACGTTGTTTAGATATCCTTTTGTTCATATAACAAGCTCCTTGACTACCTTTATTTAGGTATACTCTTATGTACACATAGAGGAGTATTTAAGCACGAGTTTGGGCTTTGTGTCATAGGACATTATAACTGAAGCTGAACATCTCTCAACTTAGACCCGAGCATATACTCATGATAAACACATCTTATTTTTGCATATAAATGCGCATAAAAGTTGTCAGAGGAGTGATCATCTTGTTTTCATACGTATTTCTTGTACGATTTTAGGGATGTTTATGATATATATGTGCTGCTTTACGTATGATTTCGTATCCGTTTTACTTGTTTTCGTGTTTTCATGTTCTTACAGGTTTTTACGCGTATTTGGTTCATTTTGGAGCTAAAGGACATGCACGGAGCTAAGGAGCAACTTCGAGGATCATCACGGGACAAACGGGATGAGATTTAGCAAGAGGAGCCTCCACCCGGTCGGGCACAACTCATACACGATCGGGCAAAGGCTACGGCGAATTTTGGTGCGCATTCACGCACGACTCGGCAAGGAAATGCCCGACCAGATGCTTTATACCCGAGCGGGCGGACATCATGCCCGATCGGGCATCCCATGCGGATCGCGATCCGCACGACCTGACCTAGCCGCACCCGAGCGGGCACATTGAGTGCCCGAGCGGGTTGGGCACATTCAGCGCCCGAGCGGGTCGCGACCCGAGTAACCAGCTAAGTTAAGTAAAATTAACTTAAAATAAAAGGAAGCTCGTGGGGGGATTAAGGCAACACTTAGACCGACTTAGGAGGCATAAAAGAGGCCAGAGGACGACATTAGGAAAAAAACTTTACATTCAGTTCGTGATTGGAGGAGGATTCTTGCGAGGAGGCGAGCAAGGAGCATTGGAGATCAACCCGACACTTCGGTTTCGCTTGGTTTTCATGTTCCTTAGACTTTCTATTTCATTTATGTTTGTTTACAGACGCATGAGGGAGTAGTTTGTTTGTATTAGGAGAAGGGATTAGCCCTTGGCTATCCCGGAACCACTTTCTATTTATCTTTGAATGCATCTTCCCATTTTAGTTTATCTATTCTCTATCTGAGCGCTTAATTGACTTGTGTTTACAAAGGCCACGTAGATGCATGTGTTAGGGATTAGGAGAAGGACCGAAAGGAGAATTATAGTCCTAGAAGATCAGGTTTAGAACAACCGAGGTTAGGCCACGAAAGTAGGGTAGCAACGGTTGAGGGTGAAACAGATGAATCATAGAGCCTATGGGTTTAGTTCAAGGTGTCAGCCACGAAAGTAGGGGGCAACTTATTTAGATCACGTGTCTATGCCTCGAGAGAGGGTAGATATCATATTAGGATCGTCTGCCTTAGATAGCTTTAACTGGGATTGCATGATAGATAGATTGATCGTTGGTTTCGGTAGTTTTGTGGTGAAACTGGATTCCTAGAACGTTTATCTTATCGTTAGAAACCAAGTCGTTTATTTACTTTCAGTATTTCATTCTTCATCCATATTCGTTCGTTGGCAAGTTTGATTCATAGTTCGAGTTTAGATAGTGTTGCGTAGTCTCTGTGGGATCGACACCTAAAATACTATATACGTGCCGTGCACTTGCGGATAGTTTAGGTTATTTTATTTAACTTTGAGAATGCATCAAGGAGTAAGTAGAGTTTTAAGTGCACTTAAAAAACTGCAGCATTCAGAAATAGAAACAGTGTTCAGACAGTGAACAAGGATCATTTAAGTGTATTTAAATCAAGTAGACATGACAGTAATTTTCCTCTTCTTCGTAAGATCATCAAACACTTCAAAAACACAATTTCACCAATGTAATATGCAAGAAACGATCAAAGCTCACAAACACCAAGTGATTTTCTCAGAGAAATAAACCGATTTAAATCTAGAGGTTTTGTAAAAATATCCGCGAGCTGACATTCCGTAGGCACATATTCAACTTTCATTTGTTTCTGCTCAACTTTTTCTCTCAGAAAATGATATCGTATTTCTATATGTTTCGTTCTAGAATGCTGGACAGGATTTTTAAAAATGTCTATTGCACTAGTATTGTCACACCATGCAGTAAAGGTTTTGGATTGCATATCGTAGTCCATAAGCATTTGGTCCATCCATAACAGTTGAGTACAACAACTTCCCAAAGCAATGTATTCAGCCTCAGCAGTAGACAGAGATGTCGAGTTTTGCTTTTTGTTGTGTCAAGAAACTAAATTGTTTCCGAGAAAGAAACATCCTCCAGATGTACTTTTACGATCGTCCGCATTTCCTCCCCAATCAGCATCACTGAAACCTGCGAGTTCACAATTAGTATCTTTGGAATATAATATGCCGTATTCTGCAGTACCTTTGACATATTTGATAATTCGCTTAACAGCAAGCAGATGAGATTTCTTTGGTTTAGCTTGATATCTGGCACAAATCCCTACACTCAAACACAGATCAGGTCTACTTCCAGTAAGATAAAGTAGACTACCAATCATGCTTCTGTATAATTTAACCTCAACATCTTCACCATCTGCATCTCTTGTCAACTTTGTTGTTATCGACATGGGGGTACTTGCCGATTTACTGTGATCTAGTTCAAATCTTTTACCAGATTTTTGGCATATTTACTTTGAGAAATGAACAATCCGTCGTCGAGTTGTTTGACTTGTAGCCCAAGAAAGTAGCTTAATTCTCCAAACATGCTCATTTCAAACTCCCTCTTCATGGTTTCCACAAACCAGTTCACTTTTTCCTGCGATTTGGAACCAAAAACAATGTC
>CM071865.1:3794196-3808383 GCA_036759665.1 Gynandropsis gynandra | reverse complement strand
TTTTTGTGATGCTAGGGCAATCTGATTTAAAATGACCAAAACCTTTGCACTCATGACATTGAGAACCAGATTTGTTCTCCTTTCTGAATCCAGCATCTTCGGTTGATGGTTTCTTCATTCCTGACCTTCTCTTCATGAATTTTCCAAATTTTCTGGTCAATAGTACAATGTTTTCTTCAATATTATCCAACCTGGTGTTTTCTGAAACAGCTTGTAGTACAACTCCCTTGCTTCCATCTTTGGCAATATCCCCTTGTTCCAGCTGCATTTCCAGTTCATAAGCTGCCATGATTCCAACTATTTCTTTGAAACTATCTGTATCCGTGTTTCATGACATATTCATAGCCACCTTCTGAGCATGAAATTTCTTCAGAAGACATCTCAATAACTTTTTGACAAGCTTCTTGCCATCCAAGCTTTGTCCAAGTACACTTACTTCGTTTGCAATTGCATTCATCCGACCATTGAATTCTTTCACACTTTCATATTCTCCCATCTCCAGCTTCTCAAATTGGTGTTCCAATATATCTAGGCGTGTTCTCTTAACACTCGTTGTGCCTTCATGGATAGTTTCTAGTGTATCACATGCCTTCTTAGCAGATTCGCACCCTTGAATCTGTTTAAATTCATTTATATCTACTGAAGAAAAGATAGTTGTCAGGGCCTTTGCATTGAACGTTGAACTCCTTTTTTCACTAGGTGTCCACTGGTCTGATGGCTTTTCCTTTTCTTTTCCATTTTCGTCGATAACAGTTGGTGGTGTCCATCCGTTTTTAACTGCACTCCAAGCATCTTTGTCAATTTCTCGAATGCTCGCTCGCATCTTTACTTTCCAGTATCCATAGTTAGATGAGTCTAACATGACAGGTTTGCCGAACGAATACATGTCTCTTCGTCCTTCCATTTTAGTCGTCTTCTTGGATCTCCAACCTGATTTTAGATTTTACTCTAAATGATGGTTACCTGCTCTGATACCAATTGAAAACTTGTAGAAGATGACAGTTAAATCAATAACAAAAGAGATCAGAAAATATCAAACAATATTCGTCTATTTACTTGTCAATCTTTAAGTACATTTGCCGGTTTATACAATGTACTAAAGACCTCCACGGATAACTCCCCCTGAGTTAGACGTAAATACAACCTCAACTGTTTTCTTACTCAGTAAAGTATCCAATTAAGTACACCTAAACCTAAGAACTCTCTCTTTCTCTGTTTCGTGTACTTCAATGATACTCCTCGGATTGATTAACCTTGTTTTTTTATTTCCAGGTCAACTTATCTGCCTTGCTCTCGGCTCAGCAACCACTCCCGGTTCTTCCGTCGCGCCGTCATGCTGAACTCTCTTCAGCTTTGAATCCGCTCGATTCACTTTGACTCCTCTTTCTTCTCCTTAGTCTTCTCGTTGACTCACTCTAGTCCTCCTCAATTTGAATTCAAGCTTCCTTAATTGTCTCAACTTCCTGAAACAACAATTATAAACTCCGATCCTATTTTTACTGCATTCACACGCCCCCTTCCATGGCTCCTTCTCCCACCTACATCAGCATGCAACTGGAACGTCAAATTCTCTGAATAAGCTAAAGCCTCAAGATTGGGCAGAAAAAAAGAAAACAATTTACTAAAAGAGTTAAAGAGAAATGCTCAGTACAACAAGGTCCCTCTTCTTTTTTTGTTCTGATTTCTTATCCTATACTCGTTATAATACCTATAAAACGTACCATTTTGATACCTCCCATGAGCCATTTGGAATGCCAGTATAGAAAAGATAAGTGGCATCTCGTGCAAATCAGACTTCAAATCATGGGAATAGTTTTCCCTGACCTGCGAGATTCGGTAGGCAGTTTGAAGCAGATGAAACCAACGACGTCACAATGAGATTTTAACTCAACTTTACTCACGAGCTATGCGATGACTAACAACCGTTATCTTCAAATGTTGTCACGGAGAATTACGAGTAAGTAAGAATTAATACAAGTGATTGGATGTGGAACTAATACAACCACAATAATGATAGAAAACCGAGAAGGTTACCTTCTAAGATGTTGCGTTGATAGTGGCTCGAACAACAATCTTACATTGACAAGTTTTGAGGCCACTCATTCGAACGCCCACCTCCACGACCTTTTAATCGGCAAACTGCTTGAACTCACTGTCCTCTCGGCTTCTCATGCGTTCAGGAGATCTTTTAATCGGCTACTCTTGCTCGGGTTTAGGTCGGGTAGGAGGAGGGAATTGGGCAACAGACATTCTGAAGCGGGGGCTGGTGGAGGTGGGAGAGCAACAAAGAGAGATTTGTGGTCTCACCAGCTTGAGAGAGAAACATGGTTTGATTTAGTGAAACCAACAATAGATTTTGAGAGTAGAGGAAGGTGGATGGCTAAAGAACACGACTGATTCACATTCCTCTCTGTTTGTTTAGAGAGCTTCAAAAACCCTAAAATTACATTTCAATTGGTTTCGGAGGCGATGCAGAGAAGACGAAGAGGCGAAATATGAGAGAAGCGACGGCCGAGAATCGAGGATGATAAGGCCGTCACACATCGTCTTAACTATCCGTCGCTCTCCGGTCACCTGTTTCCGTTTCACTGTCTTGGACATCCCTCGTATGTTTACTGATGATGTGGGAGAGAAGAGACCCTGGATCTTCCTGCGGTTTCTCAGTGAAAAAGGAGAGATCGAGGGAGAGAGAAGGTGAATCTAACGTGGAGCTGAGAAGCGAGAAATCCTGAAAAGTCACAGATTTTATAAACTGATTTGTTGGAGGGATTAATGGTTTTTCTTTTTGATAAAATATTTTTCGTAAACAGAGGTATTTGATTTGGAATATTGGGCGTTTTAGGCTTGTACTTAATCATACTTACTGGGCTTTAATTTATTTATAGGCCCATTTAGAAATTCGGAAAATAGCAATATTTATTTTCTATTTAATTTTATTTAATATATCATTTTTTCTTGTCGAACAAGTTCTCAGGTTCCATTTTATCGAGCTGAAAAAACTCAAGTGGAAATCAGAGAAGCAAGAGAGTGTGATTCTTGTGTGATCAGGTAATGTAGATACTTTTTATTCTTATTGTTCTTGATAATCTCGGAATTTGATCTTCTGCGGTTTTTTTTTTCGTTTCTGGGGTTGTTTGTTCTGAAAATCGCTGCTTTGGAATCTGGGAAAAACGTTGGATTATTTCATGTATTGATATATGAACTTTCTGTTGTTGCGATTTCTGTGATTTCTCGATCTTGAGGTCTTATTTTTGTTATCGTATCGAATCGTCGGAATCGCCCTGATCTTCTAGGGTTTAGGATTTTTTTGTTTGTTTTGTTTGGCTTCTGTTTTGCGAGATCTATCTTCATCTTCTTCTATGTCTCCGTTTACGCTTCTTTATCTTTCATCCTCTAGCCGCCATCTCTACCGATTATCCTCCTCTGAAGGTTTTTGATTCAATACCTTGTGAATGATTGTATGGTTTAAGGCATTGAGAAAGGAAAAAAGGGTTTGCCATAGAGTCAATGAATTGTACCTTAGTATTAATGGTCACCTCTAAGAGCTTTAAAGGAAGATAGTCGTGAAATGGTGTATGGTTGCTATTTTCTCTTCTGTGCATTATGGAGCAAAAGGAATTGTCCTGTTTGTTTGGGTTGTGGAGCATGTTTTCAGTATAGATTATTCTTGTTCAATGTATATCGTTGTATAGGCGTAATTTTTTGGAGTATTGGGAGGCCTAAGCTGTTCCCGTGGCTCACCCTTTTAGCTTTCGTCTTTAAGGAGAGCAAGAGGAGTGTGAAACGTAAGCTGGTTCGGAAAATCGTCATGGATTCTTGGCTGAGAGAGAACTTTTAGCTATTGATTTCAATGTTGAATTAAGGTTTTCTATGTGATTCTTTTGATATAGCGATTTTTGTGATTTTGATTTTGAAGTTTGGTTTTAGAAGCTTGTGTTGTCGATGCTATTTACGATTTTTTTATATTTTACCCTCTTCAAAATTAGTGGATGTTTTGACTTTTTATACTTTCAAGGGAAAATGAATGATCTTATAGTGAAATGCATAGCCGTTCGATCTGTTAAGTTATCGAGTTCTGGTCGTTACATAACCAATGATTTTAGAAATGCGTAAAGATAGGATCATTGGTTTCCCCATTTGCTTACATTATATGGGCATTTCTTCTTTCTTTCTATGATGCAGTTGTGGAAAAATGTCCCGGAGATATGATAGTCGTACCACGATCTTCTCACCAGAAGGACGTCTCTACCAAGTTGAGTATGCCATGGAAGCCATCGGCAACGCTGGTTCTGCCATTGGAATCTTAACAAAAGACGGAGTTGTTTTGGTTGGTGAAAAGAAAGTAACCTCGAAACTTCTACAGACATCAACCTCCACAGAGAAGATGTACAAAATCGATGACCATGTTGCTTGTGCTGTGGCTGGAATCATGTCAGATGCTAACATACTGATCAACACGGCTCGAGTTCAAGCCCAACGCTACACCTTTATGTACCAAGAACCAATGCCCGTTGAGCAGCTGGTTCAGTCGCTTTGCGATACCAAACAAGGGTATACTCAATTCGGTGGTCTTCGCCCATTTGGCGTTTCGTTTCTCTTTGCAGGATGGGACAAGAACTATGGGTTTCAACTTTACATGAGTGACCCGAGTGGCAACTATGGTGGATGGAAAGCTGCAGCCATCGGGGCAAATAATCAAGCCGCGCAATCGATTCTCAAACAAGACTATAAGGACGAGATAACGAGAGAAGACGGGGTTCAACTCGCATTGAAGGTTCTAAGCAAGACGATGGACAGCACGAGTCTGACGTCTGAAAAACTTGAACTGGCTGAAGTGTTTCTGACACCCTCCGGGAATGTCAAGTACCATGTTCACTCACCCGAGTCACTCACTAAGCTGCTGGTTAAGCACGGTGTGACTCAACCCGCTGCCGAGTCATCCTGAGCCCTAAACTCGCCGCAGTTGTATTTCTCTATTTACATTTCCTTTATGATAAATGAATTTAGACATAATTCAGAAGTTAAGCTTTTATCACTTGAATCCACGATAGATGTTTTTAATTGTGAAAACTTGGGTTTCCTTGCGGATGTCTTTTTGAATGGTAGAATTATTTGATATCATTTCTTTTTAAAAACTTGTTATTTTAATATATTTCTATATTTTAGAAAATACATTTTTTATCAACGCATTTTTTTAAAACAAAAGATAAGTTTATTAATCGCAAATCACATATTTTCTTAAAACAAATGATAACGAGTGTACTTTTAGCCTACTTTTTTTTTTTAATTTTAGTATATAGTATTTTAAAATTTGATATTTATTTATCCAAATCAAAATTATTTCACGTGTAGAAGTGGAAAGAGGCAGTGTGGCAATAGGGCGCGAGTGAGCGGCGGCTGTATCTCTCCTTGGGACAAAGGAAGGATTCGGAACACGTTTCGAATCGAGACGGATTTAAACGGATTCGGAACAACTTTCAGACGAGATGGAATTTCAAATTGAAACGGACTTTTTAGATAATTTATCTAACCGTATATGATATAGATCAGTGTTCTAAAAGTCGGTCTAGACGGTCGACTAGTCGCCGCCTAGGCGTTCAACGGTGTCCGACCGTCCGACTAATAAAAAATCGGTTTTATTTTTTTAAATATCAAAACGACGTCGTTTTGGCTATATTTTTTTAAAAAATTGAACCAAAATGACGTCGTTTTGGTCGTTTTATTTTTTTAATAAACCAAAACGACATTGTTTCGATTGTTTCTCTCTTTGCTATACGATTCTTCCAGTTTTGAGTATCGTTGGTCGTCTTCGTTTTTCATTCATTTAGTTTTAATTTTAAATGTCGTACGTTGTTGGTTCGTAACCATCTTCGTCTTCGTCTTCGTTCGTCTATTTGTCATTTCCATCTTCATTCGTCCATATGTCATCTTCATCTATTCGTATGTTCGTCTATCTCCACAACACCACAAAGTCGTGGCTTAGAATTAGTGATTCAAAGGTAAGGTCATTTTCGTACCGACACTAAAATTCCTCAAATACACTATGGATAATAGATATTTAGTTCTTCATTAATATTTTGTTATGTTTATGATATGGTTAATAAATTCATATGACTTTATATTTTATATATAATATTTTTGTTATTTATTATATTATATTTTATAATTTTGAAATTGAAATATATTATAAATATTAAAAAACGAAAAACGTCTAGTCGTCGACTAATCGCCGATTAATTCGACTAGTCGCTAGCCGCTGACGGACCGCCCGACTAGCGCCTAACGACTTTTACAACACGGATATAGATCAAATCAAAACCAATCTGAGGTCAACCCACGTTTCAACATTTCAATCCTACCATTTTATAAAAGAAAAATTTAATTTTAAAAAATATCTTTATAATATTGATATTTTTAAATTGTCCATTTGATCCAGTGCGATCCAAAACGATCCAATGTGACTCAAACGATCCAAATGACCCATTTGACACGTATGACATATATGACCCAAACATCCATGTGATCCAACCGACTCATGACCCATACGACCAAACGACCCTAGAAAATCACTAGAAATCGCTAAAAAATTATTGGAAATCGTTGAAAATTGCTCTCAACATCGAAATCGCTTCTTGCTTATTCCTATCAATTTTAAAATAGATTTCGTTTCACTAACAAAAATATCAAATCGTACATGTTTTCATTAACAAAATAAGAACACATGTTTTTTTATTAAGGTTACGGAGTTATACGTGAATTCTTAAAACGCTACAAGACTATACTTGATATTCTCCCATTTGAATGCATTCAATTCTACAAAATCAACGGATCAATGGGTTTAAAACAATTACAAGTTCACAGGCTCTCAAACTAACATCAGAAACTTAATTTTACTCTTTTAGATGCAATTTAGTTCCTCAAAATACTTGAACAAACGCTAAGGACATAAACCTCTACTCTCACTTGTTCAATTCATCCAAAACTGCCTCTGAGAATTTGGCTATCAAATTTAGTTTCTTTATTTCAAACTGCATCTCTTCCATCCGAAAAGCCTTCCATTGATCATTCCACTCCTTCCCTTTGCCACCTTCGAAATCCCCAATTTTCTCCACAAGCAAACTCTTCTGGAGATCACTTACCATCCCTTCTGCCGCTATTGTCTCCAATGCATCCAGCAAGTACGAATATCGAACCCCTTTCGCATCCTCTTTTCCATCGGCCATTTCAATCCTACTGTCTACCACTTCAGGGTGACTTGGCTCTTCGCTGCTGCCACCGTTTTCATATTATCAAAGTCTAAAGGGTTCCAGTTGGCTTCTGCAGCAGCAGCCGCAACAGCCGCATCCGCCAGGTCCTCAAAGTCACATCTTGCCTTCGCTCGCCCATTCCCGTTTTCAGACTCCAAGCTCGCCACTTTCTCATTCTTATTGGCACTAGCATCCCCGAAAGATAAGGGTTTCGCAGGGATTGTCTCAGGCGCCACTGAATCAGGAGTCTCCTCGGCTTGATTCGTTTGCTTCCTACCGTTAGTCCCATTGATGTCAATCATAGGTTCTTCATTAGATTCAGTTATACCCCAAATTTTCTTAGAAAGCTCAAAAGCTGTTGATTCATGAGAGTTGTTAAAAACAGGAACTTCGCCCTTGTCGAATTTCTCACAGATGCCATGAAACCTTCTCTTCAGCTTCCTCACTTTACTCATCAGCTGACTCTTGGATGCATCAACATGGATGGAATCTTTGAGAAAGCCCAAGAACGCAACCGCATCAACGGTCGGATCGGATCCTGTCTGGGCCCTGAACTCAATCACACCTTTCAAGATCACAATCTCGTCTTCCTCGCTCCAAACCCGACGGATCGCCCCAGAGGTGCTCATATCCTTGTCTCCCCTACCGGCCACCTTCGCAGAGAGAGACGACGACTTCTTCTTCTTCTTCTTCGACGTCTTCACCTGGGCGCCATTTTCACTTTTCCGCTTAGAAGTGGACCTCTCTGATCGCCTCGGCTTGGCGCCGGAATCTTCTCCGGAGATGACCGAGCGAACCGGTTCAATAATGAAACCAGAGACACTGGGAGACGGCGGCGTACCTACGATGTCGGAATCGAACAGAGAGTGAACAGGGTAGTGAGGTTCAGTTCCTCCGTCCATGGCATTGTCACCGGCAGCAGCGGAGCTTCTGATCTCGGTAACGGCTTCCGAGACAGGCCGGAAATGGTGCGGCTTCAAAGCAGCCATTGTTGTTGAGTTGAGTGACAGAGAAAAAATTAGGGTTTCTGTTGACAAGAATTGGGGAAAAGTTTCTGAAATTTATGTATCTTTGGAGCGGAGTTTAGTTTCCATTTCCGAAATTTGTTAACAAACCAAAATGACCAAAATACCCTTTACGATTGTATTAAACTCTTCTGGGCTTTTATTTTTCAAAGTTGAGCCCAAACTCCAATATTGAGTCTTTGGTCCGACAAAAATGTCATATTACGTCGAACAAATAAATAACAAATAAATATTCCTTATGTATTTCCATCCGAAAAAGCAAATAAATAAATATAAATATTAGAATTTAGATATTCGAAAAATAAAAATACAAATAGTATGGTCAATTATTCGTAAGTATTTGTATCCGTAAATACTAAATAGATATTTAATATATAGATATATATAATAAAATTAATTTTAAAGATCAAATTATAAATAAAAATATTATTATAATTGATTTTTAGATCAAATATAAAATATATAAAGAAATAGTTATTATATTTAAAATTTAAATTGATTTTTAGATCAAATATAAAATATATAAAGAAATAGTTATTATATTTAAAATTTAAGGACTAATAGATAAATTATAAAAGTTTTAACCCTAATTTAAGGATTAAAATATAAATTATTTAGAATTTTTTTATTAATTTTTTTAAATTTCAGATCAAATATAAAATATATAAAGAAATAGTTATTATATTTAAAATTTAAGGACTAAAATGTAAATTATAAAAAATTTTAACCCTAATTTAAGGATTAAAATATAAATTATTTAGAATTTTTTTATTAATTTTTTTAAACAAATTGATTTTATTATGGATACGGATATCCGAAGAAAACCGGGTCAAAACCGGATCAATTTCAACAAAACCGGATCAATTTCAACAAAACCGGGTCAAAACCGGATCAATTTCAGCAAACTGGATAAAAATTCCATCAAAACCGAGAAAAAATCGGATCAATTTCAACAAAACCGGATCAATTTCAACAAAATCGGGTCAAAACCGGATCAATTTCAGCAAACCGGATAAAAATTCCATCGAAACCGGGAAAAAACCGGGTCAATTTCAATAAAACCGGGTCAAAACCGGATTAATTTCAGCAAACCGGATAAAAATTCCAGCAAAACCGGGAGAAACCGGGTCAATTTCATCAAAACCGGACAATTTCAACAAAACCGGGTCAAAATTCAACAAAACCGGGTCAAAATTCAGTAAACCGGGTCAAAATTATAATAAATTGGGTTGGGTCAAAATTCAGTAAACCGGTCAAAATTATATTAAACTGGATTGGGTAAATAATTGGGTAAACCGGATTTGATTCAATTTTAATTTTGGTCGGGTCGGGTCGGGTAAAAAATGGGTATGAAATCGGGTCAAAATTGATGGGTTTTTAGGGTTTGGGTCAAAATTCTGGATATTTAACAGAATTTTAAACAGTATGGGGGAATAGGCTTAATTAAAAAACTTGAGGGGGAATAGGATTAGGGGTGATAGATGAGGGGGAAATAGGATGAGTGTAATACATGAGGGGGGAATAAGCAAAGTACGCAAAGTTTGGGTGGGAATAGGAGTTTTACCCAAAAATTTATTATAAAATTGTACTAAATTTACCTTGAAATACATCTCGTTGTATTCTTCTTGAGAAAGAGTAGGTTGCGTCCCATCTTCTCTTGGCGGGAGTTGGGACACTCGTTCCGATGCCATGTTCACAACATCGTCGTGAATTTGTTTCGCCCTGGCATCTACCCATGAACCGTCGGATTTTTCCTTGTGTGTACATTCTAACAATTTCACGTACGACGGTTCACATCCTTTCTCTTTCTTCTAAAACAAATTTGATGTTTTACCTATTAAACAAATGTCACTCGTAATAAAACGTTAAAAAATTTTAAATCTTACCATATCTTCGTAAACCTCCGCGAAAGAGCGGGAACCAGCAGTATGCGCACTTATCCCATATCCCGTTCTATCAGAACGACGGGATTGACTAGCGCGCTCACTTCTCTCCTAAAATTCAGGAGAGTCCCAATAGGCAAGCAGCTATTCCCAGACATTATCAGAGAGCCAAACGGGTTTGATATTTTTTACATCCCACTCATGTTTCGTGTCGTATACAAGATTTTTCAGTCGTTCTGTCGCATTCTTTTGAAATTTGGACTTTACTAGTCCGGTTATTGCAGGATCCCAATAAAATTTTTGCTGAAAATAGTGAATTTATTATTTAGTTAAATATTATTTTAATTTTAAAATTTATAATGAAATGAATATTTAAAAAAAGTATACCACGAAAGCTTTCCACCATCATTCCTTTACTTCGGGATCGGTTCGCGTCCAGTTATAACATAGACGATCATAATCAGATTTCATGATCTTTGTGATATGACGATTAAGCTGCTTATGACCAAACCTAAAAATAAAAGTAAATTAAGACTTGATAATTAATTAGTTACAAAATTAATTTAAATTTAGTTTATACCAAAGTTTGTCGGATTTTGAATCGGATCTATACAAGGAAGTTTGCGTCTTTCCTCGTCGATTCTAAAAGCTCTTCAACTGTTGGTTCCTGATGCATCGGAGGCTTGTGATGCATCATCGGTTCGACCGACGGTGGCATATGCTGATAGAATGGATACGCCATATATTGTGCCGATTCAGTCGGAAATAAATTCAGATTCATGAAATCCGAATATACTGGATCCAATTGTCTCTGGTGTTGTGGACCATTAGCACTTTCTTCAAATGTTGAGAGGTTTCTGTTGTTACCGCCTCTTCCAACACGACGCGACATACTAAAATTGTAATTTAAAAGTTCAATTTTTATATTAAAAATTTTAATTGCTATATAAACATTAATTACTTTTAATATAAAATTAAAACCACATATAATTTATATATGTGTTAAAAACATATAACTTAGGATATGTTTTTTAACAAAATAACTTACTAATACGTGTATTGATTTAGCCATTTCATCGACACCTCATTTACATAACTTAATAACTTAATATACATATATATATATATATATGTCATTTACATAACTTAATACACATATATATCATTTAGACATTTAATCGAACAACTTATCTACATAACTTAATANGCGGCGCACCCTCGACGGATGGGCGGCGGGCGACGGACCCTCGACGGATGGGCGGCGGACCCTCGGCGGACAGGCGGCGGACGAGCTTTGGTATTGAGAGAACGTTAAAATCATAAAACCGTGAAAAAACATAAACGATACAATGGAGAGAATGTTACCTCGGCAGACTGCTCGCGGACGCGGCGGACGGACTGTCGGACGGACGGGGGACGGGCGTCAGACCGAACACGGACTGCTGGACGAAGAAGGAGAAAATTTCGGCTGAGAGGTTGCGAGGAAACGAAGCTCGGTTGGGAATAAATAAACATTTCCGGACGGGGATCGCGGCCTATCCGGAAATCAAGGACCATTTCTGGACGCGGGTCGCGACCCGTCCAGAATTTTGGTGGCCATTTTCGGACGCGGGTCGCGACCCATGAGGAATTTGGAGACCATTTCCGGGCGCGGTTCGTGACCTGTCCGAAATATGGAGACCTTTTCCGGACGCGGGTCGCACCCATCTAGAATATCGAGACTATTTCCGGACGGTCACGTGACCCGTCCGGAAATTCCAGACCGACGCCCCTTCTAGTCCCTAAGCCGTTCGGAAATTCGACCGAGGGACGAGTTTCGATCGAGGGTCGGGTTTCGACCGAGGGATGGGTTTCGACCGAGGGTCGAGTTTCGACCGAGGCATGGGTTTCGACTGAGGGACGGGTTTCGACCGAGGGACGGGATTCGATCGATAGACAGGTTTCGACCAAGGGACGTGTTTCGAACGAGGGACGTGATTCGATCGATGGAACAATTCATAAAACATTATATATATTTCGTTAATACAATATAAAGTTAAAAATAACAATTCTTTAAACGTATGAATTTGATTCAGAGTCACATAATTCTTCCGTCAATTCTTGTGATTCTGAATTTGATTCAAATTCTTCATCTTCTTTGTTTCCTTCTATCGCTTCATCTTCAATTTCTTCGACTTCACCATGTGCCAATGCTTCAATTGTAACTTAATCAATAGCAACAATCTCGGTGGTTTGTTGTTGCATGACCAATTGTTGTTCTTCTGTACTGTCGATAAATTTACCCCTTGGAAGTATCTGCATTGTGAAACGCCAACCTGAAGATCGTCTGATATATGGATAGGAAACATAACAAACTTGATCGGCTTGTGACGCAAGAATAAAAGGCTCGTATTTTGTATATCTTCTTGTAGAATTAATTTCAAAGACACCTAATTTGTTTATTCTTGTTCCGCGACCGTTTATTGGATCTAGGGGTGGGCGTTTCGGGTTACCCGGACTGACCCGGACCGACCCAACCCGAAAAACCCCACCCGTGAGATAAACGAGTTTTGTAGATAACCCATATGGATTCAAAATCTAAAACCCATATGGGTTCGGGTCGGTCCAGGTTGGGTTCGGGAGAACCCGAGATACCCGAAAAAAACCTAACCCTTCTAACCTAATCTTTTGTATGTTAAATTTGGAATCCAAATTACCCATTTAAACCCAAATTATCCATTTAAATCTGAATTACCCGTTTAAACCCGAATTACCCGTACTTAAATAACCAAAAAACCCGAAGAACCCGAGAACCCGAAAGAACCCAAATACAATTCGGGTTTTTTTTTGGTTCAATATTTCAAAACCCGAACAACCCGAACCCGAGGAACCCGTTCCGAAAACCAAATGGGTTTTTTTTGGGTTCAAATTTTTAGAACCCGAGGAACCCGAACCCAACCCGAACCCGAGGAACCCATCCCAAAACCCTAAACGCCCACCCCTAATTGGATCGAACCAATCACATCGGAATAACATCACTCTTAAACCGATGCAACCTATAAAAAATGGTAAATATAAGTCAACATACTCGAAAATAACATACGTGATATCGAAAGGAAATTTTTTGGAATATTAATATTTATACCTAAATATTCCAATTGCAAAATGTCTTTCAAAATCCCATAAAACTCTGGTTCATCGGTCGATTCACAATAGCTGTCACCTTTCACACATACACCATAGTTCATAGTTGACTTCAATTTTCCGTCCTCGTAAGTATGAAAGTTTTAACCACGTGTAAAATACATGGGCTAACTCGTAACGTTTAGAGTTGGTCCTTTAACAAGATCGCGTAGCCATAACGGGTGTTTGCCAATATCAATCTGCATTAAATGAAACAATCATCAATATAAACGTCTTATCCATGTGGAGAAATCTCTTCTTTTAACAATAATATATATCTATCATTTACTTACATATTGTCTTATCCATGTGGAGAAATCTCTTTCTTTAAGTTCTTGGAGTTGAGATTCATCAATATTCATATATGTATTTTCCAATACATCATCGATCATCCTGAAAAATGTCAGAAACATTATGTTAATATTACAAATAAAATACACATACGCAATTGAATCTATATATTTAATCGATATTACCTTTCAAAAGGCCGTAGATATTCACAGTCGAGTAAAACATATGTATGTGCGATGTGTAGATCTCGTTGTGATAGCCATATCTCTTTCGCCTTACCAGCTGTTCGACCAACTCCGAAAAAAATATCTGGAACATCTCGTACTGGATATGAAAATGCAACACCACCATCAAAACATCTGTCTAGATTTCTACTTCGCGTTTGAACATGTGGTTCGAAGTAGTAAGAAGTGAAGAACGATATCTCCTCATTCACGTATTGTTCAACAATTGAACCCTCTGGACGAGCTTTTTGTTTGGCTTTTTTCTTCAAATGGAACATAAATCGCTCGAATGGATACATCCAACGAAATTGAACTAGACCTCCTAATGCGGCTTCGTGTGGTAGATGAACTGTCA
>CM071865.1:3763072-3792639 GCA_036759665.1 Gynandropsis gynandra | reverse complement strand
CCGAAGGTAAATTTCCGGACGGCTCTGTTACCCGTCCGGAAAGTTTACGCACGGGTCGCGACTTCCTTTACCGTCCGAAATTGCCGACGAATTGCGAACTCTTTTTACCGTCTGCATTTGCGGACGGATTGCGGACGGAACCTTGTTTGCGACGCTCATTTCCGGACGGGGGACGGCGGTCCCTAATCCGTCCCGAATTCCCTTTCCGGACGGATTAGGAACTGAATTTTCAGTCCCTAATTATCAAATTTCTTGTAGTGGATGTTGATTACATAACCGAATATCAAGAAAAGTACGATAGATCTAAGCATTAACGTATAATTCGTACATCCATTAAAAAACCGATATCTGTAGCCCATAGTTGGGAATCTACTCACTCATGGATCTTACTGTCAATGAAGATAACACAACCCTAAACATGATAAAACCTAGGAAATACGATGCCTCGATCTTCCCTATCGTGTTACCGATGTCTGGATTGATGCTTCTCTCCTTCTCCAGCTTCTCCCGAGCTTTTCCTGATGAATTCCAAGCCTTTCATTGCCCTAGCCGTCGCCTTCTCGTGTCTGGAACTGATCTCCTCTTTTCTTTTGCTCGTTCAAACTCTAATAATAGGTTGTTGCGAGAAAGGCGGCCCGCTTGGGTACACGTTTCACCCGGTCGTGTAGAAGGCAGCCTGATCATGTACATCGTCCAGCCCGATCGGGCATGGATACCCGACCGCGTGGTCTACCAGCCCGAGTCGTGTAAACTCTCGGGGATTTTCAGGCTTAATTGCAGCCCGAGCGGGTACCTTGTTGCAGCCCGAGCGGGTACCTTGTTGCAGCCCGAGCGGCATGGTCACCCGATCATGTTGTCTTCGTGCCCGGGTCGTGTAGATTGTTGTAATTATCCCCGGAGCTTTTGCCCGAGCGGGTAACCTCAGTGCCCGAGCGGGCACTCTTCATTCCATGCTTTTGCTCCTTCCGCTCGATGCTCGGGTGTTCCATTAAGTTCCGTGGCTTGAGTTTGGCTCCGAGTGATTTGTATCTTCAATATGTGTGGTTTAATCCAGGAATTTGCATTTTAACGCTCGTTTAGGCCTTGTCGCCTTAAAACATGAAAACCAAATTACTATAATCTATTATAAACAATAAACTACGAAGTACAATCTACATCTTAGTAGTTTGATTTATAAACAAATTGATTTATAAGATCTACATCTTAGTAGATTGTATTTGGAGGACTTTAAATTTGATTTATAAACAATAAACTACGAAGTACAATCTACATCTTAGTAGTTTGATTTATAAACAATTTGATTTATAAGATCTACATCTTAGTAGATTGTATTTGGAGGACTTTAAATTTGATTTATAAACAATAAACTACGAAGTACAATCTACATCTTAGTAGTTAGAATAGTCAAGGCCTTGAGATTCTATAATTAAAAGAATCCAAGAGATCTTCAAACCGCTTTCAATAAAATAAAGAACAATACTAAAAATATAAGCATTTTTTTATCCATATAATGTATTTTCAATTTGCACAAGAAACAAGTTTAGAGAAAAAAAACTATCAATCATGTAAGAATAACAAAAAAGTATATATATATATATATAATATAAAATACATCAATGGCCATGTAAACATTTATGCAAAATAAAATAATATGGACTAATCTAGTAGATATATATATAGCTTTGATCTGAAATATATATGTAGTTTTACTCGAACAAGTAAGACCTTAACATGAGAAAATAGTAAATATAAGAAGTTTCTCTATAATAATCATATTTGGATACAGATTGAATCAAAAAGATAAGAAAGTGAAAAAAATTTGATCATCAGAATATAAATTTATAGATAATTTTTAAAATTTTACTATTAATAGTCAATATGATTGATTTCTAAATGTTCATATTTCTATATAAAGTTGATATGGATCACACGTTAATTTAAAAATTGAATAATAATAATAATAATAATAATAATAATAATAATAATAATAATAATAATAATAATAATAATAATAATAATAATAATAATAATAATAATAATAATAATAATAATAATAATAATAATAATAATAATAATAATAATAATAATAATAATATAATGATTGTATTAAAATCTTGATAGTTTTTAAATATTTCATTGCACGTATATAACTAAGTATATTTTATAGAATTGCAATATCACTAATACTTAAAAGAAATATCATAACAATTCTTTTATCTAAAATTTCCTAAAAAAACATAAGTTTTTGGTTCAAACAAATCAAAAGTATATACTATATCTTTTTTCATGTTTTTTAAAATTCAGATCTTTTATATGTCATAACAATAAAATTGAAAATGGTGGAGCCCTCTAGGATGTTTCTCTACCTCTACGGCTCGGTACCTCTACGGCCATACAGTTTCTGTAGAAGGTTTGTTTGGTGTCTAAATTAAGAATTTAACCACGTAGATCCACAGATTTATGGAGCTACAATACAATTACAACCAAACCAAATCAAGTGGGAGCTGCTTCAATGGGGTTGTTCTTCTGTGCGCAGCCATTTCCATGGTTTGAGAACTCTGACCAGAAATCTTCTCCTCTTCTTACTTTCATCATCTCCCTCTTCTCCATGAAATATGTCTGCATTCGATACCAGAGTAAGAGTCCACTCACCACCTCCGGCGGACAATAGCAACTCCGGCGAAGCTCGTGGCTCTGCAGGACCGAAGACAGCTTCCTCCGTTATCACCTCCAGCCGCGACGTAGCCGTCACAAATCGCAGACGCGGATCGCCATCCCTCAACTTTGATGCTGTCTGTATTTGTCACTTGCAAACCAATGCGATCACAAAAACAGCACGTGCAAAAAATAATGAGGAAAAAAGGCACGTGCACAAAAAAAGTGAAAAATGGAAACTATTCGTGTGAAATTGAAAAACCCACTTAACAATTTGAATCATTTCCGAAGAAAATGGAAATTATAGTTGGTCTCCGAAGAACATGGAAAAACGGTCAAGCGAGAGAAAATCTAACAACATGTTATAGAAAAAAGGAAAGTATCTGAAAATGGAAACCTAGTAACCTATTTAACTCACTCCCCTTTCTCATTTCATGTCCCAAGTAATCTACTGTCTCTCTCTGTTCTCTATCTCTCTCTGTTCCCTGTCTCTCTCTGTTCTCTGTTGTCTCTCTCTCCTGTCTCTCCCGAAGAAAAATCTGTCACAATGACAAAGCAGGAAGACAATGATGAATGGTTTAACTTGAAACTTTTGGCGGAAATGGCGAGCTTGGAGTATGCTCGGTGTCATTCTTCCTCCGTTAAAGCCGCCATGGACAAGGCTCCTAGATTAGAGAAAAATAACAGATTCTTCATCCGCGACCCTCTTCCCTACGTCCCGAGAAAAAAGCGATCCTCGGCGACTAGATACCCTCGTACCACTCCTCCTTCTCTCCCTTCTTTCTCTTCTTTCTTTCTTGAATCTTCCTCTTCTTTCTTACAATCCAAGAGACGTACGAAGCGTCCCTTGGTGGCATCCGAAGAAGAAGAAAAGAAACAGAAGACTAGATGTGCTTTCCGTGTCCGTGTCTGCCATGCCTTCCTCGCCACCTTGTTTTTCGGCTCCTTTCTCGTCTGTATATATATCACTTATCATTATACCAAATTCATTCCGGTTTGGGATTCTCCTTCAAACCGTCAACTTACATCCCCTGAAGACCTTCCAAAACCTAAATCACGTTCCGGTAATACTAAATATATACCTCCACATAAACGCAACATTAAAAACTCGGAGCATTCCGCCGGATCGATGACCAATGTTCTTCCAAAACCTAAACCACATTCCGGTAATAATAAATATATCCCTCCCCATAAACGCAACATTAAGAACTCGGAGCATTTCACCGGATCGATGACCGATGTTCTTCCAAAACTTAAACCACTTTCCATTAACACTAAACATATCTCTCCGTGTAAACGCAACAGTAAGAATTCGGAGCATTTCGCCGGATCGGTGACCGATCACTCTTCCCCATCGCCGAGACATGTGCCGATCCCATTGTTTATAGTTAGAGAAAAGTTTCTAAAGGAGTTTAAAGTTTAGACTTTTGTTTTATTTTTATGTTACCTTGTCTCTTGTATCATCCTTCATTAGAGAAATAAATAATTATTTGATTTTTAGTTGGGTCGGTTTGGTTTTCATATTTTCATATTTATGTTTTATGTTTATGGTTGCTTGGATATTACACCAACATATAATGAGTAGAAACAAATAAACGTGATGATTTTCGTCATGGCTTGTGCATTAAGTTGCGTTAGATTGGTCTCGCAAAACATTTGCCAAGCTTCTTGTTTATTTTCTTCTTTCATGGCGATCTTCAAGTATACTGAATTCACCATACTTCTCGCCGCTTCTCTTGCCTCTGGTAACTTGTCATTCAACAAATCCGCAGCCATTTTCACCAGTGAGACTGACCCGAATTTCAATCTCATCTAAACCCTGTAAGAGTAGTTAGATATATCAGTCCGAGTGACAGGTGACTCGGCCGAGTACCATATATGTGCTCGACCGAGTTGGCTCCACAAGAAAGAAAATTTGAAAAAATATACCATTTTAGAGACATTGTTGGAGATAGAGACAGCAGCTTTAGCTCGAATGCGAAGGTTGTTGTGGCTGACATAACGTTGAAATTGACTCAGAAGAGACAATGGATCCGTTGAGTTAACCATTATCTTAAGTGTTCTGTCTGCTTCTTCACACACAAATTTCTTGTCTTGTGAAGCTCTCATTAGTAACTGAAGTATCTGTTTTGTTTTGTTTTTTCACACTAGCATGAAAAAGATACATTCAAATCATATAATTTTGCTCTTTGACAGATTATCATAATTAGATTGTATTTTGTATCACAAAAAACAGAGGAATATACCAAATCACTAATTGCATTTGAGTAAGTACTTCAAGTAGCTTTTGTCCAAAGGTGTTGAAGATATCAGCGGAAGCCATTATAGAAGTCTTGCACAAGTCACTTCTAGGGCTCTTCATCGTCTTCACCATCCCAACTATGACATTTTCCATATATGTTGCAAAGCACTATGACTCAGCTTCCAAATTAGTGTCTGATTTCACCAATTTTACTCATTACCCCCTAAAGTTTAGATACGATCTGAAATACCCTTTTGGTTTTTGGTGAATATACATTAATTTTTTACTGATAAATTGGAATTAATACAGCAAAAATACTTACAGAATGGGCAATAAGAGAGAAGACTGATGAACTGCAAGTCTTCTCGTACTGTTCAGTGACTCACAGACTTCAATCCAATCTTTTGAAGCCAATCCTTCTAATAAACTCTTCATGAAATATAACAAGAAAAACAAAATCAACAAAGCCATCTCTTTTTCAAATCAAAATTGACATATCAACAGGGTCCAGTTCTCGTTCTACACCCGCTAGAGAACTACCCATGCGGCTCGAGAATGACGTCAGCAGAAACAATGGACGACTCTCAACTCCGCCCAGTAGCATTTCTGAACCAGGGTCCAGTTCTCGTTCTACACCCGCTGGAGAACAACCCATGTTGCTGGAGAATGACGTCAGCAGAAACCATGGACGCCCCTCAACTCCGCCCAGTAGCATTTTCGAACCAGGGTCCAGTTCGCGTCCTACACCCTCCAATGAAACACCAATGTGTGTCGTGAATGATGATAGCGGAGACCAAGGACGCCTCGCAATTCCGTCCAGTGGCATTGTCGAATCAGGGTCCAGTTCGCGTCCTCCACCGGTCAGAGAAACACCGACGTGGCTCGTGAATCTGATGGGAGAGATGGAGGGGAATGAGCCGAGGCTGGTCATAGAAAAAACCCTGACAGAGACTGATGTCAACAGATACGAGGGACGCCTCTCAATTCCATGCAATAAAACTGTCGATAAGAATTTCGTGACTGCAGAGGAAGTGATAATCGCTGACGAACCTGGCAAAGGCGAAAAACGTACGAGGGACGTTGAGGCGGTTCTTGTGGATCCCATGTTGCGCAGATGGAATGTGGTTATGAGGAGATGGCACATGAAGAAGACCAGCTCAATGTTCGTCTTCCTCAAACCTTGGAACGACAGCGTTACTGAAAACAATTTCGAGCAAGGCGACCAAATATTTGATGAGTCTTTCGTCTTCCGCAAACTTTCGCATTGGTTCTTCGGACAAGACCTTCCTGCAACTCTAGCCAAAACCCTTCTGCCAGTTGATCCATTTCTTTATATATTTGATGAGTCTTTTGTTCAAACTCATTGGAATTTTGAAGTCCCTGTCCGGTGTGGAAGCGACAGGGTGAACTCGACGCGACTGAAGACTGAAGGAGCTGAGGAAGATTCTGGAGAAACTTACCTCGCACGGGTGAAAATGAGAGAATTTCCAGATGGGCTCGCGCAGCAGAAGCCCATGGACGACCTGGAACGACCTGGCCCAGCAACCACAGACCGGCCCACTCACGAAGCCCACACTCCAGCCCATGCACAAATAAGACCAACGGGATGAGTAACGGGAAGAATAAAAACAAGGAATTTACATGGTTAAAAACGGTTTTATATGTGTCAGAAGTTTGTTGAGGATAACAACCTCACAATCCATGTAAATAGACTAAAACGGGTATATAATATTATCTAGGGTATACTCAAAAGGTACCCAGAGTATTTTCACATCTTTGATTCACCAAAAATTGAGAGAAACACGAGAGCAAAGAGAGAATACATCAATACTGATCGATCTTATTTTGTTCATCATTTTATTTCACTGTTTGCACAATTTTAAGAACAAGAAGAATGCTTAGCTCATGACTTATTATTCATTTCATTCATGAGCTGTAGAAACATATAACAACAATTGGTATCAGAGCCTTTCGGATCTAAAGGCCGAGAGGGAGCACAAGCACAAGCACGAGACGAGCACAAGATCAAGCACAAAGCTACACGGCACAAGCAACAAACCAAGAGATGCAGAACGTACCACAGATTCCTATTTTCGACGGTAAGAGCTATAATCTATGGCTCATTAAAATGAAGGCACTGCTAAGGTCGAAGCAGCTCTGGAAAGTAGTCACAGAAGGACTACCGCAAAAACCCACTACCGGGGTTGTTCCCATGGGTGAGGAGGAGCAGAAGGCTATCCTAACGTGGGAGAGTTAGAAGCAAAGGATCAGACTGCGTTGCAACTTCTATTCAGCGCAGTGTCGGAGGAAATTTTTGCCGCACACATATCCGTGTGCGAGACGTCAAAGGATGCTTGGGATCTCCTCAAGGAGAGGTTCCAAGGGGACCAAAAAACGGCTATGATCAAGCTCCAGCGTCTAAGAGCCAACTACTACACTCTAAGACAAGGAGATAAGGAAACAATAAAGGACTTTGCTAACAAAGTGACTGAGTTAGCAAATGAGATGAGGGCGTATGGAGGAGCGTTTTGACCCGTATGTTGGGGTCATTGAACAGACCAAGGATCTCACCACACTCACGGTGGGAGAGTTGGTTATTTCTCTTCAGTCTCAAGAAGCGAGACTTGAAGACAGACACGGTGGAGGCTTGGAAGGTGCGTTTCAGGCCAAGTTTAAAGGACTTTTAAGGTCAGCCACGGCAGATCTGAGTCTAGCAAGAAACACTATGAGAAAGGCGGATTTAAACCTAAGGGGAAGAGCTACTGCAGCATATGCAAGAAGGATAACCACAATGAAAGCCAGTGTTTCTTTAGAAACAAGCAACATCAAGGAGAACAAAGCAAACAACAAAACAATTCTAAGAAGGAGTGCTATACGTGTGGGAAAATAGGTCATTTCTCACGTGATTGCAAAAACAAACGACCAACACAGAATCAGGCGCAAATAAATTAATAAGAAGATGAGGAAGAAAACATGTTGTTCACGGCGGCACACCTTACTCATGAGATTTTTTAGGACGACGTATGGTTAGTAGACAGTGGGGCTACAAATCATATGGCCAAGCACGCAAGTTATTTCACAACGCTAGATAGGTACTTTAGAGTACCTATAAAGGTTGGAAATGGAGGAGTTCTGACCACTGCCGGTAAAGGTAATATTCAAGTTCACACTAAGAAGGGTGTTAAGGTGATTCAAGACGTATTTTTAGTACCGGGGTTGGATAAAAATTTGCTTAGTGTGTCGCAAATGGTTAGAAATGGGTACGAGGTGGTATTCATGGAAGATAAATGTTTGTTTCGGGATGGTGCTGGAAATAAAGTTGTGGAGGTGCCTATGGTTAGAAAGGCCTATCCTCTGAAATGGAGGATAGTGAAGGAGGAGGCTAGAGTGACTCAGGAGAAGCTGGGTGTGTCTGAGTTATGGCATAAGAGACTGGGTCATGCCGGGTTACACAACCTGGAGAAGTTACAAAAAGGTAACTTGGTGAAGGGGCTACCGCAGGTGCCCTTAGTGAAAGAGGTGTGTGAAGCCTGTGTTAAGGGGAAACAACACAGGCTGGAATTTCCGAAAACACCAGAGTATAAGGCGGAGAGTATTTTGGGGTTGATCCACACTGACCTATGTGGACCAATGAGTACACCATCGTTAGATGGGAGTATTTATCTACTCACCTTCACAAATGATTACTCCCATATGACATGGGTATATTTCCTAAGATTGAAGTCTGATGTGCTCGGGATTTTCAGAAAGTTTGTGGTACAAGTTGAAAACCAAACTAAGAAGAAAGTTAAGAAACTAAGGTCTGACAGAGGGACAGAATTTAACTCGAAGGAGTTCTCGGATTTTTTGGCCGAAAGGGGGATAGTCAGAGAACTAAGTGTGGCCTACACGCCACAACAGAACGGGGTTGCGGAACGAAGAAACCGAACCCTAATGGAGATGACACGAAGTATGCTGAAGGACAAGAACATGCCTAACAAATTTTGGGCAGAGGGAGTTTTCACTTCGGCATATATTCAAAACCGACTACCTACAAGGGCATTGAAGGATAAGAACCCCCTAGAGGCTTGGAGAGGTCACAAGCCGTCTGTTGGACATTTAAAGGTATTTGGGTGCCTATGCTATAGGATGATCCCAACTCAGAAGAGAAGTAAGCTAGATGACAAGTCTCAGACTTGTGTGTTCGTGGGTTATAGTAGCCTTAGCAAAGGGTATCGAGTTTACGTGATTGAGACTGGGAAAGTGGAAGTGTCAAGAGACGTGATCTTTGATGAAGAAAAGTGCTGGGATTGGGAGATGACGACTGAAAAACCTAAAGTGGACGCACCAGTAAGGTTCCTTAACTCCCAAGAGTCTACTAATCAAGAGGGAGTACCTACCATGTTTGAGGTAGGTAGCTCATCCGGACATGGGGGTGAGAGTGGTAATAAATCAACACCACCTATGACTCCACTACGACTCTCACTGTCTAACATGCCTACGACATAACAAGGAAGCACCGGGAATACGAGTGAATCGTCTAGAGAGGTTCACAGGACACGTAGACTCAGTGACATCTACAGAATGGATGAGGATTCGGATGAGCTAGAAACGGAAGAAAGTTGCTATCTAGCTACGGTAGAACCTACAAACTATGAGGAAGCGTTGAAACATCCGAATTGGAAGGATGCCATGGACGAAGAAATGAGAATGCTACAGAAGAATGAAACATGGTATTTGACTGAGAGACCTGCTAATCAAAAGGTGATTGGGGTTAAATGGATATTCAAGGTTAAGACGGACGAATTGGGGAAGATTCAAAAGTATAAGGCAAGGCTAGTGGCTTGAGGGTTTACTCAAACCTACGGGCTAGACTACGGGGAAACGTTTGCCCTGGTATCAAGGCACGATACAATTCGGACCTTGATAGCCGTGGCAGCTCAAAAAGACTGGACTTTACATCAAATGGATGTAAAGTCGGCGTTCCTAAATGGGGAGATCAACGAGGAGGTCTGCGTTGAACAACCACCGGGGTATGAGGTAATTGGTTTTGAACATTTGGTTTTGAGATTGAATAAAGCTCTATACGGTTTGAAACAGGCACCGAGGGCCTGGTATAGCAAGATCGACACATTTTTCATACATGAGGGGTGTGTTAGGAGCCATTGCGATGCTGCAATGTACATCCAGATTAATGGAGGTAATATCTTGGTGATTTGTTTATATGTGGACGATATAATATTGTCGGGGAATAGTTTGGAGTTGATTACGGCCAAGCTGAATTGTACGTTTGATATGAGTGATTTGGGAGTTTTAAGATTTTTTCTTGGTTTCGAGGTTAAGAACCTCAATGATGACATATTCTTGATCCAAGAAAAATATGCGACCCAACTTCTAAAGAAGTTCGGTATGTTGGACTCAAAGGGGGTGAGTACCCCCTTGACACTGAACTGCAAAACCGTAAGTGACGGCGAAGAACTTACCAATCCAACAGAATACCGAAGCCTTGTGGGTGGAATCCTATATCTCGCATCCACTCGACTGGACCTCGCATTTGCCGCGTCTTTCCTGTCAAGAAACAACAAACAACCGATAGTACAAAGTATGCAAAACGCTAAAAGAGTTATGAGGTACATAAAAGAGACTAAGAGCTATGGTCTAAGGTTCAGACGGGTTGAAATTGCGGAACTCGTGGGATATGCAGACTCTGACCTAGCGGGAAGTTTAACAGACATGCGAAGTACTAGCGGGTTTTGTTTCACGATTGGGAGTGCAATTTTCAGTTGGGAAACTCAGAAACAGTCGATAGTTGCACAATCGACTGCAGAAGCCGAATATATGGCTCTGAGCGCGGCAACCAACCACTCAGCTTGGTTATCCAGATTATTTACCGAATTAGGGTTTAATATTCAAGGCGGGGTTCCTATCTACAGCGATAGCTCGGCGGCTATCGCAATCGGAAAGAATCCTATCGACCATAAGAGGACTAAACACATAAAAATCAGATTTCACTCCGATCTGGCGGCTATCGCGATCGGAAAGAATCTGATCGACCATAAGAGGACTAAGCACATAAAAATCAGGTTTCATGTGGTGCGCGAAGCTCAAACAGAGGGAAGAGTGGACTTACGGTTCATCTGTGGCGAGGAGCAGATCGCAGATGTCTTGACGAAACCGCTACCCACCGGGAGGTTCTGCATGTTGAGGAGCAAGCTCGAAGTCGTTCCATGACCGAACAAGAGGGAGATTATGAGTAACGGGAAGAATAAAAAAAACAGGGAATTTACATGGTTAAAAACGGTTTTGTATGTGTCAGAAGTTTGTTGAGGATAACAACCTCACAATCCATGTAAACAGACTAAAACGGGTATATAATATTTTCTAGGGTATACTCAAAAGATACCCAGAGTATTTTCACATCTTTGATTCACCAAAAATTGAGAGAAACACGAAAGCAAAGAGAGAATACATCAATACTGATCGGTCTTATTTTGTTCATCATTTTATTTCACTGTTTGCACAATTTTAAGAACAAGAAGAATGCTTAGCTCATGACTTATTATTCATTTCATTCATGAGCTGTAGAAACATATAACATCAATTGGTATCAGACTCTTTCGGATCTGGATTCCGAGAGGGAGCACAAGCACAGCCTTATTTTGTTCATCATTTTATTTCACTGTTTGCACAATTTTAAGAACAAGAAGAATGCTTAGCTCATGACTTATTATTCATTTCATTCATGAGCTGTAGAAACATATAACAAGAAATTTTGTATTGATTCTTCTTTAATGGATTTGTCATATGCATTTTCTTAATATTCTCTTTTCATGAACAATACCGATTATATTATTCCAGCAAAACATTATGAACAACACCGATTATATTATACCAGCAAAACATTATGAACATAATACCCTTTTTCCGATTATCCGTTTATGGTTTATATATTATTCTACATTATCTTACATCAATCAGTTAACATATTTTTATATATATGGTATTAAATTACCTTAAACTATTAGAAAAATCTTTCACTTCTTTGCAAACCTTATCCAACATGATCAAGAAATCCCTTATGATCGCAACCAGTCGCAACCCTTCGTTCTTGGCTGCATTTCCATGGAAGTAATCTGCAGTGCTCTTGACAATTACCATTATTCTCTCTTCTTTTTCTTGTAACCATTTGATATCGGATTTTGCTCGTTCCATAAATCCACCGAGGGCTCGTTCAAACTCACATTCTCCCTCCATTTTCTTCAAAAACTCTCTTGCTTTCATTAACGAACTTCTCAGAGTTGACAGCGTCGAAGCTAATCCATCTGCATCGATGATAGCTGCTTTCTTAACGTCTTCCAATTCTGTGCTTAATCCGGAAACCACTTGAAGACCGATACTGCAATAACGCCCTGAGGATTCTGGATGGTATCTTCCGTCTGAGTTCTGAGGGCACGAACACCTTCAGACCGAATGATCTCTAGAACAACAAAATGGAAGAGTGTGGTTTTCCAATCGGTTCCTTTGACATCAGAGAGTTTCAAGAGAGTGTTGAGTTTGAACGCATGTGCACCGCCTCGATAGGTACCATCGTTCATACGATTGCCTGTCTTTAAGACAGCCTCCAATAGTTTTAGGAACAATCTACTGCTTCTGAGTTTCTTGCAAGCCACCTGCAATAAGACATTCAGATACGAATATACAGAATATTCTGCTATTATATGCAGGGAGGGATTCACATTCACCTCAAGAGTTGCAAAAAATTCTTTGAGGCCCGAGACTTCTTCCTGAAGCGAAACCATGAATAGAAGCGACTCAATACGTTTGAACGCAAAGGGTATGTCGACCAAAATCTTGAGGAAACGTTCCGCATGGCCAAGTTGGCAAAGATCATCTGCGTATAGTCGAAGCTTCAATTCCTCCTCAGGTGTTGGAGCCATCTTCAGCAAGGTTTGTAAGAGCTCGACGGGAAGTTCATTACCTTGAAAGAAGAAACAATTCAATCCCAAGAATGAAACATGGCCCATAATATAATGGTGAAATTGAACGACAGACTGCCATGGGAGAGACCTTCTATAATGGAATCAACAACCCCATTTATTGTAACATTCAAAGCTCGGAGAAGGATGGATAAATTCTGGGCTTTCCTGGTGTCAATTATTTGTACATACTGCGCATGAGATTCACGAGATAAATCTTTCCCCTCCTCACTCTTATTCTAGTTTCCATCTTTGTAACCAAACAAAGACTGCATCGTCTCTTCATTGAACCTGCAGAAATACCACAAATCAAACAGCTGATAACAAAAATTAAAAGAACTGTTCATTTATGAAATATAGTAATCATACTGGAAGGAACCGGCGCTAATCTCATGCCAAACCATTTTTTGATCACGGTTAGCACTAACTTTATCTCAGAAAAAAAGGGCTTTAGTTTGGCTTTCGATGATCCAGTCTTAGACTCAATATCAGATCCATTCCCAGAGGAACTATGTCTCTGGTTCTTTCTTATACCAGCAATTACACCTTTCGGTGGCGCAGGTGGAGGCCGAACAACTTTGGGCAGAGGAGGAGGAGGAGGTGCTGGTGGTTGAGGAGGTGGAGGAGGTGCTGATACTACAAGGGGAGGCTTCAAAGAAGGAAGTCCTTCCGATGATGCATCGACATGTAAGGATTCGTGACCATTTAGCTTCAGAGAAAATATAAGAAGGGTATATTGGTAATTATGTTGGCTAGGGTTAGATATAAATACATCTCTTGTAATATTTTATGAACACAACATATGAGTGGTCGTTTCCTCCTCTTCTCTTTGGTGCTCTCTTTTGGTGCTTTGTGTCATGGTATAAGAGCTACGAATCCATTGATTTCGTACTTTTGATTTCTGATTTTTACTGTGAACGATCGGTACTTCATACGTGCGATCGTTTTTGTGCTTCGGTGACTCTTGTCCGCTGAAGTTAGTATCTCTCGTGTGTATTGTTTCTGTTTTTTTTCTCTCCACCGTGCACTCATGGCTTCAGACAGACAAGCTGTTGCAATGGACACTGGATCTGCTTCGTCGAACGTGCCTCAACGTCGCACGATCTCGCCGTATGACCTTTCGGCTAGTGATAACCCGGGATCTCTGATTTCGCAGGTTATTTTGAATGATCATAATTATGTAGACTGGGCACGGGAACTTCATACTGCGTTACGCTCCCGCAAGAAGTTTGGTTTTGTTGACGGCTCTATCAAACAGCCGGCGGCAGACTCGGATTTTCTGGAAGATTGGTGGGCGAATAACGCCATGCTCGTTTCGTGGATCCGAAACACGATGTCTCCGGATCTGCTTTCTCATGTGTCCCATATCAAGATTGCAAAGGACTTGTGGGACGACATTACTCAGAATCATTCTATAAGCAATGGACCGCGGATTCTCAAATTGAAATCCGAATTGTATTCGTGCAAGCAACATGGACTCACTGTCCAAGCTTACTACAACAAGCTGAAACGATTGTGGGAGGATTTGGCGGTGTATGATCCGTTGCCCGTATGTGAATGTGATGCATGCACTTGTGGAGGTTGTAAATGCAATCTCCGTGTAAAACTTGAAAAGAAGCGTGAAGATGATAAAGTGCACTTGTTTCTTCTTGGGTTGGACGATGCCTTGTATGGGACGGTACGTTCGAATCTCTTGGTGATGGACCCTCTGCCGAACATCAAAAGGGTTCTAGCCACTGTGGTGCAAGATGAAGATGCCAAGAAGACTACAGAGACACGTCCCGAGGTTATGGCTTTTGCGGTTCAAACGGAAGCCAAACCAAAGGGTCGTATCGATGCTCGTGATCCGTCATTGATGTGCTCTCACTGTGGCCGTAAAGGCCATCTGGTTGATCGTTGTTTCCACCTTCACGGCTACCCAGATTGGTGGGAAGAACGTAATGCCACACGTTCCTCTGGTCGCGGCTCCAGCAGAGGTCGTGGGTCCTCTTCCGCACTTTCCTCTACAGGCCGTGGTCGAGGCAACATTGTGCGTGTCAATGCGGCTCAAACACAGACAAGTGGGACTTCTAATGGAGTTGTGCTATGCAATAAGGAAAAGTCTGGCCTACAAGTCTAGTCTCTCCGGTGTATCTTCCGATAAGTGGAAGTCATTACTTGATCTTTTCTCACAGAAGATAGGTGCAACCGAAAATTTCACGGGTAAGAATACGCAGGTGTCTTGGCTCCTAGACTCGGGCGCAGGTCATCATATGACGGGACGACGCGAGATTATGTCAATTCTCACGGACATGCCCACTTGCTACGTGGGTCTTCCCAATGGTAAAAGCACGGTCTCAACGAAAAAGGGGACAGTAGTCTTGTGTGATGCTCTCACACTTCATAATGTCTTTTATGTGCCCGATTTGAGTTGCAATCTGATATCTATTTCCCAGCTTCTTCATGATACTGATTGCACCGTTCAGTTTACTGATAAGCTATGTGTTATTCAGGACCGCACTACGAGGATGCTGATTGGAGCGGGTGAACAACATGAAGGGCTCTATTACTTCAAGGGGGTAGTGAACGCAGCCTCCGTACGCACTAGGACGTGTTTTGATTTGTGGCATTCTCGACTCGGGCATCCTTCATCTCAAGTTTTGGGTTTGGTTCCTTTTGTTGGGGTTGAATTTTCCAAGAATTCTTTGTCTTCGCATAATAAGGCATGTGATGTTTGTCTCCGTGCCAAGCAAACTCGTGATTGTTTTCCTCTCAGTAATAATAAGAGCGTTCATCCGTTTCAATTGGTGCATTGTGATGTGTGGGGTCCTTACCGTACTCCATCTTACTCGGGTGTCAAATACTTCCTTACGATAGTAGATGATTTCTCTCGGGGTGTGTGGTTGTATCTGAGGTTACTAAATATCTACAAGCTTTCATTGCCATGGTTGAACGTCAATTCAATACGAAGGTTCTTACAATTCGGAGTGACAATGGAACAGAGTTTATAAGCATGACTGATTATTTTCTACAACACGACATTCGACATGAGACATCGTGCGTTGGTACGCCTCAACAAAATGGACGTGTGGAACGCTAGCATCGTCATATTCTTAATGTTGCTCGGGCACTTATGTTTCAATCTGGGCTTCCTATTCGTTTTTGGGGCGAAAGTATTCTCACGGCGGGATATTTGATCAACCGCACCCCGACTCCGATTTTGAAAGGGAAGACACCTTTCGAAGTTCTTAATGGTTCTCCTCCAATTATGGCTCATCTCCGTGTCTTTGGAAGTCTATGTTATGTTCACAATCAAAAACATAGTGGAGACAAGTTTGCTCCTCGAAGCCGTCAATGCGTGTTTGTGGGTTATCCTTCGGCATAGAAGGGATGGCGGGTATATGATGTTGAACGCAAAATCATCTTGGTTTCTCGGGATGTTGTTTTTGTTGAAAACGAGTTCCCTTTTCTAGGATCATCTGTGTCAGCTACGACAGATTCGAGCCCGTCATTCCCTGCACACTTGTCTCTCGTGCCTACTGTGTATCCCGAGGATGAGTTAGACCACCTTGTGCCTTCGCTGGTGGGGGGGGTGATTCGGTTTCAGTGATTCCTCATTCATCTACGCCAGATACTTCGCCTGAGATTCAACCGAATCAGTCATCGGTTCCTCCTCTCGACGAACAGAATCCTGCTACAACTTCATTGGCACATGCGACGGATATGCTAGACTCGGGAGCTCTCCCTAGTGCGACCCCACCGGATCAAAATGTTGAACTAGGTCGTGGATTACGTTCCAAAGTGCGTTATTCATGTCTTCGAGATTATGTGATTAATACCGTCCAAGTTATGAGCCCTTCACCACCCGTATCCGTCTCGTCTGCATCCTCAGGTAAGCCATTTCCGATTGCTCACTATGTTTCTTGTGACAAGTTTTCTGCAGCGCATCGCACGTTTCTAGCCGCGGTGACGACCAACATGGAACCTACGCTCTACACGGAAGCCGTACGAGACCCAAAATGGCAACGTGCGATGGCAGATGAGATTGCGGCTCTTGAAGAAAATGGGACTTGGTCTTTAGAACATCTACCTCCTGGAAAGAAGGCAATCGGGTGTAAATGGATCTACAAAATCAAATACCGCTCAGATGGATCTGTTGAACGATATAAGGCACGTCTCGTTGTTATGGGAAATCGACAAGTTGAAGGACTAGATTATACGAAGACCTTTGCCCCGGTTGCGAAAATGACTACAGTACGGGTTTTCCTTGGAGTGGCGACTTCCTTGAATTGGGAGGTTCATCAAATGGACGTTCACAATGCTTTTCTTCATGGTGATCTTCAAGAAGAAGTCTTCATGCGTCTTCCTCCAAGTTTGTGATCTGAAACCGAAACTCGTGTTTGTCGTCTTCGGAAGTCTCTTTATGGATTAAAGCAGGCACCATGGTGTTGGTTTGCAAAATTGACCTCCGCACTTCAGAAGTATGGTTTCAGCCAATCCTGTGCCGACTACTCATTGTGTACGTATCAGCGGGATCGCGTGCGTCTACAACTTTTGGTGTATGTGGACAATCTCATTCTATCGGATAACTCTCCGTTGGATATTCAACGTTTTAAGGATTATTTGAGCTCTTGTTTTCATATGAAGGACTTAGGTATTCTTAAGTACTTTCTTGGTATCAAAGTGGCTCGCAATCCCTCAGGTATCTACTTGTCCCAACCTAAATACGCTCTTGACATAATTTCAAAGGTCGGGTTACTTGGAGCACAGCCGGTGCGGTTTCCTTTGGAGCAGAACCATCGGTTGGCCCTTTCTGATGCAGATCCGTTCTTGGAACCGGAACGGTATCGTCGTCTAGTTGGACGGCTGGTCTATTTGGGTGTTACTCGACCCGATTTATCGTACAGTATTCACGTTTTATCACAGTTTATGCAGTCTCCTACGGTTGAGCATTGGCAAGCAGCTTTACGTGTTGTTCGATACATCAAGCTTAATTCGGGTCAAGGCATCTTACTAAATGCTAAACGTGATCTTCTTCTTTCCGCTTGGTGCGACTCTGATTGGGCTGGTTGCCCGCTGTCACGGAAATCGATTACATGATGGTTTATACAGCTTTGTGGATCGCCTATATCTTGGAAAACGAAGAAACAACCAACTGTGTCTTCCTCTTCCGCTGAAGCCGAATATCGTGCCATGGCCATGACTGTTCGTGAGCTATTGTGGTTGAAGTCTCTTCTTCTCAGCCTTGGTGTGTCTCATTTCCGACCAATACCACTTTATTGTGATAGCCAAGCGGCTCTCCACATCAGCTCCAATCCCGTCTTCCACGTACGCACAAAACACATTGAAGTGGATTGTCATCTTGTTCGCAATGAACTTCTGGCCGAAACTATCTCCACGCAACATATCTCCACTCGTCTTCAATTGGCCGACATTCTTACGAAGGCTCTTGGAAAACGAGAGTTCGATTACTTTATTTCCAAGTTGAACTTGCACAATTTGCATAGTTCAACTTGAAGGGGATAAGGAAGGTAAATTGGTTATTTTTTTGGCTTGAGTTTGATATTAATACACCTCTTTTTATATTTTAATAACACACATACCAGGTGAAAAGTCAATAAAATCGACTAAACGGAGAAGAGGCTTTTCATCCCTTTCTTCATTACTGCAGTCGAAACAACAACAATGATAAAGTCAATAAAATAAGAATAGAAATGAAGCAAGCATGAATGTCATCACTGCAGTCGAAACAACAACAATGATAAAGTCCATCACAATATCATTCCACTCCTTAGGATGAGGGCTTGGAACAGGTTGACCAGGGGATGGAATAGGAGGGCTTTTCTTAAATGGCCAGGAAAGTTTGTCTCATTCTCATCAACTCTTCCTCTGCTCATCTCATCAAAACACAGAGAGAAACGCTCTCGATTCCAAAATCTTGAGGGAGTCGACGTCGAAAACACCACAGCTCGATCACCTTCACGGCCTCCGACGGTAAACCGCCATGCGCAAAGCGCCGGCGAAGGAAGATCGCAACGAAAATGCGGAGAAATCTGAGAATTAAGGAATCAGAGGAATAACCTTTCAGAATCAGTGGAGAGCTTTGTTTGTTTGTTAGTTAGGTTGGTTTCTCTATTTGTTAAAAGGAAACAATTTTAGGGTTTTAGGATTTTAACGGAATGAGAAATGAAAAATGTTTGTTTTGTAATTTTGGTAAGTTTACTTGTTACTTTATTGTTAATTTTTTAGTATCTAATTTTGTAATTTAGTTTTTTTATCAAATTTTGTTTTTCGTGCAATGTTAGAAAGAGTGGTCAATTCGATTTCTACGAGTTTTTGGTTTCGAATTTGGGTTTTTTGGTTGTGAAAAATTGGATTCGTATAAGAATTGAATATTTTTTGGTCTGACAGTCAAAGCAAAGCATACAGGACCACAGATTTGAACACAAAGGATGACAAATGTGGTGGATGGAACGGAGGAGAAATCACGATGAAGCACGTCCGCGGAGTAGAAAACGAAGGAGCAACGAACAATGGAGCATGCAAATGATAAAGTATATCACGACGGTCCATGCGGACAACAAAGCACGTGGACGACGAAGCACGCAGAAGACGAAGTAAGCGGATGACACGAAGAGACAAGAAGACGTAAAAGAGTTGAAGAAACGACCGACGGCATGTGAGGAGAGAAGATAAGAAGAAAACGTTAAATGCATATGTATGGGGAGAAAAAAGTAGAAGAAAAAAGTACCATGTTAAAATATGAATGTCTAAATTGGTTGTTACACACATATCATTTTTCATTCTTAGAAATAGATAATTTTTTCCTATAAATAAATATTTACTCTTCATATTGTAATACACCTCAAAATTTCAAATTGCAAAAATAATAAACAAATTCCCTCTCTAATTTATTTTGGTAATTTTCTATTTTTATATATAAATATATTACACATTTATACATTTATATAATATATATATATATATAAGTATATGCTATTTACTTATTATATATATATTATACATATATATACACATCGATCTATATTTAATTTTAACGCGTTATCAGCACGATCGTTCCAATTAATTAAGAAAAAAATATAATATTATATGTTACATGTATTATTTTTAATTTCAATTTTTTACAATCTCGATTTTTAATCTATTCTAGTTTCGATTTGGATTCGATTTCAAGTAAAAAAATTATATAGACCTCACATAATATATATCCCCGATCATAATATAAATTTAAATATATATCATATTACAAAGATATCGGGAACTAAGTTTCGGTCATAATATATTGTACTATATGATTTTGCGGGCTAAGTCAATGATCAATAATATTGAATTATTGTTTATTTTTACGAGAATAGGTTGTACCATCCACTTTATTATATGATTTCACGGACTCAGCCACCGATCAATAATATTAATATTTATGGATATATATCTATTGTTTATTATTGTTATAAGAATTGGTATGCCACAATTTTTTATATGTTTTTATTTTATTTTGTTATTTATTTTATGGATAATAGAAAAATCCACCCATTATTTATTTAAAGTATATTTTTATTATTTAATTTTTAATTGGTTAAATCAATCTAAAATTAAATTATTTATAAATATAGACAGATCTAACACATGAATTGTTATATATAATAATTTGTTTAATTTTGTTTAAATATCATAACTTATATTTATTTATTTTTCTTCAATGATAACATATTTCATGTCGAACTTGGTGAATCTCAAAATTACGGCACTTGATGCCTCTGGAAAAAATTATATGACATGGGCATTTGATGCTAAAATGCATTTAAAAGGCAAAGAATTTGTTGCCATTATCGATATAGACAATGATTTCTTAGAAGAGGAAAAGGCAAAAGCCATGATATTCTTATGCCATCATATTGCCGATTTGTTAAAGAATGAATATAGAACGAAAGAAGATCCCAAGATTTGTGAAAATCTCTTAAAGATCGATTTGATCAGCAAAAGTATGTGATCCTCCCAAAGGCAAAGAATGATTGACTGAATTTGAGATTCCAATATTATAAATCTGTTGATGAATATCATTTCGCGATGTTCGAAATAATTTCCAGGATGGAATTATGTGGAGAAAAGATAAGTGATTATGATTAGATGGAGAAAACATTTTCGACATTCCATGTTGATAATGTAATTTTACAACAATAATATTGCGTGGAGGATTTTAAGATCTATCACGAGTTGTTACAGCTTCTCCTCATTATAGAACAACAGAACGAGCTATTAATGAAAAATCATCAGGTTTGTCCCACTGGTTCTGCACCATTTTATGAAACGAATGTGACTTCTTCAAATTATAAACACTGGCATTATCGTGGATGTCAATATGTAGGTGGTCGAGGCCATGGACGTGGTCACAGTCGTGGAAATGGATATGGTAGAGGACGAGGTCGAAGCAATCCACCAAATAATTTCCAGCATGGAGAAAATAAAAGAAAAGATCATCGAGTGATTGAAAATGAAAAGGTGACAAAAAAGGGAAAAGATACAATATGTTATCGATGTGATATGAATAGACATTGTTCCCAAGTGTGTCATTCACCAAGACACTTTGTTGATTTATACCAGAAGTCACTAGCGGATAAAGGAACAAAAATTCAAAACGAATTTTGTTTGAGGCCCGAGACTTCTTCCTGAAGTTAAACCATGAATAGAAGCAACTCAATGCGTTTGAACGACAAAGGGTATGTCGACAAGAATCTTGAGGAAACATTCCGCAGGGCCAAGTTGGAAAAGATCATCTGTGTATAGTCGAAGCTTCAATTCCTCCTCAGGTGTTGGAGCCATATTCAGCAAGATTTGTAAGAGCTCGACAGGAAGTTCATTACCTTGAAAGAAGAAACCATTCAATCCCAAGACTGAAACATAATGGTGAAATTAAACGACAGACTGCCATGGGAGAGACCTTCTGCAATGGCATCAACAACTTCATCTATTGTAACATTCAAAGCTCGGAGAAGGATGGAAAAATTATGGGCTTTCCTAGTGTCAATTATTTGTACATACTGCGCAGGAGATTCGCGAGATAAATCTTTCCCCTCCTCACTCTTATTTTTGTTTCCATCATTGTAACCAAACAAAGACTGCATCATCTCTTCATTCAACCTGCAGAAACACCACAAATCAAGCAGTTGATAAGAAAAAATATAATTCTTACCACTGGGTCTCAAGCAAAACAAGAATAGCAATGAAGCAAGCATGAATGTCATTACTGCAGTCGAAACAACAGCAATCATAAAGTCCATCATAATATCATTCCGCTCCTTAGGATGAGTGCTTGGAACAGGTTGACCAGGGATGGAATAGGAGGGCTTTTCATAAATGGTCGGGAAGTTGATTCAATTGGCGCCTCAACAGGAGTATACGAAGGATGTGACGGAGAGCTTGCAGGAACCAGACTGTATCTTCCCAGGGCTGGCATAGGAGTGGGATCAAGACTCAGAGCAGGAACCATAATCTGATTTGTATCACTGACCAGCCTCCTTCTAGAAGAACTAGCCAAAGTGCAAAGAGACGCAAGCCAATTGCTAAAACAAAGTCTGGCCTCCTGGCCCCAAATCGGATTTCGGTAGATCTTTTGAACGGTTAACAACACCGATTTAGGGTATCGAGTTGATTCAAAGGGGGTATACAAGCTGTAATCCTTATCTTTCAAAGCTTTTCTGCAAGAACTCCATGCTTGCTCTGCATATCAGAAATGAACGGCGCGTCAAGTTCAGCGATGAATACATATATACATCCTCGTTTCTATAGCATAAATCCGTAAAACTCCACAACAACACAGAAATGTGACACAGAAACAAAAGGGCATAGAATACACTTGTTAATTTACAATTAAACGATATAAACATATATATACATCCGTTTTACATACACAAATTTGAATTTCGAAGTCAAATTGCTTCTCTCTTGTTAACGTATGAACGAATTAAGACATAGCTTCATTAATAAGGTAGAATAAGAACATAATAGGTGATTCCCTTGTACGATTCATCATGAGAAAAAGGAAACGAACGATGACGATTACGCACCGCATTGTCGTTAGAACCACCGTAATCCTTCAGAAGTCCATCAACGACAACGGAGTTCGGAATCGAGATCGCTAAATCTCGTTCCGTCTTCTGCGAAACAAAAAAAAACACAAACAACGAGAGAGAACGCCAGGAAAGTTTTTCTCATTCTCATCAACTCTTCCGTTGCTCATCTCATCAAAACACGGAGAGAAATGCTCCCGATTCCAAAATCTTGAGAGAGTCGACATCGAAAACACCACCGCTCGATCACCTTCACGGCCTCCGACGGGAAACAGCCATGCGCAAAGCATCAGCGAAGGAAGATCGCAACGAAAACGCGAAGAAATCTAAGAATTAAGGAATCGGAGGAAGCAAGCTTTCGGAATCAGTGGAGAGCTTTGTTTGCTTGTTAGTTGGTTGGTTTCTCTATTTGTTTAAGGAAACTATTATAGGATTTTAGGATTTTAACAAAATCAAAAATGAAAAATATTTGTTTTGTAATTTAGGTAAGTTTACTGGTTACTTTATGGTTGATTTTTTAGTATATAATTTTTTAATTTAGGTTTTTATCAAATTTTCTTTTTCGTACAATGTTGGAAAGGGTGGTCAATTCGATTTCTACGAGTTTTTGGTTTCGAATTTGGGTTATTTGGTTGTGAAAATTTAGATTGGAATAAAAATCGAATATTTTTTGGTTTGACGTACAAAGCAAAGCATGCAGGACGAATTAAACACAATAAGAGGATAGGCATGGATGATGGACTAGAGCACAAAGGACGATGAAACATGCAAATGGACAAGAAAACGAATGAGAAATCACGATGAAGCATGTCTATGGAGCAGAAAACGAAGGAACAACAAACGATGGAACACATAGACGAAAAAGTATATCACGACGGACCATGCGGACATTAAAGCACATGGACGACGGAGTACACAGAAGACGGAGCAAGTGGATGACACGAAGAGACAAGAAGATGTAAAGAGTTGAAGAAACGACCGACGCCGTGTGAGGAGAGAAGATAAAAAGAAAGTGTTAAAAGAGTATTGGGTGAAAAAAAGTACAAGAAAAACTTACCATGTTAAAATATGGATGTCTAAATTGTTTCTCCACATCGTTCACTTACCATGTTAACTTACCATAATCGGTCGGTTCTTGATTTTCTGGGTGGCGCGGCGGTGGTGGAGGTGAGGCGAGGCGGTGGTGGGTGAGGTGAGGCAGTTGGGGAGGGGAGGCGATGCAGGTGAGGGAGGGGAGGCGCCAAGCAAAGGAAAAAAAACCGAAGAAAAAGAGAGGAATAAAGAGAAATGGCGTCGGGGGAGAGAGAGACAAGAAGAAGAGAGAGAATGAAGGAGGCAGGAGGGAGAAGAAGAAAGAGAGGATGAAGAGGCGGGGGAGAGAGAAGAAGAGAGAAAAATAAAAAATTGATTTTAAATATTAGAGTTCTCAAAGGTATTATGGTAATTTAGGATTAGGATATTTTTAAGAGTATAATGGTCAATTATTATTATTATTATTATTATTATTATTATTATTATTATTATTATTATTATTATTATTATTATTATTATTATTATTATTATTATTATTATTATTATTATTATTATTATTATTATTATTATTATTATTATTATTATTATTATTATTATTATTATTATTATTATTATTAAATTTAAATTTTTTTTGGAGGTTGTTGAAATTTTATTAAAAAATATATTTTATTAAAAAATATATTTTTATTAAATAATTAAATTTGAAAAAAAATCAATAAAAATAATGTTGTATTGTATGAAAATTTAGATACGTCAAAAATTATTTTTTATTTTTAAAAATCGAAATTTATTCAAAAAATGCAAAATGATTTTCTTTTTTAAAAAAATGAACAAAAATTATGTTCTATTGTATGAAAAAAGAGTGAGAAAACAAAGTTAGAATAGCAAAAAAAGTTTAGTTTCTTATTTTTGCAAAGTAAAACTTTTTATGTGATTTTAAATAATGTTAATGACGTTGCATAATACGTTTATGGAGTTAACAGGATATATAAAAAATTCTGCTATACCTAATTGTTATTGTAATTTCATAATTTGAATTTTTGGTTATTTTATCTTTTATTTAATATAAAATGTATTTAATGGATATAAAAATTATTTATATAAAATTAAAAATTTGATAATAGTAATTAAAAGGTTAAACGGAAGCAATTTTTTAAATATATTTTCTCTTTAATATAAAAACATTATCATTTTTTCCTTCAATTGTTATCAACTGGGCTTTAGTGTGGTACTTATATAATATTCGATTTCGAGTAAATCAACATTACTCTATTTCAGTGGGAACTACCTAATTTCATTTGATAGTTTCATAATTAGGGCAGCACTAAAAAAATTATTAAGGGTGGATAAATACCATTATCCGTAAATATTCGATTATTCGAATTCGTATTCATCCAATATTCAATTTTACTATTCGTCTCATATTTGTAAATTCATATATCCGCAAATATTCGGATATTCGTATCTGTATACAATATTATTTTCTTTTTTTGGAAAAAATAAATAAAAATTATAATAAAAAACTGATATTCGGCGGTAGAAGAGGGTGTGAGAGAGAGGAGGCCATACGATGGAAGAGTGTATGCGACGGATGAGGGCATGCAATGTAAAGGTCGTACGAGGTGGAAGGTGTCAATACAATACCTTATTCAACTTTTATGTCAATTTTTGCTAAAACTAATATCCTCGCGCGTCGCGCAAGTACAAAACTAGTATTTATATATTATATGCACATATATTTACATCGATCTATATTTACTTTTTAACGTGTTATCATCACGAGCATTCTAATTAATTAAGAAAAAAATATAGTATTATATGTTACATGTATTATTTTTAATTTCAATTCTTTTACAATCTCGATTTCCAATCGATTCTGATTTCGATTTGGATTCATTTTCAAATAAAAAAATTATATAGACCCCGCGAAATATATATCCTCGGTCATAATATAAACTTAAATATATATCATATTACAAAGACATCGTAAACTAACTTTCAATCATAATATATTGTATTATATGATTTCACGGGCTAAGTCACGATCAATAATATTTATTTATTGTTTATTTTTACGAGAATAGGCTAAGCCATCCACTTTACTATTTGATTCTGCGGACTCAGCCACCGATCAATAATATTAATATTCATGAATATTTATCTATTGTTTATTATTGTTATAAGAATCGCTATGCCACTATTTTTTATATTATATATATTTATTTTGTTACTATTTTATTTATAAGGTTGATAGAAAAATCCACCCCATTATTTATTTAAATTATATTTTTTATTATTTAATTGTTAATTGGTTAAATAATCTAAAAATAAATTATCTATAAATATAGATGGATCTAACACATGAATTGTTAAATAATAATTTATTTGATTTTTTAAATGTCATTAGTTATATTTATTTATCTTTTTCAACACATCTTCATGTCGAACTTGGTGAATCTCAAAATCACGGCACTATATGCCTCTAGAAAAAAATTATATGACATGGGCATTTGATGCTAAAATGCATTTAAAACACAAGGAATTCATTGCCATTATCGATAAAGACAATGATTTCTTAGAAGAGGAAAAGACAAAAGCCATGATATTCTTATGCCATCATTTTGCCTTTGTTAAAGAATGAATATAGAACGAAAGAAGATCCCGCAGATTTGTGAGAATCTTCTAAAGTTTGATTTGATCACCAAAAATATGCGATCCTCCCAAAGGCAAAGAATGATTGACTGAATTTGAGATTCCAATATTATAAATCCGTTGATGAATATCATTCTGCGATATTCGAAATAATTTCCAGGATGGAATTATGTGGAGAAAAGATAGGTGGTTATGATTAGATAGAGAAAACATCATCGACATTCCATGTGGATAATGTAATTTTACAATTATAATATCGCGCGAAGGATTTTAAGATCTATCACGAGTTGTTACAACTTCTCTTCATTGTAGAACAACAAAACGAGCTATTAATGAAAAATCATCATGTTCGTCCACTGGTTCTGCACCATTTTATGAAACGAATGTGACTTCGTCAAATTATAACCACTGGCATGATCGTGGATGTGAATATATATACGTGGTCGTGGTCGAGGCCATGGACGTGGTCACAATCGTGGAAATGGATATGGTAGAGGATGAGGTCGAAGTAATCCACCAAATAATTTTCAACATGGAGAAAATAAAAGAAAAGATCATCGTGTGATTGAAAATGAAAAGATGACAAAAAAGCGAAAACATATAATATGGTATCGATGTGATATGAATAGACATTGGTTCCAAGTGCGTCGTACACCAAGACACTTTGTTGATTTATACCAGAAGTCACTAGCAAATAAAGGAAAAAAATTCAAATGAACTTTGTTTCTCGATGATTTCCTAGATTATGACACTTTGTTGATTTATGATCTCGATGATTTTCTAGATGACGACAAGGGTGGAATACACCTAGACATCGGAGATTTTATGCATTAACATGACAATGAAGATGAGGAAAGAAAATGAGATATCAAAATGAATTATTTTGTTATCATTGGCTCATTTTAAGACTTAGCTTGTTTTATTATTTTTTAGATGTATTATTTTTTCTTTTGTTATTGTTTTTAAGTTTTACTAGATTATCTTTTATTGTAATATTTTCTTACGCCTTTATATATTATATGCCACATTTGCTTCATATTTTTAGGTTCATCCATATCGTTATCGGATCACAGTAACTCAAAATATGTTACGATCAAATATCAATGATGGAGACATATGTCTAGCCGATTGTGCTACGACACACAAAAAATTGAAAGATAAAAATTATTTCTCAAAGTTGAGAAGAGCTTTGTTTGTTAGTTGGTTGGTGTCTCCATTTGTTTAAGGAAACTATTTTAGGATTTTAAGATTTTAACAGAATCAAAAATGAAAAATATTTGTTTTGTAATTTAGGTAAGTTTACTAGTTACTTTATGGTTGTTTTTTTAGTATATAATTTTCTAATTTAGGTATTTATCAAATTTTCTTTTTTGTGCAATGTTGGAAAAGGTGGTCAATTCGATTTCTACGAGTTTTTGGTTTCGAATTTGGGTTATTTGGTTGTGAAAACTTAGATTCGAATAAAAATCGAATATTTTTTGGTTTGACGTACAAAGCAAAACATGCATGACGACAGACTTAAACACAATTAGAGGATAGGCATGGATGATGGACTAGAGCACAAAGAACGATCGATGAAACATGCAAATGGACCAGAAAACAAATGAGAAATCACGATGAAGCATGTCTACGGAGCAGAAAAAGAAGGAGCAACGAACGGAACACGCAGACGACAAAGTATATCACGACGGACCATGCGGACAACAAAACACGTGGACGACGGAGCACACAGAAGACGAAGCAAGTGGATGACAGGAAGAGACAAGAAGATGTAAAGAGTTGAAGAAATGACCGACGACGTGTGAGGAAAGAAGATAAGAGAAAGCGTTAAAGGCGTATGAGGAAAAAAAGTGGAAGAAAAACTTACCATGTTAAAATATGAATCTCTAAATCGGTGATTCAACCCATATCATTTTTATTCTTAGAAATAGATAATTTTTGTCTATAAATAAATATTTCTTCTCCATCTTGTAAATACATCTCAAAATTTCAAATTGCAAGAATAATAAAAAAATATCTCTTCAATTTATTTTAGTAATTTTCTATTTTATTTTATTATTTATTTTTATATATAAATATATTATATTTATATACATTTATATAATATATATATATATATAAGTATATGCTATTTACTTATTATATATCTATATATATTAAAAGTGTAACATGTGGTGAATAATGTTTTTGGTTGACGTGGCGCGTGCAGATTGGTTGCAGAGCAGGTGGACGACTGATAATAAATGGGCTGCAACAGGGTTTTACCCGACCCGTTCTGCCAACCGTCTGATTGAAACAATTTTTTTTCCAGTCCGTCTGATTAAAAATTTTCCCCGGATGGATTAAGCCACCGACTTCTTATTTTTTGTTAGGACGATCAATCTTTGGTTGGTTTACGATTTCAATCAGAAAGAGACTTTTTCAAGTTTGAATTAGTGATCGATACGTGAACTCTTTGTGCTTGCTTAGCGGATGATATTTTCAGTGCTCTTTTTCAACAGTTCACCCCTTTTCTCTTCGTTTTACTCTTGTGTTCGGTCGGTTCTTGATTTTCTGGGTGACGCGGCTGTGGTGGAGGTGAGACGAAGCGGTTGTGGATGTGAGACGAGGCGAGGCGAGGCTGTTGGGGAGGGGAGGCGAGGTGAGGCGAGGGGGTTGGGGGAGAGAGAGAAGAAGAAGAGAGAGGAGGAAGGAAGGGGAGAAAGAATAAGAGAGAAGAAGAAAAAATTGATTTTTAAACAGTAGAGTTTTCAAAGGTATAATAGTAATTTAGGATTAGGGTATATTTTAAGGGTATAATGGTCAATTATTATTATTATTATTATTATTATTGTATTATTAAATTTAGGCAAAACAGCCTATTCCCCCCTCCATTTTACTGCTTTAGTCCTATTTACCCCTCCATTTTAGCCCTCATCCTATTCCACCAAATAATTTTCAACATGGAGAAAATAGGACTAAAGA
>CM071865.1:3742984-3762613 GCA_036759665.1 Gynandropsis gynandra | reverse complement strand
TTGTAGGCCTATTATTGGTTTAGATGGATGTTTCCTCAAAAGTTCTATTAAAGGTCAGATTTTGTGTGCCGTTGGACGGGATGGCAATAACCAAATTTATCCTATTGCTTGGGCGGTTGTACAAGTTGAAAATACGGATAATTGGTATTGGTTCATTACAAAACTTAAGGATGACTTGTGTCTTGGTTCAGGTGAAGGATTAACGATCATATCCGATAGACAAAAAGTAAGTTAATTTATTTATTTATTAAATTTGTTTTATTTTTCGAAATCGAATGAATATTTTAAAACTATATTTTATTTAAAAATATATTTTTATTAAAGAATTAAATTTGAAAAAAATCCAATAAAAATAATGTTGTATTGTATAAAAATTTAAATACGTCAAAAATTATTTTTTATTTTTGAAAAAAAAAATTTATTCAAGAAAATGCAAAATGATTCTCTTTTAAAAAAATCAATAAAAATAGTGTTGTATTGTATGAAAAAAGAGTGAAAAAACAAAATTAGAATACAAAAAAAGTTTAGTTTCTTATTTTTGTACAGTAAAATTATTAATTTGATTTTAAATAATGCTGATGACGTTGCATAATACGTTTCTGGAGTTAATATGATATATAAAAAATTCTACTATACCTAATTGTTATTGTAGTTTCATAATTTGAATATTTGGTTATTTTATATTTACATAAAATATTTACATAAAATTCAAAAAGCGATAACAGTGATTAAAAGGTTAAATGGAAGCAATTTTTTAAATATATTTTCTCTTCAATACAAAAATGTTATCATTTTTTCCTTCAATTGTTATCAACTGAGTTTTAGTGTGGTATTTATATAATATTCAATTTCGAGTAAATCAATATTACTCCATTTCAGTGGAAACTACCTAATTTAATTTGATAGTTTTATATTTTGGGCAGCACAAAAAAAAATTATTAGGGGTGGGTAAATACAAAATATCCGCTAATATTCGATATTCGAAATCGTATTCTTATTCATTGAATATTCAATTTTACTATTTGTCTTCATATTCGTAAATTCGAATATCCGCAAAAATTCGGATATTCGTATCCGTATACAACATTATTTTTTTTAGGAAAAAATACATAAAAATTATAATAAAAAACTAATATCCGACGATAGAAGAGGGTGTGCGGTAGAGGAGGCCATACGATGGAAGAGTGTATAAGGCGGATGAGGGCATGCAAGGTAAACGTCGTATGAAGGAGGAGGGTGTCAATACAATACCTTATAAAAAATAATAATTCAATTTATTTACTTTACACGCGTACGTAAATAAATTTTATTCAACTTTTATGTCAATTATTGCTAAAAATAATATCCTCGTGCGTTGCACGGGTACAAAACTAGTATATATATATATTATATACACATATATATACATCGATCTATATTTAATTTTTAACGTGTTATCAGCGCGATCGTTCTAATTAATTTTAAAAAAATATAAAATTATATGTTACATGTATTATTTTTAATTTCATTTTTTACAATCTCGATTTCCAATCGATTCTGGTTTCGATTTGGATTCGATTTCAATTAAAAATATTATATAGATCTCACGAAATATATATCTCTGGCCAAAATATAAATTTAAATATGTATCATATTAAAAGACATCGGGAACTAAGTTTCAGTCATAATATATTATACTATATGATTTCACGGGCTAAGTCACCGATTAATCATATTTATTTATTTTTTATTTTTACGAGAATAGGCTATACCTCCCACTTTACTATATGATTCCAAGGACTCAGCCACCGATCAGTAATATTAATATTTGTGAATATTTATGTATTGTTTGTTATTGTTATAAGAATGGCTATACCACTATTTTTTTACATTATATTTATTTTATTTTATTATTTATTATATTTATATGGATTATAGAAAAATCCACCCCATTATTTATTTAAATTATATTTTTATTATTTAATTTTTAATTGGTTATATCAATCTAAAAATAAATTATCTATAAATATAGACGGATCTAACACATGAATTGTTATATAATAATTTACTTAATTTTGTTTTAAATGTCATAACTTAATATTTATTTATTTTTCTTCAATGATAATATATCTTCATGTCGAACTTGGTGAATCTCAAAATCACGACACTTGATGCCTCTGAAAAAATTATATGACACGGATATTTGAGGCTAAAATGCATCTAAAAGGCAAAATCATCATTGCCATGATCGATAAAGATAATAATTTCTTATAAGAGGAAAAGGCAAAAGCCATGATATTCTTACGCCATCATATTGTCGATGTTTTAAAGAATGAATATAGAACGAAAGATGATCCCGCAGATTGTGAGAATCTTTAAAGATTGATTTGATCACCAAAAATATGTGATCCTCCCAAAGGCAAAAAATGATTGGCTCAATTTGAGATTCCAAAATTATAAATCCGTTGATGATTATCATTCTACGATATTCGAAATGAATGTGACTTCGTCAAATTATAACCACTGGTATGATCGTGGATGTGAATATATACGTGGTCATGGTCGACACCATGCCTCTAAACAATATATGCACCTATGGATGAGAGGTCGTCCCGATCAAGAGTCCCTTGGTGGTTTGAGTTGCTTCAATGCCAAGAAAAAAACTGAGATTGCCGAGACCTTTGAGCGAAAACCTCGCGGCCAAGTAGCTGATGAAATCATGAACATGGCTAGTGGAACATCCCGTGACAATAAGATCATCAACATATATGAGCACAAACAGTCGTATATCACCCGAGTGAAGGATAAAGAGAGATTCATTTGATAAGGAGTTGACAAAGCCTTGTGACACAAGGTATTGTCGAAGTTGTGAGTACCATGCTCGGGGAGCTTGCTTGAGACCGTAGATGGCTTTGTTGAGCTTGCAAACAAGAGTTGTATTGTCACAACAAAGCCAGGAGGTTGAGCCATGAAGACTTCGTCATGCAAATCTCCTTGGAGGAAGGTATTATTGACGTCAAGTTGTTGAAGAGGCCAACCATAAGACACTGCCATGCTTAGAACAATCCGAATGGTGGTGGCTTTGACAACTGGGCTGAATGTCTCGTGGAAATCGACACCCGAAATGTCTTTGGCAACCAGCCGAGCCTTGAAGCGATCGACGGTGCCATCGGGTTTCCGTTTGATGCAAAAGACCCATTTACACCCAAAAATGTTTTAAGCCATTTCTGAAGCAACAAGGTCCCACGTGTGATTTCAGACAAGGGCATCAAATTCATCACTCATTGCTCGATGCCATTGAGGATGCTTTAGAGCATTGGTGACGGTGGTTGGTTCTTGTTCCTGCAAAACACATGTAGTATTGTAAGACATCCTTTGAACCGGTTTTGTGATGTTATTTTTTGCCCTTGTGATCATGGGATGCACATTAGGTGCCCTCGAAGAAACGGGGCACTCCGTTAGTGGAACCGGAAAGAGCACAGCTGGTGGATCATCAATTGATTTCATGGGATCATCGGACTGTGGTGAAGGATCATCATGCGTGGGCGATGGAGAAGAAGGCTCGGCGAAGATGGTACTTGAAGTGGTGAAGAGACCTGAGGAATACGAGTGATTGTGGGAAGATTAGAAGAGGTGACGTCAATGGTGGTAGAGATATCAGAGGACACAGATGGAGCGGACGGAAAATAACGAGTAGGATCAGAGAATGGAAGGATATCTTCATGAAACTGGACATGACGCGAGACAAAGATGTGATTTTTGAGTGGATCAAGGCATAGGTAAGAAATTTGGGATGAAGAATAGTGATGTGCGGAAATTCAAGCCATAATATTTCCTAGACCACTCTACCGCAAGTATACGGTTCGTGTAGTACCAGGGTCGAACTCTAGGGACTAATGCAGTCTGTTCTAAGAATACAACTAAAATAAGATGGGATGAAATAGGTGATGACGTGATGTAAATCTCTAAAATACTAAATTAAATGGTGACAGCGATGGAAAGATGTGGAAGACTTGACAATTAAGAACACTACGGGTTTCGGGATACCGAGAATCGCAAGGATGTAACAACGAAGGATCATAGACCTATCAAACTATCTTGATAACGGGAAATTCATGCTCTAAGATAAGGAGTGATTCTGCCGAGCCTAAACCTCCTAACCATAATTACGTGCAATCCTACCTTCCAGCAACGATTAACTCGTGACTACGGCAGCGTTAAGCGTGCAATCCTAATTCCTAAGCCGATTACCCGACCGGTCAGATTCTCATTAATCAAACTTAACCTACAATCAACAGTTCCGGATTCATATTTTAACCTTCCAGCAAAACACGAATTCCTAAGTTACTGAACGGGCAGCACTAGTATGAGCGTTTACAATGTTGATTATAGAACCGAATATCAAGAAAAGTACGATAGATCTAAGCACTAACGTATAATTCGTACATCCATTACAAAACCGATATCCCTAGCCCATAGTTGGGAATCTACTCACTCATGGATCTTACTGTCAATGAAGATAACACAACCCTAAACATGATAAAACCTAGGAAATACGATGCCTCGATCTTCCCTATCGTGTTACCGATGTCCGGATTGATGCTTCTCTCCTTCTCCAGCTTCTCCCGAGCCTTTCCTGATGAATTCCAAGCCTTTCCTTGCCCTAGCCGTCGCCCTCTCGTGTCTAGAACTAATCTCCTCTTTTCTTTTGCTCGTTCAAACTATGAAAATAGGTTGTTGCGAGAAAGGCGGCCTGCTCGGGTACACGTTTCACCCGATCGTGCAGAAGGCAGCCCGATCGTGTACATCGTCCAGCCCGATCAGGCATGGATACCCGACCGCGTGGTCTACCAGCCCGAGTCGTGTAAACTCTCGGGGATTTTCAGGCTTAATTACAGCCCGAGCGGGTACCTTGTTGTAGCCCGAGCGGGCATGGTCACCCGATCATGTTGTCTTCATGCCCGGGTCGTGTAGATTGTTGTAATTATCCCCGTAGCTTTTACCCGAACGGGTAGCCTCAGTGCCCGAGCGGGCACTCTTCATTCCATGCTTTTGCTCCTTCTGCTCGATGCTCGGGTGTTCCATTAAGTTCCGTAACTTGAATTTGGCTCCGAGTGATTTGTATCTTCAATATGTGTGGTTTAATCCAGGAATTTGCATTTTAACGCTGGTTTAGGCCTTGTCGCCTTAAAACCTGAAAACCAACAAAAAGGGCATATATAAAGAACAATCATATCGGATATTACAACTCGTGCTATGAAATCTATGCGAAAATGATGTAAATACCTAGCCTAAAACTGATACACTCTACGTGTTATCAAACTCTCCGAGACCTGAACCTTTGTTTGTCCTCAAACAAAACTAAAGCCAAGTATAAGAAGAATCTAACAACGATGGATACTAGCACGAAAAATTCGAAGGGTTAGTCATTATGCAAAACAACGCGTCACATGAACGTAAGCCTAAGCGTACCGAGTTCAGACTTATATCAACCGAGAGTTCCGAGCCATGCAATCCTACCGATAATCTAAGTCTATTTCACAACTCTAGACAACGTCCAAGCGATCTCCATACCAATTCCCCTAAGCTTAAGATATCATTAAACTCGTTTTCTCGTTCTTATTCTTTTTTTTTCTTTTTTTGTTCGATACTTAGATCCACGCTTGTTTCCTAGGACGTCGAAGTCGAAGAGGGATGGCTTTCTATTTAGAGCCAGGCTGCCTATGGCACACTCATAAGGTGGTGTAACCTTAGCGGAGTGAAGAGGTGCGTTATTGAAGAACATTTTTTTCGATAGATTACGCATCTCTCTAACCCTTAGGACGTAGAATAGCGCCTCAACCCACCATTTAGACCCGAACCATCAATCTCGGTGTACTCATGTCAATGCAAATTATGAAATAGTTAAAAAAAACTTTTCCAAGATGACAACGGAGTATAAGCGTGTGGAATCTAATAACTCATGAACGGTAAAGATATATTAAACAACAAGGGACAAACGGTATACACGGAGATATGGATACTTGGTACTGAAACCTAAGAGGTGAATTCAACTATAGATCATGGCTTCAAACACAACTACTCGACTAATCGGTATTCAAAGGACTTCTAAGCAAACCTAGATTATTGTTCATGATTCGACAAGGTCGCAAAGTAATGACTAAACTCGAAAATTCGTACTAGGTATCCATCTATTATTCCTAATCCTAACCCTAATCGCAAATATGTCACTCATAAAAAAATAAAATCGTATCACTCAAAAGAAAGAGTACCCCCCAGATCTGAACGGAACACAGCCCCGGTGTTCGAGATCTATGAGGGATACCTGCATGCCAAAAATTCGAGAAAATATAAGAAATAAGAACGAATACACCTGGTGTATTTTGTTTTCTCGAATTTATGATACATCCGAATGTTATACTCTCTTGCTCTATTGCGAGTGTTATCGTGAAGAACTTGTGATGAGAATCAATAAGTTCTGATAGAGCGTACTGATCATCTCATTTTCATACGTATTTCTTGCACGATTTAAGAGATGTTTATGATATATATGTGTTGCTTTACGTATGATTCCGTATCCGTTTTACTTGTTTTCGTGTTTTCATGTTCTTACAGGCTTTTTTGCGTATTCGGTTCATTTTGGAGGTAAAGTACGTGCACGAGACAAAGTACCAACATCGAGGATCATCACGGGATAAACGGGACGAGAATTAGCATGAAAAGCCACCACCTGATCGGGCACAGCTCACACCCGAGCAGGCAAAAGCCACGGCAATTTTGGGCAGCAATTCACACACGACTCGGGCAAGGAAATGCATGTGCGGGGCCTCATACCGAGCGGGCACACTTCCAGCCCGATCGGGCACTCCATGCGCATCGCGATTCTGCGTGTCCGACCTCGCCGTACCCGAGCGGGTAAATTGTACCGCCCGCTCGGGTCCCGACCCTCTTCTGCAACTCCAATTAAGTTAATTTGACTTAAAAAAATGGAAGTTTGTGGGGGACTCATACAATAAGGAAAACGACTTTAGAGGGATAAAAAGGGGCCAGAGGACGACATTGGAGCATGCTTTTATTCAGTTCGTGATTAAGGAGAGAGTAGAGAAGAAGGAGGAGATTCTTGCGAGGAGGCACACGAGGAGCATTGGAGATCAACCCAATACTTCGGTTTCGTTTGGTTTTCATGTTTCTTAAACCTTCTATTTCGTTTATGTGTGTTTACAGACGCATGAACGAGTCGTTTTTTTGTTCTAGGAGAAGGGATTAGCCCATGGCTATCCCGGAACCACTTTTGATTTATCTTTGAATGCATCTTCCCGTCGTTTATCTTCTATTCTTTATCTGAGTGCTTAATTTACTTGTGTTTGCGATGGCCACGTAGATGCATGTGTTAGGGGTTAGGAGAAGGACCGAAAGGATAATTCTAGTCCTAGAAGATCAGGTTTAGAACGATCGAGGTTAGGCCACGAAAGTAGGGTAGCAGCGGTTGAGGGTAAAATGGATGAATCACAGATCTTATGGGTTTAGTTCAATGTGTCAGCCACGAAAGTAGGGGGCAACTTGACTAGATCACGTGTCTATGCCTCGAGAGAGGGTAGATATCATGTTAGGATCGTCTGCCTTAGATAACTTGACTGGGATTGCATGATAGATAGATTGATTGTTGGTTTCGGTAGTCTTGTGGTGAAACCGGTTTCCTTGAACGTTTGTCTCATTCATAAGAACTAGTTTGTTTATTTGCTTTTAGTATTTCATTCTTCAAACCATATTTCATCCGTTAGCAAGTTTGATTCATAGCTAGAGTTTAGGTTGTGTTGCGTAGTCTCTGTGGGATCGACACCTGAAGTACTACACACGTGCCGTGCACTTGCGGGTAGTTTAGGTTATTTATTTAACTTTGAGAACGCATCACGTACATAAGCGCGAAAACACAAAAGTAAAGAAGAAAGTAATACATCAATAAGTTCTGATAGAGCGTACATAAGCGCAAAAACGAAAAAGAAATAAAATAAGAAAATAGGTCCATAAAACAAGAAATAGAAAAAGAAAAGGAAAGAGAAAAGGAAAAAGGAAAGTGGTGGCCTAATCCTCTTCCTCTCCACCGCGGATGGCCGGAGGGTCTGCTCGCTCCGCGGATGCCCCTTCCCTAGGTGGGAAGTAAAATGACTGCAGCTCGTACGGGATATGTGGGCGGTATGGAATAGCGCCAGTGTGGTAGTCCTGCGGGATCGGCACGTACGACTCCTGATAGTGCTGCATGCTGAGCTACTGGAATCTGCGAACGGACTCCGTGAGATAGTACATGTGCTGAATGGACTGCTCCTGGAACTGCTGTTGCTCCGCATATCTCGCAGCCTCGATGTCGTGCCTCGCCGCCTCGAGGTCGTACCTCTGCTCTGCCATAAAAGACTGATATTTGCTCTCCTCCACAACATACCTGAGAACGTCGGAGACACCTTCCATAGAAGGGAAGTCATAGCGGTGATGACGGTAGTCTGGGCGGGTACAGGAATGAGTGGTGCGTCGGCTGCGCTGTCGAGACATCGACGGTCCTGGTGCAGCGGCTAGAACTGGATCTACCTCACCTAGTCACGGGCCAATGTGTCTGATGGCAGGATCGATCCTGAAGCGTATACCCTCCTTGTCTAATCCCGACATTTGAATCTCATGTAGATCGACCTCCAAGTCTCGACCGTATTCGTCCTTGTAGCTCCATATGACTCTGTACCGGTCGATCGATATTGCTCGTCGGTTGCGCAAGTTCTGAAGGTTCAGCTCGGGCTCTTCATCAATATTATCCTCTGTCAGGATGCCAAGGTTGATCCCGACTTTACGTGTTATCATCGTGACAATCCCACCACAAATAATCTCCAAATCCGTGCTACATTTCTCGGTGGCAATGTCGTGGAAGTGTCGCATAACCAGCGATGCCAAGTCGACGTCAAGTATGGCCCACTCATCGTCACCGAAGCCTGTTTGTACCACACGCCTAAGGTATGCCAACTCTGTGTGGTTCACTCCGCCTTGTGCTTCTTTTCCTATGATAGAGGAGACTAGGAAATAGTGGAAATACCTTAGGGCGGGATGGCGTATGTGGCTGGGTTTGGACTTCGTTGAATAGTCACCATACGCTATCTGGGCCCAAAATTGCGCTTGACGGCTCATGTTGTGCTCGGGCATTTTCATGGAGGCGCGATGCAGGGCATCAACCACAATCGCGAACTGTCGTGCGCTAAGTCGGTAGTTCTATCCTAGCAGACGGAACTCCATAAATGCTCTCTCCCGATCTTCTGCGGGGAAAAATGCCGTGTACGACGCAAAAATTCCGCTGTTAGGTTGCGGTTTGTGTACTCCTATGCCTCCTGCAATCCTGTCCATCCCAACGTGCTGAAGATGCCGTCAATGTGCTCCTCGATGTGGAGAGCACTCATGGCTTCCGAGGATAAGAAGCGGGATGGGTATATCCGCGTCTGTAGCTCAGTGAACCTCGACTTCTGACCGGACAAAAAGGTTGTTGTACGGTAGTTGTATTGTTGATGAGATGTCGTGATTGGCGTGTACGGTGTTAATTGTGTGATAGCATCTTACTTTGCTGGCCATCCGTGTTCTGGATCGTATGCATCAGATCGGCGTTTCTTCGAGCTTTGGAAGAGCTTTGGAGCCATCTGCAAAACAATCGATGAAGAAAAATAAGCGTTAGGCGATGTTTGCAGACTGCCCACGCAGTTAGATGGTCTTGCCCGCTCGGGCTTAAATTTGGCCAAAATACCCCGTAGGTATCGTCCGACTCGGGTGTTACCACCGCCCGATCGGGCTCAAAATCACGCTGCCCGACCGGGTGCAAACCCTAACCCGATCGGGCTGAGTCGCGAAATCGCGACCTGCAGTTCAATTTCGTGGTTCAATCTGCAATTTCACCCTAAATCTTTTCTAATCCAGACCTAAATCTAGTCCAAAGCATTCCAAAACACAAAATATTTCATGAAAATACCTGGATTTGGAGAGAAATTTGAGAGTTTTCAGGGGTTTTCGCGAGAGAGGAGGGGGAAAGTTTTATTCCGAGTAACCGCGGTCGAGTTTCGTAGTGACGGACCGGCGGCGATGGGAACGGCGGCAGCGTGCTGAGCAAACTCCGGCGACGTGAAGGGTTGTAGGTGAGAGCACGTTCGGGTAGAGTTTTGCTTGTAAGAATGGCCGCTCGGGTTACTCGAAATAAAAAACTTACCTCGACAGATGCTATACGGTGCCCGCTCGGGTCCCCTGAAGTCGCCCAATCGGGCTTCTTTGCATTTGACCTAGCCCGCTCGGGTGGAGGATGTCTGCCTGATCGGGCATTGCTGCAAAAATGAAAAAATATCACGAGGAAAACCATGCAGCAAAAAATCGTAGAGCCACTAAAATCCTAAATCCTTAAAAATTTTCCATGTAAAAAAAAGAGTTCGAAAATAGAAATAAAATGAAAGTGACGAAAAAGGATTCGGGGCTCGGGTTGCCTCCCGAGAAGCGCTTGTTTACGGTCTTTAGCTTGACCAAACGTGCTACTCATTAGATGGACGTCCTCGACGTCTTCGTGTGTGTAGCGTCTCGCGCGCAATATGTGCTCGATAAGGCGTAGCACGCGGATCAGTTGAGTTCCTTTCGCGATCAGTCATGTCTTCCCTAAGATTGGTCATGATGTTCTCTAAGTTGGGGGCTAGATCGTGCTGTCCAAAAATTCAGGTTGAGCTTTCCATAAGTTCGGTTGTGTATTCCATGAAACCGGTTAGGCGTTTGTCGCTTGTTTCCTTCAGCGTCTCCAGAGATTTTTTGTGTGTGAGCATTTGTGGTGAAGGCTTCATCTTCACCTTGGGTGCTTTGTCAATGTCCCAACTGTGGGCTGGACGTTTGGTGTAACTTCTCGGCATCTCGGGGTCATTTATGTATTGATTTGCACCGCATTTAGCTTGGGTTGTGCGGAAGTCTCGGTCGGAGGATTCCTCCTTCTTTTCGTTGTTAAGCAGCTCGTTTGTTACCTTGTAATTTCCTTCCCTAGCTGCTATGAGATTCATATCTAAGGAATCCGTATTCTGAAATTCCTCACAAACTTTCTCGGCTAAATCTTCAAAGATGCCATCGGGGAACATGAAATCGATAGCGCATGATTGCTCAAGTGTGTCCATTAAGCTGAATTCTACCTCCATCTCGGGTTTCTTCATATGCTCATCAATGTCCGTAGCCTTATCCACCGTCGTGTTAGATTCATTTTCTTTTTCAATTAACGAGGGATTTGGCTGATCTATCGTCTTACAATCCCTTAGGCAGATTTCGTTGACATGCTCACGAGGATTTGTTTCTGAACTTCCCGATAGAACCTCTTGTGGTCGTGATGCCCCTTGTGCAAGTTCTGAAGCTTGCGTGTCCAATAGTCTAAAGAAGCCGTCCATCTGCTCATTGGCGCTTTCTTGTTCCGCTTTCACTCCCATAAACAAGTTGTTTCGATTCTCAAATACTTCAAGGAGGCGGGTGAACATGGCGGCACAGTCGGGGGCTGCTTCGGATTGGTTTGCGTGTGGCTGAGGCACATATGACTGATAGTTCTGAGTTTGGGGCTGCGTCCATGGCTGAAAGTTCCCAAATGATTGTTGTGCATTCAGCATGCCATCGGTGTTCTTGTACGGGAAGTTTGTGTGATTGCTCCATCAGTGATTGTATGTATTCCCGAAAGGCTGATTGTAAATATGGTAGATCTCTTCTTCATACCCCCAAACGTTTTGTTCCCATGATTGCTCTGAGTAATGCGGATGGTATAAGTCAAAAGCATACGACGAGTTTCGGAAAGTTGATATTTCAATTCAGCTATATCGGCACACGAAGAGTTGATGTTGTTCATGTTACCTCGCAAAATAAAGAACACCAAATTCAATTAAGCTCCGAGAGGTAAAGAAAAATTTGATCTAATAAGAATGAAAAATAAAAGCAAAAATACGAAAAACAAATGAAGACTCCGGAAAGGACTAGATCTTAATCTAGCTAATTCCTAGTCTAGGCCGTAATTAGTCCCCGGCAACGGCGCCAAAAACTTGATGTGCGGAAATTCAAGCAATAATATTTCCTAGACCACTCTACCGCAAGTATACGGTTCGTGTAGTACCAGGGTCGAACTCTAGGGACTAATGTAGCATGTTCTAAGAATATAACTAAACTAAGACGGGATGAAATAGGTGATGACGTTATGTAAATCTGTAAAATACTAAATTAAATGGTGACAGCGATGGAAAGATGTGGAAGACTTGATAATTAAGAACACTATACGGGTTTCGGGATGTCGGGAATCGCAAGGATGTAACAACGAAGTGATTCTACCGAGCCTAAACCTCCTAACCTTAATTATGTGCAATCCTACCTTCCAGCAGCGATTAACTCGTGACTACGGCAGCGTTAAGCGCGCAATCCTAATTCCTAAGCCGATTAACCGACCGGTCAGATTCTCATTAATCAAACTTAACCTACAATCAACAGTTCCGGATTCATATTTTAACCTTCCAGCAAAACACGAATTCCTAAGTTACTGAGCGGGCAGCACTAGTATGAGCGTTTACGATGTTGATTATAGAACCGAATATCAAGAAATGTACGATAGATCTAAGCATTAACGTATAATTCGTACATCCATTACAAAACCGATATCCCTAGCCCATAGTTGGGAATCTACTCATTCATGGATCTTACTGTCCATGAAGATAACACAACCCTAAAGATGATAAAATCTAGGAAATACGATGCCTCGATCTTCCCTATCGTGTTACCGATGTCTGGATTGATGCTTCTCTCCTTCTCCAGCTTCTCCCGAGCCTTTCCTAATGAATTCCAAGCCTTTCCTTGCCCTAGCCGTCGCCCTCTCGTGTCTGGAACTGATCTCCTCTTTTCTTTTGCTCGTTCAAACTCTAATAATAGGTTGTTGCGAGAAAGGCGGCCCGCTTGGGTACACGTTTCACCCGGTCGTGTAGAAGGCAGCCTGATCATGTACATCGTCCAGCCCGATCGGGCATGGATACCCGACCGCGTGGTCTACCAGCCCGAGTCGTGTAAACTCTCGGGGATTTTCAGGCTTAATTGCAGCCCGAGCGGGTACCTTGTTGCAGCCCGAGCGGCATGGTCACCCGATCATGTGTCTTCATGCCCGGGTCATGTAGATTGTTGTAATTATCCCCGTAGTTTTTGCCCGAGCGGGTAACCTCAGTGCCCGAGCGGACACTCTTCATTCCATGCTTTTGCTCCTTCCGCTCGATGCTCGGGTGTTCCATTAAGTTCCGTGGCTTGAGTTTGGCTCCGAGTGATTTGTATCTTCAATATGTGTGGTTTAATCCAGGAATTTGCATTTTAACGCTCGTTTAGGCCTTGTCGCCTTAAAACATGAAAACCAAATTACTATAATCTATTATAAACAATAAACTACGAAGTACAATCTACATCTTATTTTGATTTATAAACAATAAATTACGAAGTAAATCTACATCTTAGTAGATTGTACTTTAAATTTGAAAGACTTTAAATTTGATTTATAAACAATAAACTACGAAGTACAATCTACATCTTAGTAGTTTGATTTATAAACAAATTGATTTATAAGATCTACATCTTAGTAGATTGTATTTGGAGGACTTTAAATTTGATTTATAAACAATAAACTACGAAGTACAATCTACATCTTAGTAGTTAGAATAGTCAAGGCCCTGAGATTCTATAATTAAAAGAATCCAAGAGATCTTCAAACCGCTTTCAATAAAATAAAGAACAATACTAAAAATATAAGCATTTTTTTATCCATATAATGTATTTTCAATTTGCACAAGAAACAAGTTTAGAGAAAAAAAACTATCAATCATGTAAGAATAACAAAAAAGTATATATATATATATATAATATAAAATACATCAATGGCCATGTAAACATTTATGCAAAATAAAATAATATGGACTAATCTAGTAGATATATATATAGCTTTGATCTGAAATATATATGTAGTTTTACTCGAACAAGTAAGACCTTAACATGAGAAAATAGTAAATATAAGAAGTTTCTCTATAATAATCATATTTGGATACAGATTGAATCAAAAAGATAAGAAAGTGAAAAAAATTTGATCATCAGAATATAAATTTATAGATAATTTTTAAAATTTTACTATTAATAGTCAATATGATTGATTTCTAAATGTTCATATTTCTATATAAAGTTGATATGGATCACACGTTAATTTAAAAATTGAATAATAATAATAATAATAATAATAATAATAATAATAATAATAATAATAATAATAATAATAATAATAATAATAATAATAATAATAATAATAATAATAATAATAATAATAATAATAATAATAATAATAATAATAATAATAATAATAATATAATGATTGTATTAAAATCTTGATAGTTTTTAAATATTTCATTGCACGTATATAACTAAGTATATTTTATAGAATTGCAATATCACTAATACTTAAAAGAAATATCATAACAATTCTTTTATCTAAAATTTCCTAAAAAAACATAAGTTTTTGGTTCAAACAAATCAAAAGTATATACTATATCTTTTTTCATGTTTTTTAAAATTCAGATCTTTTATATGTCATAACAATAAAATTGAAAATGGTGGAGCCCTCTAGGATGTTTCTCTACCTCTACGGCTCGGTACCTCTACGGCCATACAGTTTCTGTAGAAGGTTTGTTTGGTGTCTAAATTAAGAATTTAACCACGTAGATCCACAGATTTATGGAGCTACAATACAATTACAACCAAACCAAATCAAGTGGGAGCTGCTTCAATGGGGTTGTTCTTCTGTGCGCAGCCATTTCCATGGTTTGAGAACTCTGACCAGAAATCTTCTCCTCTTCTTACTTTCATCATCTCCCTCTTCTCCATGAAATATGTCTGCATTCGATACCAGAGTAAGAGTCCACTCACCACCTCCGGCGGACAATAGCAACTCCGGCGAAGCTCGTGGCTCTGCAGGACCGAAGACAGCTTCCTCCGTTATCACCTCCAGCCGCGACGTAGCCGTCACAAATCGCAGACGCGGATCGCCATCCCTCAACTTTGATGCTGTCTGTATTTGTCACTTGCAAACCAATGCGATCACAAAAACAGCACGTGCAAAAAATAATGAGGAAAAAAGGCACGTGCACAAAAAAAGTGAAAAATGGAAACTATTCGTGTGAAATTGAAAAACCCACTTAACAATTTGAATCATTTCCGAAGAAAATGGAAATTATAGTTGGTCTCCGAAGAACATGGAAAAACGGTCAAGCGAGAGAAAATCTAACAACATGTTATAGAAAAAAGGAAAGTATCTGAAAATGGAAACCTAGTAACCTATTTAACTCACTCCCCTTTCTCATTTCATGTCCCAAGTAATCTACTGTCTCTCTCTGTTCTCTATCTCTCTCTGTTCCCTGTCTCTCTCTGTTCTCTGTTGTCTCTCTCTCCTGTCTCTCCCGAAGAAAAATCTGTCACAATGACAAAGCAGGAAGACAATGATGAATGGTTTAACTTGAAACTTTTGGCGGAAATGGCGAGCTTGGAGTATGCTCGGTGTCATTCTTCCTCCGTTAAAGCCGCCATGGACAAGGCTCCTAGATTAGAGAAAAATAACAGATTCTTCATCCGCGACCCTCTTCCCTACGTCCCGAGAAAAAAGCGATCCTCGGCGACTAGATACCCTCGTACCACTCCTCCTTCTCTCCCTTCTTTCTCTTCTTTCTTTCTTGAATCTTCCTCTTCTTTCTTACAATCCAAGAGACGTACGAAGCGTCCCTTGGTGGCATCCGAAGAAGAAGAAAAGAAACAGAAGACTAGATGTGCTTTCCGTGTCCGTGTCTGCCATGCCTTCCTCGCCACCTTGTTTTTCGGCTCCTTTCTCGTCTGTATATATATCACTTATCATTATACCAAATTCATTCCGGTTTGGGATTCTCCTTCAAACCGTCAACTTACATCCCCTGAAGACCTTCCAAAACCTAAATCACGTTCCGGTAATACTAAATATATACCTCCACATAAACGCAACATTAAAAACTCGGAGCATTCCGCCGGATCGATGACCAATGTTCTTCCAAAACCTAAACCACATTCCGGTAATAATAAATATATCCCTCCCCATAAACGCAACATTAAGAACTCGGAGCATTTCACCGGATCGATGACCGATGTTCTTCCAAAACTTAAACCACTTTCCATTAACACTAAACATATCTCTCCGTGTAAACGCAACAGTAAGAATTCGGAGCATTTCGCCGGATCGGTGACCGATCACTCTTCCCCATCGCCGAGACATGTGCCGATCCCATTGTTTATAGTTAGAGAAAAGTTTCTAAAGGAGTTTAAAGTTTAGACTTTTGTTTTATTTTTATGTTACCTTGTCTCTTGTATCATCCTTCATTAGAGAAATAAATAATTATTTGATTTTTAGTTGGGTCGGTTTGGTTTTCATATTTTCATATTTATGTTTTATGTTTATGGTTGCTTGGATATTACACCAACATATAATGAGTAGAAACAAATAAACGTGATGATTTTCGTCATGGCTTGTGCATTAAGCTGCGTTAGATTGGTCTCGCAAAACATTTGCCAAGCTTCTTGTTTATTTTCTTCTTTCATGGTGATCTTCAAGTATACTGAATTCACCATACTTCTCGCCGCTTCTCTTGCCTCTGGTAACTTGTCATTCAACAAATCCGCAGCCATTTTCACCAGTGAGACTGACCCGAATTCTTCAATCTCATCTAAACCCTGTAAGAGTAGTTAGATATATCAGTCCGAGTGACAGGTGACTCGGCCGAGTGACCATATATGCTCGACCGAGTTGGCTCCACAAGAAAGAAAATTTGAAAAAATATACCATTTTAGAGACACTGTTGGAGATAGAGACAACAGCTTTAGCTCGAATGCGAAGGTTGTTGTGGCTGACATAACGTTGAAATTGACTCAGAAGAGAAAATGGATCCGTTGAGTTTACCATTATCTTAAGTGTTCTGTCTGCTTCTTCACACACAAATTTCTTGTCTTGTGAAGCTCTCATTAGTAACTGAAGTATCTGTTTTGTTTTGTTTTTTCACACCAGCATGAAAAAGATACATTCAAATCATATAATTTTGCTCTTTGACAGATTATCGTAAAAAAACAGAGGAATATACCAAATCACTAATTGCATTTGAGTAAGTACTTCAAGTAGCTTTTGTCCAAAGGTGTTGAAGATATCAGCGGAAGCCATTATAGAAGTCTTGCACAAGTCACTTCTAGGGCTCTTCATCGTCTTCACCATCCCAACTATGACATTTTTCCTATATGTTGCAAAGCACTATGACTCAGCTTCCAAATTAGTGTCTTATTTCATCAATTTTACTCATTACCCCCTAAAGTTTAGATACGATCTGAAATACCCTTTTGGTTTTTGGTGAATATACATTAATTTTTTACTGATAAATTGGAATTAATACAGCAAAATACTTCAGAATGGGCTATACATTAATTTTTTACTGATAAATTGGAATTAATACAGCAAAATACTTACAGAATGGGCAATAAGAGAGAAGACTGATGAACTGCAAGTCTTCTCGTACTGTTCAGTGACTCACAGACTTCAATCCAATCTTTTGAAGCCAATCCTTCTAATAAACTCTTCATGAAATATAACAAGAAAAACAAAATCAACAAAGCCATCTCTTTTTCAAATCAAAATTGACATATCAAAATCTCACCTTGATGATGGATATCAAAGCCATCTCTTCATCTAGCCATCTTCATCTGTCGTGGTCCAGTTCACGTTCTACACCCGTCAGAAACCGTGGACGATTCTCAACTCCGTCCGGTAGCATTTTCGAATCAGGGTCCAGTTCTCGTTCTACACCCGCTAGAGAACTACCCATGCGGCTCGAGAATGACGTCAGCAGAAACAATGGACGACTCTCAACTCCGCCCAGTAGCATTTCTGAACCAGGGTCCAGTTCTCATTCTACACCCGCTGGAGAACAACCCATGTTGCTGGAGAATGACGTCAACAGAAACCATGGACGCCCCTCAACTCCGCCCAGTAGCATTTTCGAACCAGGGTCCAGTTCGCGTCCTACACCCTCCAATGAAAAACCAATGTGTGTCGTGAATGATGATAGCGGAGACTGTAGTTCTTGTGTTTATACAACTCATGAATAATATTTTGAAGTCATGAGATAAACATTCATCTTGATCTTTGTATTGTGCAAACTTGAAATGAAAATGGTGATTTCACAAAGGTTAATCAGCACTCTCTCTCACTTGTGTTTCTCTCAAGTTTTAGGGTGAAAAGATGATGGAATTTTTGTGAATAATAGCAATACACATTAATATCCGTTGGCTTACATATATAATATCCGTCAACAGATCCGCGAGCTGGTCTTCCCCTCGCACATTCCGTAAGTAAATCCTCCCCTCATTCTGTGCTTCACGTACGACATGAAACTTTATTTTGATATGCTTCGTCCACTTGTGGTCGATCGGATTTTTTCCGATCGCGATAGCCGCCGTGCTATCGCTGTAGATAGGTACCCCTCCGGTCGTGTCAAACCCTAGCTCACCGAACAATCGTAGTAACCAAGTAGCATGGTTAGTAGCCGAGCTTAGGGCCATGTACTCGGCTTCGGCCGTTGACTGTGCAACCACCGTTTGTTTTTGAGTCTCCCATGTAAAAATTGAACTCCCGATAGTAAAACAAAAACTTGTTGTGCTTCGCATATCTTCTGTGTTACCGGCTAGGTCTGAGTCTGCAAACCCTACCAGTTCTGCCTTTTTAACTTGCCTGAAAATTAATCCATAATTTGTTGTCTCGCGTATGTACCTTAGGACCCTCTTCGCATTATTTAACCTTCGTACTGTCGGCTTTGAGTTTTTTCTTGACAGGTACGAGGCTGCAAATGCTAGGTCGGGACGGGTGGATGCGAGGTACAGAATCCCCCCAACAATGCTTCGGTACCGCGTGCTATATGTAAGTTCTTCGCCGTCTTCTTCATGTTTAGAACTTAGGGCAATGGGAGTTCTTACTCCCTTTGAATCCAACATTCCAAACTTCGTAAGAAGTTGGAGTGCATATTTCTCTTGGCATAAAAATATCCCGTCAACGAGGTAATTAACCTCAAAACCAAGAAAATACCTGAGCGTACCCAAATCGCTCATATCAAACTCTGAATTGAGTTTGATTTTAAAATCCTCAATCAATCTCAAACAACTTCCCGATAATATAATATCGTCCACATATAGGCAGATAATCAAAATATTACCTCCTTCACACCGAATGTACATTGCCGCGTCGCAATGACTTCGAGTGCATCATTCCCTTAGAAAAAATGCGTCTATCTTGCTGTACCAGGCCCTCGGTGCCTGTTTTAAACCATATAAAGCCTTCCTTAGTCTCAAAACTAAATGCTCAGAACCGATTACCTCATAACCCGGTGGCTGATCAACATAAACTTCCTCAACAATTTCCCCGTTTAGGAATGCTGACTTTACATCCATTTGATGTAAAGTCCAGCCCTTCTGAGCTGCCACGGCTATCAAAGTACGAATGGTGTCGTGCCTTGATACCGGGGCGAAAGTCTCTCCGTAGTCTAGCCCGTAAGTTTGAGTCAAACCCCG
>CM071865.1:3724529-3742973 GCA_036759665.1 Gynandropsis gynandra | reverse complement strand
CCGTAAGTTTGAGTGAAACCCCGAGCCACTAACCTCGCCTTATACTTTTGAATCTTCCCCAATTCATCCGTCTTAAGTTTGAATAACCATTTAACCCCAATCACCTTCTGATTTGCGGGTCTTTCTGTCAAATACCATGTCTCATTCTTTTCTAACAATCTCATCTCCTCGTCCATGGCATTCTTCCAATTCGGATGTTTTAAGGCTTCCTTGTAGTTTGTAGGTTCTACCATAGCTAGGTAGCAACCCTCTTCCATTTCTTGTTCATCCGAATCCTCATCCAATCTGTAGATATCACTCAATCTACGCGTTCTGTGAACTTCTCTTGATGATTCACCAGAATCCTCGGTACTCAGCTGTTGTGTCGTAGGCGTATTAGACAATGAGAGTCGTAATGGTGTCATCGGTGGTGTTGATTGATCACCACCACTACCCCCGTGTCCCGATGAGCTACCCACCTCATACGTAGTAGGCACTCCCTCAGGATTAGTAATACCTTGGGAGTTAAGTAACTTCATTGGTACGTCAATTGTAGGTTTCTCGGCCTTAGTCTCCCAATCCCAACATTTTTCTTCATCAGAAACCACATCCCTTGACACTTCAACTTTCCCGGTTTCAATCACATAAACCCGATAGCCTTTGCTAAGGCTACTGTACCCAACGAACACACACGTCTCAGACTTGTCGTCAAGCTTCTTCCTCTTTTGTGTAGGGATGATTCTGTAACAAATGCACCCAAACACCCTTAGATGTCCAACAGACGGCTTGTGACCACTCCAAGCCTCTAGGGGGGTCTTGTCCTTCAAAGCCCTTGTAGGCAATCGATTTTGAATATATGCTGAAGTAAAGACTCCCTCTGCCCAAAACTTATTAGGCAGCCTCTTATCCTTCAACATACTTCGAGTCATTTCCATTAGGGTCCGGTTTCTCCGTTCCGCAACCCCATTTTGTTGTGGCGTGTAGGCCACACTTAGTTCTCTAACAATCCCCCTTTCGGCCAAAAAATCAGAAAATTCCTTTGAATTAAACTCCATCCCTCTGTCAGACCTCAACTTCTTAACTTTCTTCTCGGTTTGGTTTTCAACTTGTACCACAAACTTTCTGAAAATTCCGAGCACATCAGATTTTAAACGTAGAAAATACACCCACGTCATATGGGAGTAGTCGTCCGTGAAGGTGAGTAGGTAGACACTCCCATCTAACGATGGTGTACTCATTGGTCCACATAGGGCAGTGTGGATCAAACCCAATATTCCATCTGCTTTATAATCTGATGTTTTCGGAAACTCCAACCTATGTTGCTTCCCCTTAACACAGGCTTCACACACTTCCTTAACTAAGGGCACCCGCGGCAACCCCTTAACCATATCACCTCTTTGCAATTTTTCCAGATTGTGTAACCCGGAATGACCTAATCTCTTATGCCATAACTCAGATAAACCCATCTTCTCCTGAGTCACTCTAGCTTCTTCTTTCACTATCCTGCACTTTAGAGGATAGGCTTTTCTCACCATAGGAACTTCCACAACTTTGTTTCCAGCACTATCCCGAATCAAACATAAACTTTCCATGAATACTACCTCGTACCCATTCTTAACCATTTGCGGCACACTAAGTAGATTCTTATCTAACCCCGGTACTAAGAATACGTCTCTTATCACCTTAACGCCCTTCTTAGTTTGAACATGAATATTACCTTTCCCGGCAGTGGTTAGAACTCCTCCATTTCCAACCTTTATAGGTACTCTAAAGTACCTATCTAGCGTTGTGAAATAACTTGCGTGCTTAGCCATATGGTTTGTAGCCCCACTGTCTATCAACCAAACGTCGTCCTCAAAAACCTCATGAGAAACGTGTGCCGCTGTGAACATATTTTCATCCTCCTCCTCTTGTTGATTTATTTGCGCTTGATTCTGTGCTAGTCGTTTGTTTTTGCAATCGCGTGAGAAATGACCTATTTTCCTACATGTATAACACTCCTTCTTCGATTTGTTTTGTTGTTTCCTTTGTTCTCCTCCGTGTTGTTTGTTTCTAAAGAAACATTGGTTTTCATTGTGGTTGTCCTTCTTACAAATGCTGCAGTAGTTTTTCGCTTTAGGTTTAAAACCTCCTTTACCATAATTTTTCTTGCTAGACTCAGATCTTCCTTGACCGACCTTGAGTCCCTTAAACTTGGCCTGAAACGCCCCTTCCAAGTTACCGTCGTGTCTATCTTCAAGTCTTGCTTCTTGAGACTGAAGAGAGATGACCAACTCTCCCACCGTGAGTGTGGTGAGATCCTTGGTCTGTTCTATGACCCCAACATAGGGATCAAAGCGCTCCTGCAGCGAGCATAAGATTTTAGACACTAACGTGTCCTCCTTCATTTCATCTCCATACGCCCTCATTTCATTTGCTAACTCCGTCACTTTGTTAGCAAAGTCCTTTATCGTTTCCTTATCTCCTTGCCTTAAGCGTTGGAGCTTTATCATTGCTGTTTTTGGGCCTCCTTGGAACCTCTCCTTGAGAAGGTCCCAAGCCTCCTTCGATGTCTCACACACAGATATGTGTGCGGCAAAAATCTCCTCCGACACTGCGCTGAATAGCAGTTGCAACGCAGTCTGATCCTTCGCCTCTAGTTCTTCCCACGCTAGGATATTTTTCTGCATCTCCTCAGTCATGGGAACTCCCACGGCAGTGGGTTTATGTGGTAGTCCTTCAGTGACTACTTTCCAAAGCTGCTCCGACCGTAGCAGCGCCTTCATTTTGATAAGCCATAGATTATAGCTTTTCCCTTCGAAAATAGGAACCTGTGGTACGTTTTGCATCTTCGTTTGTTGCTTGTGCTTTGTGATCTTGTGTTGGTTATTGTGCTTGTCTCGTGCTCGTCTTGTGCTTGTGCGTGGTGCTCCCTCTCGGCCTTAGATCCGAGAAGCTCTGATACCAATTGTAGTTCTTGTGTTTATACAACTCATGAATAATATTTTGAAGTCATGAGCTAAACATTCATCTTGATCTTTGTATTGTGCAAACTTGAAATGAAAATGGTGATTTCACAAAGGTTAATCAGCACTCTCTCTCACTTGTGTTTCTCTCAAGTTTTAGGGTGAAAAGATGATGGAATTTTTGTGAATAATAGCAATACACATTAATATCCGTTGGCTTACATATATATATATATATCATTGTTTAGGTTGTTATTTACCCAACCGTGATTGTTTTCCCTTGCTAACAAACCCAACAACAATATTCCTTTTGTCTCTTGTAAATTGCCTATTTTATCCTTCCCGTTTTTGTGTTTTTCCTCCATTTGACATCTTCTTTATTTGTGCATGGGCTTTATCTTGTTCTGGTGGGCTAGACCGTTGCTGTCTTGGGCTTCTGCGTGGACTCCTGCTTGGGCTGCTTTAACCCGGCTCATGTGAGGCCTTGACCCGTCGACCCGCTTCTGATCTCTAACCCTAGGGGTTCGAAGTATCTCGAACACTTCTAAACACTTAGGGTTCGAGTTCTTGTCTCCCGCAGCTCCTCTCTGTCGCTCCGTCGCTAACACGGTGCTCCTGCGCTGCTCAGCACCAACAGAGACCAAGGACGCCTCGCAATTCCGTCCAGTGGCATCGTCGAACCAGGGTCCAGTTCGCGTCCTCCACCGGTCAGAGAAACACCGACGTGGGTCGTGAATCTGATGAAAGAGATGGAGGGGAATGAGCCGAGGCTGGTCATAGAAAAAACTCTGACAAAAACTGATGTCGACAGATACGAGGGACGCCTCTCAATCCCGTGCAATAAAACTGTCGATAAGAATTTCGTGACTGCAGAGGAAGTGATAATCGCTGACGGACCTGGCAAAGGCGAGAAACGTACGAGGGACGTTGAGGCGGTTCTTGTGGATCCCATGTTGCGCAGATGGAATGTGGTTATGAGGAGATGGCACATGAAGAAGACCAGCTCAATGTTCGTCTTCCTCAAACCTTGGAACGACATCGTTACTGCAAACAATTTCGAGAAAGGCGACCTAATAGAGCTCTGGTCGTTCCGGTCTCATGGTAGATTGTGCTTCGCTTTGGTTCTTCGGACAAGACCTTCTGCCAGCTGATCCATTTCTTCTTATATTTGATGAATCTTTTGTTCCCACTCATTGGAATTTTGTATTGATTCTTCTTTAATAGATTTTTCATAAGCATTTTCTTAATATTCTCTTTTCATGAACAACACCGATTATATTATACCAGCAAAACATTATGAACAAAATACCCTTTTTCCGATTATCCGTTTATGGTTTATATATTATTCTATATTATCTTACATCAATCAGTTAATATATATATTTTTATATATATGGTATTAAATTACCTTAAACTATTAGACAAATCTTTCACTTCTTTGCAAACCTTATCCAACATGATCAAGAAATCCCTTATGATCGCAACCAGTCGCAACCTTTCGTTCTTGGCTGCATTTCCATAGAAGTAATCTGCAGTGCTCTTGACAATTACCACTATTCTCTCTTCTTCTTCTTCTTCTTGTAACCATTTGATATCGGATTTTGCTCGTTCCATAAATCCACAGAGGGCTCGTTCAAACTCGCATTCTCCCTCCATTTTCTTCAAAAACTCTCTTGCTTTCATTAACGAACTTCTCAGAGTTGACAGCGTCGAAGCTAATCCATCTGCATCGATGATAGCCGCTTTCTTAACGTCTTTTCTGTGCTTAATCCTGAAACCACTTGAAGACCGATACTACGATAACGCCCTGAGAATTCTGCGATGGTATCTTCCGTCTGAGTTCTGAGGGCACGAACACCTTCACACCGAATGACCTCTAGAACAACAAGATGTAAGAGTGTGGTTTTCCCATCGGTTCCTTTGACATCAGAGAGTTTCAAGAGAGTATCGAGTTTGAACGCTTGTGCACCGCCTCGATAGGTACCATCGTTCATACAATTGCCTATCTTTAGGACAGCCTCCAGTAGTTTTAGGAACAATCTACTGCTTCTGATTTTCTTGCAAGCCACCTGCAATAAGACATTCAGATAGGAATATACAGAATATTCTGCTATTATATGCAGGGAGGGATTCACATTCACCTCAAGAGTTGCAAAGGATTCTTTGAGGCCCGAGACTTCTTCCTGAAGTGAAACCATGAATAGAAGCGACTCAATGCGTTTGAACGCAAAGGGTATGTCGACCATAATCTTGAGGAAACGTTCTGCAGGGCCAAGTTGGCAAAGATCATCTGTGTACAGTCGAAGCTTCAATTCCTCCTCAGGTGTTGGAGCCATCTTCAGCAAGGTTTGTAAGAGCTCGGCATGAAGTTCAACTTTGGGCAGAGGAGGAGGAGGTGATGGTGGTTGTGGAGGTGGAGGAGGAGCTGATACTCCAAGGGGAGGCTTCAAAGAAGGAAGTCCTTCGGATGATGCATCGGCAGGTAAGGATTCGTGACCATTTAGCTTCAGAGAAAAGTTGGCAATAAAAGATCTCCTCATTGAACTCGTACTAGAATGTTTCTTGCTTGTACCACCTATGGTGGGAGAGTTTTCAGCAGACCCTGAAAGACCAGAGAGTGAAAAATGAGGCCTACATTATCAAACGAGATAAACTTTGAAACATTCAACAACCATACAGAAGAACATACCGGGTGAAAAGTCGATAAAATCGACTAAACGGAGAAGAGGCTTTTCATCCCTCTCTTCTTTTACAGGACCAACAGTGTTGCCACTGCGTCTCAAGCAAAACAAGAATAGAAATGAAGCAAGCATGAATGTCATTACTGCAGTCGAAACAACAACAAATGATAATTGTTAATTGGTTAAATCAATCTAAAAATAAATTATCTATAAATATAGATGGATCTAACACATGAATTGTTAAATAATATGCAGGGAGGAATTCACATTCACCTCAAGAGTTGCAAAGGATTCACATTCCTTAGGATGAGGGCTTGGAACAGGTTGACCAGGGGATGGAATAGGAGGGCTTTTCTTAAATGGCAAGGAAAGTTTGTCTCATTCTCATCAACTCTTCCTCTGCTCATCTCACCAAAACACGGAGAGAAACGCTCCCGATTCCAAAATCTTGAGGGAGTCGACGTCGAAAACACCACAGCTCGATCACCTTCACGGCCTCAGACGGGAAACTGCCATGTGCAAAGCGCCGGCGAAGGAAGATCGCGACGAAAACGCGGAGAAATCTGAAAATTAAGGAATCAGAGGAAGTAAGCTTTCAGAATCAGTGGAGAGCTTTTTTTGTTTGTTTGTTAGTTAGGTTGGTTTCTCTATTTGTTAAAAGAAAACAATTTTAGGATTTTAACGGAATTAGAAATGAAAAATGTTTGTTTTGTAATTTTGGTAAGTTTACTTGTTACTTTATGGTTAATTTTTTAGTATATAATTTTGTAATTTAGTTTTTATCAAATTTTGTTTTTCGTTAATCATTGCAGTTGTTGGATTTTCTTTTTTGCTTGTTGCGGCTGGATTTCCTTTTTGTTGCAGCGGTTGGATTTCCTTTTTGCTTGCTCACCGTGCTGCCTCTTCTGCTCCAGCAAGTTTCAATTTTAGGTTGACAGTCAAAGCAAAGCATACAGGACGACATATTTGAACACAAAGGATGACAAATGTGGTGGATGGAACGGAGGAGAAATCACGACAAAGCACGTCCGTGGAGTAGAAAACGAAGGAGCAACGAACAATGGAGCATGCAAATGATAAAGTATATCACGATGGTCGATGCGGACAACAAAGCACGTGGACGACGGAGCACGCAGAAGACGAAGTAAGCGGATGACACGAAGAGACAAGAAGACGTAAAAGAGTTGAAGAAACGACCGACGACATGTGAGGAGAGAAGATAAGAAGAAAACGTTAAATGCATATGTATGGGGAGAAAAAAGTAGAAGAAAAAAGTACCATGTTAGAATATGAATGTCTAAATTGGTTGTTACACACATATCATTTTTCATTCTTAGAAATAGATAATTTTTGCCTATAAATAAATATTTACTCTTCATATTGTAAATACACCTCAAATTTTCAAATTGCAAGAATAATAAACAAATTCCCTCTCTAATTTATTTTGGTAATTTTCTATTTTTATTTTATTATTTATTTTTATATATAAATATATTACACATTTATACATTTATATAATATATAAGTATATGCTATTTACTTATTATATATTATATATATATATATACATCGATCTATATTTAATTTTAACGCGTTATCAGCACGATCGTTCCAATTAATTAAGAAAAAAATATAATATTATATGTTACATGTATTATTTTTAATTTAAATTTTTTACAATCTCGATTTTTAATCTATTCTGGTTTTGATTTGGATTCGATTTCAAGTAAAAAAATTATATAAACCTCACATAATATATATCTCCGATCATAATATAAATTTAAATATATATCATATTACAAAGATATCGGGAACTAAGTTTCGGTCATAATATATTGTACTATATGATTTCGCGGGCTAAGTCATCGATCAATAATATTTTTTTATTGTTTATTTTTATGAGAATAGGTTGTACCATCCACTTTACTATATGATTTCGCGGACTCAGCCACTGATCAATAATATTAATATTTATGAATATTTATCTATTGTTTATTATTGTTATAAGAATGGGTATGCCACAATTTTTTATATATATTTATTTTATTTTGTTATTTATTTTATTTATATGGATAATAGAAAAATACACCCCATTATTTATTTAAATTATATTTTTATTATTTAATTTTTAATTGGTTAAATCAATCTAAAATTAAATTATCTATAAATATAGACGGATCTAACACATGAATTGTTATATAATAATTTGTTTAATTTTGTTTAAATTTCATAACTTATATTTATTTATTTTTCTTCAATTATAACATATTTTCATGTCGAACTTGGTGAATCTCAAAATTACGGCACTTGATGCCTCTGGAAAAAATTATATGACATGTGCATTTGATGCTAAAATTCATTTAAAAAGCAAAGAATTTGTTGCCATTATCGATAAAGACAATGATTTCTGAGAAGAGGAAAAGGCAAAAGCCATGATATTCTTATGCCATCATATTGCCGATTTGTTAAAGAATGAATATAGAACGCAAGAAGATCCCACAGATTTGTGAAAATCTCTTAAAGATCGACTTGATCAGCAAAAGTATGTGATCCTCCCAAAGGCAAAGAATGATTGACTGAATTTGAGATTCCAATATTATAAATCTGTTGATGAATATCATTTTGCGATGTTCGAAATAATTTCCAGGATGGAATTATGTGGAGAAAAGATAAGTGATTATGATTAGATGGAGAAAACATTTTCGACATTCCATATTGATAATGTAATTTTAAAACAATAATATTGCGCGGAGGATTTTAAGATCTATCACGAGTTGTTACAGCTTCTCCTCATTATAGAACAACAGAACGAGCTATTAATGAAAAATCATCTTGTTTCTCCCACTGGTTCTGCACCATTTTATGAAACGAATGTGACTTCGTCAAATTATAAACACTGGCATTATCGTGGATGTCAATATATACGTGGTCGTGGTCGAGGCCATGGACGTGGTCACAGTCGTGGAAATGGATATCGTAGAGGACAAGGTCGAAGCAATCCACCAAATAAGTTCCAGCATGGAGAAAATAAAAGAAAAGATCATCGAGTGATTAAAAATGAAAAGGTGACAAAAAGTGAAAAGATACAATATGTTATCGATGTGATATGAATAGACATTGTTCCCAAGTGTATCATTCACCAAGACACTTTGTTGATTTATACTAGAAGTCACAGCGGATAAAGGAACAAAAATTCAAAACGAATTTTTTTTGAGGCCCGAGACTTCTTCGTGAAGTGAAACTATGAATAGAAGCGACTCAATGCGTTTGAACGATAAAGGGTATGTCGACAACAATCTTGAGGAAACGTTCTGCAGGGCCAAGTTGGAAAAGATCATCTGTGTATAGTCGAAGCTTCAATTCCTCCTCAGGTGTTGGAGCCATCTTCAGCAAGGTTTGTAAGCGCTCGACGGGAAATTCATTACCTTGAAAGAAGAAACCATTCAATATATGAGTTTGATGCTAAAATGCATTTAAAACGCAAAGAACTCATTGCCATTATCGACAAAGACAATGATTTCTTAGAAGAGGAAAAGGCAAAAGCCATGATATTCTTATGCCATCATTTTGCCGATTTGTTAAAGAATGAATGTAGAACGAAAGAAGATCCCGCAGATTTGTGAGAATCTTCTAAAGATTGATTTGATCACCAAAAATATGTGATCCTCCCAAAGGCAAAGAATGATTGACTGAATTTTAGATTCCAATATTATAAATCCGTTGATGAATATCATTCTGCGATATTCGAAATAATTTCCAGGATGGAATTATGTGGAGAAAAGATAGGTGCTTATGATTAGATAGAGAAAACATTATCTAAATTCCATGTGGATAATGTAATTTTACAACAATAATATCGCGCGAAGGATTTTAAGATCTATCACGAGTTGTTACAACTTCTCTTCATTGTAGAACCACAAAACGAGCTATTAATGAAAAATCATCATGTTCGTCCACTAGTTCTGCACCATTTTATGAATCGAATGTGACTTCGTCAAATTATAACCACTGGCATGATCGTGGATGTGAATATATATACGTGGTCGTGGTCGTGGCCATGGACGTGGTCACAATCCTGGAAATGGATATGGTAGAGGACGAGGTCAAAGTAATTCACCAAATAATTTCCAGCATGGAGAAAATAAAAGAAAAGATCATCGGGTGATTGAAAATGAAAAGATGACAAAAAAGCGAAAAGATATAATATGGTATCGATGTGATATGAATAGACATTGGTTCCAAGTGTGTCGTACACCAAGACACTTTGTTGATTTATACCAGAAGTCACTAGCAAATACAGGAAAAAAATTCAAATGAACTTTGTTTCTCGATGATTTCCTAGATGATGACACTTTGTTGATTTATGATCTCGATGATTTTATAGATGACGACAAGGGTGGAATACACCTAGACATTGGAGATTTTGTGCATTAACATGACAATGAAGATGAGCAAAGAAAATGAGATATCAAAATGAATTATTTTTTTATCATTGGCTCATTTTATGACTTAGCTTGTTCTATTATTTTTTAGATGTATTTTTTTTCTTTTGTTATTGTTTTTAAGTTTTACTAGATTATCTTTTATTGTATTACTTTCTTACACATTTATATATTATATGCCACATTTGCTTCATATTTTTAGGTTCATCCATATCGTTATCGGATCAAAGTAACTCAAAATATGTTACGATCAAATATCAATGATGGAGACATATGTCTAGCCGATTGTGCTACGACACACAAAAAATTGAAAGATAAAAATTATTTCTCAAAGTTGAGAAGAGCTTTGTTTGTTAGTTGGTTGGTTTCTCCATTTGTTTAAGGAAACTATTTTAGGATTTTAGGATTTTAACAGAATCAAAAATGAAAAATATTTGTTTTGTAATTTAGGTAAGTTTAGTGGTTACTTTATGGTTGATTTTTTAGTATATAATTTTCTAATTTAGGTTTTTATCAAATTTTCTTTTTTGTGCAATGTTGGAAAAGGTGGTCAATTCGATTTCTACGAGTTTTTGGTTTCAAATTTGGGTTATTTGGTTGTGAAAACTTAGATTCGAATAAAAATCGAATATTTTTTGGTTTGACGTACAAAGCAAAACATGCATGATGACAGACTTAAACACAATTAGAGGATAGGCATGGATGATGGACTAGAGCAAAAAGGACGATGAAACATGCAAATGGACTAGAAAACAAATGAGAAATCATGATGAAGCATGTCTATGGAGCAGAAAACGAAGGAGCAACGAACGGAACACGCAGACGACAAAGTATATCACGACGGACCATGCGGACAACAAAGCACGTGGAAGACGAAGCACACAGAAGACGGAGCAAGTGGATGACAGGAAGAGACAAGAAGATGTAAAGAGTTGAAGAAATGACCGACGACGTGTGAGGAAAGAAGATAAGAGAAAGCATTGAAGGCGTATGGGAAAAAAGTAGAAGAAAAACTTACCATGTTAAATATATGAATCTCTAAATTGGTGATTCAACCCATATTACTTTTATTCTTAGAAATAGATAATTTTTTCCTATAAATAAATATTTTTTCTCCGTCTTGTAAATACATCTCAAAATTTCAAATTGCAAGAATAATAAAAAAATATCTCTTCAATTTATTTTAGTAATTTTCTATTTTATTTTATTATTTATTTTTATATATAAATATATTATACATATATACATTTATATAATATATATATATATAAGTATATGCTATTTACTTATTATATATCTATATATACTAAAAGTGTAACATGTGGTGAATAATGTTTTTGGCTGATGTGGCGCGTGCAGATTGGTTGTAGAGCAGGTGGGCGACTGATAATAAATGGGCTGCAACAGGGTTTTTACCCGACCCGTTCTGCCAACCGTGTGATTGAAACAATTTTTTTTTCCAATTCGTCCCGGATAGAATCTCAGTTGTCCAACCATTTGTTTTTAAAAAAATTCGGCGGATGGATTAAGTCATCGACTTTTTTTTTGTTAGGATGATCAATCTTTGGTTGGTTTACGATTTCAATCAGAAAGAGACTTTTTCAATTTTTAATTAGTTATCGATACGTGAACTCTTTGTGCTTACTTACGGATGATATTTTCAGTGCTCTTTTTCAACGGTTCACCCTTCTCTCTTCGTTTTACTGTTGTGCTCGGTCGGTTCTTGATTTTCTGGGTGACGCGGTTGTGGTGGAGGTGAGACGAAGCGGTTGTGGAGGTGAGGCGAGGCGAGGCGAGGCGGTTGGGGAGGGGAGGCGAGACGGGTGAGGGAGGGGAGGCGCCAAGCAAAGGAAAAAACGAAGAGGAAGAGAGGAAGAAGGAGAAATGGCGTTGGGGGAGAGAGAGAAGAAGAGAGAGAGGAGAAAGGAAGAGGAGAGAGAAGAAGAGAGAAGAATAAAAAATTGATTTTAAATATTAGAGTTTTCAAAGGTATAATGGAAATTTAGGATTAGGGTATATTTTAAGGGTATAATGGTCTATTATTATTATTATTATTATTATTATTATTATTATTATTATTGTATTATTAAATTTAAGATTTTTTTGGAGGTTGTTGAAAATTTTTTAAAAGTATATTTTATTTAAAAATATATTTTTATTAAAGAATTAAATTTGAAAAAAATTCCAATAAAAATGATGTTGTATTGTATAAAAATTTAAATACGTCAAAAATTATCTTTTATTTTTAAAAAATAAAATTTATTTAAGAAAATGCAAAATGATTCTCTTTTAAAAAAATAAATAAAAATAGTGTTTTATTATATGAAAAAAGAGTGAGAAAAAAAATTAGAATACGAAAAAAGTTTAGTTTCTTATTTTAGTAAAGTAAAATTTTTAATGTGATTTTAAATAATGTTGATGACGTTGCATAATACGTTTCTGGAGTTAATATGATATATAAGAAATTCTACTATACCTAATTGTTATTGTAGTTTCATAATTTGAATATTTGGTTATTTTATATTTACATAAAATATTTAATAGTATTTAAAAGGTTAAATGGAAGCAATTTTTTAAATATATTTTCTCTTCAATACAAAAATGTTATCATTTTTTCCTTCAATTTTTATCAATTGGGTTTTAGTGTGGTATATATATAATATTTGATTTCGAGTAAATCAACATTACTCCATTTCAGTACGAACTACCTAATTTAATTTGATAGTTTCATATTTTGGGCAGCACGAAAAAATTATTAGGGGTGGGTAAATACCAAATATCCGTAAATATTTGATATTCGAATTCTTATTCATCGAATATTCAATTTTACTATTTATCTTCGTATTCGTAAATTCGAATATCCGCAAATATTCGGATATTTGTATCCGTATACAACATTATTTTCATTTTTAGGAAAAAATTACATAAAAAATATAATAAAAAACTGATATCCGACGGTAGAAGAGGGTGTGGGTAGAGGAGGCCATACGATGGAAGAGTGTATAAGGCGGATGAGGGCATGCAAGGTAAAGGTCGTATGAAGGAGGAGGGTGTCAATACAATACCTTATAAAATAATAATAATTCAATTTATTTACTTTACACGCGTATGTAAATAAATTTTATTCAACTTTTATGTCAATTATTGCTAAAAATAATATCCTCGTGCGTTACACGGGTACAAAACTAGTATATATATTATATACACATATATATACATAGATCTATATTTAATTCTTAACGTGTTATCAGTAATATCGTTCTGATTAATTTTAAAAAATATAAAATTATATGTTACATGTATTATTTTTAATTTCATTTTTTTACAATCTCGATTTCCAATCGATTCTGATTTCGATTTGGATTCGTTTTCAATTAAAAAAATTATATAGATCTCACGAAATATATATCTCTGGTCAAAATATAAATTTAAATATGTATCATATTAAAAGACATCGGGAACTAAGTTTCAGTCATAATATATTGTACTATATGATTTCTCGGGCTAAGTCACCGATCAATCATATTTATTTATTTTTTATTTTTACGAGAATAGGCTATACCACCCACTTTACTATATGATTCCGTGGACTCAGCCACCGATCAGTAATATTAATATTTATATATTGTTTATTATTGTTATAAGAATGGCTAAACCACTATTTTTTTACATTATATTTATTTTATTTTATTATTTATTATATTTATATGGATGATAGAAAAATCCACCCCATTATTTATTTAAATTATATTTTTATTATTTAATTGTTAATTGGTTATATCAATCTAAAAATAAATTATCTATAAATATAGATGGATCTAACACATGAATTGTTATATAATAATTTACTTAATTTTGTTTTAAATGTTATAACTTAATATTTATTTATTTTTCTTCAATGATAATATATCTTCATGTCGAACTTGGTGAATCTCAAAATCACGACACTTGATACCTCTGAAAAAATTATATGACATGGACATTTGAGGCTAAAATGCATCTAAAAGGCAAAATCATCATTGCCATGATCGATAAAGATAATAATTTCTTAGAAGAGGAAAAGGTAAAAGCCATGATATTCTTATGCCATCATATTGTCGATGTGTTAAAGAATGAATATAGAACGAAAGATGATCCCGCAGATTTTGAGAATCTCTTAAAGATAGATTTGATCATCAAAAATATGTGATCCTCGCAAAGGCAAAGAATGATTGGCTCAATTTGAGATTCCAAGATTATAAATCCGTTGATGATTATCATTCTACGATATTCGAAAGGAATGTGACTTCGTCAAATTATAACCACTGGTATGATCGTGGATAAGAATATATACGTGGTCATGGTCGACGCCATGCCGCTAAACAATATATGCACCTATGGATGAGAGGTCGTCCCGATCACCTCCCCAATCAGTATCACTGAATGCATGGAAAGATATTGTATGGTCAACAGAAAAATAGATCCCATTGCTTCGTGTCCCAACTAGATAACGAATGACCCTCTTGGCGGCTTGCCAATGATCGGATGTTGGAGCATGCATAAACTGAGAGAGTTTGTTGATGACAAAGTTGATGTCAGGTCGAGTGAGAGATAAATATTGAAGACTTCAGACTATCATGCCATACTCAGACGGATCAGAAAGGGGTTCACCGGCATTCAGGGTAAGACGCGTTGTGGATGCCATAGGAGTAGAGACGGGCTTTGAGGTAGCCATATATGTTCGGTCCAAGACATCATTGATGTTCTTCCGTTGAGTTAACAAGAGTCCCTTGGTGGTTTGAGTTGCTTCAATGCCAAGAAAAAAGCTGAGAATGCCGTGACCTTTGAGCGAAAACCTCGCGGCCAAGGAGCTGATGAAATCACGAACATGGCTAGTGGAACTTTCCGTGACAATAAGATCATCAACATATATGAGCACAAACAGTCGTATATCACCCGAGTGAAGGATAAGGAGAGATTCATCTGATAAGGAGTTGACAAAGCCTTGTGACACAAGGTATTGTCGAAGTTGTGAGTACCATGCTCGGGGAGCTTGCTTGAGACCGTAGATGGCTTTGTTGAGCTTGCAAACAAGAGTTGTATTTTCACAATCAACAAAGCCAGGAGGTTGAGCCATGAAGACTTCTTCATGCAAATCTCCTTGGAGGAAAGCATTATTGACGTCAAGTTGTTGAAGAGGCCAGCCATAAGACACTGCCATGCTTAGAACAATCTGAATGGTGGTGGCTTTGACAACTGGTCTGAATGTCTCGTGGAAATGGACACCCGGAATATCTTTGGCAATCAGTCGAGCCTTGAAGCGATCGACAGTGCCATCGGGTTTCCGTTTGATGCGAAAGACCCATTTACACCCAATAATGTTTTAAGCCTTTTCCGAAGCAACAAGGTCCCACATGTGATTTCGGACAAGGGCATCAAATTCATCACTCATTGCTCGACGCCATTGAGGATGCTTTAGAGCATTGGTGATGGTGGTTGGTTCTTGCTCCTGCAAAACACATGTAGTATTGTAAGACATCCTTTGAACCAATTTTGTGATGTTATTTTGCCCTTGTGATCATGGGATGCACATTAGGTGCCCTCGAAGAAACGGGGCACTCTGTTGGTGGAACCGCCAAGAGCACAGCTGGTGGATCATCAGTTGATTTCATGGGATCATCGGACTGTGGTGAAGGATCATCACGCGTGGGCGATGGAGAAGAAGGCTCGGCGAAGATGGTACTTGGAGTGGTGAAGAGACCTGAGGAATACGAGTGATTGTGGGAAGACTAGAAGAGGTGACGTCAATGGTGGTAGAGATATCAGAGGACACAGATGGAGCGGACGGAAAATAACGATGAGGATCAGAGAATGGAAGGATATCTTCATGAAACTGGACATGACGCGAGACAAAGATGTGATTTTTGAGTGGATCAAGGCATAGGTAAGCAATTTCGGATGAAGAATAGTGATGTCCGGAAATTTAAGAAATAATATTTCCTAGACCACTCTACCGTAAGTATACGGTTCGTGTAGTACCAGGATCGAACTCTAGGGACTAATGCAGCCTGTTCTAAGAATATAACTAAACTAAGACGGGATGAAATAGGTGATGACGTGATGTAAATCTCTAAAATACTAAATTAAATGGTGACAACGATGGAAAGATGTGGAAGACTTGACGATTAAGAACACGGTTTTGGGATACCGGGAATCGCAAGGATGTAACAACGAAGGATCATAGACCTATCAAACTATCTTGATAACGGGAAATTCATGCTCTAAGATGAGGAGTGATTCTGCTGAGCCTAAACCTCCTAACCATAATTACGTGCAATCCTACCTTCCAGCAGCGATTAACTCGTGACTACGGCAGCGTTAAGCGCGCAATCCTAATTCCTAAGCCGATTAACCGACCGGTCAGATTCTCATTAATCAAACTTAACCTACAATCAACAGTTCCAGATTCATATTTTAAACTTCCAACAAAACACGAATTCCTATGTTACTGAGCGGGCAGCACTAGTATGAGCGTTTACGATCACTACAAGAAAAATTGTAATTCGGGACTGCATTTGCAGACTGAGCCATCCGTCCCTAAATTTAGGGACGTATTAGGGACTGTTTAGGGACGGACTACTAAATCCGTCCGCAATATTCCAGACTGCAGAGTAGTCCCTAAGTCGTCCGTAATTCGGGACGGATTCGGGACTAATTTTGTAGGCGTCCGCAATTTGCGGACTGATTTACTCCCCGTCCGCAAATTGCCGACGGACAGAGCAACCGTCCGCAATTTACGCACGGTTTGCGGACGGTCAATACTACCGTCCGGAAATTGCGGACGGAATTAAGTCCCGTCCGCTATTTCCGGACGTATTAGGGACGGTCCGTCGGGAAATAATTATCATGGTCCGCAATCCGTCCAGAATCGGTCTTAAAATTTTAAATTTAATCTCTTCCCTTCTATCCGTTTTTCACACACAAATCTCATATCATTCTCTTCAAATATTGTTATCGTTTGTGGTTATAATGGCATCGTCATCGAGATCGAATATTTTCGTTTCGAGACAATGGATGTATAAAAGAATTGATCCGGAAACGCAAAGTGTATCGAAGGAGTTTCTAGAAGGTCTTACACAATTTATGACGGTGGCGACAAATCAACAAGTTTATAGAGAAAACGGTAAGTTGGTTTGTCCATGCGTAAAATGCAAAAATGAAAAATTCGTTAATGAGAAAACCGTTTGGAATCATCTCTATTTAAGAGGTTTTACTCCAAATTATTTTATTTGGTTTTCTCATGGAGAGAATTTCGTACCACAGCCCAGTAATGTTGTTGAAAATTTTAGTAGGGGTTTCGTAAATCGTGAAGTATCTCAGATTTGTCAAGATGTAGAAAACCCTTATGTAGAAATGGTGCAAAATGCATTCGTCGAAAGAAACAAAGATGAAAATATTGAAGAAGATCCGAATGAAAAAAAAAAAACTTTTTTTGAAATGTTAGAAAGTGCTAGGCATCCACTTTATGATGGTTGTAGAAGTGGTCTATCACGGTTGTCTTTATCTGCACGGTTGATGAATTTGAAGACGGAAAATAATCTTTCTCAGAATTGCATGGATTCTATATCGCAATTAGTAAGAGATTATTTGCCGGAAGATAATAAGGCAGTCGAGTCATATTATGAAACAAAGAAGATGATGAGATCATTGGGTTTATCGCCGTATCAAAAGATTGATGTTTGTCAAGACAACTGTATGATTTTCTGGAAAGAAACTTCGGATTTGGTCAATTGTCGATTTTGTGGAAAAGATCGATTTTATTTGACAAGAAATGGAAAATCAGTTCCGTTTCGTCGTATGTGGTATTTACCAATTACAGACAGAATAAAAAGATTGTATCAGTAGATAGTCTCTCTTGGAATTTTCCATGTTATACATAATCCTCTTTGGAGAGAGTACTTCCAGTGCCTATCGGTAGATAGCCTCTCTTGGAATTTTCCATGTTATACCTCTTCATGATGATATCAATGTACTGGAATTGCGATAGTCCAAGCAACCTCCTTGATCTATCTCTATAGATCTCTATTCCCAGAATATAGGTTGCTTCTCCCAGATCTTTCATGGAGAACTGTTCGGATAACCAAAACTTCGTCTCTTGCAACGCCGGAATGTCATTCCCTATAAGCAATATGTCATCCACATAAAGCACAAGGAAGACAACTACGCTCCCACTAAACTTCTTGTACACACAAGGCTCTTCTTCGCATCTAACAAAGTTGAACTCTTCAACTGCCTTGTTAAAGCGAATGTTCCAGGTTCGAGAAGCTTGCTTGAGTCCATAAATAGACCTCTGATGCTTGCATACCATATGACTTTGAGTTGGCGACGTGAAACCCTCAGGTTGAGTCATGAAGACTT
>CM071865.1:3700636-3711998 GCA_036759665.1 Gynandropsis gynandra | reverse complement strand
AAACCATATCCAACATGATCAAGAAATCCCTTATGATCGCAACCAGTCGCAACCCTTCGTTTTTGGCTGCATTTCCATAGAAGTAATCTGCAGTGCTCTTGACAATTACCATTATTCTCTCTTCTTCTTCTTGTAACCATTTGATATCGGATTTTGCTCGTTCCATAAATCCACCGAGGGCTCGTTCAAACTCGCATTCTCCCTCCATTTTCTTCAAAAACTCTCTTGCTTTCATTAACGAAATTCTCAGAGTTGACAGCGTCGAAGCTAATCCATCTGCATCGATGATAGCCGCTTTCTTAACGTCTTCCAATTCTGTGCTTAATCCTGAAACAACTTGAAGACCGATACTACGATAACGCCCTGAGGATTCTGGATGGTATCTTCCGTCTGAGTTCTGAGGGCACGAACACCTTCAGACCGAATGATCTCTAGAACAACAAAATGTAAGAGTGTGGTTTTCCCATCGGTTCCTTTGACATCATAGAGTTTCATGAGAGTGTCGAGTTTGAACGCTTGTGCACCGCCTCGATAGGTACCATCATTCATACGATTGCCTGTCTTTAGGACAGCCTCCAGTAGTTTTAGGAACAATCTACTACTTCTGAGTTTCTTGCAAGCCACCTGCAATAAGACATTCAGATAGGAATATACAGAATATTCTGCTGTTATATGCAGGGAGGGATTCACATTCACCTCAAGAGTTGCAAAGGATTCACATTCCTTAGGATGAAGGCTTGGAACAGGTTGACCAGGGGATGGAATAGGAGGGAATTTCTTAAATGGCCCGGTAGTTGATTCAATTGGTGCCTCATCAGGAGTATACGAAGGATGTGCCAGCCCTGTATCTTGCCGAGGCTGGCACAGGAGCGGGAGCAAGAATCAGAGCAGGAACCATAATCTGAACTGTATCACTCACCAGCCAAAGTGCAAAGAGACGCAAACCAATTGCTAAAACAAAGCCTGGCCACCTGGCCCCAAATCGGATTTCGGTACATCTTTTGAATGGTTAACAACGCTGATTTCGGGTATCGAGTTGATTCAAGTGGGGTATACAAGCTGTAGTCTTTATCTTTCAAAGCATTTCTGCAAGAACTCCATGCTTGCTCTGCCTATCAGAAATGAACGACGCGTCAAGATTCAGCGATGAATATATATACATACATTCAAGTTTCTATAGCATAAATCCGTAGAACTCCTAAACAACACAGAAATGTGTAACAGAAACAAAAGGGCATAGAATACACAAGTTATAAACATATAAACATATACATACATCTGTTTTACATACACAAATTTGAAATTTGAAGTCAAATTGCTTCTCTGTTGTTAACGAAAGAAAGAATTAAGACATAGCTTCATTAATAAGGTAGAATAAGAACTGAATAGGCGATTCCATTGTACGATTTAGAATGAGAAAAAGGAAACGAAAGACGAGAATTACGCACCGCATTGTCGTTAGACCCGCAGTAATCCTTCAGAAGTCCATCAACGGCGACGGAGTTCGGAATCGAGATCGCTAAGTCTCGTTTTCCGTCTTCTGCGAAACAAAAACAAAAACACAAACAACGAGAGAGAACGTCAGGAAAGTTTTTCTCATTCTTATCAACTCTTCCGTTGCTCATCTCATCAAAACACGGAGAGAAACGCTCCCGATTCCAAAATCTTGAGGGAGTCGACGTCGAAAACACCACAGCTCGATCACCTTCACGGCCTCCGACGGGAAACCGCCATGCGCAAAGCACCGGCGAAGGAAGATTGCAACGAAAAAGCGGAGAAATCTGAGAATTAAGGAATCAGAGGAAGCAAGCTTTCAGAATTAGTGGAGTGGAGAGCTTTGTTTGTGTTAGGTTGTTGGTTTCTCTATTTGTTTAAGGAAACTATTTTAGGATTTTAACAGAATGAGAAATGAAAAATATTTGTTTTGTAATTTAGGTAAGTTTGCTATAACTAATGGTTATTGTAGTTTCATAATTTAAAATTTTGGTTATTTTATCTTTTATTTAATATAAAATCTATTTAATGGATATACAAAAATATTTACATGAAATTCAAAAATTGATAATAGTAATTAAAAGGTTAAATGGGAGCAATTTTTTAAATATATTTTCTCTTTAATATAAAAATGTTATCATTTTTTCCTTCAATTGTTATCAACTGGGCTTTAGTGTGGTACTTATATAATATTCGATTTCGAGCAAATCAACATTACTCCATTTCAGTGGAAACTACCTAATTTCATTTGATAGTTTCATATTTTGGGCAGCACAAAAAAATTATGAGAGGTGGGTAAATACCGAATATCCGTAAATATTCGATTATTCAAATTCATATTCGTATTCATCGAATATTCAATTTTAGTATTTGTCTTTGTATTTGTAAATTCGAATATCCGTAAATATTTGGATATCGTATCTGTATAAAACATTATTTTCTTTTTTTTGGAAAAAATAAATCAAAATTATAATAAAAAACTGATACTTGGCGGTAGAAGAGGGTGTGCGGTAGAGGAGGCCATACGATGGAAGAGTGTATGCGGCGGATGAGGGCATGCAAGGTAAAGGTTGTACGAAGGAGGAGGGTGTCAATACAATATCTTATAACAAAAATTAATAATTCGATTTATTTACTTTATATTACGCGTCTGTAAATAAATTGTATTCAACTTTTGTGTCAATTTTTGTTAAAAATAATATCCTCGTGCGTCGCGCATGTTCAAAACTAGTATATATATATATATGTATTATATACACATATATACACCGATATATATTTAATTTTTAACGTGTTATCAGCACGATCGTTCTAATTAATTAAGAAAAAATATAATATTATATGTTACATGTATTATTTTTAATTTCAATTTTTTAACAATCTCGATTTTCAATCGATTCTGATTTCAATTTGGATTCATTTTCAAATAAAAAAATTATATAGACTTCACGAAATATATATCCCCTGTCATAATATAAATTTAAATATATATCATATTACAAAGACATCGGAAACTAAGTTTCAGTCACAATATATTGTACTATATGATTTCACGGGCTAAGTCACCAATCAATAATATTTATTTATTGTTTATTTTTACGAGAATAGGCTATGCCACCCATTTTACTATATGATTCTGCGGATTCAGCCACCGATCAATAATATTAATATTTATGAATATTTATCTATTGTTTATTATTGTTATAAGAATGGCTATGCCACTATTTTTATATTATATTTAATTATTTGTTATTATTTTATTTATAAAGATGATAGAAAAATCCACCCCATTATTTATTTAAATTATATTTTTTATTATTAAATTGTTAATTGGTTAAATCAATCTAAAAACAAAGTATCTATACACATTGATGATCTAACACATGAATTTTTATATAATAATTTATTTATTTATTTTAAATGTCATTACTTATATTTATTTATTTTTTCAATGGTAACACACCTTCATGTCGAACTTGGTGAATCTCAAAATCACGACACTTGATGCCTCTGGAAAAAATTATATGACATGGGCATTTGATGCTAAAATGCATTTAAAAGGCAAAGAATTCGTTGCCATTATCGATAAAGACAATGATTTCTTAGAAGAGAAAAAGGCAAAAGCCATGATATTCTTATGCCATCATTTTACCGATTTGTTAAAGAATGAATATAGAACGACAGAAAATCCTGCAGATTTGTGAGAATATAGAACGAAAGAAGATCCTCCCATAGGTAAAGAATGATTGACTGAATTTGAGATTTCAATATTATAAATTCGTTGATGAATATCATTCTGCGATATGGAGAAAATATAAGTGATTATGATAAGCTGGAAAAAACATTATCGACGTTCCATGCTGATAATGTAATTTTACAACAATAATATTGCGCGAAGGATTTTAAAATCTATCACGAGTTGTTACAACTTCTCCTCATTGTAGAACAACAAAATGAGCTACTAATGAAAATCATCATGTTCGTCCACTAGTTCTGCACCATTTTATGAAGCGGATGTGACTTCGTCAAATTATAACCACTGACATTATCGTGGATGTGAATATATATACGTGGTCGTGGTCGAGGACATGGTCGTGGTCGAGGACATGGTCGTGGTCACAATCGTGGAAATGGATATGGTAGAGCACGAGGTCGAAGCAATCCACCAAATAATTTTCAGCATGGAGAAAATAAAAGAAAAGATCATCGAGTGATTGAAAATGAAAAGGTGACAAAAAAGCGAAAAGATACAATATGGTATCGATGTGATATGAATAGACAATGGTTCCAAGTGTGTCGTACACCAAGACACTTTTTTGATTTATAATAGAAGTCACTAGCAAATAAAGGAAAAAAATTCAAACGAACTTTGTTTCTTGATGATTTCCTAGATGACGTCACTTTGTTGATTTATGATCTCGATGATTTTCTAGATGATGACAAGGATGGATACACCTAGACATCGGAGATTTTGTGCATTAACTTGACAATGAAGATGAGGAAAGAAAATGAGATATATCAAAATGAATTATTTTGTTATCATTGGCTCATTTTAAGACTTAGCTTGTGGTATTATTTTTTTAGATGTATTTTTTTTCTTTTGTTATTTGTTTTTAAGTTTTACTAGATTATCTTCTATTGTAATATTTTCTTACACCTTTATATATTATATGCAACATTTGCTTCATATTTTTAGGTTCATCCATATCGTAATCGGATCAAAGTAACTCAAAATATATTACGATCAAATATCAATGATGGAGACATATGTCTAACCGATTGTGCTACGACACACACAATATTGAAAGATAAAAATTATTTCTCAAAGTTGAGAATAAATGAATCCAGTGTCAATACGATATCTAGAAGTGCAAGTATAATTGAAGGGTGTGGAGAAACAAACTTTCTAATGCCCAGATGGACAAATTGTATTATACAAGATGCATTGCTCTCTTCACAATCCCAAAGAAACTTATTGAGTTTCAAAATTATTCACTGACTATAATGTTGAAAAAAATAAATGATGAAAATCGTGAATATCTTTATATCACGACAATGGTTTAAAAAAAGAAACATATTTTGGAAATATTACCAGTTTTATCCTCTAGATTATATTACACAAAAATAAGAATGGTGGAATCATATGCCACATTCAAACCAACGTATGAAGACATGTTTAAGATGTGGCATGATCGATTGGGTCACCCTGGTTCAATAATGATGCGAAAAATCATTGAAAATTCCAATGGTCATCAATTAAACATGATAAGATATTTCAATCTCATGAGATCGTGTGTAGTGCTTGTTGTTAATGAAAATTGATAATAAGACCATCATCGGTCAAAGTTGGACATGAATCATCATTGTTTTTAGAATGATTACATGAGGATATATGTGGACTTATTCATACACCAACTGGACCATTTCGATACTTTATGGTATTAATCGATGCTTTCAACCAGCTAGTCACACGTTTATCTATTATCAAAGATGAAATGTTGTATTTGCGAGATGTCTGGCTCGAATAACAAAATTACGAGCTCAATTTCCCGATCACCCTATTAAGAATGTGAGGCTTGTTAACCCTTGTGAATTCACTTTTCAAGCTTTTAATGACTATTGTACATCGATTAGTATTGGGATTGAACTTCCACTACAAGAAAATAAGATTTAGGGAATGACTTTGCGGACTGAAACAGCCGTCCCTAAATTTAGGGAAGGATCAGGGACGTTTTAAGGACGAAATAATAAATCCGTCCCTAATCCGTCCACAAATTTGCAGACAACAAAGTAGTCTCTAAGTCGTCCGTAATTGCGGACGGATTCGGGACTACTTTCACGGGCGTCCGCAATTTGCGGACAGATTCAGGACTGTGTAGCAATCCGTCCGCAAATTACGGACGGTATATCATTCTGTCTGCAAATTGCAGATATATTCGGGACGGTTCATCGGGAAATATTTATCTTAGTCCATAATCCGTCCATAAATGGTCCAAAAATTTTCTATGCAATCTCTCCTCTTCTATCTGTTTCTCACACACAATTCTCATATATTTCTCTATATATCTTGTTATCATTTCTGATTATAATGGCATCATCGTTGAGATCGAATATTTTCGTTTCGAGATAGTGGATGTATAGAAGAATTGATCCAAAAACTCAAGGTGTATCCAAGAAGTTTAAAGAAGGCCTTACACAGTTTATGATGGTGGCGAAAAATCAACAAGTTTATACAGAAAACGGTAAGTTGGTTTGTCCATGCGTCAAATGCAAAAATCAAAAATCCGTTAATGAGAGAACCGTTTGCAATCATCTCTATTTAAGAGGGTTTACTCCAAATTATTTTATTTGGTTATCTCATGGAGAGAACTTTGGACCATGACCCAGTAATGTTGTGGAAAATTTTAGTAGGGGTATTGTACATCGCGAAGTGTCTGAGACTTTTCAAGATGTAGAAATAAACCCTTATGTAGAAATGGTGCAAAATGCATTCGTTGAAAGAAATGAAACTGAAAAATATTGAAGAAGATCCGAATGAAGAAGCAAAAAAGTTTTTTGAAATGTTAGAAAGTGTTAGGCATCCACTTTATGATGGTTGTAGAAGTGGTCTTTCACGGTTGTCTTTATCTGCACGGTTGATGAATTTGAAGACTGAAAATAATCTTTCTGAGAATTGCATAGATTCTATATCACAACTAATAAGTGCTAATGGTCCACAACACTAGAGACAATCAGATGCAGTATTTTCGAATTTTATGAATCCGAATTTATTTCCGACCACTGGATCAGCACAATATATGTTGTATCCCTTCTATCAGCAGATGTCATGCCCGGTCGAGCCGATGATGCATCACGAGCCTCCGATGCACTAGTAACCAACGGTGGAAGAGCTTTTAGCGATGGATGAGGAAAGACGCAAACTTCCCCGTATAGATCCGGATTCTTCATCCGTCGCACTTTGGTATAAACTAAATTTAAATTTAATTTTGTAACAAATTAATTATCAAGTCTTAATTTACTTTTAATTTTTTTAATAGGCTTGGTATTAGACAACTTAATCGTTATATCACAGAGACGATAAAAGCTGATTATGATCGTCCATGTTATAACTGGACGCGAACCGATCCCGAAATAAAGGAACATTGGTATGTGTTTTTAATATTCATTTCATTATAAATTTTAAACTTAAATAATTATTTCATTATTTTCAGCAAAATTTTATTGGGATCCTGCAATAACCGGACTAGTAAAGTCCAAATTTCAAAAGCATGCGGCAATATGACTGAAATCTCTTTTATACGGCGTGAAAATAGACTGGGAGACAAAAGGTGCCAAACCTATTTGGATCCCAGATAATGTCTGGGAAAAGATAATTGTCTATTGGGACGATCCTGTCGTTAAGGACAGAAGTCAGCGCGCTAGTCGATCCCGTCGTTCTGATAGAGCGGGATATGTGATAAGTGTGTATACTGCTGGTTCCTGCTCTTTCACGGAGGTTTACGAAGATTTGGTAAGATCTAAAATTTTTTAAAGTTTTATTATGAGTGACATTTGCTTAATAGGTAAAACATGATTTTCAAATTTGTTTTAGGCGAAAGAGAAGGGATGTGAACCGTTGTACGTGAATTGTTGGAACGTACACACAAGAAAAAATCCGACGGTTCGTGGGTAGATGCCAGGGCGAAACAAATTCACGATGATGTTGTGAACATGGCATCTGAACGAGTGTCCCAAATCCCGCCAAGAGAAGATGGAACGCAACCGACCCTTTCTAAAGAAGAATACAACGAGATGTATTTCGAGGTAATTTATTATAATTTTACAATAAATTTTTTATTGATAATTTAAATTTAAATTAAATTTCAAGATTTTTTGTAGCACGTAACACCGTACAAAGGTCGCTTATTTGGTTTTGGAGGAATGACATTAAAACATGCGAGTTCTTCCAAAGGCAAGGAAAAAGGTCGCGGCCGAGGAATTTCGAAACACAATCTCGAAGATGCAAGAAAAATTAGAGCAAAAAAATTTCACTATTAGTACAACAAAGTTCACAATTAGAACAACAAAGTTCGGAGTTCAACGCTCTGCAAAGGGAAGTTGAACGATCAAGAAGGGAACGTCAGCAGTGGCTTAGAATGATGAAGGAACACATGCCCAATATCAATTGGGATACGATCGAAAACAATGACGATGACGATGATAATTCCCAATTACCACCAACTAGTTTGTAAATAGATAATTTTAACACTGTATAAATAATGATTATTTAATTTCAATTTCAATTTCAATTTTAATTTTAAATTTTTTAAAAAAATTTTAAAATTTCCGGACGGCATTGTTCCCGTCGAGAAATTTTGAGGACGGGACGCGACCCATCCTTAAATTTTTCGGACGGGAACAGTGTCATCCGGAAATATTAAGAACGATATTCGTCCAGGTTTCGCGTCGATTTCCGGAGTACCCTGTAATCCGAAATTGCGGACGTTTTGCGCACTAAATATTTCGTATGTATTTGCGGACGGATACATGTTGGCGATGTTCGTTTGTGGAAGGTTGTCTGCCGTCCCTAATCCGTCCCCAAACCTGTTTTGGAACGGATTAGGGACGGATATTGCAGTCTGGAATTGTTAAGTTCTTGTAGTGTTCTTATACCACATGTTTATATAAAAAATGGTATGACGGAGTCATTGATTAAATGTCTCCAATTTATTACTCGACCATTTTCAATGAAAAGGAAACTCTTAATTTATGCTTGGGGACATGCCGTTTTACATGGTTGTAGCACTAATTCAAATAAGGTCAAGTGCTTATCATAAATATTCTCAATTACAATTAGCAAATGGCTAAGACCCAAATATATCTCATCTATAAGTATTTGGTTGTGTAGTATATATTCTGATTGCTCCACCGCAACGAACAAAAATAGGTCCACAACACAGATTGGAAATCTATGCTGGATATAATCACCATCTATGATTAGATATCTTAAACCACAAATGGGTGATGTGCTCATAGCACATTTTGCTTATTCTCATTTTAATGATAATGAATTGCCATCGTTAGGAGGAGGAATTAAAAGAGCCTCGCGAGATCTAATATAGAAAATATAATCATTTTTATATCTTGATCCTCCTACAAAATAAAGTAATATGGAAATACAAAATATAATACATTTGTAAAATATTGTAAATCGACTTCGAGATGGGTTCATTGATATAGGTTGAGTTACAAAAGCATATATATCGGTTGCAAATGCACATGTTCGTATAGAAATGCCAAAAGGCATGTAGGTGACATAAAAATCCTCGATTTTATCAAATCATGTCTATTTTGAAGCGTGGACGACCACGTGGTTCTAAATAGGTCTGACTAAATCAGTTTTTTGGGTCGGATTTTGGTTCGGTTATGATGGGTACGAGTTATTCGGATTTCTATAAATAATAACCAAATTATAACAAAATTTAAATCGGTTTGGTTTTTTAATGGTTCGGTTCAGTTATATGTAATAAAAAGGATAAGCAAAATAAAACTTGAACTCTAATTAAGACAGTTTGGTTCAGTTATTATTCGGATATTGGTTAAGTTTCTTCAAACCTAAGATGAAATCACTCTTGTAAGAAAAAAAATTTATATATAAAAAATAAAAAATTTGAAAAAATGAACATAATTGAATATCACACTGACAAGATCTTGAAAAAATATTAATTTATTTAAATCTAAAAAATTATCATTCACTAAAAAATAACTCTAAAACTTCTCCACAATTATATGGAAAAACATCAGCGAAGATGGCACAAAACTGAGGAACAACCACCAAGAGATTTGAAGTTTCCTTGAAGAAATCGATGGGTGAAGTGGAAGAGAAAACTAACGGGAAAGAAGAAAAATCACGTGAAGAGAAGAAGCAAATGGGGGCTAGCATTTTTTAGTAATATCTTTTAATAACCGTTCGGTCAGCCGATGTTTTTCGATTACTACCCGAACCGAACCAAACTTACATGTTTTATATATTCATACCCGATTAGGTATTTTAAGTATGCCCAAACCGAACCGAAATACTATAAGTTGCCCCGTCCATTGAAAATGACGTGTTTTTTTATAGTGTGATTGCGGTATATCTATATGGATCTTTGGATAATGATATATACATGACAAATATCTGAAGGATTAAGAATGTCGAAAACATCAAATTCAAAACCTAAAGAAATATATGCAATCAAATTGCAATGGTCTTTATACGGATTAAAACAATCTATTAAAAAGGTAACTTGTAACAGATAGACATTTCATCTCAATCTTTTAAATACACCTCAAAATTGCAAATTACAAGAACAAAAAGCAAATTCTATCTTTTCATTCTCTCTTCAATTTATTTTGGTAATTTCTATTTTTATTTTATTATTTATTTTTATATATAAATATTATATATGTATATTATATATATAAATATATACTATTTATATTCATTTATAGTTTAAATAAAAATAAATTTAATATTTTTGAACTGAGTTTCATTTATCTTGAAATTCGAGTAAAATATTTTGAATATTTGATATTATTAATTTTAGTATGAGATGATTCAAAATAGAATTGAACAACCAATGGGGTTGTTCTTCTCCTTCTCACAAATCCAGTTTCAGTACTCTGTCCATGAATGTATACCGGAAATATGTCTGCGGCGGACAATAGAAACTCCGGCGAAGCTCGTGGCTTTGCGGGACCGAAGACAGCTTCCTCCGTTATCACCTCCAGCCGCGACGTAGCCGTCACAAATCGCAAACGCAGATCGCCATCCCTCAACTTTGATGCTGTCTCTATTTGTCACTTGCAAACCGATGCGACCACAAAAGCAGCACGTGCCAAAAATAATGAGGAAAAAACGCACGTGCACAAAAAGAGTGAAAAATGGAAACTATTCGTGTGAAATTGAAAAACCCACTTAACAATTTGAATAATTTCCGAAGAAAATGGAAATTATAGTTGGTCTCCGAAGAACATGGAAAAACGGTCAAGCGAGAGAAAATCTAACAACATGTTATAAAAAAAAGGAAAGTATCTGAAAATGGAAACCTAGTAACCTATTTAACTCACTCCCCTTTCTCATTTCATGTCCCAAGTAATCTACTGTCTCTCTCACTCTCTCTGTCCTCTATCTCTCTCTCTGTTCCCTGTCTCTCTCTCTCTCTCACTTCTCTGTTGTCTCTCTCTTGTCTCTCCCGAAGAAAAACCTGTCACAATGAAAAAGCAGTACGACAATGACGAATGGTTTAACTTAAAACTTTTGGCGGAAGTGGCGAGCTTGGAGTATGCTCGGTGTCATTCTTCCTCTGTTAAAGCCGCCATGGACAAGGCTCCTAGAGCAGAGAAA